>OY757016.1:24042547-24706547 GCA_963580285.1 Lucinisca nassula | reverse complement strand
CTTGCCCGTTCGGACTGCCTGCCTGCCCGCCCGTTCTGCCTGTCAGCCCGTTCTGCCTGGCCGTTCTGCCTGCCTGTTCTGCCTGTCTGCCTGCCTACCTGCCCATTCTGCCAGACTGACTGCCTGCCCGTTCTGCCTGCCTGTCCGTTCTGTCTGCCTGCCCGTTCTGCCTGCCTGTCCGTTCTGGGTGTCTGCCTGCCCATTCTGCCAGACTGCCTGCCTGCACGTTCTGACTTCCTGTCCGTTCTGCATGGCTGCCCATTCTGCCTTTGGCATGCCTGCCCGTTCTGCCTGCCTGGCCGTTCGGCCTACCTGTCTAATTGCCCTTTCGGCCCGCCTGACTGTCTGCCTACCTGCCTGCCCATTCTTCCTTCTGCCTACCAGCCAGCCCGTTCTGTCTGCTTGCCTGCCCGTCCTGCCTGTCTGTCTGCCTGCCCGCTCTGCCGGCCTGCCTATCTGCTCGTTCTGCCTGCCTGTCTGCCTGCGCGTTCTGCCTGCTTGCCTGCCTGCCCGTTCTGCTGCTTGCCTGCCCGTTCTGCTGCTTGCCTGCCCGTTCTGCCTGCCTGCCTTCCCGTTCTGCCTGCTTGCCCCTTCTGCTTGCCCGTTCTGCCTGCGTGTCAGTTCTGTCTGCCTGGCCTGCGTGCCCGTTCTGCCTGCCCGGCTTGCCTTGCCTTCCCGTTCTGCCTTGCCTACCCTACCCGGTCTGCCTGCCTATAACCGCATACTACTACTGTAGGTAGGTAAGTAGGCAGGTAGGTAGGAAGGTCGTTTTTTTGGTATGTATGTAGGTAGGTATGTGGGGGTAGGTAGGCAGTATTTGTCAGTTTACCCAGCCACACTTTCCCTGGACAGACTTACACGTAAGCGGTTTTTCAGTACAGTGCACATTCTTTCGCCATAAACTGACAACTGCCCTTCTTGAATCAGCGGAAGGGAGAGAATGACCATAGAAAAGATTTCATGATCAATCTCCCCGAAAGAATGTTGCCGACCCCGGCAGGTATCTAACTCGCGTCTTCCTGATCACCAGTCAGACGCGCATCCGACCGAGCTACCGAGGCCGGCAAAGGTAGGTAGGTAGATATGTAGGAGTGGGATGGTAGGTGTGGGATGGCAGTTGGGTCTTTGGCAGGCAGGCAGGCATGGTCGGGTTAGTTGTCAGGTAGGTAGGCAGGTAGGTATGAAGGTAGGAAGTTGGGTAGGAAGGTAGGTAGTTGGGTAGGAAGGTATGTAGATTTAAGGCAGGAAGGTGGGTGGTTAAGTTGTAGGTGGGTGTGCTGGCAGGCAGGCGTGCGGGCGGGACTATGGGTAGGTAGTTAGGTAGGTAGGTTAGGGAGATTAGGTGGATTTTGTGTAGATAGGTACCTACCTACCTACCCACCTACTTACTAACCTACCTACGGTAGAAGTATACGTTTAAAGGCAGGCAGACAGAACAGGGCAGGCAAGGTAGAACGCGCAAGCAAGACAGGCCGGGCAGGCAGAACGGGCATTCAGGCCAGGCAGGCAGAACGGGCAGGCAGGCACACAGGCTGGAAAAAAGGTAGGCAAGCATGTAGGCAGAACGGGCAGGCATGCAGGCAGAACGGACAGGCAGAACCGGTAGGCAGGCAGGCAGAACGGTTATGCAGCCAGGCAGAACGGGTAGGCAGGGAGGCAGGTATGCAGGCAGAATGGGTAGGAAAGCAGATAGAACGAATAGGCAGGCAGGCGGGCAGAACGGAAAAGCAGGCAGACAGACAGGCAGAATGGGTAGGAAAGCAGATAGAACGGATAGGCAGGCAGGCGGGCAGAACGGAAAAGCAGGCAGACAGGCAGGCAGAATGGGTAGAAAGGCAGTCAGGCTGAACGGGTAGGCAGGCAGATAGGCAGAACAGGTCGGTAGGCATGTAGGCAGAACAGGTAGGCAGGCAGGCAGAACGGACAGGCAGGTAGTACAGAGGCAGGCAGGTTCGTTGGGGGCGGGCAGGTACGTTGGTAGGCAGGCCGGCAGGTACGTTGGTAGGCAGGCAGACAGGTACGTTGGTAAGCAGGCGGGTAGGTACGTTGGAAGACAGGCGGGTAGGAAGGTAGGTCGGTTTTGGGTAAGTATGTAGGTGGGTGGGTGAGTTGGTGGGTTGGTGGCTGGTTGGCTGTTGGGCGGGCGGGCTTACCTGTAGGTAGGTAGGTGTGGGAGGGTAGGTGAGATTTGGACAGAAAGATAGGTAGATATTTATGTACGTAGTTAGGTTCCTAGGTAGGTGGTAGGTGAGTGAGTGAGTGTTTCAGTTTTACGTCCCACCAACAGCTAAGGTCATACGGAGACGGGACCTCGGTTTAAAGACTCATCCGAAAGTCTGGAGAAGCCCGGGATCGAACCTGCGACCCCTGGTTTACAAGGCGAGTAGCGTAACCACTCGACCACGGAGGCTTCTAGGTGGTAAGTAGGTAAGGTGGGGAGGGTAGGTGTTTTTTGTAGATATGTGCCTGCCTCCTGTAGTAATGTACGGTTTAAGGTAGGTAGGTACCCACCCACCCACCCTATTCAACCTATAGTAGTCGCAGATAAGATTGACTTGGCGGAGCAATTCAGGTGTTGTCAATATGTGTCAAAGTCGCTGAGTCCACCAGAAGATTCGGTAGTGCCTTTCGCACGCTTTCTACAAGCGGACAAAATGGTCATACACGCCGCAGCTATGCTTGTGTTACAGTTGAATTCACACAATCGGGTGACTTGGTTTACCTTTTTGTTAATGGAATATTCCTAAGGCAGGTACAAACGATAGCTCCGCCTTGTCAATCTTATCTGCAGCTTCTATACCTATCTACCTAACTACCGACATTCTTACCTACCTACCTATGTACAAACCCAACCGCTATACCTACCTACTTACCAACCTACCTTCCTACAATCAATAATATTAACCGACACAACCTACCTACATATCTACGTGTCCACCTACCTACCTTTCTTGGTGGATAACTACCTACATACCAACTTTCCTATCTACCTCTCTATTTACCCACCTACAAACCCCTGCATGCCTGCCTGTCTGCCCGTCCGCCCTATCTACCGGCGCACGCCCATCGGAGCTTCGCGAAATAGAAGGGCTGCATGATGTTTCCACGCAGACCTGAAGCCGACCGCACATGAGTACTGGTAAACCGCTTGGAAGATCTAAGGCTGCCCGGGCAAAGTGCTGCGAGTCGGACCAATCATGCTTATAAATCCTTTTGGCGACAGGGCTTGAGATGTCATTTCATCTCAATGTCGGGCAACAGTCCCACAAAATTGGAAGCAACGTCTCCAAAATGTCCTATAAAGTGTTTATGGGGTCATTAAACCTCAAATCAAACGTAACTACCTACATAACTACCTACCTACCTACCTACCTAACTACCTACAAACCTAACAACCTACCCACACACATACCTATATACAAAAAGCGACCTTCCTATCTACCTACCTATCTACCTACCTACCTACCTACCTGCCTACATACATACCCACCTACATAATTACCTACCTACAGTAGTATTATGCTGTTATAGGCAGGCAGACAGGGTAGGGCAGGCAAGGCAAAACGATAAGGCAAGGCAGACCCGGCAGGCAGAACGGGCACGCAGGCCAGGCAGACAGAACGGGCATGCAGGCAGAACGGGCAAGCAGAACGGGAAGTCAGGCAGAACGGGAAGGCAGGCATGCAGAACGGGCAAGAAGGCAGCAGAACGGGCAAGCTGGCAGGCAGAGCGGACTGGCAGGCAGGCAGAACAGGCAGGCAGGCCGGCAGGTAGGCAGAAGGCAGAATTGGCAGGCAGGTAGGCAGGCAGTCAGGCAGGCTGAACGGGCAGTTAGGCAGACAGGCAGAACGGGCAGGCATGCAGGCAGGCAGAACAGGCAGGCGGGTAAACAGGCAGAACGGTCTGGCAGGCAGGCAGGCAGAACGGGCGGGCAGGCAGACAGAACGTGCAGGCAGTTAGGCAAGCAGAACGGGCAGGCAGGACGAGCAGGCAGGCGGCAGAATTGGCTGGCAGGCAGATAGAACGGGAAGGTAGGCGGCAGGCAGAACGGACAGGCAGACCAGGCAGGCATAACGGGCAGGCAGACAGGCAGAACTGGCAGGCAGGCAGAACGGACAGGCATGCAGAACTGGCAGGCAGGCAGAACGGGCAGGCATGTAGACAGACAGAGCGTGCATGTCGGCAGGCAGAACGGCTAGGCAGGCCGGCAGACAGGCAGAAACGGGTAGGCAAATAGAACAGGTAGGCAGGTGGAACATGTAGGCAGGCAGGCAGGCAAGCAGAACGGGTAAACGACAGGTAAGCAGAACGGGTAGGAAGACAGACAAGCAGAACAGGTAGGTAGGTAGGCAGGCAGACAGAACCAATAGGCAGGCAGACAGGCAGGTACGTGTCGGGTAGGTAGGTAAGTAGGTAGGTGTTGGAGTGTAGGTGAGTTTGGGGTAGATAGGTAGGTTGGTAGGTAGTTATGTACGTAGTTAGATATGTATGTATGTGATAGGTAGGCAGGCAGACAGGTAGGTAGGGAGGGTCGGGTCGGGTCGGTGTGTTTTGTGTAGATAGGTGCGTGCGTGTGTGCCTGCCTGCAGTAGTAATATTCGGTTTCAGGTAGGTAGGTACCCATCCACCCTAATAAACCTACCTATCTACCTAACTACCAACATTCTTACCTACCTACCTACCCTACCCGCCATATCTACCAACTTACCTTCCTACAATCCCAAATACTAACCCCCCACAACCTACCTACATACCTACGTGTCCACCCACCTGCCTTTTTCAGGTAGGTAACTACCTACATACCTACCTTCCTATCTACCTCCCTATTTACCTACCTGCTAACCCCTGCATGCCTGCTTCTCTGACGCCCGCCCGCCCGCCCGCCCGCCCGCCCTACCTACCGGCCCCCGCCCATTTGGGGCTTCACGAAATAGATGGGCTGCATGATGCTTCCACGCAGAGCTGAAACCGACCGCACACGAGTACTGGTAAACCGCTTGGATGATCTAAAGTTGACGAGGCAAAATATCGGAATCAGAATTGTTACATTTGGCACGTCAAATGACATTCATACACCAGGACATGTAATATGGGAAGTTAGGCCCTAGCTCTAACCAAAGAGGTAAACTTAGTTACACAGTTATCGGCACCTTCAGCTGTCGAAATAATCGAATCGGGATGAGCATTCCAATCTCTAATGGTTCGGGGGAAGAACTATTATTTGTAAATGTAAGTTCTGGCAGTAAGGGTCTGAAACGCAAATGAATAGTGATTTCTACCTACCTACCAACCTAGTTACCTACTTACCTACATACCTACATACATACAGTAGTAGTGTACGGGTAGAAGTGGTGCGAGTTGGACCATGTATGCTTATAAATCTTTTGGGCGACCTACCTACCTACATACCTTCCTACCTACATACCTACCTACCTACACACCTACCTAACTGATTGCCTGCCTGCTACCAACTTACCTACCTACTTATTTGCATACTAACATACATACAGTAGTAGTGTACGGTTTTAGGAAGGTAGGTAGTCAGATAGGTAGGTAAGTAGGCAGGCAGACAGGTAGGCAGGTCTTTAGGGAAGGTAGGCAGGCAGGTAAGTAGGTAGGTAGGTTCAGAAGGTTAGTAGGTAGGAAGGCAGGTAGACAGGCTAGTTGGTAGGTGAGCAGGGAGGTAATTAGTAAGGCAAGTAGGTAGGTAGGTATGAAGTTAGGTAGGTAGCAAGGTAGGTAGGTAGATTTTAGGTAGGGAGGTGGGTGGCCGGGTTGAGGGGTGGGTGGGCTTGCAGTCGGGCGGGCGGACCTGACGGGTGGGTAGGTAAGTAGGTTGGTACCCTACCCCTACCCTACCCTAATAACCTAATATCCTAATCCCCTTCCCTCTAGCCTAGCCTAGCCTAGCCTAGCCTAGCCTAGCCTAGCCTAGCCTAGCCTACCCTATCCTATCCTACCCTCACCTACCCTACCCTACCCTACCACATCGGCCCTTGTCCGTTGGGTATGAAGAATAGATTGGCTGCATGATGTTTCCACGCAAGGCTGAAACCGACCACACAAGAGTACTCGTAAACGGCTTAGAGGATCTAAATATGTTCTAGAAAGGCTTATCCTTTGGAAGCAAGGACTACAAAACTGGAAAACATGGAGTGTACAGTTTTCTGGACCTGCCCATCTACATACTTACTTTCCTACAGTAGTAGTATACGGTTAAAGGCAGGCAGACAGGGTAGGGCAGGCAAGGCAGAACGGGAAGTCAAGGCAGACCGGGCAGGCAGAACGGGCACACAGGCCAGGGAGACATAACGTGCAGGCAGGCAGAACAGGCAAGCAGAACGGCAAGTCAGGCAGGACGGGAAGGCAGGCAGGCAGAACGGGCAGGCAGGCAAGTAGGCAGATCGGGCATGGCAGACAGGCAGGCAGAGCGTGCTGGTAGGCAGGAAGAACGGACAGGCAGGCAGGACGAGCAGGCAGGCAGACAGAACGGGCTGGCAGGTAGGCAGAAGGCAGAATGGGCAGGCAGGAATGTAGGCCGTCAGGCTGGCAGAACGGGCAGTTAGGAAGACAGGCAGAACGGGCAGGCAGGCAGAATGGGCAGGTATGCAGGCAGGCAGAACGAGAAGGCATGCATGCAGGCAGAACGGGCAGGCGGGTAGACAGACAGAACGGGCTGGCAGGCAGGCAGAACGGGCAGGCAGGCAGAATGGGCATGCAGGCAGGCGACAGAATTGGCTGGAAGGCAGACAAACGGGCAGGTAGGCGGCTGGCAGAACGGACAGGCAGACCAGGCAGGCAGAACTGGCAGGCAGACAGGCAGAACGGGCAGGCTAGCAAACAGGCATGCGTGCAGGCAGGCAGAACGGGCAGGCAGGTAGACAGGCAGAGTGGGCATGTAGGCAGGCAGAACGGGTAGGCAGGTCGGCAGGCAGGCAGAACGGGTAGGCAAGTAGAAAGGTAGGCAGGCAGAACAGGTAGGTAGGCAGGCAAGCAGAACGGGTAGGCAGACAGGTAGGAAGAACGGGTAGGAAGACAGGCAAGCAGAACGGGTAGGTAGGCAGACAGAACCAATAGGCAGGCAGGCAGAACGGGTACGCTGGCAGGCAGGCAGAACGGGTAGGCAGGCAGGCAGTATTGTGGCAGGCAGGTACGTTGGTAGGCAGGCTGGCAGGCAGGTAAGTTGGCAGGCATGCAGACAGGTACGTTGGTAGGCAGGCAGACAGGTAGGTTGGTAGACAGACAGGCGGGTACGTTTCTGGAAGGTAGGTGTTGGAGTGTAGGTGAGTTTGGGGTAAATAGGTAGGTAGGTAGTTATGTACGTAGTTAGATACGTATGTAGGTGATAGGTAGGCAGACAGGCAGATAGGTAGGGAGTGGAGGGTCGGTGTGTTTTGTGTAGATAGGTGCGTGCCTGCCTGCCTTCAGTAGTAATGTACGGTTTCAGATAGTTAGGTACCCACCCACCCTATTCAACCTATCTATCCACCTAACTACCGACATTCTTACATACCTACCTACCCACCCGCCATACCTACCAACTTACCTTCCTACAATCCCAAATACTAACCCTCACAACCTACCTACATACCTACGTGTCCACCCACCTGCCTTTCCAGGTAGGTAACTACCTACATACCTACCTTCCTATCTACCTCCCTATTTACCTACTAGTAAACCGTTTGGAAGATCTAAGGCTGCCAAGGCAAAGTATTAGAATCAGAATTGTTACTGGTGGTGCGTCAAATGACAATCATACACCAGGACCTGTGATATGGGAAGTTAGTCCCTAGCTCTAACCAAAGAGGTAAACTTAGTTACACAGTCATCAGCACCTTAAGCTGTCGAAATAATCGAATCGGGATGGGCATTCCAATCTCTATTGGTTCGGGGGAAGAACTATTCTTTATAAATGTCAGTTCTTGCAGTAAGTGTTTGAAACGCCAATGAATAGTGATTTCTACCTACCTACCTACCTACCTACCTACCTACCTACCAACCAACCTACCTACCTACTTACCTACATACATACAGTAGTAGTGTACGGGTAGAAGTGCTGCGATTCGGACCATCTGTGCTTATAAATCCTTTGGGCGACAGGTTTTGAGATGTCATTTCATCTCAATGTCGTGTAAAAGTCCCACAAAATTGGAAGCAACGTCAAAAATGTCTTATAAAGTGTTGATGGGGTCGTTAAACCTCAAATCAAACCTATCTACCTACCTACCTACATACCTACCTACCTACATACATACCTACCTACATACTACCTACCTGCCTGCCTGCTACCAACCTACCCACCAACTTACCTACAAACTTACACACATACAGTAGTAATGTACGGTTTTAGGTAGGTAGGTAGTCAGATAGGTAGGTAAGTAGGCAGGCAGACAGGCAGGCAGGCAGGCAGACAGGTAGGCAGTTAATTAGATAGGTTGGTAGGGAGGTCTTTAGGGAAGGTAGGCAGGCAGGTAAGTAGGTAGGTAGGTAGGTTCAGAAGGTAAGTAGGTAGGCAGGCAGGTACACAGGCTAGTTGGTAGGTGAGAAGGGAGGTAATTAGTAAGGTAAGCTGGTAGGTAGGTATGAAGTTAAGTAGGTAGCAAGGTAGGTAGGTAGGTCGATTTTAGGTAGGTAGGTGGGTTGTCGGGTTGGTGGGTGGGTGGGCTTGCAGGCGGGCAGGCGGGACTGACGGGTGGGTAGGTAGGTAGGTAGGTATTGGAGGGTAGGTGGGTTTTGTGTACCCTACCCTACCCTACACTACCTACCCTACCCCTGCCTACCTACCCACCCCTACCCTACCCTACCCCTATCCTACCTACCCGACCCTACCCTACCCTACCCTCCTACCCTACCCTACCCTACTCTACCCTACCCTACCCTACCCTACCCACCCCTACCGTACCCTACCCCTACCCTACCCTACCTACCCTAATATCCTAATACCGGACCCGACCCGACCCGACCCGACCCGACCCTAACCTGTCCTAATACATCGGCCCTTGTCCGTTGGGGCATGAAGAAATAGATTGGCTGCATGCTGTTTCCACGCAGAGCTGAAACCGACAGCACAAGAGTACTGGTAAACCGCTTAGAGGATCTTAATTCGTTCTAGAAAGGGTTATCCTTTGGAACCAAGGAATACACTACAAAACTGGAAAACATGGAGTGTACAGTGTTCCGGACCAGACTAACTAGTTTCGGCCAATTAGGCCTAATCAGTGACCCTCAAATAATTTCAAAATTTCTCAATGGAATCAATGATCCCAAAGACCAAAAAAATATAAACTACTCTATGGTGTAGGACAGGAAGACTTTTTACGGCCGCCTCACATTCTCGGACACCAGCTGTAGTGACGTTAAATATGTTCTAGAAAGGGTTATCCTTTGGAAGCAAGGAATACACTACAAAACTGGAAAACTGGGAGTGTACATGTTTTCTGGGCCAGACTAGCTAGTTTCGGTCAAATAGGCCTCATCAGTGACCCTCAAATATTTTCAAAATTTCACAATGGAATCAATGATCCCAAAGGACAAGAAAATATTAACTACACTATGGTGTAGGGCAGGGAGATTTTTACGGCCGCCACACATTCCCAGACACCAGCTGTAGTGACGTTATATATGTTATAGAAAGGGGTATCCTTTGGAAGCAAGGAGTACACTACAACACTGGAAAAAAATGAGTGTACAGGTTTTCTGGGCCAGACTAGCAAGTTTCGGTCAGTTAGGTCTAATCAGTGACCCTCAAATATTTTCAAAAGTTTACAATGAAATCAATGGTCCCAAAAGGATAAGAAAATATAAACTACAATATGGTGTAGGGCAGGGAGACCTTTTACCGCCTCCCCACATTCCCAGACACTAGATGCAGTGACGTTAAAATATGTTCTAGAAAGGGTTATTCTTTGGAAGCAATGAATACACTACAAAACTGAAAAACATGGAGTGTACAGGTTTTCTGGACAGAATCGCTAGTTTCGGCCAATTAGGCCTCATCAGTGACCCTCAAATATTTTCAACGACAGGGCTTGAGAAGTAAGGAGTTAGAAATTAGAAATTAGAATGTTAGAATGTTAGAAATGTCTTGTGCTAACAGGTATACTCAGTACATGTAATAGAACCCCGTCCATCGGGGCTGTGGGAATAGATTGGGCTCCATGGTGTTTTCACGAAGAGCTGAAACCGACCGCACATGAGTACTCATACAGCGCTTAGGAGTGGCAGAGTGGTGCGAGTCGGGCCGTTAATGCATATAAACCCTATTGGTCTTTAGGCTGCAGGGCTTGAGATGTAATGTCATCTCAATGTCGGAAAAAATCCACAAAATTGGAAGGAAGGTCTCCAAAATTACCTAAATAGTGATGACGGGGACGTTAAACCTCAAATCGAACAATCAAGTCTTGGAGACAGACGTCATCATCCATCTGTGGGACTCTTGGTCTTACGGTATATAGAGTATCTTTCATGAGTGTTCATGCCTTTCATAAAAAGAGTATCTTTGAACCATGTAGCTTACTTCTGCGCATCTGCGAAATCTGCGCACTAGGATAAGATTTAGTCATTGATGTTCGACGTGAAGATAACAGTAACAGCAGCATTACTGCTACTACTACCAGCAGTAGCAGTAACGCTAATTCAGTCCTTTAAATAAATCTTGTTTCATTGCGCGCATCTTTTATGAAATGAGCACCCACTCTATATACCGTGAGACCAAGATACCGTTTCACATCGCACTGGTCCGAGTCTGGCTCGGGTCTCATGTGAGATGCCAAGTTCTGCAACGGAATGTCAGGTGGTTTTGCTCCGGGTACTCCGGTGTTTACCCACCTTCTGAATAAACTTTCGGCTCAATATACGCGAAATAATCCTGAAAGGGTCGCTAAACCAAAGCAAAACCAAGAGACCATTGATGGATAATAATATCTATGTGTAAAGCTATTACTTGTACTCGGTATCGATTGACTACGTCACGCTATTAACCTTCCTGGCATGCTTATGCATCTAAATGATTTTTTGTGAATGTAAATGTGTTTTGAAAATTAAACCATTTTTATGCATTAAAATGAGTTTATATCATTTAAATGAGTTTATATCATTTAAATGATTTTTGTGAATCTAAATGTGTTTTGAAAAATTAAACCGCGTTTATGCAGTTGAATCATTTTATATCATTTAAATATAATATTAAACTGAAATAATTTTTCTCAATTTAAATAATTATATAGCATTTAAAATAAAAAGTTTTTACATCTAAAACAAAAAAATATTGCACCTACATAACGATTTTGCATTCAAATACTTCAATATACCATTTAAATGTATTTTATGCATATAAATTTTATTTATTGAATTTTGCAACATATCCCACGCCATAGTTGACACTCGAGTGTGTTAATTCTTGCTCTAAAACATTGTGGGTACTCGTTAGGACCGCTGTAAGAGATATATCTTGGAGAAGAAAATAGGATACTTGATAACTAGCGAATAAGATTATATGACAAACCCGAGACCAACCTGGCATCTGCACAATCTGATCAGAGTGTTCATTGTGCGTTATATGGATATATTTTGTTATAATAGAAATACTTGAATTGTGCTCAACCCTTTTTTTTTTTTTTTTTTTTTTTTTAGGGGGGGGGGGGGGGGTGGATGCGGGGTGGGCTAAATTCTAATTAACAGTGCCTGTACAACTACACAGTAAATTTTATTGCCGAAAAAGAGAAAATTTTTAAGATGAAAAATTGTGAAATTTTCTGTTGCTTAAAATATAGACTCTGTAACGAGTACCCACGATCTATATACATAGTAGAAATAAGAAACAAGGTTTACCTCTGTAAAACCCAGTTTTATTATATAAAAGTGGGGTTCAAGGGGTCAAAAATATATAGGCGTGTTTTCGTGAAGATTATTTTTCTATGTGTAATTACCTGCAATTTATCCCAGAAAATAATATTTGAACCAGGGCACAGCACTCCCTACAATTTACGTGTGCCCAGCAAAGAATCACATCAGCGTGCGCATCCTAGACTTCTCTTGCTGCATGAAGAAGCATTGGATCATTCGCACAACGTAGACTCTGATCAGAAAAAGTACCTAAGGGTTTTAAGTAGTATTCCCACAACCGGCATGATTGGTAGTAATTAGCAACAATTGCCGATTAAGCATGTGTGTGAAGTACCCGAAAAATAAAAAAATCAAAAAAAAAAAAATCACCGAAATCAATATATGTTCGCTAGTCCAAACATTCAATAATTAAAGTTTTTTCTTCTTCTTCTTCTTCTTCTTCTTCTTCTTCTTCTTCTTTTGTAAACAATATGAAGTGTTTGTTAATTGCGCATCAGTCACATGCAGAAAAAATATATTAAACAAGAAAAAAAAAACAAAAAAACAAAAATCAAAAACAGTAAATATATAAATAAGACGAAATAGAAATAAATTTATTTCAGCATTTAATGTCATTAACAAAAATGTTTTCAGCAGCTCACTTTGACATTCGTCTTAAACCAGCTAAAACCCGGAAATTTCCGATTTAATCCGATAATCGCGTAATATGAGAACCGATAGCTATAAATAGATACAATGAGGAGTGACGGCTAAAAGTACTGAAAATGGAAAGAAAACAACCTGAAAATGACCAACTTTGTTTTTATTTGAGCTTCAATTATTTGATACTGTTGGAAAGAACAATCATTTTTCTTCCAGAATCTAAAGTCACATTTTTAACAACGTATTTTATAATTTAATCATTACAGTATAAAAACAGACACCCTCGTGAGTTTTTGCTAATTTTCTATTAAAGTAAACGAGAGGTTCACGAGACGAAGGGTCCTATTTTCTTTTCAAAATTGACCAGATTAAATTTTATTTAAAAAATATAAAATTATAATCAAAATTAAGTTAAAAGATTGAATTTTCATAATTTTCAATCACATTTTCGCTATCTAGCCTAGTATTTTTTCAATCATGTCTTAGATTCACATGCCCTATTAATTTCTATACACTTTGTCGCGCGGTTTAAATCGGACACAGGTAATAGGCGGATTACAATTGTCCCACATACATACGAAATCGTTATCAACCAGTGCATTTATCAAACACGCGATTATATTCGATTTTAGGTCGGAACCCCAGGGTCAGAACATAAATTTCTATCCCAGGGTAAAATCGCGGATTTCCTTGTCTGGTGTGCAAGAAATTGAGTTATCCTCCTTTATTCATCACGAAAACATACCCATATCATTTTTGCCCCAATGAAACCCCACTTTCATATAGTACAACACTGGGGTTTACAGGGGTAAACCTTATTTTTTTATTTCTGTTCTAAAATATAGTTTGTGGGTACTCGGTTCTAGAGGCGGTTCTAACGAGTACATACAGTCTATATTTTGAGCAAAAAAATATCACAATTTTCAAAAAAATGTCGATTTTTCGGCGGTAAAGTTGACAATGTATTTGTATAGGCGTGGTTTCGTAATGAAACCCGCCAAAAGTTCACAGAGATGTCGAGCCCCCGCCCATCGGGGCTTAGAGAAAAAAAAGATAGGCTTGCATGTTGCTTCCATACAGAGCTGAAACCGACCACACATATGAATTGATAAACCGCTTGGAGAGGAAAGTGGTGCGAGTCGACCGTCCTTGCATATAAACCTTATTGGTTTCATCGGGTGGCAGGGCTTGAAATGTTATTTCATCTCAATGTCGAGTAAAAGACAAACAAAATTTGAAGCAACGTCTCCTGAATGACCTATTTATTGTTGAGGGGGGAAATTAAACATAAAAAAAAAAGAATCATAGAGATGCGGTGCATAGAATTAACGGAAAGCACCAAAATACCGAAAAGAAACGAAAATACCGGAAAGCACATAGAAATACCAAAAAGCACTTTTATATACTAGAAAAACAATAAACGCAATACATAAATATCTCAATGAGATGGAACAATTTTGTTTGCTCTCTTCTTAAAATCCTAACTTTTGCATATATTGCAATGGGAGGTTTGCCCCACTCGACATTTATTCGTCATGATTACCTATCTCATCTTGGCGGTTCTAGCGAGTGCCCGCAATGTATGTTTTTTGTTTGTTTGTTTGTTTTTCAATAAAAAAAAGAAATGGGAATTCTTATCAGTAAAGGGAGCTTACCACTAAATATTTTCCATAGACGACAATAGTAACATTTTTCCATCTCCAACAAAAACTGTACATGCAATATATTTCAAACCTTGGTGGTTTGTAGAGCAACTCTAGCTGAATAAATCCCAAAGAAAAAATCCACATGTAGCCCGTCTCCTTTTTGAGCTATTTTCCGCCATATTGTTGATGTGTAGCGCCGCAGTGAATAACTGGGCAATTTTTTCTCAAAGGGGTGACCATGAAAATGTGGCAGCAATATTTTTGGGCTTGCAGATATAATTGCAAAGCATCTATTATTTTGTTTTGCTATAAGTACCCTTTTCTTAAAATGAAATAAATCCAGCCTATAGTTGCCTATATAACCAATGAAATGCACAGCTGGTATTTGATCCTCTATCAAATCTTCTGTCCCAAAGTGCTGGTTCCCCGGCTCAGCAATATTTAGTGTTAAGCTACCTATACCAAACCCTTATTGTCTTTATGATCCATCAAAAGCATTGTCAAATAGAAATTTAGATCATATCTAATAATTTAAGCATGCATAATAAATGTTCAGTGACAAAGAATCTTTGAAGTTTGCGAAAAAGTTATCGCTTTCAGATTCTACATTGAAAGCCGAACAAACAATATTTTGTGAAAAAGGGCAAAGTTTACCTCTTTCTGGAATGGAACCCAGACACCGGCTGGCATCAGTGGTTCTTCTCCTATGTCTTTGGAACACTTCAATCCTAAAATGCACTAAGGTATGCCTTAATAGCATACCAACTGGTATTTATGGCTGATTTCACACCTATACCCCCCATTTTATGTAAAAATGGCATTTTGAGGATATTTTGATGATAAAACTTTGACAAAAATGATTATAAATGCCTCAATACCATGAGAAAAAGTGGATATATATCTGTTCAGACCCTTTAACATGAATCTAATCAATAAGAACCAATAAGAGATGAGAAAACTTATCGCGATATTGCAGCAGAGACAATTTTGAAGTTTTGCTTTCGCTAGAGACCAAGGCCAAAAACCAGGTAACCTTAGTGTTATATTCCAGATGAAGTAGATTCTTTCTCTTGTGTTTCTGGTTATACACTTACTGTAAGACTTTTTCCAAAACAAACCCATTAACAATTGATTAACATGGCTTTAAAGTACCCCCCCCCCCTCAAAATGCACAGATCAGAAGCAAAAACTGATCAAAACACCAGTTAGACCTAAATTACCACAAACCTTACACTTTTTTACAGTTTCTATGGCAAACCACATGCCAGGAATATCCATTTTATGATACAGAATGGGATAGAACCTACCAATGTGTGAAAATATGATGTAATGACTGAAAACTGGAGTGTGGGGCTGATTTTCCAACTTTTGGTATAGGGAGCTTACCACTAAATATTTTCCATAGACGACAATAGTAACATTTTTCCATCTCCAACAAAAACTGTACATGCAATATATTTCAAACCTTGGTGGTTTGTAGAGCAACTCTAGCTGAATAAATCCCAAAGAAAAAATCCACATGTAGCCCGTCTCCTTTTTGAGCTATTTTCCGCCATATTGTTGATGTGTAGCGCCGCAGTGAATAACTGGGCAATTTTTTCTCAAAGGGGTGACCATGAAAATGTGGCAGCAATATTTTTGGGCTTGCAGATATAATTGCAAAGCATCTATTATTTTGTTTTGCTATAAGTACCCTTTTCTTAAAATGAAATAAATCCAGCCTATAGTTGCCTATATAACCAATGAAATGCACAGCTGGTATTTGATCCTCTATCAAATCTTCTGTCCCAAAGTGCTGGTTCCCCGGCTCAGCAATATTTAGTGTTAAGCTACCTAAAGTAGAGGAGAGCTGTGAAAATGCGAATGGCTGGCTTGTATTTGTCTTGTTCAAAACATTTATTGTGGCAAAACCGATAGAATCACTTTGACGAGGCGGTTCTAACGAGCACGCGCAAAAATGTAGGAGACCTGGATGAAAAGACACGGCTTGAATGATGACTTTGTCATTTCAGGCTATCCATGGTTGAGGCGACTGCTAGAAAAGGCATTCTTCTCCGAATAGACACACTTTTAAAATAATGTCAACACGCCACTATATTATACAAATGTGTGCCAAGTTTCTTAAACTTCACATAATACTCTGAGTGTTTGAGTTTTACGTCCCACCAACAGCTAAGGTCATACGGAGACGGGACCTCGGTTTAAAGACTCATCCGAAAGTCTGAAGAAGCCCGGGATCGATCCTGCCATTACGCAAACACGCCTATACAAATACATTGCCACCTTTATCGCCGAAAAATGAAAATTTTAGGATGAAAAATTGATATTGTTCTTATTTCTGCTCAAAATATAGATTGTGGGCACTCGTTAGATCCGCTTCATCGAGGCGGTTCTAACGAGTACCCGCAATCTATATTTTAGAGCAGAAATAAGAAAAATAATGCATACCCCCTTAAACCCCAGTTGTACTGTATAAAACAGGGGTATGAGGGGGTCAAAATTATATAGGCATGTTTTCGTGATGTACAAGGCGAGTAACGTAACCACAACACCACGGAGGCTTCTCACACAATACTCTCAAAACGTTACTTCAGTATATGAAAATATATATAATTGCATGTCATTCAGACAATATTTTGGAGATTGGAGATAAATATTTAGTTTTATCACGTACAATTATAAGTATAATACATGGAATTCATTTTTAACATATTCCTCCGCAAAATACCCCCAATTACAAAGTGCTTTCCAGTATTTTGGTTGCTTTCCGGTATTTTCGTGCTTTCCGGTAATTCTATGTACTCTAGAGATATTATCGTTTATTTCTAACACTACCGTCGTATCCCGCGATAGCTCAGTTGGTAGAGCGGAGGACTGTAGTGTGTACTCGAATCTGTCATCCTTAGGTCGCTGGTTCGAATCCGGCTCGCGGGACGTTTTTTTTTTTTATTATTTTATTTTTTTTAACGTTCGTTATTATTGCCTGAAGAAAAACCAGTTCTTCGACGTTAAACATTAAAGGCATGTTGCTGCACCCAACTCCTATCGCCTCCGCCTTCAACATAGGCCTCTTTCTCCGTTTGGTACATGTGCATACTATTAAAATTACACAGAAGAAAATAAAAATAAACAAAAATCGCTGCATCTGGACTCTTGGGTCGTGCTTGATTCAACCTCAAGAATCTTCTGAAGTGGAGAATTTTAAATCAAGTGGCGCCGAAGATTGTTCGGAATGCTCTTCCAAATCTGCTTTTAAAAAGGAGGGGTGAATGGGAGGATCACGTGATTCAATATGAGGGGCATGAACAGAAGAGTCGCTAAATGCATTAAATTTTGACAATGTTGAGAACAATCTCGACACATTAAATACAAATGCACAAAGGGAATCATCAAAAAAGATATACATCTGCAATTTTCTCGATTTTAAAATAAACCATCAGCTTTTATAATTGCATTATTCACTATAAACTGTTTCGGTCCAAATTACTTCGCAGGCATGTTTTCAAATGTAAGTACAATGCGTAATTATATTTAGGGTCGACTTCGATTCGAACTAAAGTAGGTACTCGGGTAGCTACCAATGACACGCGTACCAGCATTATCAGATGAACACCTACGGTTGCTACTTTAGTGGACTGCCATGAGAGCATAACTATAAGTAGGTCATAGGACCTTCGTTTAAACAAAAGCATCATATATTTATCAACAAAAAGCCCCTTGCAGCTTTTTGACAGTTATTTAGTTACCATGAAAACGACATTTCCGGCTAAGAACGAGACCTGCCCTAAAAAAAAGAAATAGTGACTAAACCCCAGTATTTAAACCCATTCATATTTATACATTCTTTTATCATCGAAACATAAAAAGAGTAATGTTTCTCATTTCAAAACACCTTGAAGAGACATCTGTGACTTGTACATTCGCAGGTCATGCGTTTCAGCCACGACCGCCATATTGAATTCTCTTCAGTACCATAGCAACTCAACCCCAGAATGGAAGACCGATGACGTCACTTTTGTAGCTACCGTAGGTGTTCGGCTAGAGGATCTGAGCCTGTCCAGGAACCGCGGTGCGAGGCGGACCGTCCATGCATATAAACCCTATTGATTTCATTGGACGACAGGGCTTGAGATGTCATTTCATCTTAATGTCGGGTAAAAGTCCCACAAAATTGGAAGCAACGTCTCAAAAATGACCTATACTGTGTTGGCGGGGACGTTAAACCTCAAATCAAACAAACAAACAAACATATGTTTGGTTAGTTTAATGTAGCTACCTGAGTTCCAGGCGAAGTCGCTCTATATGTCCCGCTCAAAGTCAATTGATTTATCGGGAGCTTCCGGATATCCCGGAAGACCCAGAAGACGGCGAATCAAGTACGACCTTGTATAGTAGTCGCAGATAAGAATGACTAGGCGGAGCTATTCAGGTGTTGTCAATGACGGTATTCGACTGGTAGGTTTCGTGAAATTTCCGTGAAATTCCAGATAGGAGTGTGGTGGCTTTCTTGTAATAGCTGGACACATGGTCCAATCAAATATTTCATTTGTGTATAGCTTATAAGCGACCGTGGTGCACGAAAGGTTCGACTTTTCCTTCGAATAGAATCGTGCTCCACGATCGCTTATGTATTTGAAAAATAACTCATATTTGATTGGAACATGTGATCGGCTATTACAAGAAAGTCAACGCACTCCTGCGTGGAATTTCACGGAAATTTCACGAAACTTCCCAGTCGAATATGGCCAATGTATATCAAATTCGCTGAGTCCATCAGAAGATTCGGTAGAGTGCCTTTCGCATGCTTTCTGCAAGCGGACCAAGTGGCCATATATACGCCATAGCTTTGAATTCACACAGTCGGGTGACTTGGTTTACCTTTTTGTTAATAGAACATTCCAAAGGCAGGTACAAACGGTAGCTCCGCCTAGTCAATCTTTTCTGCGACTACTATACCATTGGTATGCGTCTATGTCCGTCTTAGTTCATTTTTGTCGTTCGGAGGCAGACCAAAACGTAGCCCTCTTACGGTTTGTATCCTTCCGCAAATTTTGAAGGTTGAAGTTTATTAGTGAAATTTTGATGGCTCGAACAGCGATGGCTCAATTGCCACGATTGTTTCAAACTTGTTTTTGGGTCCCTAGTAAACTTTGTCCCGAAATTAAGTTGTGTGTACTCATTAGAATCGCTTCTATGAGGCGATTCTAGTGAGTACACACGACAAACATTTATTTTTGCACACCAGATGAGGAAATCAATAGTTTTAGCTTGGGATAGAATTTCTGATCTAACCCTGGTGTTCTTCCCCCATATCGAATATTCTCGCGTGTTTGATAAATGCACTGGTTGAATACGAACTCATATGCGCCGTCGTTAAGGTTGACGTCACACCACGTTACGTGACGTCACTGAACATTCATGTAGTGTCATCACAATATGTCGGACGTCAGTAACCGAAGTGACTGCATCATTAAGAATCCGCGTTGAGAAGGTAAGGAAGAAAAAGAATCCTATATGGGTGGAAAAATCCGTCCCTCGGGATCACTGTCCGGCATCACGAAGCTTGCAGTGTGATGCCGGACAGTGACCCTTGGGACGGTTTTTCCATCCAACCCTCACTACCCATATCGTCGCTCGGGAGTCAAAACCTCGTAACTCTGATTTTTGGTAAAATGACATTTTGATACCATTAGGTTCATGAACCACAGACACATCTTAGCTCACAACGGCGTATCTCTAAGCCAATCAGTTTCCATTTTACAACAGTAAAACGTATGGTTGATGTAAAACTTGAATCTCAAAACATCGCCACGGTATCTCAAGTGTGGTGTGGTCAGCAGGACAGAGTCCTATGGCTTGACATTGCAGATCTGTCTTATCATTGCCCTGTCGTTCCGCTGAAGACGATGGAGGTTTGGCTTTGTCAGTGGCCATTTCTCACTCGCATGGAGCACTACGCTCCGCACGCAAGAGCTGTACACACGGCCACGTGTCTTGAACGAGAGATGGCGGGAAGAGAGGACTGGTAGCAACTCTTTGAATTTATACACGTGATGTGGTTGAAAGGTCGCAACCAGCATATCACCTAGGTAGCAAAAGGAAGCTACAACCACCAGCTTGTCGGATATGCCTTGGACTTCCCTCTGTGGTCTGCCATCTAAGGGGCGTGCAGTTCCTTGGCACCGTGTACACCTGTAATCGGGGTCCTCTATCAAGCGCTTGAGCCCACTGCATTTCTTGTGCACCCAGAACTTGCAGGCATTACAAAAGATACTGTTACTGCCCACTCCAGTGCAACATGCAGCGCATGGGAACTGGCCTGTACTCTGTAGGAGGTCCAGACCTGTACCACAGATCATGATCTTTGTCGTTCCTGCATTCACTCTCAGCCATTTCGCCTCCGTTGCATCTTGGAGGCATGCGAGTCATTTGCGCGCATATGACTTTAAATAGCGCATATGATTTGTCAACATTGTATAGGCCAGTTTGGAGATGTTGCTTCCAATTTTGTGGGACTTCTACCCGACATTGTGATGAAGTGACACCTCAAGCCCTGTCGCCCAATGAAACCAATAGGGTTTATAAGCATGGGCGGTCCGACTCGCGTCGCTTTGCCTGTGTAGGCTTAGGTCCTCTAAGCGGTTTACCGGTACTCGTGTGCGGTCGGTTTCAGCTCTGCGTGGACATCTATTTCTTCAAGCCCCGATGGGCGTGGGGCCGAATAGCGTATAGGACCCGTCACTTTTTATTAGGTGTCATAAATCTGTGAATTCATAATGTTAGATACTTTTACGATCAAATAGGCAAGATTTGTAAATTTCCTTTGGTCTATTAATATCGTAATCCCACAAAACAACTACGGACACGAATTCAGTCATTCTTGTTACCTTTTGTCCATGCATAATACTTTTAATTTCATTATTTTGACAGATAAATATGATTATATATTATATTTCAAAACAGATCGTACTAGAACTGTACGAGTTTGTTTCATTATTTTGATTAATAAATACGATTATACATTATTATAACGACGTTGATATGACGTTGTTCCAGCGTGTGGTACATGTTGGTAGGGAAGTGTCTTACGAAATAACGGATAAACAATGTGAAATTTATAGAAAAAATCGGGAAAGAATGACGCACATGAAAGAAAGGCTATATAATAAACCCATATATGCCTAGCGGCCCTTTTCTGGTAAATTAGCAAACAGCGCAGAGCCAGATCAGAAGCCGCAGAACACAGCGTCTGATCTGGGTCTACACTGTTTGCTAAAAGAACATTCATTTTTGTAAAATTTGCCACAAAAAATAAACCTGACACCCTTATAATTGGAAAACACCAAACTTACTAGGTGGAAGATTCCATTGTCATATATGGATTAAAACATAAGAACCTCACCCCACCCCCTTCAGCAGAAAAGAATGGATGGCCAAACAGGTGTCCAAAATTAAATATTGCCAGTGAGTGAGTTTTAGTTTTACGTCCCACCAACAGCTAAGGTCATATGGAGACGGGACCTCGGTTTAAAGACTCATCCGAAAGTCTGGAGAAGCCCGGGGTCGATCCTGCGATCCCTGGTTTACAAGGCGAGTAGCGTAACCACTGCACCACGGAGGCTTCTAAATATTGCCAGGATATTTGTTTGTTTGAATTGAGGTTTAACGTCCTCGTCAACACTATTTAGGTAATTCTGGAGACGCTGCTTCCAATTTTGTGGGACTTTTATCCGATATTGAGATGAAATGACATCTCAAGCCCTGTCGCCCAAAGAAACCAAAAGGCTTATATGCATTGGACGGTCTGACTAACACCACTTTGCCTTAGTACCTATGTGTGGTCAGTTTTTGGTCTGCGTGGAAGCACCATGCAGTCCATCTTTTTTTTCAAGCCCCGATAGGCTGGTGCGTTTGAGTTTTACGTCCCCACAAACAACAAGGTCATATGGAGACGGGACCTCAGTTTAAAGAATCGCCCGAAAGTCTGGTGAAGCCCGGATCGATCCTACAACCCCTGGTTTGCGAGGCGAGTAGCTTATCCTCTAAACCACGGTGGCTTCTAATTGGCATACATGGGATATAATAACGAAGCGTAATGAATACAAAGTAACCGCATGTAACACATGGTGTTTATATAGATGCCTATGCAGGGTATGCCAAGATGCGACCTCTCATTCGGAGCTGTCTCATCATGATCTACTATATCTCGCATTTTGATGATTTTTATTGAAGCATCTTACATATATAATAATAGTAACAATACATGTATTTCGCAATATTCAAAGATGAAAGTGGCAGAAACTCATGACATAAGTGTAAAGATTTTGTCAGCTGTCCGAGCGATTAAACTACAGTAGAACTTCGATGGCTCGAACACCGATGGCTCGTTTACCAAGGCTGAGTCGAACCCCTTCTTGAGTCCCTATGGAATTTCTCTACATAAGAAATAGGGTGGGTAAAATTTGAGATATCTTCGTTTTTATCTTGCAAATGTATGCTGTGTGTACTCATTAGAATCGCCTCTGCGTGGAAGCATCATGCAGCCCATATATTTCTTCAAGCCCCTATGGGCGGGGGCGACATGGAAGTATGGACTACATTGTTTTCTATAGGTTTACATTAGACTTTACACAGGAAATGTAAATATATTGAAATAAACAGAAAGTCTTAAAAGTTATCTACCTTGAGAAAATGACAGATAATAATGTCTCCGTTATCGCGTCACGAGATAACTCGTCTCCGTGGTTTGCCATTTCGAAAACCCACAGATACACAACGGATAAAAAAAAACATCCCGCGAGCCGGATTCGAACCAGCGACCTAAGGATGACGGTTTAAGTACACACTACAGTCCTCCGCTCTACCAACTGAGCTATCGCGGGTTACGGCATTATGGCTATAGTAAACGATGACATTTTTATGCTTTTGTTTGGTGAGTGTTTGAGTTTTACGTCTCACCAACAGCTAAGGCAATCCGGAGACGGGACCTCGGTTAAAAGACTCATCCGAAAGTCTGGAAATCCCGGAATCGATCCTGCGACCCCTGGTTTACAAGGCGAGTAGCATAACCGCTTCTAGATGATTTTTTTAGGTTAAATGTCCCCCTCAACACAAAATAGGTCATTTAGGAGACGTTGCTTCAAATTCTGTTTGACTGTTACCCGACATTGAGATGAAATTACATTTAAAGCCCTACCACCCAATGAAACCAAAAGGGTTTATATGCAAGGACGCTCCGACTCGCACGACTTTGACCCTCCAAGTGGTTATAAATACCTATGTGTGGTCGGTTTCAGCTTTGTGTGGATGCAACATGCAGCCCAATCTATATCTCTAAGCCCCCAGGGACCCGACATCTCTGTGAACGTTTGGCGGGTTTGGCAATATAATTCCGTGGCATATACAATACGTATGACCACACCACTCCACGTGAAACAAAATGCAAAAATAAATTTAAGGAGCATAACCCAATATATGTCTGGAGTCCCATTTTCGGATGAATGGCAAGTTCAGACGCCGAAATTGGGCCCCGGCGATCGGAGATTGGAGAAATAAACTGGGTAAAGGTCCACAAAATTGGAAGCAATGTCTCCAAAATAACCTAAATAGTGTTGACGGGGATGTAAAACCCAAATTAAACAAACAAAAAAAAAACAAAAAAACGAAGACCCAACCAAACACCACTAAAAATGAGATTAAAATGCGAAACTAAATAAAGGAGCACAACCGGTGTCCCATTTTAGGATATCGGCAAACAGTGTAGGTCCAGATCAGACGCCGCAGAAAGCATGGTATATTCTACAACAAACAAAGGCGGTATGGTATCCCTGAAATTGAAAATGGAAATTTAAAATAAGGTTTACCCCCTAAAATCCAGTTTTACTATATAAATGTGGGGTGCAAGATGGTGAAAATTATATAGGCGTGTTGTCAGGGTTTGCTACGAGGTTAGACTGAAACGGGCCTACTTAGCTGCCTTCATTAGGAAAACACGTCTGTGTGAAATGATGGCGTCCAACATGGTGTCAGAAGTGACAAGTATAAGTGAAAAATAAGAACACCTTTCTTATTTCTGCTTTCAACATAGATTGTGGGTGCTCGTTAGAACCGCCTCAACGAGGCGGTTCTAACGAGTACCCACAATCTATGTTTTTGAGCAAATATAAGGCAGATAATATATACCCCCGAAAACCCCAGTTTTCTCTATATGAAGTGTGGTTTAGTGGAGTCTTCATTTCACGGACTTGTCCACGTGATGTGATATTCTGTTTATAGAATGGCAGCGAACACAAAGCTGCTGACCAGACTACGCGGAAGTGCAGTCAGATCAGCGCCTTTGTTGTTCGCAACCGTCAAAAATAGGTTTTCTCGTGACGTGATTTATCCTCACTTCCGACTAGCTTGGGACATGTCTATTTATTTATTTTATTTTTTATTTATTTATTTTGACATGTATCTTGCGTCACCGGGGTGTCCAAATGATATTGGCTTACGGGTTGGCAAGGCCTGCTGTCCTTGCAGCAGGTGAAAGTAGAGGAGGTATGTTGTTATTTCTTCTGTTTCTGCACTTCCATTCATTTTCCTCTTTCTCATCTGTCCCTAACATTCACCTTCTCTACTATCTCTTCTATCTCTTTTTTCTCACTTTCTCTGGGAGACGACACAATATGACCCACAAGGGTTGACATGCCGTTAAACCCAAAACAATCAATCAATTATTTAGTTATTTGAGCCACGCCAAGCGAATTTGTGTCTTCGAGCATTCCGTCATGACAAATTTTAACTGCGGATGCCCAGCCATTCAGTGGGGCCAGGGATATGGCTTTCTGTCTGAAGGTTTCTCTTGATTAACTGCTTGTATGAGCGAGCAGCGAAGGTTCTGGCGAGACTGCGCGGATGCGCAGGCTCGCCTGAACCTTCGCTGCTCGCATAGGCGATAAGTACCAAAATCGCTTGACGGGGCCCATTTATTATTTTGAATAGCCAGCGCCTGCGCCCATGGGGCGCATGTAGAAATAGATTTGGCTCCGTCGTGATTCCGTGCAGAGCTGAAACCAACCGAACATGAGTAAAGTTAAACCGCTTCGGACGGTCCGACTCGCACCGCTTTGCCTGCATCGGCCAGCTTAGACCTCAGTCTTAAGCGGTTTGCCGTAGAACATGTGCGGGCGGATTCAGCCCTGCTTGGAAGCATCCTTTCTCCAAGCCCCGATGGGCGGAGCCCTTTACATGCACGTTATTGTAACTTGATTGATTGATTGACTGTTTTTTGTAACCGGGCACTGTAAAGCACATAGGGGTTAATTGGCATTGTGTTTTACCCAAATATAGTTGACAGAATCTTCCATTTAACTTTGTCTGTTTGATTTGAGGTTTAACGTCCCTGTAAACACTATTTAGGTCATTTTGCAGACGTTGCTTCCAATTGTGTGGGACTTTTACCCGACATTGAGATGAAATGACGTCTCAATCCCTGCCGCCCAATGGAACCAATAGGGTTTATAAGCATGGACGGGCCAGCGGATTACCAGTACTCATGTGCGATCGGTATCAACTATGCGTGGAAGCATCGTGCAGCCCAATCTATTTCTCCAAGCCCCGATGGGCGGGGCGGATCTTCCATTTAACGTTTTTAGGCAAATCCATTTTCAGTTTAACGGGTGTCATACCTGTGTTATTTGCAAAAGAACATACCATGCTTTAAGCAAACTGTGTAGACCCTGCGGCGTCTGATCTGGACCTATACTGTTTGCCGATATAATATTTTTCGCAAATTTGCTGCCAAAGTTTATTGCGATGTCTTCAGATATGTTGTACTTCACGAAAACACGCCTATATATTGCTGACCCACTTGAAACCACTGTTTATAGAATAAAACTAGGGTGAACAGGGGTAAACTTATTTTTCTTATTTCTTCTCCAAAATATAGATTGTGGGTACTCGTTAGAACCGCCTTATCGGTTATAGATTGTGGGTACTCGTTAGAACCGCCTTATCGGTTATAGATTGTGGGTACTCGTTAGAACCGATAAGGCGGTTCTAACGAGTACCCACAATCTATATTTTGGAGCAGAAATAAGAAAAATTGTCACAATTTTTCATCTTGAAATGTTCGGGTTTTTTTTTTTGCGGTAAAGTTTAAACTGTATTGTATAGGCGCGATTTTGTAATGATCCCGCGATAGCTCAGTTGGTAGAGCGGAGGACTGTAGTGTGTATCGGAATCTGTCATCCTTAGGTCGCTGGTTCGAATCCGGCTCGCGGGATGTTTTTTTTTTTTTTTTTAATCTGCTGTGTAGGTCTGTACCATTATCTTTTTTTTTTTTTATTTAGGGTACTGAAGATTTGGTATTTCGTCATTTTCTTTCTCTTTTTAATTTTGAAAACCAAAACCAAAAAACAATCTAAAGAAAAAAATTCGTCTTTGACTGAAGAAAAACACTTAATTTATTCGACTTAAAATACTAAAAACAAATTGCTGCACCCATCCCCATCGCCTCTGCCTTCAACTCCTCCTTTCCCAAAAGTGTACCCCTTCCCCTTATGGTACATGTACATACCAAATTACACAGAAGAAAATGGAAAACGCTACATCTGGATTCTCGTACCATCTTGCTCGTCATATATGTGAGCTAACGGAGACAATGCATAATTATCTGCCTCGTAAAACCTCGTTTCTAGATGAATCCTCCTATGCCAGATCACCCATCACTTACGTAAATATGACGTTTAAGCAACGTGGCACCGGCGTCGACGTTGCATCATTATTGAACCCCCCCCCCCCCCCGCCCCCGCCCATCTGGACTTGAAGAAATAAATGGGCTGCATGATGCTTACACGCAGAGCTGAAACCAACTGCACATTAGTACTGGTAAACTGCTTAGAGGTCCCAAGCATGCCGAGAGAAAGTGGTTCGAGTTGGACCAGCCATGCAAATAAACCCTTTTGGTTTCATTGGGCGGCAGTGCTTGAGTTGGCATTTCATCTCAGTGTCCGGTAAAAGTCCCACAAAATTGGAAGCATCGTCTCCAAAATGACCTATACAGTGTTGACGGGGACGTTAAACCTCAAATTAGTCAAACAAACAAAAACATACCAAATTACACAGAAGAACATCTAGACTCTTGTACCATATTGCCCGTCTACTATGTGAGCTAACGGTAAAACCTAGTTTCCTGGCATATGACGTATAAGCAACGACGTTGCATCACGATTGAAAAGGTGTTGCCTTCATTATGCTTTCCAGTTGGAGGTAGCTTTTACGAGAGGGAGATGAACAAATTCAGGAGAAAATGCTTTCCATAAACAGTCAATCTCTTTTTCACAGGTATTCCCTTTACATGGAAATAAACAGAAACTCTTAAAAGGTATCTACCTTGAGGATAACAATGAGCCACGTCAAGACATAACTCGTCTTCGGGGGTTGCGATTACGAAAACACGCCTATTCAAATACATTGTAAAATTTAAAAAAAAAAACGCGAAAATTTAAAAATGAAAATTGTGAAAGTTTCTTATTTCTGCTCAGAATATAGATCGTGGGTACACGTTAGAACCGCCTCGATGAGGCGGTTCTAACGAGTACCCACAATCTATATTTTAGAGCATAAATAAGAAAACTAAGGTTTAACCCTCTAAACCCCAGTTTTACTGTATAAATGTGGGGTGCAAGGGGGTGAAAATAATATAGGCGTGTTTTCGGTGTTTGCTACTAGGTAAGCTGTCCTTGCAGCAGGTTAGAGTAGAGGGGTGTTGTTATTTTTTCTTTTTCTGAACTTCCATTCATTCTGTCCCTCACTTCCACCTCCTCTACCATCTCTTATTTTAGTTGGTTGATTTGAGGTTAAAGTCCCCGTCAACACTGTATAGGTCATTTTGGAGACGTTGCTTCCAATTGTCTGGGACTTATACTCGACATTGAGATGAAATGACATCTCAAGCAATGCCGCCCAATGAAACCCCTAGGGTTTATAAGCATGGACGGTCCGACTCGCACCGCTTTGCCTGGACAGGCTTAGATCCTCTAAGCTGTTTACCAGTACTCGTGTGAGGTCGGATTCAGCTCTGCGTGGAAGAATCATGCAGCCCATCTATTTCTTCAAGCCCCAATGGGCGGGGGCCACCTACTATCTCTTCTATCTTTGGGAGACGACATAAAAAGACCTACAAGGGCCGACATGTCGTTACAACAAAAACAATCAATCGATTAATCATTTATTCGTTTATATATATATATATATATATACCCAAAAAGTGCTATACTTTAGACAAACTGTGTAGATCCAGATCAGACGCCACTGACAATGCCCGAGTCAAGAACAATGACAATAGAAGAGGAATAACTCGCGGGGAACTTAAGACAAGGTCTTTTAACAGATTATCTACCCTACTACAACGATTATAGGTCGCGCTTTTTTATTTATTTGTTTATTTATTTGAGCCAGCGCATGACAAAATCTATACGAAGTCTTGAGCGACCAGCGAATACTCAGATTATCCTGCACATACGCGCAGTATGACCAGAGTCTTCTCTGATCGCATGTACCTACTGTAGGCTAATATCTATGCAAAGAGACATAAGCATAAGGTCTTGTCATAGTGGATGGGTGCGCAGGTTGATTTGAGCATGTGCTGGTCACACCGGTCTTATTGTAGGTTTACTTACGCGCCGGCTCATTCATTATGGATGTTGTCTGGTGGCGAAATGATAGTTTCGACACATTAACACCAGAAGATAGTCTGTGCGACTAATCAAGACTAAGATCAACTTCTACATTCGTCCAGTCCTGTACGGGTCCTTGGCATAACCCGAGCCTGAGCCCATGGGGGTATGGAGAAATAGATTGGGTTGCATGCTGCTTCCGCGCAGAACTGAAACCGACCGAACAGGAGTAATATTAATCCGCTTAGGTCTAAGCCTGCTGCGAATCGGACCGTCCCTATTTATAAACCCCTGCGGTTTCTTCGAGTGCATTAGGAAAACATGTCCGTAAGAAATAATGGCGTCCAACATGGTGTCAGAAAATGATAAATATATAGTAAATATGATAACATCTTTATTATTTCTGCTTTCAACATAGATTGGGGGTGCTCGTTAGAACCGCCTCATTGAGGCGGTTCTAACGAGTACCCACAATCTATGTCTTGGAACAGAAATAAGAAAAATAATGAATACCCCCGTAAACCACATTCTCTATATAAAGTGGGGTTTAGCGGGGGTCTTCATTTCACGGACTTGTTCGCGTGATGAACAGGGCTTCAGATGCCATTTCATTTGAATTCCAGGTAAAAGTCCCACAAAATCGGAAGCAACGTCTCCAAAATGACCTAAATAATCTTGACTGGAACTAAACAACATCTACTCAACTCAAATAGATGTAATAGCCCAGACTCCTGCTAACAGCGAAGACTCTGGCTAGACTACGCAGATGCGCAGATCGCGCAGGCCTTCTATAAGGGTCTGTCTTATGCCAGCTGATAGTTTGTTTGTTTGTTTGATTTGAGATTTAACGTCCCCGTCAACACTGAAAAGGTCATTTTGGAGACGTTGCTTCCAATTTTGTGGGACTCTTACCCGACATTGAAATGAAATGACAACTCAAGTCCTGCCGCTGTAGCGTGAGATCTTTAAACCCGTGAGAACCTTAATACCAAGGTATATCTGCGCATGCGCAAGAAGGCCGTGAGAAATGTCATCCATTTCCTGTTAGCCCCTGCCTCTTTGTTTAAAATATCTAAAGAAATCTGCTTACATTACGAACTTTAGATAAAACATTTTTTATTACAGGCTTTATTTTTATTTATTTGTTTATTTATTTATTTATTTATTCGAAAGATGCGCGTATTAAATATGCCATAAATAGGTTTCCATGTGTTCAAAAAGAACAAAATACATGCGGGTACATGTATTTTCTTGAAATTATTACAAACCCCATTAAACACCACTTTTATACAGTAAAACTGGGGTTTACAGCGGTGTATATTATTTGCATATTTCCGCTGGAAAACATAGATTGTAGGTACTGGTTAGAACCGTCTCGGCGTGGCGATTCTAACGAGTACCTACAATCTATGTTTTCCAGCAGAAAAATGAAAAATATCAGAATATTTTATCTAAATTTTGATGGTAAAATTTCAATATATTTTAATAGGCGTGTTCTCGCAATTAATACTTAAAAAAAAAAAAATAATCAATTTCAGTGGGAATTTTTAAATTAATATTCTGCCTAAATGGATTGGAACACTGTAGCATAAACCTGATCTCTCAATATAAGTGCCTTTTTACAATAATAATAATAATAATACTAATAATAATATAACACTTATAATAACAATTAAAATAAATAATAATGATATTATTAACCATAATCCGAGGCTTAGAGAAAACATGTACACTCTTACCTTTTCAGTTCTACGGTGTATTCCTAGCTTCCAAACGATATTGAACCCTTCATGGAATTTAAATTTTAGTTGTTTACCAAGGTGATTAACATGTGTGATTTATGGTTTGACATTTCCTGTTGTCCCCATGCTTATCAAAACACACTGACTAATTTTCACACCTTTCTGCCACCGAGACCTGGAAAGGTCACGGCAACGTTTCACAAACCCCTCAGGACGGAGCGCGGCGAATGGCTATAGGGCAAGGAGATGCCCGTTGGTTCGGAGACACCTGGGACGTGAGGCGAAAAACTCCACCTATACAGGACCCTTTCCTGCTCTGACACGGTTCGGCATGTCGACAAGCAAAAAATTATAACGTCGAGTAGAAGACAAAATGGGCCGAACGGCTACGGTATAGTGCCAGAATGGATTCGTTCTCTGGGACCCCACCAGCTGACGACCCGCGACACGGGGAAACTGGAAACAACAACAACACCTCTCTGCTTATATGGGGTAATAATGCCTAATGTCAACCAAACACGTTTTCTCTTTACCGTTTCAATTAAAAATAAATAAATAATAATAATAAAAAAAACACCACTGCTTACTTTCAACCAATCAAAATCGACCCCACCAACCGGGGCTTGAAGAAACAGATGGGCTGCATGGTAGCTAGGTAGGCAGGTAGGTAGGTATGTAGGTAGGGTGAATGGTCTGGTGGACAGGTAGGTAGGCTTACTTTTAACGTCTTCCTTCGACGTTGTTTGTTTGTTTTGTTTGATTTGAGGTTTAGCGTTCCCGTCAACACTGTATAGGTCATTTTGGAGACGTTGCTTCCAATGTGGGACTTTTACCCGACATTGAGATGAAATGACATCTCAAGCCCTGTCGCCCAATGAAACCAATAGGGTTTATAAGCATGGACGGGCCGACTCGCACCGCTTTGCCTGGACAGGCTTAGATCCTCTAAGCGGTTTACCAGTACTCAGCTTTGCGTGGAAGCATCATGCAGCCCATCTATTTCTTCAAGCCCCGATGGGCGGGGCCAACCTTCGACGTTGTAGGTAGGTAGGAAGTTAGGTAGGTAGATAGATTTTGTTTGTTTGTTTGATTTGAGATTTAACGTCCCCGTCATCACGGTACAGGTCTTTTTGGAGACGTTGCTTTCATTTTTGTGTTACTTATGCCCGACAATGAGATGAAATGACATCTCAAGCCCTGTCGCCCAATGAAACCTATAGGGTTTATAAGCATGACGGTCCGACTCCTTTTATAATGATAAACATCATTATATATTTTCCTATATCTGCACAAAACATAGATTGTGGGTACTCGTTAGAACCGCCTCGGCGCGTCGGTTCTAACGAGTACCCACAATCTATGTTTTTGAGCAGAAATAAGACAAAATATAAATACCCCTGTAAACCCCAGTTTTACTATCTAAAAGTGGGTTGTAAGGGGATCAAAATTATACAGGCGTGTTTGCGTGATGAGGTAGGAATGCTAGATTTGGGCTTGTGGCGATGGGTAGGTAGGTAGATCTATAGGAAGGTCGTATGTAGGGTCGTAGATATGTATGTTTTGTTAGGTAGGTAGGCAGGCAGGAATGTAGGTATGTAGGTATTACGTACGTATATCGATAGGAAAGTATGTAGACGTATAGGTAGGTAGGAATGTAACTAAGCATGTATGTTTTTTGAATTGGGGGTTTAATGTCCCCGTCAACACTGTATAGGTCATTTTGGAGACGTTGCTTCAAATGTGGGACTTTTACCCGACATTGAGATGAAATGACATCTCAGGCCCTGTCGCCCAATGAAACTATTAGGGTTTATAAGCATGGACGGGTCGACTCGCACCGCTTTGCCTTGACAGGCTTAGATCCTCTAAAGCGGCTCTTACACTGTCACGACTTTGACCACGATTGTCCACGACTGTCCACGACCAATGGGGACCATGAAAATCGTGGCAAATCGGGGCATAAAGGGGCTCTTACACTGTCACGACTTTGACCACGATGTCCACGACTGTCCACGACCAATTGGGACCATGAAAATCGTGGCAAATCGGGGCATACACGGTTCCGATTTCACTACCCTACGAATATTCACGACATTGCTACAACACTTCTACGAACACTCACGACTGCTGTACGATAATGGAGCCGATTTTCAACGATCCTCTACGATCGACCACGATGTCTTACGATCATCTAGGATTCTTCTACGACTGCACCACGATTGCTTCAAGGTATCAGACGATCCCTGCAAGACTGCTCTACGACCAAGGCACGATGATCAAAGACTCGGTACGATCATGGAGGATTCGATACGATTTACTCACGATTAACCAAGACTTGTCCCGATTCGTCAGGATTTATAATGATCTGGTATATAAAAGTGTTCATCAAATGCACAGTGTCATTCAGTTTCATCCATTTCTGTAGAGAGCATCTGACGAAAATGTTTTTGCAGCCAGGTCAAAGGCTTCTGTATCTTCAAAATTAGTTCAACTCGAACAAGACATGATCGAAAATGACATTGCAATGGCTGAGCAACTTGAGGTGCACAGGAACAGGTGGGACAGGTGACAGTTGACCTTAGTTACTTGGGTAATTAGGGCCCCGCACTGAAAGTGTGGGTGCCCTATAGTAATCACCCTGTCCGTCCGTCCGTCTGTCTGTCTGTCTGTCTGTCTGTCTGTCTGTCTGTCCGTCTGTCCGTCCACAAATTTTTTTATCCTCCATAACTTTCTTATTCCTGGATGGATTTAAATATTACTTGGCAGAAATGTTAACCATAATGTGATGGAGTGTTGCGCGCAAGACTCAGGTCCGTACCTCAAAGGTCAAGGTCATACTTAGAGGTTAAAGGTCAAAAAAGGGTCTTTCCTGTGTCCAATTAATAACTTTGTTATTATTCCTGGATGGATTTAAATATTACTTGGCAGAAATGTTAACCATAATGTGACGAAGGGCCCCGCACTGAAAGTGTGGGTGCCCTATAGTAATCACTCTGTCCGTCTGTCTGTCTGTCCGTCCACAAATTTTTTTATCCTCCATAACTTTCTTATTCCTGGATGGATTTAAATATTACTTGGCAGAAATGTTAACCATAATGTGATGGAGTGTTGCGCGCAAGACTCAGGTCCGTACCTCAAAGGTCAAGGTCATACTTAGAGGTTAAAGGTCAAAAAAGGGTCTTTCCTGTGTCCAATTAATAACTTTGTTATTATTCCTGGATGGATTTAAATATTACTTGGCAGAAATGTTTTATATGTACAAAGTTACGCGGAGAAAGGAGTGCTTTTGACGTAGCGTCGGGATAAATCGTGCTAGCGTCGTCATCAATCGTAGTGCATTCCTGGTGAATCTTGCATTGTCGTGAGCAGTCGTCATGATATCGTAGTATATCGTACGGCAGTCGCAACGGAATCGTAGAGGCGTCGCAGATGATCTTGTCTCGTCGTAGCACAATCGTGGTAGAATTCAGTCACGATTATTCACGATTGGCCACGATTACCACGACGACGGCTCACGACTGAGCTACGATTTCTCTACGACCGCTCTACGATTTGAAAAATGATGCCGACTCGTCACGAATGTTTTGAACATGTCCAAAACAGTCGTGGTCACTCCCGAACTATCACGATCAACCACGATTCCTCAAGATCTCTGCCGACTTCTCTACGACGTTGTTCACGATTTACCACGATTTAAAAAATCGTGGTGAGTCGTGGCCAAAATCGTGACAGTGTAAGAGCCCCTTAAACGGTTCCGATTTCACTACCCTACGAATACTCACGACATTGCTACGACACTTCTTCGAACAATCACGATTGCTGTACGATAATGGAGCCGATTTACAACGATCCTCCACGATCGATCACGATGTCTTATGATCCTCTAGGATTCTTCTACTACTGCACCACGATTGCTTCAAGATATCAGACGATCATACATGATTTCTCACAATCCCCGCAAGACTGCTCTATGACCAATGCCGAATTGGCACGATGATCAAAGACTCAGTACGATCATGGAGGATTCGATACGATTTACTCACGATTAACCAAGACTTCTCCCGACCGCTCTACGATTTGAAAAATGATGCCGACTCGTCACGAATGTTTTGAACATGTCCAAAACAGTCGTGGTCACTCCCGAACTATCACGATCAACCACGATTCCTCAAGATCTCTGCCGACTTCTCTACGACGTTGTTCACGATTTACCACGATTTAAAAAATCGTGGTGAGTCGTGGCCAAAATCGTGACAGTGCCATTTAAGCGGGTTATGCTATGTTCCCACTATCACGATTCGCGCCACGATTGCAATCGTGTTCTTAATCGTGGACTAATCATGGTGATCCTATTAGATCTTATCAGATCTTGAGGTCAGTCGTGGCAATCGTGTTAATCGTAGAAAATTTTTGAACGGTTCAAAATTTTTCCACGATCAACACGATCGATTTCAACTCGGGATCATCGTATCACATCGTGTTGCATCGTAACAAAGCGCGACGGGTCGCATCTAATCGTGCTTCCAAATCGCGGTGATCGGGGCCAATCTTGAACAAAACAAGCAGCGCGTTCTGTCGAGATGTGTTGCGACCTGACAAGATCTGTCACGATTTGTTACGCTCTGTCGGGTCCCATTGCTCAAGACCTGTCACGAATGACTCGTGATCAGATACGAGATGATACGAGTAAATGCGATTAGATTCGAGTAGGCTACGTTTTTATACGAACGTTCACGATCTAATACGAGTTCTCAAGATTTAATGTGACTCATTCAGAGATCTGCTCATGAGTGAGTGAGTGAGTGTATTTCAGTTTTACGCCCCACCAATAACTAAGGTCATACGGAGACGGAACCTCGGTTTCTATACTCATCCGAAAGTCTGGAGAAGCTCGGGATCGATCCTGCAATCCCTGGTTTATACAGGCCTTTGCTAGTATTTTTAAAGCCTATGAAAGATGCCACCCAAGGGTAATGGAAGCTAAGAATGGAAAAGGCAAGCCTGAACCATTCCAGCCAGAGAAACTGGCACATTGTCATCATCCGCAACTCCTACCATCATCAATAGTTTGGGGTCAGTGTTTATGCTGTAAAAGTTCAAGAAACAATTAAGTCAAAGGTCAGTCCGGCTGTATATATACCAGTCGGGGTCAAGTCGTAGCTCAAATCGTGATCGCCATCGATCATGATCATGAAAAACATCGAGACGACAGTCGTATGCTATCGTAACGGAGCGCATCAGCTCGTGATGAGCGTATAAGAACGTATCTGCACGTATCAGATTGTCCCAATTCGCGGTACTCGATCGTGATGATCGTTCCAGATCGAGACCAAGTCGTAGACTCGATCGCAACCATCCTATCGGAACGCATTTTGTCGTATCTGAACGTGAGAGCAGACCGTGGCTGATCGTGATACCTGAAATTGATAAATCATGATTGGATTGCATCCGAGCGCTACGAATCATACCAGAACGTATCGACTCTCATCACCTCGTATCCAAACCTGAACTTTCAGAGAATATTCCACGACCAGCTACGAATGCCCAACCGTGGCGTTCTTAACGGATCGCACGACAGTGGGAACCTAGCATTACCAGTACGCGTGTGCGGTCAGTTTCAGCTTTGCGTGGAAGCATCATGCAGCCCATCTATTTCTTCAAGCCCCAATGGGCGGGGGCCAACCTTCGACGTTGTAGGTAGGTAGCAAGTTAGGTAGATAGATTTTGTTTGTTTGTTTGATTTGAGGTTTAACGTCCCCGTCATCACGGTACAGGTTATTTTGGAGACGTTGCTTTCATTTTTGTGTGACTTATGCCCGACATTAAGATGAAATGACATCTCAAGCCCTGTCGCCCAATGAAACCTATAGGGTTTATAAGCATGAACGGTCCAACCCCGACCGCTTTGTCTGGGCAGGCTTAGAGCCTCTATGCGGTTTACCAGTACTCGTGTGCGGTCGGTTTCAGCTCTGTGCGGAGACATCATGCAGCCAATATATTTCTTGAAGCCCAGATGGGCGGGTGCGACAGGTGGGCAGAGTGGAGGTATGCATGTAGGTAGGCTTATCACGAAAACACGCCTTTTCAAATATGCTGACAAAAAAATTTACAATCAAAAACAAAATTTTTCAGGTAAAAAGGTAGGTATTACGTACGTATATCGATAGGAAGGTATGTAGATGTATAGGCAGATAGGAATGTAACTAAGTATGTTTTTGTTTGAATTGGGGGTTTAATGTCCCCGTCAACACTATTTAGGTCATTTTGGAGGCGTTGCTTCCAATTTTGTGGGAATTTTACCCGACATTGAGATGAAATGACAGTTCCAGCCCTGCCGCCCAATGAAACCAAAAGGCTTTTGACGAACTGAGGCATCGGCTTAGTCCTTCTAAGCGGTTTATCAGTACTCATGTGTGGTCAGTTTCAGCCCTGCGGAAGCACCATGCAGTCCATCTATTTATCCAAGCCCCGATGGGCGGGGGGGGGGGGGGGGGGGGGCTAAGTCGGTATGTGCGTACGTAGGTAGGTAGGTATGCAGTCCTGCCCCGCCCACCGGGGCTTGAAGAAATAGATGGACTGCATGGTAGCTAGGTAGGCAGGTAGGTACGTAGGTAGGGAAATGGTCTGGTGGCTTCGTGGCTCGGTGGTTATGTAGATAGGTAGGTACGGGATCGAATATGTAAGCCCAGGTTTAAGAGGCCAGTAACATAACTACTACACCACCGAGGCTTCTTTCCGTATGGGAACGAACGGTCCGACATACATTTACTTATTTCTACCTACCTACCGGCCTACCTACCTACCTAAGTACCCTATTGTTTTCATAATGGGGTAGGACTTGAGATGTCATTTCATCTCAATGTCGGGTAAAAGTGCAACAAATTGTTCGCAATTGGTCGCAATGTCTCCAAAATGACTTTCACAGTGTTGACTGGGACTTTAAACCTCAAGTCAAACAAACAAACAAAGAAACAAACACCTACCTACCTTCCCACCAAGACACCCCATTACCTGCCTACCTAAATCTATCCCGCCCACCGGGACTTGAAGAACTAGATGGGCAGCATGATTCCCTAACACACCTGAGTACTGGTAAACCGCAAAAGCCTGACAGGCGGGTGATGCGAGTCGGACCGTCCATGAATAAAAACCCTATTGGTTTCATTGGGCGGCAGGTATTGAGATGTCTTTTCATCTCAAAGTCGGGTCCCACGAAATTGAAAGCATCGTCTCAAAATGACCTATATAGTATTGACGGGGACGTTAAAACCTCAAATCAAACCTACCAACATCCCTCCTTACCTACCTACCTACCTACCTACCTACCGACCCACCAAGACACATATCCTTACCTTCCTACTTAAATCTACACCGCCCATCGGGACTTGAAGAAATAGATGGGCTGCATGATGCCCGACCGCACATGAGTACTGGTAAACCGCTTAAGCCTGCCCAGGCAAAGTGATGCGAGGCGGACCGTCCATGCATATAAACCCTATTAGTTTCATTGGGCAGCATGTCTTGAGATGTCCTTTTATCTCAGTCGGGTCCCACGGAATTGGAAGCATTGTCTCCGAATGACCTAAATAGTATTGACGGGGACCCAACCTATCTACCTACCCAGCCACCCATCTTCTTTATCTATCTAGCCACCAAACCACCTACCTACCTACTTACCTACCTATATAACGTCAAAGCAGAAGTTAGAAGTACAAAGTCAGCTTGCCCCCGCCCATTGGGGGCGTGAAGAAGTAGATGGGCTGCACGAGGCTTCCACGCAGAGCTGAAACCGACCGCACACGAGTACTGGTAAACCGCTTAGCGAATCTAAGCCTGCCCAGGCAAAGCGGTGCGAGTCGGACCGTCGATGCTCATAAACCCTTTTGGTTTCATTGGGCGACAGGGCTTGAAATTTCATTTCATCTCAATGTCGGGAAAAAATGGAAGCAACGTCACCAAAATGACCTTATACAGTGTTGACGGGGACGTTAAACCTCAAATCAAACAAAACAAACAAAAAATATCCCTACAGTTTTTATTTATTTATTTTTTTTTTTTTTAGAATTTGATAATCAACACCACTATGAATACGGACCATTTCGACCCTAAGTCCAGTCGCCCTGAGCGATCTCGGGCGTTGCAATTTGGCTTTGGTCAAGTCGGACCCCAATATAAGTTCAGCTTGACAGAGTTGTCTTTAATCAAGATAATATCCTTCTACATTCTATAGTATATGTTTGTCATTGGGGCCCCGCCAATCGGGGCTTAGTGAATAAATAAATAAATAAATAAATAAATAAAATCACTAGTAACACAGCTTCTAATTTAAAGTTTAATTAAAGTGCCAGCATAATTTATCATTTAATATACTAAAAGAGTTTCGATACCCTAGTCTCTTAAATAGAGTTATCGTATTACACTTCTCACGGCTGAATTATCTCACACCCCACCGTGAGGGATTTCAGCCACTTCCGGTGCGACTGAAGAATCTCACGGGATCAATAATCTCACGCTACACCGCCTAATGAAACCAATAGGTTTTATAAGCATGGACGGTCCGACACTCGCACCTCTTTGGCTGGGCAGGCTTAGATCCTCTAAGCGTTTTACCAGTACTCGTGTGCGGGTCGGTTTCAGCTCTGCGTGGAAGCATCATGCAGCCCATGTATTTCTCCAAGCCCCGATGGGCGGGGCCGAAGTATAAAGCATTTACACAAGAGGCATTACGATAGCAAATCAGTACATGTATGACATGAATGGAACATACGAGAAATTCTTTTCATATCTATTGTTACTTTTCTGATGCAAATCTATTATAATTTCCTAATTTATACTCCAAACATAGGTTGTTGGTGCTCGTTAGAACCGCCTCATCGAGGCGGTTCTAACGAGTACCCACAGCCTATGTCTTGGAGCAAAAATACGAAGATAATGAATACCCCCTTAAACCCCAGTTGTCTCTTTATAAAGAGGTGTTCAGTGGGGGGGGGGGGGGGGGGGTATTCGTATCACGAACTTGTTCACGTGATATTTCTTATTTATACTCCAAACATAGGTTGTTGGTGCTCGTTAGAACCGCCTCAATAAGGCGGTTCTAACGAGTACCCACAATATATGTCATGGAGCAGAAATAAGCAAACTAATGTATACCCCTGTAAATCCCAATTTTCTCTATATATAGTGGGGTTTGGAGGGGTATTCATTTAATGAACTTGTTAACATGTACGTGGCGTCGCTGGGCTAATGGTCCTAAACCTCGACTAATACCCAAAATTTCCTGTACTTTGGGCAAACTGTGTAGACCCTGATCAGATGCCGCGACCTCGGTCAGAACTTTGTCAATGTATCATTTTGGGACCCTTACCGATTCAATTTTAAAGATGTTTTCCATTCGAAACCAAAAAAAAAAAAAAAGACCTAAAATGTTTTCCATTCGAAACCAACGGGCCTCCGTGGCCTAGTGGTTAAGGGCGCTGACTCTTTAATCATTAGGTCTCTCACCGCTGTGGTTCGAGCCTGGCTCGGGTCACATGTGAGACGCCAAGTTCTGCAACGGAAGGTCAGGTAGTTTTTCTCCGGGTACTCCGGTTTTCGCCCACCTCTGATTAACGATCGGCTCGATATGAGTGAAATAATCTTGAAAGGGCCGTGAAACCTAAACCAAAAAAAAAAAAAAACATTCGAAACCAAATACAGCGAAACTTTGATGACTCGAATACGGATAATTCGTTTACTATGGCTAATTCGAACTCACTCTCGGGTCCCCAGAGAATTGTTCCTATAGCTCCAGAAATCCGTGTGATTAGTTCAAATTTATGGAGGTTTGTTTCATTTTAGCTTTAACTAATTTTAACTATGTTGTGTGTACTCATTAGAATCGCCTCAAGGAGGCGATTCTAATGAGTACACACAGCATACATTTATTTGATAAAAGTCGAAAATATATCAGAATCAGAATCAGCGATAATCCGACGTTGTGACGTCGAAATATTGTTGATGCAGCGCCGTAATGTCCAACACCGACCCATTTGGGAACCACTATCACTTTGTAACAGCATAATTAATACATTTGCAATCGACAATTGCTTTGATTTATCTCTGTTTTACCATTGACAAGTATCTAGGGATACAGATTCGTATAAGTCCTTGACTTTCTTCTGAATCCCTTTTGTATTATGTCATCACTTTGTATTTGTATGCTTGCTATACGAATAAAATATACTACTCAAAGTTTGATAGGGATCACTTTTTATATACCATATTTTGCACTGAAAATTTAAAATTTCATGACAGAATTTGTACTCCGTGTATTGATAAATATCTTCAGCAGAAGCTCATGAGCAATTCAGTACTCATGAAAGTCCACACTTCTCACACTTCGCAAATGAATTCATGCACCCCAAAAATCTATCGTAACACTGCATCCCAACAGAAAAATCAAACTTGTCAGTGTTCCTTTACTAAGGGTAAAAAGGACTTCATTTGATTTGTGAAACTCTAAAATGCCTAGGGGACAGTTAAGAAACCGTCTAAGCCCCGAAGAAATGAACCGTGACGTCCGGATGTTGGAATCTGGTGTCTCTCAACGTCGTGTTGCTGGGATTCTGAATGGGTCTCAGAGAGTGTCTTCCCGAAAGTGGAGTCGGCATCTTATCCACGGACATCCTTCACACAGACACGGCGGGGGTCGAGAAAGGGCTACAACTCAACATCGGTATCGTTTTTTGTTGAGTAAGTCTCGACGTCAACGGTTCCTTGATGCTTCGCGTTTTAATAACGAGTTTAGGAACGGAACTGGAGTACGAACTTCTACACAAACTGTCAGAAACAGGCTCCACGAGTTCGGACTGTATGCCAGGAGGCCTACTGTACGTGTTCCCTTGACGAGACAGCACGTGCAAGACCGGTTGGACTTTGCCAGAACTCACTTCAGATGGACGATTCGTGACTGGACGCCAGTACTGTTTACTGATGAGTCCAGATTGCACGACCCGCAGAAAAAGCAACCGACTGAAGTCGGTTTTTTCTAAGAGTGCCCTAAAATCACCATGTCATTCTGTCATTCTGTCAGTCTGTCATTCTGTCAGTCTGTCAGTCTGTCATTCTGTCTGTCCGTCCGTAACCCGTTTGTGAAAATTGGTGATAGTGACTTAACCGCTTGGAATATTTAAACAATTTTTGGCATACTGATAGATATCAATGAGATCTAACCAATGAACTTACGAAATATTACATTCCATTTAGTATAGCCTCGCCGAGGCGAAAAATGTGAAAATTTTCGGACATTTTTGAACTGCTTCTCCTCGGAAACCGTTGGGCCGATTGAAGTCAAATTTCATATGGAGCCTTTATGGGATGGGGGAAACCAAAATTTGCTCATGGGGTCAAGGTCACATGACCAAAATGGCCGCCAAGCCATATATGGTTTGTCTGTCTGTCCGTCCGTAACCCGTAAGTGAAAATTGGTGATAGTGACTTAACCGCTTGGAATATTTAAACAATTTTTGGCATACTGATAGATATCAATGAGATCTAACCAATGAACTTGCGAAATATTACATTCCATTTAGTATAGCCTCGCCGAGGCGAAAAATGTGAAAATTTTCGAAGTGCTTCTCCTCGGAAACCGTTGGGCCGATTGAAGTCAAATTTCATATGGAGCCTCTATGGGATAGGGAAACCAAAATTTGCTCATGGGGTCCAGGTCACATGACCAAAATGGCCGCCAAGCCATATATAACCCTTCAAAAATAGTCTTCTCCAGAACCACTGGGCAGATTTCCACGAAACTTGATAAATAGCATCTGGGATGTAGGCCTATCATAAATTGCTAAAATGGTGACCCTGGGTTGACCTTGACCTTCTTTGGGTCCGTCCGTAACCCGTTTGTGAAAACTGGTGATATTGACTTAACCGCTTGGAATATTTAAACAATTTTTGGCATACTGATAGATATCAATGAGATCTAACCAATGAACTTACGAAATATTACATTCCATTTAGTATAGCCTCGCCGAGGCGAAAAATGTGAAAATTTTCGAACATTTTTGAACTACTTCTCCTCGGAAACCGTTGGGCCGATTGAAGTCAAATTTCATATGGAGCCTCTATGGGATGGGGGAAACCAAAATGTGCTCATGGGGTCAAGGTCACATGACCAAAATGGCCGCCAAGCCATATATGGTTTGTCTGTCTGTCCGTCCGTAACCCGTTTGTGAAAATTGGTGATAGTGACTTAACCGCTGGGAATATTTAAACAATTTTGGCATACTGATAGATATCAATGAGATCTAACCAATGAACTTGCGAAATATTACATTCCATTTAGTATAGCTTCGCCGAGGCGAAAAATGTGAAAATTTTCGAACTGCTTCTCCTCGAAAACCGTTGGGCCGATTGAAATCAAATTTCATATGGAGCCTCTATGGGATAGGGAAACCAAAAATTGCTCATGGGGTCCAGGACACATGACCAAAATGGCTGCCAAGCCATATATGGTCTGTCTATCTGTCCGTCCGTAACCTGTTTGTGAAAATTGGCGATAGTGACTTAACCGCTTGGAATATTTAAACAATTTTTGGCATACTGATAAATATCAATGAGATCTTATCAATGAACTTGAGAAATATTACATTCCATTTAGTACAGCCTCGCCGAGGCGAATAATGTGAAAATTTTCGAACTGCTTCTCCTCGGAAATCGTTGGGCCGATTGAAGTCAAATTTCATATGGAGCCTCTACGGGATGGGGGAAACCAAAATTTTCTATGGGGTCCAGGTCACATGACCAAAATGGCCGCCAAGCAATATTTGGTAAAAACCCTTCAAAAATAGTCTTCTCCAGAACCACTGTGCAGATTTCCACGAAACTTTATAAATAGCATCTGGAACGTAGGCCCATCATGAATTGCTAAAATGGTGACCCTGGGTTGACCTTGACCTTCTTTGTGCCTAGGTCAATCTTTGACACATATGCTTTTGTGTTGGATTTTATCCTGCAAACGATTCAGAATACAGTACTAAAGTATAAGATATATTTTTGCTCCTTACGATAAGGCGCATTTATTGGGGGAACCGTTTTATGTCCAGGTCACATGACCAAAATGGCCGCCATACCCATATATGGTAACACTCATAAAGCTAAAAGCATCTGGCGGGTCGTGCACTTCAGCTGAAGCACTGGTTCTGTCTAGAATTCACTGATAAACGTCAATTAGTGTGGCGAATGCCTAAAGAGCGATTCGATGACTTGAATGTGGCAGAGCATGATCGCTATAGAAATGGATCAGTCATGGTTTGGGCTGGGATAAGCATGAACGGTAAAACTGACTTGTACGTCGTTGAAAACGGAACGTTAACGGCAGTGATGTACTGTAATGAGATTCTTGATCAGTTTGTAAGACCATATGCCGGTGCTATGGGCCTGGACTTTGTTCTGATGGACAATAATGCTCGTCCTCACCGTGTCCACGTCACTGATGCCTATCTAGAACGTGAGACAATCGTTCATATGGACTGGCCTGCCCGATCACCGGACTTAAATCCGATTGAGCATGCGTGGGACATGCTGCAGCGTGCTGTTTCAGCTCGACCTGCGCAGCCGAGGACTTTACAGGAGCTCAAAGATGCATTTGTTGCTGAATAGAGGCTGATTCGACAAAACCGGATACGGACTCTGATTACGAGCATGCGCAGCCGATGTCGTGCTGTATTTGATACCCGTGGACGCCATACATGTGATTAGGCACGTTTGTCTAAACAAATTTGGAAATTTGTGAAAAGTCAAGTGTCAAAATCCCTTCGTGTTACGGCAAATTTTGTGGGTGCCAAGTCGGTTGTTGTTGTCACGCTTGATTGCAGTGCTAGTGGACAAAATTAATCACTAGTTTTTGTGAAGGATATGTTGCCTATCATTATGTATCAAATTTGGATTCAGCTGATTAAGTTATGCAAAAATTATTTAGCATTAAAAAAGTGATCCCTATCAAACTTTGAGTAGTATATGTTTAAACCAATCAGAATTGTTATTGAAGTCACGTCAAAAGACATTCATACACCAGGACCTGTGATATGGGAAGTTAGTCCCTAGCTGTAACCAAAGAGGCAAACTGAGCTACACAATCCTCAGACGGCCCCGCCCATCGGGGCTTGAAGAAATATATGGGCTGCATGATGCTTCCACACAGAGCTGAATCCGACCCGCACACGAGTACTGGTAAATAGCTTGGAGGATGTAAGCCTGCCTAGGCAAAGCGGTGCGCATGTGTCGGACAGTCCATGCTTATAAACCCTATTGGTTTCATTGGGCGACAGGGCTTGAGATGTCATTTCATCTCAATGTCGAGTAAAAGTCCCACAAAATTGGAAAGAAACGTCTCCAAAATGACCTTTACACTGTTGACGGGGACGTTAAATATCAAATCAAACAAACACAATCATCAGCTGTCGACATAATCGAATCGGGAAGGGCAAATTCCAATCACCAATGGTTCTGGGGAAGAACGATTCTTTATAAATATCAGTTCTTGCAGCAAGGGTCCTCATGTCATCCCCATTTTGTCTCAGCTAGCGGTATCAGTAACCCTCAATAACCAACACAACCCCTATTTCGAACAAATTTTCATGGTCCTGAAGGTGTTCGAGTTATCGAAGTTCGACTGTATGATTTGTTTGTTTGATTTAAGGTTTAACGTCCCCCTCAACAGTGTAAAGGTCATTTTGGAGACGTTGATTGCAATTTTGTGGGACTTTTTCCCGACCTTGAGATAAAATGACACCTCAAGCCCTGCCACCCAATGAACCAATAGGGTTTATTAACATGGACGGTCCGACTCGTACCGCTTTGCCTGGGCAGGCTTAGATCCCCTAAGCGGTTTACCAGTACTCGTGTGCGGGTCGGTTTCAGCTCTACGTGGAAGCATCATGCAGCCCATCTATTTCTTCAAGCCCCGATGGCCGGGGTAGTCGACTGTATGAGCACATGAGCCCAGTCAAGATCCATTGCGATAACACACCCGTGTGACTTAGTGCATACTTTCCTATCTCCAATAATGGTTACTTTTCTGATGAAAAAATGCGATATTTCTCTTATATATTCTTCAACAAGAGCACCGCATGCGGGTGCCAACGCTCGGCTGCAAAAATTTTAAGTCGAAAAAGGGGCATAACTGTGCCAAAAATATTTTGAGGGTTACTTCACCTATTGGTATGAGTTCCCCTTCTCATAATTAACAACTTGTCCGAGTTTCAAGTAAATATGTTCAGTAATGACAGAGGTATTACAAAATATCCAAGTTTTTGCACGACGACGCAGACCACGACGACGACGCAGACGACGCCAAAGTTATGACAATACCTCGTCGTTTTCTTCGAAAACAGCCTAGCTAAAAATAGGTTTTGGGTGTTCGTTAGAACCGCCTCAATGAGGCGTTAGAACCGCCTCAATGAGGCGGTTCTAACTGACACACACAACCTATGTATTGGATTGATTGATTGATTGATTGATTGAGTGATTGATTGATTGATTGATTGTGGTGGGGTTTAACGACATTAATGGTCATTTTGTGTCGTCTCCCAGAGAAAGGGAGAAAAGAGATCGAAGAGAAAGTACAGGAGGTGAAAGTGAAGGGCACATCACGAAAACACGCCTATATTCTGACCCCTTGAACCCAAATTTTATATACTAAAACTGGTTTTTGTTATTTCTGATCTAAAATATAGATTGTGGGTACTCGTTAGAACCGCCTCGATGAGGCGGTTCTAACGAGTACCCAAAATCTATATTTTAAGCAGAAATAAAAAAAAAATATCACAAATTTTCCACTCAAAATTTTCGCTTTTTCGGAGATAAAGTTGGCAATGTATTTGTATAGGCGTGTTTTCATAATGAAGGTACATTTTGTAGAAAGAGGGAAATGAATGGAAGTGTAGCAACTGAAGAAATAACAACATGTTCCCCCTTCCACCCTTACCTGCTGCAAGGACAGAAGGCCTTGCCCAACTGTAAGCCAATATCAGCTGGACACCACAGTGGCGCAAGATACACAACACTATACCAACCACCCCGCAACCTCTGTTTTGGAGCAGAGATAATAATGTATAATCCTGTAAACCCCAGTTTGTCTTTATAAAGTGGGGTTTATGGGGTGTTCATTACACGGACTTGTTAACGCGATGTTATAGATGACTCTCTGTATAGCAAATAGCGCGGCTATAATTTACTGTTACCTGAATTAAGTAAAATAGAAATGAAAGGGAATGGCCAGGAATCGATACAATTAACCCACAGCTCCCACCAGAGACACCAAACGGAAAGGCATACAAACATGAAACAAATAGGCCCTATTGGAAGCATCAATAGTGGCAAGTCAAACGGACGGTTACTTTCCTACAAAATGGCCAATTGGCTATCCAAAAGAAAAATAAAAGCGATACACACACTCAAAGACAAACAATAAAAAAATCCGCGACAGAAGAACCGCCTTGGACCGTCAGTGAAACGAATTCCATCGGGAGGCTTAACCCTTATCTTACTGTTCACGACAACCCCTGTCTTTGCAAACAGTGTAGATCCAGATCAGATGGCGCCATCTGATCAGGATCTACACTGTTTGGCATTTAGTTTAAGAATATGTGGCAATAAATTACATCAAGTAATTTGATTGGTTGATAGATAAATTGGTGTGGCTTAAATGAATATTTAGCTAGATAAGGTTAAATCAATTTTACGTGTTAGCAATCCTCGTCATTACTTCCGTCGCGATTAAGACAAATAATTTGTTCAGTCCGCATGAAGGAGTGCAACATCTCCCCGAACACAAAGATTAAAGCAACCACAGAGATGAAACAACGGCGAGGACTCGACAGCAAGAAACCACTGAAATGCTGGAGCAAAAGAAAATCAACAATTGCTGGAGCAAAGGAAAACTAACAGTTAAACCCTGTATTTGCAAAAATGGAGGCGTCCAAACTTAGAAATGGAAGAGTCTCTGATTTCCGTTTTTCTCTTGGTGAAGCTTAGTTGGTCAGTGATAGTCACGTGGACACTAGCAATGAAACTTAGACATAAATAGTATCTGTGGGTGGATTGTTTGTAAGATAGGGAAAGTAAGGCATGTACGATGAAATTTCGCTTTTAAGACCGGCACCTAAAAGTAATTCTGCTTTGAAATATGTTCTATAAAAGGGTTATGTAAGGAAAACATCGTAGGGGTGTTCTAGATTTTCTGGGCGAGACTAGGTAGTTTCGGCCAATTACGTAGGTCACATCGGTACGGTTCAGTTATTCTTTCTTTGTGTTTTCAGCATACAGTGTCCTCTGGTCAGAGACCACCTTTGGGATGTTCAGAGACCACTTCCGAACAGTCCCAAAGGTGGTCTTAACCCAGGGTACCCTGGCAAACAGTGCAGGCCCAGATCAGACGCCGCAGAACGCGGCGTCAGATCAGGGCCTACACTGTTTGCAAAAAGTCAGGCCAATTTCCAAACACATTTTGAAGAAAACACATTCTGACACCCCTAAATTTTGAGACGGAGTCCTGCTATATATAAGGAGGCAGATTCCATTTGGTACAAAAATGTACGGAACTCGGGAAGGGACATTTCTGTTCCAGTATCTAGCAAAACAGAATTTAAAACAATAAAATTAGCGTGGAGTGGAAAACAAAAAATATGTCGTTTAAACGATATAATATGTCGTTCAAACAATAAAATTAGAATGGAACAGAAAACGAAAATATGTCGTTTAAACGACATATTTCTTGTTTTCTGTTCCACTCTGAAAAAGTAGCGTGGAATTTAAAACAATAAAATTAGAATGGAACAGAAAACAAAAATATGTCGTTTTCCATTCCACTCTGAAAAAGTAGCGTGGAATTTAAAACAATAAAGATGTCGTTTTATCAACATAATCTTGGCCTTTTCATTGGTTAAAGATGTCGTTTTATCAACATAATATGTCGTTGAAACGATATAATCCTAGCCTTTCATTGGCGAGTGTGTCGCGCCTGGAAATATCCGCCATGATTACCGTGTGATATGACCAACCAATGAAAGGCTAGGATTATATCGTTTTAACGACATATTATGTTGATAAAACGATATCTTTAACCAATGAAAAGGACAAGATTATGTCGTTAAAACGACATCTTTATTATTTTAAATTCCACGCTACTTTTTCAGAGTGGAATGGAAAACAAGAAATATGTCGTTTAAACGACATATTTTTGTTTTCTGTTCCATTCTAGTTTTATTGTTTTAAACTCCACGCTACCTTTTCAGAGTGGAACAGAAAACAAGAAATATGTCGTTAAACGACATATTTTCGTTTTCTATTCCATTCTAATTTTATTATTTTAAATTCCACCCTACTTTTTCAGAGTGGAAAAGAAAACAAGAGAACGACATATTATATCGTTTAAACGACATATTTTTTTTTGTTTTCCACTCCACGCTAATTTTATTGTTTTAAATTCTGTTCTGCTAGATACTGTACCAGAAATGTCCCTTCCCGGGTTCCGTAAAAATGGGTAATACAGGAATTTTACTGCACATAAAAACAAGTAAAAAATGCCATGTTCTGTAGTTCCGATTGATATTTTAATCGTTATCATTGGTTCTTTTCTCAGTGGGTATGGCAACTGCCTGGTTCGACATACAGTCACACGATTGGTTGGACTGTAAACTAAATGCAGAACATCCAAACAAAAGCAAAAATTTTTTATTCATTTGTAAAAGTGCCCATTCACCCTGTGTACTTCTGTTATCTCGGTAAATATATAAATTGTTGACAAGACCAATAATCACGACAAATATACACTGCCGGGTATCACATTTCTACCGTCATCTTTAACTCTTTTTGTACCAAATGGAATCTTCCTCCTTATATATAGCAGGAGTCCATTTCAAAGTTTAGGGTTGTTAGGTTGTGTTTTCTTCAAAATTTATTTGGAAAATGGCTGATTTTTTGCAAACGGTGTAGGCCCTGATCAGACGCCGCGTTCTGCGGCGTCTGATCTGGGCCTGCACTGTTTGTCAACTACCCGTTTTGGGGTTTCCGGTACAAAATGGGTTAAAGCGCCCACACTGTTCAGCAGAAGAGACTCTATTTTTGCAGAGAAAATAAAAATAAAGCTTGACATTCCATGTAAATAGACGATTCATCTGAAATGTAGAGTTTGATTTCTCTTCGAAAGAGAAGTAACGTCCTCAGTAGCTCAGTCGGATGCGCTTCTGACTGGCGATCAGGAGGTCGCGGGTTGGATACAGGCAGAGCCGGCAACATTCTTTCGTGAAGAATTATCTTCGCTCCGGTGATTCAGGAAGGGTAGTTGTCCAATTCTGGCGAAAGAATGCGCAATGTACTGGTTAACCACTTACGTAAATGGTGTTAACGTCAAACAAATCCATCGAAAATAAGCTGAAAAAAAAAACCGATGTCTTCTGCTGTTTCTGTTTAATGTTTGTTTCTTCTTTTTTCTCTCTTGTTTGGCCCCTGAGTTTTGTTTGTTTGTTTGTTTGTTTGATTTGAGGTTTAACGTCCACACTGTACCACTGTCCACCCCGTCAACACTGTAAAGGTCATTTTGATGACGTTGCTTCCAATTTTGTGGGACTTTTACCCGACATTGAGATGAAATGACATCTCAAGCCCTGCCGCCCAATGAAACCAATAGAGTTTATGAGCATGGACGGTCCGAAACTCGCACCGCTTTGCCTGGGCAGACTTAGATCCTCTAAGCGGTTTTCCAGTACTCGTGTGCGGGTTCAGCTCTGCGTGGAAGCATTATGCAGCCCATCTATTTCTTCAAGCCCCGATGAGCGGGGCCATAGGCCCCTGAGTTACTTATTACTTATTACGAAAACACACCCGTGCGTCGTCGTGCATTTTTCACATCTCCAAAATTGCTACTTTTCTGATGAAAATCTTTGATATTTTTCTTATTTATACTGCAAACATAGGTTGTGGGTGCTCGTTAACCTCTAACGAAATCAGCAAAATAACGTATACCCATATAAACCCCAGTTTTCTCCATATAAAGTGGGGTTTAGAGTGGTGTTCATTTCGTAATGTTAAATCAAAGATTCTTCCATAAAAAGGGTTTAGTCAATATCATTACCGGGATGGTAAACAGTGTAGATCCAGATGAAACGGCTCATTATGAGCCGTTTCATCTAGATATACACTGTTTGCATAGTTATAATCTGTAGCAAAATACAAGTTGCAAGATACAAGAATCTTAAGGCGCGTTCACCAACGCCATTATACACACGTGTGTATCCAATACTTAGGGTCTGGATCTACAAACCCTATGTATTGTGGCGTTGGTGAACGCGCCTTTATTTGCACAGGTACCTGAGTAATGGATACATAGGTCAAAAAGATACACCTGGTTCTGACCAAGTGCAAACGTATTTACACAGGGTCTAGATCTACAAACCCTATGTATTTATGGCCTGGTGAACACAATTTTATTTGCACAGGTACCTGTGTATTTGTTTTTTTGTTTACTGGGTGGGGATATTTCAATTAGCATGATACTGGTGATAGGGTAGGGTGGGTTGAAATGGGGTTGAGAGGGATAGGAGAAGACTAGAGACTGACTTGGGGTGTGTGTTTTTGGATGGTTTGTGGTAGTGTAGGTAAGGGTTGGGTGGATTTGTTTGATTTGAGGTTTAACGTCCCTGTCAACACTATTTAGGTCATTTTGAAGACATTGCTTCCAATTTTGTGGGACTTTTACCCGACATTGAGATGAAATGACATCTCAATCCCTGCCGCCCAATGAAACCAATCGAGTTTATAAGCATGGACAGGCTGACTCGCACTGTGCGTCTGTGAAATTATCCAAAACAATTCTGTCCCACCAGTCAGATGTTTTTGGTCTTTTCAGCACCTCCTTCTCTCTAGAAAGCCCCAAAGTGAGCCCTACAAGAACTCTTTGTAGGAGTTTCTTGCTATTTTGCCGCCGTAGAAAGATATAACTTGACATCTTGACTCAACAAAATTCAAGAAATGACTGATTTAAATTAAGAAATACACCTGGCATTAAAATACTGGTGAACGCATGTAAATATACTCATGGTTGGTTTTAATAATTTGCTCAGGTACCTGTGTATCCTTTACATAGGGTCTGAATTAAAAAAGATCTGCACGTATGTAAATCTTGGCTTGGTGAACGCGCCTTTAAATTCGAACGGCCTTTGTTTGTTAGTGTAGAGGCTTTACGCCCCCTTCAACACTGCGAGTATATTTAGGCCATTTTGATACGTTGCTTCCAGTTTTGTGGGACTTCTTCCCGAAACTGGGATTAAATGACATCTCAAGCCCTACCGCCCAAAACAACCATAGGGTTTATACATGTATGCAGGGAAACGGTCCGACTCGCATCACTTTGCCTACGCAGGATTAGACCTTCTAAGCGGCTTACCAGTACTCATGTTCACCGGCCCCGATAGCTCAGTTGGTAGAGTGTCCGCTCCGGGGAACGGGAGGTCTCGGGTTCGATCCCGGGCCGCGACATACCAAAGTCGTTAAAAATGGTACTAGCTGCTCCTCGCTTGGCACTCAGATTTACGGGGTAGAGCTAGGACTGGTCGATCCAGTGTCAGGATAATGTGACTGGGTGTGGTATCATGAAATGTGTCTGGGACATGATACTTCAGTGAGGCAGCACTATAAACGTGAGCATTGAGCTCCCTGTCGCAACCAGACACCGTCGTGATATGACTGAAAAATTGTTGAAAGCGACGTTAAACCCGAATTCACACACACAGTACTCATGTTCGGTAAGATTCAGCTCTGCGCGGAAGCACCATGCGGCCAAATCTATTCTCCAAGCCCCGTTGGGCGGGTTGTAATTAGAACGGTCTACGGTGTTGAAAACGTGGAGTGTTTTAGGGTTATGCACTTCTATTCTGGGTGCATTGAGCACATATACGTGATAAACGTGATAAAATCGGGTATATTTTTCAAATAAGTTTTTTTTTTCTTTTCTTCCTCGTAGTTATTGCAAACATATTGTTTTCACGTATCACGTATACTGCGTTTGTTTGTTTGTTTGTTGGATTTGACACTGTACAGGTCATTTTGGAGACGTTGCTTCCTATTTTGTTATTGACATTGAGATGAAATGACATCTCAAGCCCTGTCGCCCAATGAAACAAATAGGGTTGTTGAACGTTGTTAGGACGGTCCGACTCGCACCGCTTTGCGTAGGCAGGCTTAGAGACCCTCTAAGCGGTTTACCAGTACCAGTGTGCGATCGGGTTCAGCTCTGCTCGGAAGCATCATGCAGCCTAACTATTTCTTCAGGCCCCGATGGGCGGGGCAAGACTGCGTTGGACCCATTCGCACCAGCCCAAGATGAATTCGGTGTATATCCTGTTTATGACTCCTTTATCTGCAGCAGGTTAGCCCATGTACAAAAAAGTTTGACAGTGGAAGAATGAAGGTTTCATCATCCTGATTTTTGGGTCGATTGTTTGTCAATCGACCCAAAGTTACTAAGCATTAAAGCTCTTCAGTGCTAAAGTCCACGTGACTGTCAGTCCAGGTAACGGTTATTTATAGAAAATAATCGCGTTATTGTTATCGCTGTAAGGTCAGTGTTTGTATTGGGGTTTAACGGCCCAGTCAACACTATTTGAGGTCATTTTTGAGCCGGTAAGTTTACCTATCCATACTTTTCCTGGACAGGCTTATATGTCAGCGGTTAACCAGTACAGTGCACTCTTTCGCAAGAAACTGACAACTGCCCTTCTTGAATCAGCGGAAGGGAGAGAATGACCGTAGAAAAGATTTCATGAACAATCTCCACGAAAGAATGTTGCCGACACCGGGGGGAATCGAACCCGCGTCCGCTTGATCACCAGTCAGACGCGCATCCGACTGAGCCACCGAGGCCGGCTCTTATGGTCAGAGTGTTGCGTAAGAGGGTTATCTATAGAATCTGGACTTGAATCATATGTTGGGTTTGGCAAAAAGTGTAGACCCAGATCAGACGCCACAGAACGCGGCGTCTGATCAGGGTCTACACTGACTGCTTACAGAACAGGAATGTAAGGTTTAACCGTACAGGATAATTTTTCAGCCTACACTCAGACACAATTGGCTCACGGGTACTCTCAGTGCTTTGCAGTTGTTGTTAGTGTTGTTTGTTGTTGCAACTGTTGTTGTTGATGATGATGAGTAGGAGGATTGTGATGATTAATGACGTGATGATGATGATGATGATGACGATGACGATGATGATGATGATGATGATGATGATGATGATGATGATGATGATGATGATGATGATGATATTGCTGCTTATGATGAAAATGTTGATGGTGATGAATGACGTTGATGACGACGATGTTCCGAAACACACATTTTTTCTGGACAGGCTCCGACCAGTACTTAAAAGTTCGGTCGGTTTCAGTTCTGCGCGGAAGCCAGGCTTCAACCTCAGTGGTTTCCAGTACTTATTCAGCACTGCGCGAAAGCACCGTGAAGCTCAATCTCTTTCTTGTTGTTGTTGCTGTTGCTGCTGCTGCTTTTATTGTCCCTGGTTTTGGGTTTATGGTTCAACCTTACCTATACAGGCTTACAACATAATTGCTCGATTATCTTTCAATCCAAGCCAATATAGCTGTGTAACTATAGCCTAGACTAAAAAAGTGGGGAAAAGTAGGATAAACCATCCAGCGGACAGACAAGGTCGTATTATCGTCGATGCAACGTCATGACATTGCATCGACGTTAATGCGAGGTTTCTTAAAATCCCCATGAGTATGCATGATTTTCAATATGTCTGCTCCATTGACAAAGATTGTGGGTACTCATTTAGGCTGTTCAAACGAATATCAAAATCTTAACCCTTGTCCTGCTGAGCCCGGATATGCCTTATCTTTCAAACAATGAAGATCCAGATCAGATGGCTTCTGAAGAAGCCATCTGATCAGGATTTTCATTGTTTGCCAACCAGTTTATGATTTTGCTGCAATAATTTGCACCAAGTAATCTGATTGGCTGATAATCAGTAGTGGGTGTGGCACATTTAAATATTCAGCAGGACAAGGGTTCAGTGTACACGTACGTATATTTGGAGAACAAAATGTCTGAAACTTTCATGAGAAAAGAGCCATGCTTGATGAAAAGAAAAATAGCAATAATTATTGATCACTGTAGCACAACACGCATGCGCAGTCATTTGTTAGCGCCTATTTGTCAGCACTTATATGACATAGATTGTTGCTTCCTTGTTCTCGGTTCCTGATTCCTTATCTCTGATTCGTCAGAAGTGAGTTATATTCGGTTCATTGTTCCCAGTTCCTCGTTAAACCACCAGCATTTTTTCTTTGTTCCTCGTGGGTCCTGATTCGCAGAATCACCAGTAACGTCAGTTGATGGTCCCTGATCCCATTACGAAAACGTGCCTATACAAATGCATTGTATATTTTACCGCCGAAATACGAAAATTTTAAGAAGAAAAATCGTGACATTTTTCTTATTTCTGCTCAAAATATAGATTGTGGGTACTCATTAGAACCGCCTCGAGAACCAACAGTCTATATTTTAGAGCAGAAATAAGAAAAGAAACGTTTACCCCTGTAAACCCATGTTTTACTGTATAAAGTTTGGTTCAATTGGGTCAAAACTATATAGGCGTGTTTTCGTGATGGAAGACCTTTTCTGTGATTTTTCTTTCATTTTCGGAAAGAACATAGACAAATAGCCTCTCGTACTCTTGTGAAAGCCCCACACTTAAACACACACACCGCTGCGTTACACGGGAGTTTTGGCTTAAAAATATAGCCGTGTTCCCGCTTACCCGACGGACCCTGCTTCAAGCCCCACGACTCTACTATTTTTATCAATAACAGAACCATATAAAAATTAAAACACCGACCCTACCATTTTCAATTTCCGGCCCTAACAAGTGTCGTCTATGCATTTTCCCATAGTAATTTCGCGTTTTAAGTACGTTTTGGCAGTTTTTTTGGTATATACCTTCCAAAATGCAGAGCAGACTTTGAGCATACAGGGTGCATGTCTTAACAAGTCTCAACATGGCAGTTTTATTAACCCTTGTCCTGCTGAGCCCAGATATGTCTTAACTTTCAAACAACGCAGATCCAGATCAGATGGCTTCTTCAGCATTTTTTGTCATCCAGATTGTGAATTTGTTGCAATAATTTGCATCAAGTAATCTGATTGGTTGATAATCGGTAGTGGGTGTGGCATATTAAAATATTCAGCAGGTCAATGGTTAACATAAAAAAAATAAAATAAACATGCACAAAAACAAACACACATAAAACATACAGGCCCTGTTTTGTGTGAGTGTGTGTTTTTTTTGTTTTTGTTTTGTTTTTTTCGGGAAAAAAAATAAAATTATAAAAAAAAGTTTCTCCTACCTACCGCCAAACTTTTTTTCAGCATACTAGTAGAAGCACAGCTTTTTACGCCTCATTAGTACAACATAAATTGAAGCGTTAGAATGAACTGGCAAGTTTCGTTCCCGCCGATAGGGTCTTACAGAAACTGGCTGCGCGTTGCTGCCGCGATGAGCTGAAACCGACCAAACTTGTGTACTGGTAAACAGGAAAAGTGATGCACCGTTCATAAAGAAAATTCAAATATGCTTAGTATTAATCAGAACGAAAGCAGACACAAAGACGGTCATTTTATTGAAAACCCCATTCATATCGAGCCGGTCAGTTTACCTTACAACACTCTTCCTCGTTATGAAAACACGCCTATTCAAATATAGCCTATCGAAAATTTAACAATCAAAAATTATTTTTTTTAGATAAACATTTCTGATTTGTTCATATTTTTGCTCAAAATATAGATTGTGGGTACCAGTTAACAGGTACCGATAATATGTGTTTTTTAGCTGCAGTATAAAAATTAATGTATACCGCTGTGAACCCTAGTTTTACTTTAAAAATGGGGTTTAAGTGAATCAATATTATATAGGTGTGTTTCCATGACGAGTAAGCCGCCAATAAGCTGTTTGTTTGGAGGTTTAACGTCCCCGTCAATACTGTAAAGGTCATTGTGGAGACGTTGCTTCCTATTTTGTAGCACTTTTACCCGACATTGGGATGAAATGTCATCTTAAGCCCTGTCGTCCAATGAACCAAAAGGGCTTATAAGCATGGACGGTCCGACTCGCACCGCTTTGCCCGGGAAGGCTTAGATCATCTAAGCGGTTTACCAGTACTCATGTGCGGTCGGTTTCAGCTCTTCGTGGAAGCATCATGCAGCCCATCTATTTCTTCAAGCCCCAATGGGCGGGGGCTAACATGTATATTGAAAATTTTTCAACCAAATTTTTTTTTTTTGGATAAACATTTCTGACATTTTTCATGTTTTTGCTGAAAACATAGATTGTGGGTACCAGTTAGAACCGCTTTGGCGAGGCGGTACTAACAGGTACCCACAATCTGTGGTTTTAAGCTGAAGTTTGAAAATTAGTGTATTCCACTGTGAACCAAACAATGGGGTTTAAGTGAGTCGATATTATATAGTTGTGTTTCCGTGATGAGTAAGCCGCCTTACAAATAAGCGGTTAGCCAGTTAAGTGCACATTCCTTCTCCAGAAACTGAAATCTGTCCTTCTTGATTTGTTTGATTTGAGGTTTAACGTCTCCGTCAACACTGTAAAGGTCATTTTGGAGACGTTGCTTCCAATTTTGTGGGACTTTTACCCGACATTGAGATGAAATGACATCTCAAGCCCTGCCGCCTAATGAAACCAATAGGATTTATTAGCATGGACGGTCCGCCTCGCATCGCGGTCCCTGGACAGGCTTAGATCCTCTAAGCATCAGCGAAATTTAGAATTTATGACCGTAGAAAAGGTTTCATGACCAATGTTGTCTACCCGGCAGGTATCCAACCCGCGTCCTCCGGATCACCAAAAGTTTGATTCCCCCTCATCACGACAACACACCTATATTATTTTGACCCCCTTAAATGTCCTCATCACGAAAACAAGCCTATATACTCTTGACCCCCTTGAACCCCAATTTTGTATAGCAAAACTGGGGTTCGCAGGGGTAAACTTTATTTTTCTTATTTCTGAAATAAGAAACATATCACAATTTTTCATCTTAAAATGTTCCTTTTTTCGGTGATAAAGGTTACAATGTATTTGTATAGGCATTTTTTCGTAATGGAAAAAAAGCGTAATCCTTTGGAAGCAGGAGCTACAGCACATGGGTATACAAGCTTTCTCAAGGCCAGACTAGCTAGTTTCGCCTAATTGGCCTCATCAGAGACCCCACTAATAGTAAACTGGGTTTTCCAGCGGTATGCGTTGTTTTGTCTTCTGTCTTGTTTATGTTTTGAGCAGAATTATGAAAACTATCAGAATTTTATCTGAGAATTTTCAGTTTTTGGTGGCAAAGTTTGCAAAATACTGAAAAACGATTTTGTAATATATTGTCATTTTGCTGTTTTTTCTCCGGGCATTATGGTTTTCACTCATCTATGATAAACGATCGGCGCGATATAAGTGAAATAATTTTGAAAATGCCGTAATACCAAATCGAAAAAAAAAAAAAAAAAAAAAAAAAAAAAACCCTTAAATAAACATTCAACCCAGTCAGTCATCTTCAGTCAAACTGTTTCGTGATAAATGTAGCTTATATATTTTTGACTCCTTTGAACCCCACTTTTATACAGTAAAACCGGGGTTTAGAGGGGTAAATCTTATTTTTTCTTATTTCTGCTCTTAAATATAGATTGTGGGTAATCGTTAGAACCGCCTCAATGAGGTGGTTCTAACGTGTACCCGCAATCTATATTTTGAAGATAAATAAGAAATATATCAATAATTTACATATAAAATGTTCATTTTACGGCGGTAAAATTCACAATGTATTTGTAAAGGCGTGTTTAGCATTTAGTCAAGGAAGTCTACATTTATTACGGAACATTTTCAACTTCGTCACCCACATCGAAATGCATAAATTCAGATTTAAATGTTAATGGTATACCATGTTTTACCCCCATAGAATCAATTTTGAATTGGTTCTTATCTACAATAGACGATACTGAATGTACGATGGAGCATTAGGGCCATGTACACTTTTATTTCTGTTGATAGGTATCTCGAAATTTCGACTTAGTATCTCGAAATTTCGACTTAGTAACTCAAAATTTCGACTGAATGATTTAGTATATTGAAATTTCGACTAAGTAACTCGACATTTCGTCTTATTAACTCGACACTTCGACTCAGTATCTCGAAATTTCGACTTAGTATCTCGAAATTCCGACTTCGTAACTCGAAATTTTAAAATAGTAACTCGAAATATTAACTCGAACTTTCAACTTATTATCTCGAAATTATGACATAGAAACACGAAATTTCGGCTTAATAGCTCTAGATTTCGATTTATTAACTCGCAATTTCGACTTAGTATCTCGAAATTTCTACTTAGTAACTCGAAATGTCGACATAGTATCTCGAAATTTCGACTTGGTATCTCGAAATATCGACATGATAACTCGAAGCTGACTGTGATCTGCGATGTACATTCTACTCTGAATTGGGATTAGCCATAACAGGAATCTTGTTATGGTCAAATCAGAATTGAAAGAAGACCTCAGATCTCAGAACCAACTTTCCACAACTTCATTATCACGGTTTAAATAGGGAGTTTGGATATGTGTTCATGTTTAGCGCCAGAAGTCATGCCTCATTTTGAGAACGAACCATTTGCCACTAGACCTGTGTGCTAGACCCCGCCGTTACGGAATTGAGACATTGGCTTGGCTGGCTAGAAGCCAGGATTTGAATCCCCTGGATTTGGGAGATTCTTGGGCGTCGAATACAGAACATTAAACCAGCCGCCCCACCACACACACACACACACACACACGTGGCTAGAGCTGACCAGTCATCAAATTAGACGTCTGACCGATGGGATGAAACGAAGGGTCTAGGAATCTGCTGCTCTATCAAGATGATAAATCTTGAACACGCAACCATTACGTAAACACGCCTATACAAATACATTGCCACCTTTATCGCCGAAAAAATGAAAATTTTATGATGAAAAATTGTGATATGTTTCTTATTTCTGCTTAAAATAAAGATTGTGGGCACTCGTTAGAACCGCCTTATCGAGGCGGTTCTAACGAGTACCCACAATCTATATTTTAGAGCAGAAAGAAGAAAAATAAGGTATACCCCCGGAAACCCCAGTTTTACTATATAAAAGTGGGTTCAAGGGGGTCAACATTATATAGGCGTGTTTTCGTGATGGTATTCTAGTATTAAATACCGCATTTTCTGGCCGTTGTTGCTTTGTTATGTTAAACAATGGTGTTCGTGTTGCATAGTTTACCATCTTTTGGGTCGATTTTTCTATCATTCGACCCAAAGTAACTGGCTAAAGCTATTGTTCAAGTAACTATCGCTGACCGTCTACACCATGAAGGTACCGGTTATTTAATGGAGCTCTATTCTGCGGCGTCTGATCAGGGTCTTCACTGTTTGCATTGTCCATGTTCGGCCCAGTCTACATGGTGCACTGACGTCACAAGGAAAGACTAGCGCTGCTATAAATAACTGGTACATGGATTTTGAGCATGGTCAGTGATAGTCACGTGGACAATAGTAGCGCGGGAAGCTTCTGTAGTTACATCTAGTACATTTTAGTCAATTGATAATTAATCGACCCAAGCGCGGCATCTGATCAGGATCTACAAGTTTTGCTTATAGTAAAGGAATTTAAAGGTTAAACGAAACGTACTAATCAACACTCGAGGGCAATCGACCCACCAGTGCTGTCAGTGCTTTGATCTATAAATGATTTTTACAGCAATCATTTCATGAGAAGGTTTGATACCGAAACCACCGTAAGAGCTAAAACTGTCAAATATGAAAATTCATTTTACTGAAACGGGATTGAATGCGGGACGTCCTGATGAGTCAGAAAACCATATGTCTCTTACATGATACACATGTTTAGGGCTATAGTTTTATAGTTCTGAAGAAATATTTGATAAAAATCAACATTGGCCAATATAGAGAGAAAGAAGAATGAAAGAACATATGAAAAAATACAGCGAGAAGGCCATTGTTTCTACACGATACAAATAAGCCGATAATGACCATAGTCTCTACACAGTGTTATCGCATATTTGCATAATCTGCTTCTAACTTTTATGGCTATACTCACACTTTTTTCAAAGCAGGGGTATAATGAAACGGGGGTGTTTAACACTGTGTGTATAGGATTAAATATCTCGTATGGCTAGATATTATGTCGAAATTTCGAGATACTAAGTCGTAATTTTGAGTTATTAAGTCGAAATTTCGAATTAATAAGTCAAAATTTCGAGATAGTATGTCGAAATTTCGAGTTATTATGTCGAAATTTCGAGTTACTAAGTCGAAATTATGAGTTAATATGTCGAAATTTCGAGTTATTATGTCGTCATTTCGAGATACTAAGTCGAAACTTCGAGTTAATAAGTCGAACTTTCGAGATACTAAGTCGAAATTTCGAGTTACTAAGTCGGAATTTCGAGATACTTAGTCGAAATTTCGAGTTACTCAGTCGACATTTCGAGATACTAAGTCGAAATTTCGAGATACCTATCGAAAGAAAAAAAGTATAACTGGCACTAATGCTCTTCCGTAGAGTGTTGCTTAAGAGATATGTAGGATTTGGCCAATAGTCTAGGGGCTTCTGTGGATTTAGCGAAAGATTTTGCAGAAAGATTAAGCGAACCGAGTGAACCATCCATTACACTTGTTTTGTCAATTTCTTCCGGTAGATCGTATGTTACTGAAGTTATTTTTGGACGGGAATTTAGAGTAGTCACTATAGCCTGTTTCACAAGCTCGATGGCTGCCTACGAATATCAGCAGCAGCCGTAGGATATGACAGTCCCAGTTTCCGAATATGCATCCTTTTCTTTCATTTTGCGGATAATTATTTTCTGGAGGTCCAAGCTTAAGGTTGTTTTCTCGCATCTGACTTGAACATTTTATCTGTAGCAGTTGAATTTACCGGGAGATAAAGCAAAGTATAGAAACGGACCAAAATAATAGTTCGTCTGTCATTACTGACAATGACCAATCTTAATCACATTTGAGAAATGTTACTGTTTGTATGTTCTAAGATGGCTGATGGAACAAATTCTAGCTCTGAACTGTGTGTTGCAGATAGAGCAACAGAGGCTAAAGGAAGACAGCTCTGTTGGTGATGGCTTAGCTCTGGTTTTGCTCTGTGCACGTTTTTGCTCAACTTCACTGATTCTTTTTGCCCCGTATTCACTGGCACACCTTCTGATGAGACCTCGTCACTCTGCTCTGTCCTTTACAATCCGTTCACACGACTCTGTTGGAATGCTGAAGTTCCTGGGGGCGGGGGTGTTGAGGGTGTCCTTGTAGCGCTTCTTCTGGCCGCCATGGGAGCGTTTGCCCATTTCTAGTTCCTCATAGAGAATTTTCAGTGGAAAACGTTCCTCAGGCATTCTGGTAACATGGCCTGTCCATCTTAACTGTGCTAGTTTCAGAAGAGTATGTACAATTTTCATCCCTGTCTTGTTTAGGATTTCCGTCTCTGGAATCCTGTCTTATCACTTAATCTTTAAGAGTTTTCTAAGATAGCTTGTATGTAGAACGGACCATAGGTAATCATCGATGACGGGCTTGCCCAATACTACTTCTGATTGGTCAACTTTCTTCGGCTGAAGGTTATTCTCTCGCATCTGGAAATTTTATCTGTGACAGTTGAATTTACCAGGAGATAAAGTATAGAAACGGACCATAGGTAATCATCGGTGACGCGCTTGCACAAAACTACTTCTTATTGGTCAATATTCTTTGGCAGTGTGACGCAATTGGGGACACAAACTGTGGTTACGCATGCCGAAAGGTTTACCAGATGACTTTCAGACAAGCTATGGCTTACTGTCAGATCCTGGAAAATATTGTATTGTTGTACATTATACTTGTATTTTAAGCAACCAAAATAAAGTTTTAACCAAACGCCCCCAGTTGCCCGGCTATTTTGCTAAATCTTTTTGCAATGCATAATAAATATAGCACTCGTCACGCAAACGCGCCTATATAATTTTGACCCCCTTAACCCCACTTTATTCAGAAAAACTGGGGTTTACAGGGGTAAACATTATTTCTTCTTGTTTCTGCTCATAAACATAGAATGTGGGTACTCATTACCGTTCTAACGAGTACCAAATTTCTCACGAGAAGTCCACCATCTTTACAGAGTTCATGAGAATTATATTCACATCCAAGATTGCTTCTCAAAACCTAAGGCGTCAAGTCCCATTACAACATAAACACAGAAGAGAACAAAAAAAATGTGTAATCAGTGTCAAAACTACGTCACGCGTATAAATGAACTGAAACGTAACGCACTGAGCCGAAACGGTTAGCCAGAAAAACCCAGCAACGCGTTTGGACACCGAAGCTTTTACCGGAGTTTCTAGCGTTTGTCCTCTGGCCAAGCTTATAGAACTTTTCACAAACTATTACTAAAGGGTATACAATAAAGCCCTGGGAATAGCAAGAGACACAAAGACATAATCTGACTACCTGTGACCTCAGTGGCTCAGTCGGATGCGCGTCTGACTGGTGATCAGGAGGACCCGGGTTCGACTCCCGCCGGGGTCGGCAACATTCTTTCGTGGAGATTGATCATGAAATATTTTCTACGGTCATTCTCTCCCTTCCGCTGATTCAAGAAGGGCAGTTGTCAGTTTCTGGCGAAAGAATGTGCAACTGCTGTACTGGTTAACCGCTTACGTATAAGCCTGCCCAGGAAAGTGTTGATAGGTAAACTGACCGGCTCAAAAATGACCTAACTAGTGTTGACTGGGCCGTAAAACTCCAATACAAACCAACAAACTGACTACCTGTGAATTTCTACTTTCCCAAGATTTACAAAGTGATGATGAGCCCCAAATACAATACTATGGCATACGGCATAGTGCTAGTGCTTCAGGATACTTTAAATTGTCCGCGCTGCAAACTAACTTTGTGTTACCCTATCTAATTTTTTCCCATGACGTGCACACAGGACCAACACTGGAGCATCGTCATACCGAGACTATGTGCAAAGCGGAGGTGAAGCTCAAACAATTGTTTTGGGTTTAACGACACGTCAACCCTGGTGGGTAATTTTGTATCATCTCCTAGAGAAAGGAACAAAAAGAGATAGTAGAGATAGTAGAGGACTAGAGAGGGAGGGACAGGGGAGAAAGGGAATAAATGAATAAAAGTATAGGAACAAAAGAAAACAACGACCCCCCCACTCCACACACACACACACGTCTACCCCTACCTGCTGCAAGGAAAACATGCCTTGCTTGTAAGTCAATATCATTTGGACTCCCTAGTTTTGTTTGTTTGGTTTGAGGTTTAACGTCCCCGTCAACACTGTAAAGGTGATTTTGGAGACGTTGCTTCCAATTTTGTGGGACTTTACCCGACATTGAGATGAAATGATATCTCAAGCCCTGTCGCCGAATGAAACCAATAGGGTTTATTAGCATGTACGGGTCGACTCGCACCGCTTTGCCTGGGCAGGTTTAGATCCACTAAGCGGTGCACCAGTACTCGCGTACGGGTCGGTTTCAGCTCTGGGTGGAAGCATCATGCAGCCCATATATTTCTTCAAGCCCCGATGGGTGGGGGCTTCTTGGACTCCCCGGTGATGCAAGATACACATCACCTTTTCCTCACAACAAAACAAATTACCAAATTAAAACTTTGAAAAGCAGTTTTTACGTAGTTTATGGAAGTTTTGCACTATCCATCTTGAAGCTCTCAAGGATCCCTGATGTGACAATACTCTTTGGAAGTCAGTCCTTAAATATGATGCCCGTGGCGATGAAGATGACAGAAGATGTCGGTCCATATAACCCAGGTAGTATCCGCATCTTTTCGCTGCTTGCATGGATATCCACTTAGCCCAGGGATGGATCATGCCCAGCAATGACATCTTCACGTCAATGCTGGTGAGTTTGCCGGCCAAGGTGTTGCATCAATCGGGAGGTACTGCTGGTTGTGTGGTAGTCAACTCTGACAAAACGAGCTGCTCACCGTTGCACCGTCTTCAGCTGCTGAATAATATATGTGGGTTCCATGCTGACGTTGTATAATCCAGGATAAATCTACTCATGGTCTCTACCATCATGTTTTAACATCTAATGTTCCTTCCAAAAAAAACACCAGGCTGTTGTTTATCTTTTCACAGTTGCATCAAAATGGGTTCCTATGACATGTTTCTGAAGTAAAGGATGTCCAGTTACTTTCAAGTCTTTAATGGTCATTTATTTCGAAACTGTATATATTTTTAGAATTAAGTATACCGAAAGAATACATAAAGGGGATCATTTAACTAAAAACCGCATGAAAAAAAAAAACATTTGTATCACAGTTATGCTCATTTATATCTGATAGTACCTATTTTCCACTAAGGGTAACCGCCCTAGATTTGGTTGATTTAGACCCATAATGCAATATTGTGTGACATCAGAGCGGATATTAACGTTTTGAATTACTTTAAAACTGCCATATTTTCCATTTCTATGATTTTATTATACATTTTTATGACCAGTGATGGCTGTGAATCTTATTAATAAATTTGAACTTTCATTTCTAATTTAAAATGTTTATTTAAGATTTAAAAGAAATTTTAAACTGTATAGAAACAGTTCATTTATAAATTCTTTAGTTTAGTTATTAAAATGTTTTTGCAAGTCTTCTAAAGACATAACCTACAACTGTATGCTATTTTATCTACATACAAACATGTAATCTGAAATTAAATTATTCAAATACATTATTTGAATTTTAATTTATACATCTTAGGTTTGAAATTAGAAGAATTTGTTTCTGAGTTTTGATCGAGATCAATATCATTGATATTATCAGGTGGCTACGTAATTTCTGACGATTGTAAAACTACAAATATATTGATTGTTTAAAAGTTCAAAGAACTTGAAGTCAACTATGACATCATAGAATACTTCATGAATATTTATTTCAAGGGAAGTCATCATGTGGAGACGTTTAATTGTTTGAAATATTTTTGACTTCGAAATGCAATATCTCAATAATAAAGATCTAGGTTTCAGATTTCACTTAGCTGAAGCAATGTGCTTTTAGTTCCTAATGATTTCACTACCATGATATTTGACCTTTGAGATTTACAGTTCATGACTGTGTATCTTGAACATGTAAGCTGCTCCAGATCTCCTACCAGGTTTCTCCGTTTTGTAATCGGTTGGGTTGAAAAGAGTTTTGCCAGTCTGTTCTCCGTTATGGGCAGTGCTGTAGTCTGTCAAGAGCCCTATGAAGTACTGTAATGTCAGTAATGCCTACGATCTTGTGATACAAGAGGCTGCCATTACCAAAGAGGCGAACCCTAGAGCTGGCTTTCTGTGTCAGGTCATTTATGTATGGGCAGAACAACAAAGGTCCGAGCATGCCACCTGGAGGGACACCAGATCAGTGAGACAATTGTGGAAAACTGCCCAAGTCTGGTTAGCCCCTGTTGGTTCTGAATAGTTAGATCCTTTGGAAGCAAAGAATACATAAAATAAACGAAAATAGCAGTTTTATTGAGTAACGGATGCCCACATGAATACATGCGGTTAACCGAGACTAAATACGTATCTATCTACTATTATGAATTGACTATCCCATATTGATCGGAGGTCATCCATATTAACACCAGGTCAACCAATATTAACTAAGGTCAAGTGAGGTCAAAGAATCAATAATCATGATTTTTTAATTGTGTCAATTAATAAAATTGTCATTGACCAAGTAATTTCGTATTGGCCCAGTTACAGGTCCTCGGTCAGCTGCATTAGCCCTCGGCCTTCGGCCTCAGGCCATTGCAGCAGACCTCGGACCTGTACCTGGGCCAGTACGAAATTACTTGATTAATAACATGATATTATTGCGATAGGCAGCATTTGACAATTACTCGCAGGTGTACATACACTCGAGATTTGCAGGGGAGCGCCTACGCGGTAATCATGATATCACGGTAAGGATTTGGGATGATTCTCCCTGCACCGGGGACATCCAGTTAACGTCCCGATCGGAAGGACGCTGCCTTTTGTGGCATTTATCCCTACAAATGATGCAAACGGAACATGTTCAAATACCAATTAAAAATCAAAAATGAGTTCCTTTAAGAGCAATGAAAACATTCATAAGAAAGAAGATGGGTCATACCACGTAGTTTCGGCTAATAAAGCCTCATCAGTGACCCTGTAATGAAATAAACTTAATCGATCTTACGTGGCCTAAATCCTCGCCCTTGAATCCCAGATTTAAACTTGAATTGTCGTTGCCGGGAATAGAACCGGGGGCCTCTAGCATCAGAGGCCAGTGCACTCACACTAGCACTACCTGTATTTTTTATGTTCTACACCACCATTAACAACATTAGAGGCTTAAATCGATCTTACGTGGCCTAAATCCTCGCCCTTGAATCCCAGATTTAAAATAAAAAAATGAATAAGCTATATACGAGTATTACATGCACTTCCATAGACTTTTAGGACCATTCGGATCTTGGAATTCGGCTCTGAATTTCGGTACAGTTGATTCTCTTACAGCTCATGTTATCGGATCAATCAGCGTAGTTATACATAAGTTGACTGAAAGAAAAAAGAAACGGATGGGCGCCATTTTAAATAAAACAGAAGTAAAAACGCTTTCTATAGTTATGAAAAAAAAACAGTAAAAGAAACAAAGTGTTTCTGTCATAAAACAACTAAAATATGAGATTACAGAAGTGGTTATATCCATGTTTTCTTTGTTTCAACTTTCCATCCGACTCAAACGTCATGCATTCTGAAAGTATGTTGATATCTTCTCAGACGCCATTGAGATGACATCATGAGTAACGTCGACGTGACAAAAACTTTCCCGCGTTGAAATATAACGATTTACAATACTGTATCAACAAAAAGTAGTTCTGGCTAAAGAGATTCATTTTCCCGGCTAAGAGGAAATATTTCTTCTCTTAGCAAAAACCAAGAACATACCAAGTTTATATCTAGTAAAAATCATGATATTTCCCTGTTATGAATATGAATAATTCTCGTTAGAACAGCACCCACTTTCTGTATTTTACCAAGAATAAGAAAAAAGTATTCCCCTGTAAACCCACTTTTCTCTATATAAAGTGGGGTTTCCGGGGCGTTTATTTCACGGACTTGTTAACGTGATGAAATTAAAGTTTATACATCCAAGGTTTGAACAGCTTCGTTTCCAATTTAAAGGGTGTTGACTCATTTTATTTACTGTACGTTTGCAAGAAAATCTCTATACTTTAATCAGACAGTAAAAACACTCAGATCAGGCTGGGAAAAAGAGTTCTGGACTGAGACTTAAACTGTTTCGTTTACACCATTCTTAAAGGTCTTTTATCACGGTATTCAAGCATTGAGAACTCTTCAGGAAAGTGAACTCTGAACACTAGGGATGGCTTACCGGAGCTGAAAAGATGATCGACTGTCAGTCCTGACATTGTGATCGATAATTGATTAGTAATCACTGAAGATTTTGTCATAATTTTACCCGTCTGGCTTTCTATCTGAGCGTGACTCTTACCATATGTTGTACTTTACCGTAAGTATACTTGAGCCTTGGATATTGCAATTTTGAAGTCTGAAATAAACAACTTCAAACGGCCTCATTAATATTCAGGAAGTATTCTATGATGTCATAGTTGCAATTAAATTCTTTGAACTTTTTGACAATCGAAATACATATATCTTGTGATTTATGATCATCATAAATACCTTAACCACCTGTCTATATTCATGAAACTGATCTGGGTCAGAAATCCAAAACATTTCCTCCTATTTCAAACCAAGTCTATAAATTAAAATTTAAATGTTTTTTTTTTTTTTTTTTTTTTTTTCAAAATTTAAATTTCAAATGTTTTTATGTAGATTAAATGGTATTAATCTATTTAGAAGATTTTTATTAACTTAACTAAAAGAAATAATTTTATATATATATATATATATATATATATATATATATATATATATATATATATATATATATATATATATATATATATATATATATATATATATATATATATATATATATATATATATATATATATATATCTTCTTCCAGTTTACATAATGCTAAAAATATATATTGATAAATGACCTTTAAATTGTAGACCCTGATCAGACGCTGCGATTTACAGCGTCTGATCCTTACATTCTTCTATTGCAAGCAACCAGTGAAGACCCTGATCAGACGCCGCGTTCTGCGGCGTCTGATCTGGGACTATACTGGTTGCCAAGCCCAAACAATGATTCCAGCTAACCCTATTATGCAACACTTTACAATTAACGCTGCTTTTTTCTATAAATAAGTTACCTGGATTCCCAACAAATCAGTGAGAGTCACGAGCACTTAAAGGCATTTATTCTTGATTATTGAGGACTATTATTTCATGACATAATATTATGTAGCCCTCAGCGCTGACTGAAGAGAAGTCCTCTGTCTTCAACAGGTAAGAAGGCTCCTTAAGGAATATCATTAGTTTACTAACTGTTGACTAGAGTTTACATTTTTGAGTTTCCCCTTAAGTGCCTCAGTCAGGGGTTTCAACAAGAGCTACTAATCATCCTATTAAGGGCCACCTTTGATCTGCTATAGACAGTATATCATAAGGGGCAATAAAACAATTATGAACACACTGTGTGTGCTACTGTTACAAGAATAAATGCCTTTAAGCATTGAAGAGTTTCGTTGCTTAGTAACTTTGGGTCGAGTGACAAACAAACAATCGAGCCAAAAATTGTTTTAAACCAAAGCGATTCGTAGGAAAAACAGGAACTGACTTTCCAGGTATTGGCGTTATGATGACGTAAACGAACTATAATGTGAAAATGAGATATGTGCCACTGCTGGCCATCGACGGCTCCGATCAGACTGCGCATCAGAGTCTTCAATGGCCGCATCCCTTGGACAAGCATGAATGACTCATGTGCTACTCTGCAGACACACAAACATGACTGTGTCATCACCGATCAAATGTGTCCGAAGGTGTCCGAATGCACGTTTTCTCATGGTGTAGCACGCACAGCGAAGAGCCCCAAGTGGTTAACCAAGTTTCGACCAAGTTAACCAAAATTATCGTCATTAACCAAGAAAAGAAAAAAGAAAGCGTCAAAATGGAGCAGAATAACCTATAAATGAGCAGAATGCGTGACATTAGGACAGTTTTGTTTGTTTGGTTAAGCGTTTAACGGTCCTGCAAACACTATTCAGGTAATGTCGAGCCGGTTAGTTTTCCTAACCACACCTACACGGGCAGGCTTATACATAAACGGTTAACCGGAAAATTGCACATTCTTTCGCCAGAAAATGACAACCGCCCTTCTTGAATGAGCGGAAGGGAGAGACTGCCCCATCAAGTTAACGTCCGTGAAATGAAAACCATTGTACACATCACAGAGAAACCTGGGGTTCAAGGATATACATTAGTTTTCTTATTCCTTCTCCAAGATATAGGCTGTGGGTACTCGTTAGAACAGCCCCAATGAGGCGGTTCTAACGAGCACCCACAACCAATCTTTTTAGTGGACAAAATTTTATCAAAATATAACCGTTTTTGAGATATGAAAGAATGCACTATGCTACACTGATGTATCATCTTAATGACTTTATTTATTTATTTATTTATTTATTTTTTTAATTATTTATTTATTTAACCTTTTCACAACGGAAAAGGCTTTTATAAAGATTTTATCAGCTTATACATGCAGGTACCAACTAGAGTCTTTGGTTTATCAAAGTTTGTTTGTTTGTTTGTTTAAATTGAGGTTTTAAGTCCCCGTCAACACTGTTTAGGTCATTTTTGCTTTCACTTTTGTGGGACTTTTACCCGACACTGAGATGAAATTACATCTCAATCCCTGTCGCCCAAACAAACCAAAGTGGTTAATATCATGTAGGGACGGTCCAACTCGCACCACTTTGCCTGGTCAGGCTTAGACCCCTAAGCGGTTTACCAGTACTCATGTGCGGACGGTGGTTTATCAAAGTGCAAAGGGTCCCGGTCCATCGGAGCTTGAAGAAATAGATTGGGCTGCATGCTGCCTTCGCGCAGAGTTAAAACGGAATGTACATGAGTACTGGAAATACGCTTAGAATGTCTAGGCGTGTCCAGGCAAAATGCTTCGAGTCGGACCGTCCCTGCATATAAATCTTAGCGGATACATAGCGGTAGGGTTTGAGATGTCACTTCATCAAAATGTCAAGTAAACGTCCCACAAAAATGAAAGCGACGTCTCCAAAATGTCGCAAATAGTGTTGACGCGGACGTAAAACCGCAACACAAACAAAATAAAATCAAAGTGCAAAATTACTAGTGTAAAATTTACCATTCCATCACGTAAATATGCCTTATAGTTCTGACACCCTTAAACCCCCCTTTTATATAGTAAAACTGGGGCTTACAAGCGGATACATTATTTTTTCTTATTTCTGCTCAAAACCACAGACTGTTGGTTTTCGTTAGAACCGATGCGTTTCTAACGAATTCCCACTATCTTTGTTTTGAGCAGAAATACGAAAAATACCAGACTTATTTATCTGAAAATTTTCAGTTGTTGGTGGTAAAATTTTCAATATACATGAAAATGCGTGTTTCCGTAATGCACTTCCCGATTTTTTTTTTTTTTTTTTTTTTTGGTTTGAGTTTTACGGCCCTTTCAAGATTATTTCACTCATATCGAGCCGATCGTTTATCAGAGGTGGGCGAAAACCGGAGTACCCGGAGAAAAACCACCTGACCTTCCGTTGCAGAACTTGGCGTCTCACACGTGGCCCGAGCGAGGCTCGAACCTACGGCGGTGAGAGACCTAATGACTAAGAGTCAGCGCTCTTATCCACAAGGCCACGGAGGCCCGTGCACTTCCTGATTTGTGTCAGTTCGCCGGACAATGAACCATTATTATCAATCGTCATGACTGACTCGCGTTAAAGGTTCAATTTTAACCCATTTATAACAATGGAATCTCCCATCTAATAAGTTTGGAGTGGTCCATTTCCAATTATAGGGGTGCCAGGTTCGTTTTGTTAGCGTTAAGTTTTGCGAAAATGTATGTACTTTCAGCGAACAGTGTAGACCCAGATCAGACGCCGCGTAACGCGGCGTCTGATCTGGGTATTCACTGTTTGCCAATGTCCTCCCCCCAAAAAAGGGGCACTTGGCATATATGGGTTGATAGGGTCATTAAAGGACACGAGGAAGGATATGAAAAAGAATTTGAGATTGAATTTCCTAGAGTTCGGAAAAAAGTTATATTATTGAAAATACGATAAGTGACCAATGAAAACGTTACGAAAACACGCAATATAACTTCAAATATATTAAAAATTTTAGCACCAAAAACATGAAAATTTTTAGGTAAAAAAAATCTGATATTTTTCATATTCTGCTCGAGGGAACTCGTTAGAAACGTCGCGGCGTACCCCCGAACACTGTCTAATCTATATTTATCATAAGATGTTTTGATAAGCAGTGGATAACGACGTGTTTGTTTGTATGAATTGAGGTTTAACGTCCCCGTCAACACTGTATAGGTCATTTTGGAGACGTTGCTTCCAAATTTGTGAGACTTTTACTCGACATTGAGATGAAATGACATCTCAAGCCGAATCACCCAATGAAACCAATATGGTTTATAAGCATGGACGGGCCGATTCGCACCGCTTTACCTGGACAGGCTTGGATTCTCTGAGCGGTTTACCAGTACCCGTGTGTAGTCGGTTTCAGCTCTGCGTGAAAGTATCATGCAGCCCATTTATTTTTTCAAGCCCCAACAACAGACGGGGTCCGAATAACGACGTGTAATGAAATTCATATAACCACACGTGTAATAACACTTTGGCGGGATTAAGTAACGTCATGACGACGTCCATGCCAATAATGATTTTTTTGTGTGTGGAAAATCTGTCAAATTTCAAGGCGATAAAGTCCAATTTAAAGTGTTCATATGATAAACAGGATCTTACACTCGTGGTCATTTCATTTGAACTTAATGAAACTCGCAAAAGGCTCGTTTCATACAGTTCATATGAAATGACCACTCGTGTAAGATCCTCAAAATAAAATACATACCAAAACATTGTGTTACAGTTGAAGAATTTCATTAAATTAAAAAATGTCTGTTGCCTGTAATAAGGCTGCAATAAACCATAGTATATGTACATCTCTCAAAATTTTTTCTACCAATATGTAAAAAGAAAAGAAAAAAGAATTAAATGAACAATACAATAGCTTAGGATATTATTAGCTGAGAACATAGGTCAGTTTTCTGAAGAAAAACTGTGATATAATTCTTATTTATACTCAAAACATAGGTTGTGTGTGCTCGTTTGAACCGCCTCAATGAGGCGGTTCAAACGAGTGCCAACAACCTATATCTTGGAACAGAAATGAGGAAAACAATGTGTACCCTTGTAAAACCCTGTTTACTCCATATAAAGTGGGGCTTAAGGTGGGGGTATTCATTACAGGGACTTGTTAACGTGATGAGAGCTTTTTTCTTTCTTCTTCCGGTTTCGCCTTAACCCCAGGAAGGGACACAGACGGTGTATATTACATACACTCCAGTTTTACAGGATGAAAGCCTACACAGTAATCGGGTTCGTTGACCTGCAAAGGGGATAGTTCTCCCTGCACAGGGGGCCTCCAGTTAACGTCCCGTTCCGAAAGACGGTGCACTTTATGACATTCATCCCTGCCAAAGAACTTACATCACGAAAACACGCCTTTATAATTTTGACCCCCCTTGAACCCAACTTTTATATAGTAAAACTGGGGTTTCCGGGGGTATACCTTATTTTTCTTATTTCTGCTCTAACATATATATTATGGGTACTCGTTAGAACCGCCTCGATGAGGCGGTTCTAACGAGTGCCCACAATCTATATTTTGAGCAGAAATAAGGAAAATATCACGATTTTTCATCTCAAAATTTTCATTTTTTTCGGCGATAAAGGGGGCAATGTATTTGTAAAGGCGTGTTTGCGTAATGTTTTTAAAGAATTTCACCACGCGAAAGCAATGATAGACCATTTAGAGAATACCTTCTCGCGCTGAAAAAAAAAAAAAAAAAAAATATTGAATATCATAAATATCAGGGCACAGGTATGGGATACCAAACTGGATACACTCAGGATTACATAAGTCGTGCATTATTAGTGACCTCGTCGTGGTTTATGGTTTTTGTTAAAGAGTGAAACACAAATAAACACACGTATACTTGCATTTAATGTTCATAAATATTGAGTCACATCCCTGTCGCTGTTGAGCACCCATTTAAACTGAAGGCCCCATTTAACTGAACAGCCAATCAAAAATCAGTAGGATCAGTACAGGGCAAATTTAACCCATTTATGTCTAGCATCCAAAATTGGACACTGGCAACAGCGAATACCTATATCAGGTATTCACTGTTTGCTGAAAATACCGAAATTTTCGTGAAATATGCAACGGATGAATTAGCCGGACATCCCTTATAAAGTAATATTGCACAGCGCAGCTGCCTAAAACTATAAGCTGTAATATTATATTTGTCTTTAAAAGGATACAATACATCCTGATCTAGAAAAAGAGAAATTCGGGCTTAAGGGATTCAATTTTTTTTCAAAACTTCTTCATTTTGTTCACACATCCTGTTAACGTTTCCCGCCAAATTTTCCTTGAAACATGCAGTTGTACCGGTTTGACGTCAGATGCATGCATGCCTTAGCTGTTTTAACCTTTATCCTGCTGTAGGCGACAAGCCCTGTCTTTGCAAACAGTGTAGATCCAGATCAGATGGCTTCTGAAGAAGCCATCTGATCAGGATCTACACTATTTGACATTCAGTTTATGGATATTGAGAAATGAATAACATCAAAAATTCTGATTGGTTAAAAATCAGAAATGGGTGTGGCTAAATTAAATATTCAGCAGGGTAAGGGTTAATGCACACCAGTATGCGCTGTGCATATTTTCAATTCTGACCCACCTTCTTATATCGCCCTTGAAACCACTGCAAACGTTTCTGTCTCTGTTTAGAGTCAAAACAATGTTACAAATTGTTTGTTTGTTTGTTTGATTGATTTGAGGTTTAACGTCCCCGTCAACAATGTAAAGGTCATTTTGGAGACGTTGCCTCCAATTTTGTTGGACTTTTACCCGACATTGAGATGAAATGACATCTCAATCCCTGCCGCCCAATAAAGCATGGATGACTCGCACCGCTTTGCCTGGGCAGGTTTAGATCCTCTAAGCGGTTTGCCAGTACTCGTGTGCGAGTCGGTTTCAGCTCTGCGTGGAAGCATCATGCAGCCCATATATTTCTTCAAGCCCCGATGGGCGGGGACTGAGGATACAACTTGAAATACCGGAGCACATACCGAACTAGAACGTCAGTCTGCGTTCTCACTGCACAAAATACCGGAATAGTTTAACGTTTCTAAAGTCCAACGAGAACAGGGTACATGGCGGGGGACACGTGGTTTAGAACGTTAGTTAAAATGGCCGACTGCAACTTCATTGTATCGTTTCGGTTTTTGTACGAGTATTCGTGTGTCACAGTATGCATTAAAGAAAATAGCGCAATGAATGACTTCTTATGGTAACTTTGTGATTTCGTTCATCAATTTGCCGACTGTTCGTCGTTTGTTTGTCTGTGCGTGTTTAACCGTCCTCCACTCAGCCGAATCGTACACTGTTCTCGAACGAATTTGAATGCAACTGCATTTTCACATTACGAAAACATGCCTACATATAAATACAGTGTAAATCTTACCGGCGAAAATAACAAAAAAAAAAAAAAAAATGAAAAAATGCGATATTTTTCTTATTTCTGCTCAAAATATAGAGTGTGGGGTAGTCGTAAGAACCGCATGAGTACCCACAATCTCTGTTTAGAGCAAAAATATGAAAAATAAGGTTTACTGCCGTAAATCCCAGTTATCCATTACGCCAACACACCTATACAATTAGATTGCCACCTTTATCGCCGAAAAAATGAAAATTTTAAGATGAAAAATTGTGATATTTTTCTTATTTCTGCTTAAAATATGGATTGTCGGCTCTCGTTAGAACCGCCTCATCGAGGCGGTTCTAACGAGTACCCACAATCTATACTTTAGAGCAGAAATAAGAAAAATAAGGCATACCCCCGGAAACCCCAGTTTTACTGTATAAATGTGGGGTACAAGGGGGTCAAAATTATATAGATGTGTTTTCGTGATGTCTGTATGAAGTGAGGTTTAGAGAGGTCTTCAATTCACGGACGTGTTCACGCGATGTTGAAAGCATGGGCAAGAAATCGTCGGGAGGCATATGTTTAATTGAAGCACCAGACTGCGTCTTTGTTTGTTCGTTTGTTTGATTTGAGGTTTAACGTCCCCGTCAACACTGTAAAGGTCATTTGGAGACATTGCTTCTAATTTTGTGGGACTTTTACCCGACATTGAGATGCAATGACATCTCAAGCCCTGTCGCCCAATGAAACCAATAGTGTTTATTGGCATGGACGGTTCGCATTGCACCGCGGTTCCTGGACAGGCATAGATCCTCTAAGCGGTTTACCAGTACCAGTGTGCGGACCGGATTCAGCTCTGCGTGGAAGCATCATGCAGCCCATATATTTCTTCAAGCCCCTATGGGCGGGCGTCTTTGAAATCTGAACATATAAAACGGAGTTCAAGCACACATTAGCTGTTAAGTATATGTGAACTGACACAACATACCTATCGGGGCTTGGAGAAATAGATTGGGCTGCATGGTGCTTCCACACAGAATTGAAACTGTCCACACATGAGTACTGGTAAACCGCTTAGACCGGCCCGGATAGCTCAGTTGGTAGAGTATCCGCTCCGGGGAACGGGAGGTCACGGGTTCGATCCCGGGCCGCGACATACCAAAGTCGTTAAAAATGGTACTAGCTGCTCCTCGCTTGGCACCCAGATTTACGGGGTAGAGCTAGGACCGGTCGACCCAGTGTCAGGATAATGTGACTGGGTGTGGTATCATGTAATGTGTCTGGGACATGATACTTCAGTGAGGCAGCACTATAAATGTGAGCATTGAACTCCCTGTCGCAACCAGACACCGTCGTGATATGACTGTAAAATTGTTGAAAGCGACGTTAAACCCGAATTCACACACACACACACACACACACACACACACACACAAACACACAAACCGCTTAGAATGACTTAGTTTGCCCAGGCAAAGTGGCGTGAGTCAGGTTTCATTGGGCGGCAAGGCTTGAGATGTTATTTCATCTCAATGTCGGGTATAAGTCCCACAAAATTGGAAGCAACGTCTCCAGAATGACCTAGATAGTGTTGACGGGGACATTAAATCTCAATTCAAACAAAACACATTTACAACAGACTAGAAACTAGTGTTGTGGCGAAATGTAGGACTGGTTCATCATAAACCGGCAAGAGCATAGCAATAGAGGATCGTATTTATTATTATTTTTTTTTTTTATTATTTATATACATTATTTTAAGGGGGTAAAACACATTTAGCTATAAAAACTATTCTACCATATGGCCCTCTTTATAACACATAAAACATATATACAAACAACATAGGTATACAAAAACATTTCTACCGCATGGCAGTTTTGTCAGGACAGGAGTCGCGTCCCGCCCCCGCCCATAGGGGCTTGAAGAAATATATGGGCTGCATGATGCTTCCACGCAGAGCTGAATCCGTCCCGCACACTAGTACTGGTAAACCGCTTGGAGGATCTAAGCCTGTCCAGGAACCGAGGTGCGAGGCGGACCGCCCATGCTAATAAACCCTATTGGTTTCATTGGGCGACAGGGCTTGAGATGTCATTTCATCTCAATGCCGGGTAAAAGTCCCACAAAATTGGAAGCAACGTCTCCAAAATGACCTTTACAGTGTTGACGGGGACGTTAAACCTCAAATCCAGGAGTCGCGTCGCACACAAGAATGATTCCAGCCCAAGCTGAGCTCAGTTTGACGGAAAACATGTGGCGGAACCGATTTCCAAACACCAAGCCCCGACACCCGAGCCCATCAACATCGAGGCTATTCTAATGAATAAACACAGTATCCATTTGCAAGATAAAAGACGAAAACATCCAACATTTTACTCTCCCTATTTCTTATGTAGAGAAATTCCATAGGGACTCAAGAATGGGTTCGACTCAGCCATGGTAAACGAGCCATCGGTGCTCGAAACATCGAAGTTCTACTGTATTTTTGGTGTAAGTTCGAATTTTATTTCATCAAATGAACACCAAAACCAGTATTTTCACGAGTGGCGTAGCCACGAGTGAAAATACCAGTTTTGGTGTTCATGAGTGCAATTTAATTTGATCTTACACTAAAAAATCAAATTTTCTGTTTCTTACATGTTTCAATATTTATATTCACTAATTTTCAATCATCTGACAATGCAAAAACTGACCACAAAATTAGATTTGGAAAAAAAGGTGTCCCAAACAGTGAAAAATAAAATTGATATCTGTCACTGAAACAGTGACAAGGTCGTTTTCGATTTCACTGAGAAATCTTTATATTTCATTGAAAAGCATGTAAGAATGATCATTATCATATGATAACGTGTCTGAGAGTGTAATAACGACATGTAATAAATTCCGTAATCCATTAGTGGATTAAATATGCAAATTAGTTAGGAACGTTACATGTGCGACGTCGCATTTACTAATGGCGGAATGTTGACATTTTTGTCAACAAATCGTGAATAAAATGCGTTTTTAATGTCATATGATAAATAGAATCTTGCATTCGTGCTCATGTATTATTGAATTCATTAAACTCGTTAAGGAAAAGGGATAAAATGCTCGGCAAAGCCTCGCATTTTATCCCTTTTCCTCAACTCGTTTAATAAATTCAATAATACATGAAAACTTATGTAAGATCCTCTATGTAAATAAAAATAAAAACACAAGAAAAAAAACACACACCAAAAATAGGAATAGGAACGGGGTTTGGCATCAATGATTTCCAGACACTTCGGCCCCACTACCACCTCGGCCCCTAGACAGGTCGGCCCAAAACCAAGTCGGCCCTAGACACCTCGGCCCTAGTCACCTCGGCCCTAGACACCTCGGCCCCACTGTCACCTCGGCCCCTAGACATCTCGGCCCCAAAGACACCTCGGCCCCACTTTTGATATCTGTTAGGGTATGAGCATTTATATCATGTTAAAATCGGCCCCGCCCATCGGAACTTCAAGAAACCGACAGCCTGTGGCATGACTACTGGTAAACGGCTTAGAGGTTCTTAGCCTGGCCAGGAAAAGCGGTGCGAGTCGGACCGTTCATACTTATAAACCCTATTGGTTTCATTGGGCAGCAGGGCTTGAGATGTCATTTCATCTCAATGCCGGGTAAAATTCCCACAAAATTGGAGGCAACGTCTCCAAAATGACCGATACAGTGTTGATTGGAGCGTTAAACGTCAAATCTAACAAACAAAACATCATGTTAACAAGCCCGTTTAATGAAGACCCCGCTAAACCCCAGTTTATATGGGGAAAACTGGGGCTCATAGGGGCATACATTATTTACATCACGAAGACACGCCTTTATAATTTTGACCCCCTTGAACCCAACTTTTATTTAGTAAAATTGTGGTTTACAGGGGTTAACCTTATTTTACTTACTTGAGCAGAAATAATAAAAAATACCACAATTCTTCCTCTTATAATGTTCGCTTTTTCGGCGGTAAAGTTTACAATGCATTTGTACAGGCATGTTTTCGTAATTCTTATTTCTGCTCCAAGATACAGGTTATGTGTTATATAATTTTGGTTTTACGGAATCTTCTATTAAGTTGTTAGGAAACAAGATCAAATTACTTTATTGCTATATTTATTTCATATAAAGCTACAAATAACCAATGAGACGTTTATAATAAATATAACAACGCATACACGACATTTTCAGGTTAACTTGGACTACACTCTTAAGGACAGCTAATCCCCCGTCGCCTTCAACCGTGACGTTGGCCTTGAATCAGCATCACGAAAAGTGGGGTTTAGCGGGTTGTTCTAATTGTGAATATTTGATACTGATAGTCAAGGAGCCTTTTCTACAAGAATATATAGGGCCATGAAGACTTTGCACTCAGTGCACATCCAGATCCATCTGATCTTGATCTACACTGTAATTCAGTTTGCGACTTTTAAATGAATACAATATACATGTATCAAGTAATTTGAGGGTCTGATAGTCAGAAATGTGACTAATAAATAAATTAATTAAATAAATAAATAAATTATACAGTATGCTTGTTACTGTCGGTCTTTAAATATGAGCTGAAATGACAATCAAATAGGAATTTCTAAATGTGTGAAAATTGATAACAGTGGAAACATACTGAGCAATTCCTACAAAAATACGAGCAGTGAAGACTTTGCACACAGTGCACATCCAGATCTACACTGTTTGCCACTAATATATACATATAGTACACATGTATCAAGTAATTTGAGAAGCTGATAGTCAGAAATGTGACTAATAAATAAATAAATTATACAATATACTGTATACTGTCTTTAAATAAGAGCCAGAATGACAATCAAATGTGTGAAAATTGATAACAATGATCTGTTTATCATCAAGGATCTCTTTATTGGGGAAAGGGATTAGTAACGCCTGGTTGTTTATTGAGCTTCACACTTTCCTAATTTAAGTCAATAATTAATTGTTCTTGAGAAACTTTTTGCTTAATAGTGAACTAACCTGAAAGTCATTAATCCTTATCCCGTTGAAAACAACAATCCTTATCTTTGCAAACAGTGTAGATCCTAATCAGATTGCTTCTGCCCTCTGAACCGGATCTGCACCGTTTTTCATGCAGTTTTTTAATTGCATGCATATATTATATTAATCGGTTTACTTACGAGGATAATTCTAGTTCATTGAACCTGAACATTGATGATTACCTAATAAATAAACAAATAAATTGTTTGTTTGTATTGGAGTTTAACGACCCAGTCAACAATATTTTAGCTTATTTTCGAGCCGGTCAGTTTACGTATCCACACTCAATCCGGGCAGGCTTATACGAAAGCGGCTAACCATTACAGTGCATTTTTTTCGCCAGTACTGCCCTTCTTGAATCAGCAGAAGGGAGAGAATGACCGAAGAAAATATTCCATAACCAATCTCCACGAAAGAATGTTGCCGACCCCGATAGGTATCGAACCCGCGTCCTCCTGATCACCAGTCATACGTGCATCCGACTTAGCTACCGAGGCCGGATAAATAAATAAATTATTTAATAAATATATAAATATGTTAACAAATATAAGATTATCCCCCATCATCACCATGGTTGACGAAACCGAGGAATGATTTTTTTTTTTTTTTTTGGTTTTACGGTCCCACCCACCGTTCCATCCAGATTTCAATCGAATTAGTAAGGATAACTTCTTGAACGTAATTTAAAAAAGTATTTTAGCGGTGTGGAATTATTTCGGATAATAAAAAAAAAGCCTATAGATGATCAAAAGTGCAGAAAAAGAGCCTGCTCTAAAGCATGCCGCAATGCAATTAGAATTATACATTGGAATAAAAGAGGGGAATTTTCAAATGTATCTTCCATTCTTCTTAAATTAACATATAGATTTTCTATTTAGTAGGTTCAAATATTCGTGGCTCCCTATCAAAATAATCAAATCAGCAAATAAAAATGAAAAAAACTCATCGGGCATCCAACCCGATCTCTTATTTAAGTGGAAGCCCCGTTAAAAGCAAAGTGGGGCCGAAGTGTCTAGGTATATGGGGCCGACGTGTCTAGGGGCCGAGGTGTCCAGGGGCCGACCCGTCTAGGGTTTCAATTTTATGTGGGGCCGAGGTGGTTTTGGGGCCGAGGTGTCTAGGGGCCGAAGTGTCTAGGGGCCGAGGTGGTTTTGGGGCCGAAGTGTCCTGTTACCGGCATCAATTAGAAACGGTTTTGTTTTTTGTTTGTTTGATTTGAGGTTTAACGTCCCCGTCAACACTGTAAAGGTCATTTTGGAGACGTTGCTTCCAATTTTTTGGGACTTTTACCCGATGACATCTCAAGCCCTGTCGCCCAAAGAAACCAATAGGGTTTATTAGCATGGGCGGTCCAGCCTCGCACCGCGGTTCCTGGACAGGCTTAGATCCTCAAAGCGGTTTACCGGTACTAGTGTGCAGGCCGGATTCAGCTCTGCGTTGAAGCAACATGCAGCCTTAGAAACGGTATATCAGTAATTAGAAAGACCTGTGAAAAAAGATTGATCAGTAATTTGTTCCCTAGTGTGAACACAAATTAATGTGTATACACCTGATCGGGATCATATGTGATGCCTAGTGTGAACACAACTTAAGTTGGATATTCTTGATCAGGATCAAATGTGTTACCTAGTGTGAACACAACTTAAGTTGGATATTCTTAATCAGTATTAAATGTGGCCCATTGTGAGAACACAATGTGAACAGTCGTGATCGGGAGCATATGTGGCCTCTAGTGTGAACACAATTTAATGTGGATACTCTTGATCAGGGCCATATGTGATCCCTTGTGTGAATATCTGTAAGAAGACAACAGCAAAAGTTAAGCTTTGTGTTCAAACTCAACCATGGTCTAGTTCCGATGTATCTCACTGACTTAATACCATCCTTTGGGGGGGGGGGGGGGGGGGCTTTTCAAACTACCCTTTAAAACACATGAACGATTACTCAGTTCCATATGCACGCACTGAAACTTTCAAAAAGTCTTGTATCTCATCAGCAGTATCTTGCTGGAACACTGCTGATAACAGTCTTAAAAATTTGAATACCTTTTCGTCTTTTAACTATCATTTAAAACGCTCAAACGAAAACTATTATACAGAACCTAAATATTATTTTTCTGGTGAAAGGCGTCTGACAATTCTGCATGCAAGAATCCGCAATTATTGCAGTAATCTGAATGCTGACCTATGCAACAACGTCTTATGCCCAAATTCTACTTGTAGCTGTTTAGTCGAAATTGAAAATGCAGAACACTTTCTCTTTCGTTGTAACAGATATAATAACAAACGCTTGGCTTTATTTATACAACATAATGTAGACACACTTGATCAGGATCTCTACGAACTTTTCAGCCTCTTGGTGTTGAACTATTGATGTTTGGAAACCCCAACCTTAACACTGAAGACAACAATTTCATATTTGGATCTGTTCAACGTTTTATCAAAAGCTCAGACCGATTTACGTAAATAGCACCAATTGATACGAATCTGTTAATTCCAAGTATAAGTGAACCCACCCCCAGCAAGCGTCCCTGTCATGTTTTCTCATCCTTTACAATGTTCATCATTATCATCCACCTAGTATCCGTTTCTGTATTATGCTCATATGTCTTGGTAATGACGTGATCGCTATTTTTTACTTAATGCTCTGTTTGTGTGTTGTAGGGGAAGGACCGTAACTAATGCTGAGATAACTTGTGGCCCGACCCCTTGCTTGCAAATATAAGCAATAAATATGTTTATCATATGACGTCGCTTCTGAGAGTGTAATAACGCCATGTAATATTTTCGATAATCCACTAGTGGATTAAATATGCAAATAAGCTAGATACGTCCCGTAACGTTACATGTAGGACGTCCTTAACGACGTCGCGTTTACTAATGGCGGAATATTGATATTTTTGAAAACAATCGTTAATAAAATGCGTTTTAAATGCCATATGATAAATAGAATCTTGCATTCGTGCTCATGTATTATTGAATTTATTAAACTCGTTGAGGAAAAGGGATAAAATGCTCGGCAAAGCCTCGCATTTTATCCCTTTTCCTCAACTCGTTTAATAAATTCAATAATACATTAACACTCATGTAAGATCCTCTATTTAATCTAATCTAACCGTTTGTGAATAAACTTAATGTGGATACATCTGATTGGGATCAAATTTGTTCCCCAGTGTGAACACAACTTATTGTGGATACTCTTAACCTGTATCAAATGCGGTCGCTAGTGTGAACACAAACGTAATGCGGATACTCTTGATCGGGGGCATATGTGGTCCTGTGTGAAAATATTCTTGATCGGGATCAAATGTGGTCTCTTGTGTGAACTAAAGTTAATAAGGATACACTAGATCGAGATCAAATGCAGTCCATAGTGTTAACACAACTTAAGTTGGATATTCTTGATCGGGATCAAATGCAGTCCATAGTGTTAACACAACTTAAGTTGGATATTCTTGATCGGGATCAAATGTGGTCCATAGTGTGATCACAACTTTAGTTGGATATTCTTGATCGGGATCAAACGTGGCCATAGTGTGATCACAACTTAATGTTGATACACTTGATCGAGATCAAATGCGGTCCATAGTGTTAACACAACTTAAGTTGGATATTCTTGATCGGGATCAAATGCGGTCCATAGTGTGAACACAACTTAAGTTGGATATTCTTGATCGAGATCAAATGTGGTCCATAGTGTGATCACAACTTAAGTTGGATACTCTTGATCGGGATCAAATGTGGTCCATAGTGTGACCACAACTTAATTTGGATATTCTTGATTGGTATCAGATGTGGTCCATAGTTTGATCACAACTTAATAATGATACTCTTGATCGGGATCAAACGTGGTCCATAGTTTGATCACAACTTAATGTTGATACTCTTGATCGGGATCAAACGTGGCCAATAGTTTGAACACAACTTGGTGTTGATACTCTTAATCGGGATCAAACGTGGTCCATAGTTTGATCACAACTTTTTTAATACACTTGACCGGGATCAAGTATGGTCCCACTTAATGCCGACACATTTGATTATATAAATTTGGTCTCAAATGTGAACACGATGCGGGTACATGCAAACTTAATCCGCTTAACTTGGTCCCTATGGTGTAAGTCAACCTGATCAGGATGAAATCGATCCCGAGTTTAACAAAGTGAGTCTTTAGTATGAATGCACTAATAGATCACACTTGCATGCAGGACACATGACGTTCGAGCAACGTTATATCAACGCCGACGCAGCGTTCTTGCATTAATACCTATGCGCATGGCTGTTTGAAGCCATTGTCAAATGGATCGAAAGCGGTGCTCTAACAGCAAAAACCATGTTCAAATCATGCAATTCGCGTGCTGTTTGAATATGCATTTTGAGCTTTTGATATCACAAGACGGGCCTTGCTTTGTTTACGTTACGTTGAGCGACGTAACATTATCGCCCTGAACGTAGCGTTTTAAGGTTCTATGATAACGTCAGAGGGTTACTGCATGACAACGTCATTGTAAACAACATTCTGAACTGGCCGCCATTTTGGTTTGCCTGTCGCATTTGAAGAGTTTTTATGGAATTTGTATGGAGCTTTTGGGCGTTTTCGTGAAAATTGCAGATCGGAATCGTAAGTTATGCAAGAACACCGATCATCCATGGTTATTTCATTGCATTAACATTTGCCGGATCCCTTGGAAGATATTTGAACATTTGGCCTAGCGGCCTCATGTTCAAACAGCTTCCTCGGGACCCGGCGAATGTTAATGCATGAAAAACCATGGTTGATCCCTATATTCTTGCATAAATACATATTCGCATGGCTGTTTGAAGCCATTGTCAAATGGACCGAAAGCCGTGCTCAAACAGCAAAAACCATGTTCAATTCATGAAATTCGCGTGCAGTTTGAACATGGATTTTGAGCTTTTGATATCTTAAGACGGGCCTTGCTTTGTTTACGTTACGTTGAGCGACGTAACGTTATCGCCCTGAACGTAGCGTTTTAGGCCTCCCAGCAGGCACTCAACGTTGATTCAACGTTGAGTTTGTGTTGAAATTAGGTTGATTGGTTGATCAACCTTATATCAACCTCTGTTCAACGGTGATTTATCAACACTGATTAAACGTTGACAGTATAACGTTGAATCAAAGTTGATATGTTGTTGTATATAAAGAACTGATTCCGCAAAGTTGTACTTAAGTTGGTAAAACTCTGCTGATTAAACGTTGAAGTCCTTATTATTTAATCAACGTTGAAATTTGGCTGACAACCAACATTTTGTTATCACGACATAATAAACAACAACAACAGCAGCGATATTATTATTATTATAATTATTATTGTTGCTGCTGCAGCTTTAAAACAACACTCGCAAATATGAAAGGGCACATCACGTCCGGTCGTATTGACGTTGATGCGTCGTTACCTAAACGTCATGTGCCCACTGGGATAAAAATCCAGAAGGCGCACAGGTGCGGCAAACGATCAAGGTCTACGCCGTTTGCTTGTCAAATACCAATTATATATGGATCTGGCCAGTTTGCAAGTTCTGAATGAACTTTCCCACGAATATCGCACGAATATCGCACGAATACTCCTTTGTGTATATAAACATAACTGTGCTTATCAGTTTGGTGAGCGGGATATTTCCACATTATAGGCGTGTAATATTAGAGCGTCTGGTGGTTATGATTCCCAGCTTATGCCACAAGTTTTATGCCTTTTTCTTTTACGATAACACACCCGTGCGACATAGTGCATTTTTTCACATCTCAAAAATGGCTTCTTTTCTGAAGAAAATTTGTGATATTTTTGTTATACTTCAAACATATGTTGTGGGTGCCCGTTAGAACTGCCTCATTGAGGCGGTTCTAACAAGTACCCATAACCTATGTTTTGAAGAAGAAATGTAGAAATAAGAAAAATGATATATACCCCCGTAAACCCCAGTTTTCTCTATATAAAGTGGGGTTTAGGAGGTGTAAATTTCACGGACGAGTTCACGTGATGCATTTTACGGCCCTTTCAAGATTATTTCACTCATATCGAGCCGACCGTTAATCAGAGGTGGGCGAAAACCGGAGTAACCGGAGAAAAAATTACCTGACCTTCCGTTGCAGAACTTGGCGTCTCACGTGTGACCCGAGCCAGGCTCGAACCACAGCGGTGATGGATCTAATGGTTAAGAGTCAGCGCTCTTATCCACTAGGCCAAGGAGGCCCATATGTTTTATGCCTGTACATGGTTAGTTTGGACGATATATGTAATTGTTATTGTACGTGTATTTTTATGCAAATAGTGTAACATGCCCTGGGTGTACGTAGTACGTGGGTCTACACTATTTACCCAAATCTCATCCATTGTACCCTATATAGGCATTATAATGTGGAAATGTAATGCAACAGGGTTTACAATAATAATGCATATTTAAACGTTTGTTACAAGACATGTGCGGCCCCCGCCCATCGGGGCTTGCAGAAATAAATGGGCTGCATGACGCTTCAACGCAGAGCTGAGACCGACCGCACATGAGTACTGGTAAACCGCTCAGAGAATCTAAGCCTGCCCAGGTAAAGCGGTGCGAGTTGGTCTGTCCGTGCTTATAAACCCTATTGGTTTCATTGGGCGACGGGGCTTGAGATGTCATTTCATCTTCATGTCGGAAAAAGTCCCACAAAATTGGAAGCAACGACTCCAAAATGACCTATACAGTGTTGACGTGGACGTTAAACATCAAATAAAACAAACAAAACAAGACATGTGAAAACTAAAATCATATCACTTTATCAAGAAAAAAAAACTTAAATAATGAAATAAACAGAAGCATAGGCCTACCCCTGCATTATTATTATTATTTTACTTTTCTTATTTCTTCTCAAAACATAGGTCGTGGGTACCCGTTAGAAGGCGGTTCCAACAAGCAACAACAAGCTACGGGTACGTATGCATGGAACATGTTAGACGTTACTTTTATTTAGTAAGAAAAGGTTACTCAGTAAAAGCCACAATCAAAGACCACAGCCACCACAAGCATGATTTCATTATTTACGTAATTAGCACATGAAGTAAGGATACCCTTATTCAGAATTTAAACTTCTCTATGGTCATGTTTTTTTCAATTTTCGATCGATCCTCGTACCAGTCTGTTGAGGAGAGGTGGCTTTTTAGGAAACGATCCTCATGCCCTGCATTCGCGATGAGGTGGTATCGATACTTCAAAGCATACAGCACTTACACATACATACTTTCGGTTTACAAGCATGGTATCATTATTTACGTAATTAGCACTTGAAGTAAGGAAATACTAACTAAGAATTTAAACTTTATGCTCATGCTTTTTTTTCAATTTTCGATCGATCCTCATACCAGTCTGTCGAGGAGAGGTGGCTTTTTAGAAAACGATCCTCATGTGAGGTGATATTGATACTTCAGAGCATACAGCACTTACACATACATACTTTTCCTGAAAACTTGAACGACAGCGGATCACGGTCCAAGTTTACGCGAACCCCTTCGGGGTTCATTTAATTTGCATGCGACCCACTGCGTTCATATTTACATAAACAGCAGAAAGATAAAATGCATTTCTAAAGTGTACGGATTTTCTACACAATACACAACAATTCCTTCAAGAAACTAAACATGCATCTATAGGAGAAAATACATCTGTGGTGTAATTTGAAGAATTGCCTTTCTTGTTTTTCAGATAGTGTTATGAATAGCCTCAAAGCCTTGGCCCGACAGAATTAAAAAAAGAAAAGAAATTAGCGTCCGACTACAATAGACAGCTTACAGAGTGACCTTTACAGTGTTGACGGGGGCGTTAAACCTCAAATCAAACAAAAACAAATACAGAACAGGCGGTAGCTAATGTCGAAAAAAAAAAACTGAGCAGTTCTACAAACTTGAAGTACAACAGTGTTTGTGGCTCGTAATATCTTAAAAGAAAATTTAAGTGAAAAAGTGGGCGCCCCTGCATGCGTTTGAAATATTTACAGTTTGCAAATTTATATGTTAGTTTCGTTTCTTTAATAAATCATGGTTTCTTAAACGCTGTTTCCGAAGTTATATCAGTTTGGTTTAATGGTTGATATCTCAACGTTGATGCAAGCTTGAAAATTAAGCTATGGTTCAAAGATGACTGCTCAACGTTGATTCAACTTTCATATTCAAACGAATATCAACGTTTATTCAACATTAATATATTAACGTTGAATCAACACTGAAATATCAACGTTGATTCACTGTTGGATGGTCAACTTTGAGTCAACGTTGACTGTGCAACGTTGATTCAAATTTCATATTCAACCTAAAATCACCGTTTATTCAACGTTTGCCTTCAACGTTGACTCAACGTTGAATCAACCGATTAGTGCCCGCTGGGGGGTTCCATGATGACGTCAGAGGGTTTCTGCATGACAACGTCATTGTAAACAACATTCTGAACTGGCCACCATTTTGGTTTGCCTGTCGCATTTGAAGAGTTTTTATGGAATTTTTATGGAGCTTTTGGGCGTTTTCGTCAAAATTTCAGGTCGGAATCGTAAGTTATGAAAGAACAACGATCATCCATGGTTATTTCATTACATTAACATTTGCCGGATCCCTCGGAAGATATTTGAACATTCGGCCTAGCGGCCTCATGTTCAAACAGCTTCCTCGGGACCCGGCGAATGTTAATGCATGAAAAACCATAGTTGATCCCTATATTATGACGTTGCATCGACGTTAATATGACATTGCCTTCACGCCGTGTGCTCGCCGGATGGTTTCATATCAGGACGGCTCGACCGATAAATGCCTGTGTTCACATGCTGATGAAATATTGTATCAAACTGAGATGACACGTAACTGTGGTTAACCACCAGAGTTTATTAATTTATTTGCACTAAATCGGTCAAGTGTTTAAAAAGGATGTGATAAAAACAGACATACTTGTGTGGTATAAACAAATAAATACTACTAGATTTTTACCTGCGCAAGCGTAGGATAGAAGAAAGCCGTTTGGGGATTGAACGACCCAGTCAAAACTATTAACGTCATGTCAAGCCGGTCAGAGAAGTTACCCTACCGCACTTTCAATTACATTTATAAAGCGAAAGGAACTAAATGGCCGTAAGATATATTTCGCAACCAGTCTCCAGGAAAGAAATCGAACCCGCATTCTCCTGATGACCTGTCGATTTTACATAAAACTTAGCAACCGTGGACGGCTGCAATTTTAGCTTGAAAGGGCAGTAAGATTTCATACATGGCAACGCGACACACAACATTGGCTATGGAATCACCGCTGAAACGTTTTCAACGTTGAAGGCTTGCTGTTTTTTTTTGTTTTGTTTTTTTTTGTTGTTTTTTCGTGGCAGTTTTGCAGTTATTACGTGCAGTTACCGTCAGTTCACGGTGTTTAAAACCATGTTTTATTCCGGCCGGCTCAAGGGCGGCCGGATATGCGTTAGGAATTTTGCAAAGAAATAGCGAAGAAACAAAAAAGGTGCCAACTGGCAAAAGGAATTGTTTCCTGGCTGATCTCTTCCAGAAAACCTGTCATTGGCTATCACGGTTAAGATCGTCCAATCAAGTATGTTCTTTCTAAGCTTTGTTTGATTTGAGGTTTAACGTCCCCGTCAACACTGTAAAGGTCATTTTGGGGACGTCGCTTCCAATTTTGTGGGACTTTTACCCGACATTGAGATGAAATGACATCTCAAGCCCTGCCGTCCAATGAAACCAATAGGGTTTATAAGCATGGCACCGCTTTTCCTGGGCAGGCTTAGATCCTCTAAACGGTTTACCAGTACGCGTGTGCGAGTCGGTTTAAGCTCTGCGTGGAAGCATCATGCAGCCAATCTATTTATTCAAGCCCCGAATGGGGCGGGGGGGGGGGTGCGGCGGGAGGCGTCTCTTTCAAAGTAATATATGTTTATATCTGCAGCCACCAAGCGAAGGTTCTGTAGACATCACGAACTTGTTCACGTGATGCAGAGGTTTTTGGTAGTCGGCCACCTAAGCAACATTTTTATGAAGTCTAAATGAAATTAGCCAGGCGGTAAAGGATTAGGAGGAGTTGTCGTTCAGAGATTTGTTTTAGCTCTGGTGGAAATCTTCGAGTTTGGTAGGGGGCCATCTAGAAAGCATCATTTTAAGTTGAATTAAAGTAGTTCAAGCGTTTAGGAGAATTGGCATTTCAAGGAAACCGTTGACATTTTCTGTTTTTAGGACTAGCCACCATTTTGGGCATAAGATATAATAATAGAGGGTCGCCTAAGCAAAACTCCCGTGAAGATTAAATAAAATTGACCCACGGATATAGGAGGAGTTGCCTTAAAAGATTTTTCTATTTTAGCTCTGGCCGGCCATCCTGTCCATCAGAGCAAAACCATTTATACTATTCTAGTAGTGGGTCACCTAAGCAAAATTCCTGTGACGTTTGAATGAAATTGACCCACGGGTATAAGAGGAGTTGCCTTAAAAGATTTTTTTTCTATTTTAGCTCTGGCCGGCCAACCTGTCCATCAGAGCAAATCAATTTATGCTATTTTAGTAGTGGGTCACATGAGAAATTTTCCTATGAAGTTTAACTGAAATAAGCCCAGGGGGGGGGGGGGGGGGTATAAGAGGAGTTGTTGTTTAAAGATTTTTCTATTTTTAACTCTTGCATCAGCTGAACGGTTTTAGTAATTTGGTAGTGAACCGCCTAGGCAACATTCCTATGAAGTTTGAATCAAATCATTGGTCCAACCAAGTGTTTCGGAGAAAATGGTATATAGCTCTGGTTTCCATTTTGTCCCTCGGTGCGGAACCGTTTAATGTATTTTGGTAGAGGTCCGCCTAAGCAACATTCCTATGACGTTTGAATGAAATTGGCCGGAGGGACCAGGAGATTTTGTTTAACTTTTGTTTACCTTTTTTAGCTCTGGCGGTCATCTTGTTCATCGGAGCGGAACAAGTTAGGCTTTTTGGTATGTTGATGCCGCACAACGCACAACACACGACGGACATTGACCCATCATAATAGCTCGAAGTTCACCGTTATTTTGAGAAAGTTTGAAGTTGCTTTGACTGAAATCGTGGCCTGTAGAGTGTTCACATGCCATCTTGACGATCAAGGTGGCATAACGCTGCCACTATCACTGATCCAATCTGCCCAATTTTCGAACTCATCTAAGATTGTATCCAGGTCATTATTATATGCAAGTTTCATGAAGATTCAACAAGGTCGATAATGGTCATTTTGACAATCAAGGGGATGTAACTCTGCTACTATTGGGTCAAATGGGCCCCGTCAAGCCATTTTGATACTTATCGCCTATGCGAGCAGCGAATGTTCAAGCGAGCCTGCGCATCCGCGCAGTCTCGCCAGAACCTTCGCTGCTCGTTCATACAAGCAGTGAATCAAGAGGAACCTTCAGACAGAAAGCCATATCCCTGGTCCCTCTGAATGGCTAGGCATGCGCAGTTAAAATTTGTCATGACGGAATGCTCGAAGACACAAATTCGCTTGGCGGGGCTCAAATGATCCATTTTGAACTCATCCAACATTTTATGCATGTCATTGTTTTCTGCAAGTTTCATGAAGAGCAATCAAAAATGAAGAAGCTCATGACAGGGTCAAAAATAGCCATTTTGAAAATCAAGGGAACGTTACTTAGCTCAAAAAAGTTAGCAGAATGGCAGGACAGCAGGATGAAACATGTTAAGTTAGCAGGATGGCAGGGCAGCAGGATGAAACATTAAGTTAACAGGATGACAGGACAGCAGGATGAATCATAATAAGTGAACAGGATGGCAGGACAGCAGGATGAAATATTAAGTCAGCAGGATGGCAGGACAGCAGGATAAAACTAATAATTAAGGAGGATAGAAGAACAGCAGGATGAGAATTTCAAAATATATACAACCATGTTATTGGCACCTATAGCTATGTTAGAAACTAGTAATCAAATTTAGTCCCTTCCCGTTTTTAAAGCGTACGGCCGCGAAAACACAATTTTCGTCCTGCCACAAATTCACCCAGATGAAAAATTGTTTCAAATCAGAAAACTTTTACCATCATGTTGTAGGCAACAAAAATCTATGTAAGAAAGTGGCAATGAAATTTGGCTCCTATCAGCGTTTAAAGCGTGCGGTCGTGAAAACTCAATTTTCATCCTGCTGGAAATGCAACATCAATTTTCACACTGCTGAACCTGTCAAGCTAGCAGGTTGGCGGCACAGCAGGATGAGAAATTCTTCTGAATTTCAAAATATTTACCACCATGTTGTAGGCACCTGAAAACTATGTAAGAAACTAGAAATCAAATTTAGCTCTTTCCCGTCTTTAAAGCGTACGGCCGCGAAAACCCAATTTTTGTCCTGCCACAAATACACCCAGATGAAAAATTGTTTCAAATCTCAAAACTTTAACCATCATGTTGTAGGCAACAAAAATCTATGTAAGAAAGTGGAAATTATATTTGGCCCCTATCAGCGCTTAAAGCGTACGGCATTGAAAACTCAATTTTCATCCTGCTGGAAATGCAACATAATGAAAAGTTGATCGGACCTTCAAAACCTTCACCACTATTGGGTAGGCAACAAAAACCTATGCGAAAATGTAGCAGTCGAATACGGCCCAGTTCGTCCTTTCAAATGTAGTACTCAAAAGAACCGCTTTTCATCCTGCTGAACCTGCCAAGTTAGCAGGATGGCAGCACAGCAGGATCAGAAATTCTTCTGAATTTCAAAATATTAACCAACATGTTGTAGGCACCTAAATACTATGTAAGAAACTAGAAATCAAATTAAGCCCTTTCCCATCTTTAAAGCATACGGCCGCGAACACCCAATTTTCGTCCTGCCACAAATTCGCCCAGATGAAAAATTGTTTCAAATCACAAAACATTTACCATCTATTGTAGGCATTAAAAATCTATGTAAGAAAGTGGAAATTAAATTTGGCTTCTATCAGCGTTTAAAGCGTACGGCCATGAAAACTCAATTTTCATCCTACTGGAAATGCAACACTAATTGTCATCCTGCTGAACCTGTCAAGTTAGCAGGATGGCAGCACGGCAGGATGAGAAATTCTTCTGAATTTCAAAATATTTACCACCATGTTGTAGGCACCTAAAAACTATATAAGAAACTACAAATCAAATTTAGCCCTTTCCCATCTTTAGAGCGTACGGCCGCGAAAACCCAATTTTCGTCCTGCCACAAATACACCTCATATGAAAAATTGTTTCAAATCTTAAAACTTTTTCCATCATAATGTAGGCAACAATAAATTATGTAAGAAAATGGAAATTAAATTTGGCTCCTACCAGCGTTTAAAGCGTACGGCCTTGAAAACTCAGTTTTCATCCTGCTGGAAATACAGCACCAATTTTCATCCTGCTGAACCTGTCAAGTTAGCAGAATGGCAGCACAGCAGGATGAGAAATTCTTCTGAATTTCAAAATTTTTACTACCATGTTGTGGGCATCTAAAATCTATGTAAGAAACCAGAAATCAAATTTAGCCCTTTCCCGTCTTTAAAGCGTACGGCCGCGAAAACCCATTTTTCGTCCTGCCACAAATTCACCCTGATGAAAAAGTGTTTCAAATCACATAACTTTTACCATCATGTTGTAGGCAACAAAAATCTATGTAAGAAAGTGGAAATTAAATTTGGCTCCTATCAGCGTTTAAAGCGTACGGCCTTGAAAACTCAGTTTTCATCCTGCTGGAAATGCAGCACCAATTTTCATCCTGCTGAACCTGTCAAGTTAGCAGAATGGCAGCACAGCAGGATGAGAAATTCTTCTGAATTTCAAAATATTTACTACCATGTTGTGGGCACCTAAAATCTATGTAAGAAACTAGAAATCAAATTTAGCCCTTTTCAGTCTTTAAAGCGTACGGCCGCGAAAACCAATTTTTCGTCCTGCCACAAATTCACCCAGATGAAAAAGTTTTTCAAATCACAAAACATTTACCATCATGTTGTAGGCAACAAAAATCTATGTAAGAAAGTGGAAATGAAATTTGACTCCTATCAGCGTTTAAAGCGTACGGCCGTGAAAACTCAATTTTCATCCTACTGGAAATGCAGCACCAATTTTCATTCTGCTGAACCTGTCAAATTAGCAGGATGGCAGCACAGCAGGATGAGAAATTCTTCTGAATTTCAAAATATTTACTACCATGTTGTGGGCACCTAAAATCTACGTAAGAAACTAGAAATCAAATTTAGCCCTTTCCCGTCTTTAAAGCGTACAGCCGCGAAAACCCATTTTTTCGTCCTGCCACAAATTCACCCAGATGAAAAATTGTTTCAAATCACAAAACATTTACCATCATGTTGTAGGCAACAAAAATCTATGTAAGAAAGTGGAAATTAAATTTGGCTGCTATCAGCGTTTAAAGCGTACGGCCGTGAAAACTCAATTTTCATCCTGCTGGAAATGCAACAGCAATTTTCATCCTGCTGAACCTGTCAAGTTAGCAGGATTGCTGCCTAGAAGGATGAGAAATTCTTCTGAATTTCAAATTATTTACCACCATGTTGTAGGCATCTAAAAACTATGTAAGAAACTAGAAATCAAATTTAGCCCTTTCCGGTCTTTAAAGCGTACGGCCGCGAAAACCCATTTATCGTCCTGCCACAAATTCACCCAGATGAAAAATTGTTTCAAATCACAAAACATTTGTAAGAAAGTGGAAATTAAATTTGGCTCCTATCAGCGTTTAAAGTGTACGGCCATGAAAACTCAATTTTCATCCTGCTGGAAATGCAACACCAATTTTAATCCTGCTGAACCTGTCAAGTTAGCAGGATTGCAGCACAGCAGGATGAGAAATTCTTCTGAAATGTCAAAATATTTACCACCATGTCATAGGCACCTAAACACTATGTAAGAAACTAGAAATCAAATTAAGCCCTTTCCCGTCTTTAAAGCGTACGGCCGCGAAAACACGATTTTCGTCCTGCCACAAATACACCCAGATGAAAAATTGTTTCAAATCACAAAACTTTTACCATCATGTTGTAGGCAACAAAAATCTATGTAAGAAAGTGAAAATTAAATTTGGCTCCTATCAGCGTTTAAAGCGTACGGCCGTGAAAACTCAATTTTCATCCTGCTGGAAATGCAACACAAATTTTCATCCTGCTGAACCTGTCAAGTTAGCAGGATGGCAGCACAGCAGGATGTGAAATTCTTCTGATTTTCAAAATATTTACCATCATGTCGCAGGCACCTAAAAACTATGTCAAAACTAGAAATCAAATTTAGCCCTTTCCCGTCTTTAAGGCGTACGGCCGCGAAAACCCAAATTTCGTCCTGCCACAAATACACCCAGATGAAAAATTGTTTCAAATCAGAAATTGTATATTTGTAAATTGTTTCAAATCACAAAACATTTACCATCATGTTGTAGGCAACAAAAATCTATGTAAGAAAGTGGAAATTAAATTTGGCTCCTACCAGCGTTTAAAGCGTACGGCCTTGAATACTCAATTTTCATCCTGCTGGAAATGCAACACCAATTTATATCCTGCTGAACCTGTCAATTTAGCAGGATGGCAGCACAGCAGGATGAGAAATTCTTCTGAATTTCAAAATATTTACCACCATGTGGTAGGCATCTAAAAACTATGTAAGAAACGAGAAATCAAATTTAGCCCTTTCCCGTCTTTAAAGCGTACGGCCGCGAAAACCCAATTTTCGTCCTGCCACAAATTCACCCAGATGAAAATTGTTTCCAATCACAAAACATTTACCATCATGTTGTAGGCAACAAAAATCTATGTAAGAAAGTGGAAATTAAATTTGGCTCCTATCAGCGTTTAAAGCGTACGGCCGTGAAAACTCAATTTTCATCCTGCTGGTAATGCAACACCAATTTCACCCTGCTGAACCTGTCAAGTTAGCAGGATGTTAGCACAGCAGGATGAGCAATTATTCTGAATTTCAACGTCCGTCCTTGCGACCGTGCTTGCGTCCGTTCGTCCGTAAACAATTGCTTTAAACGACATCTCCTCCTAAGCCACTGATCGGATAATGGTCCTTAGGTGGTCCCATTTCATTACGCAAACACGCCTATACAAATACATTGCCACCTTTATCGCCGAAAAAATGAAACTTTTATGATGAAAAATTGTGATATTTTTCTTATTTCTGCTCAAAATATAGAGTGTGGGCACTCGTTAGAACCGCCTCATCGAGGCGGTTCTAACGAGTACCGAGGCGGTTCTAACGAGTACCTACAATCTATATTTTAGAGCAGAAATAAGAAAAATAAGGTAGACCCCCGGAAACCCCAGTTTTACTATATAAAAGTGGGGTTCAAGGGGGTCAAAATAACATAGGCGTGTTTTCATGATGTCAAAGTTGTTCAAATGGTTCAGGTCCGTTGCACATCTAGGTCACAGGAGCCAATCTTTGTTTTTTCACCGAACACTTAAAAAATCTTCTCTGAAACCACAAGGCCCAGGTCTTTGATATTTGGTTTGAAGCTTCATCTAGTGGACCCCTTCCAAGATTGTTCAAATTATAGTGCTGGATCTCAAATCCGATGCATTTCCACTGCACCACATCGCGAATCGGCCCTTGCCTCGAGATAATAAGGAGCTAGCGGGCCGATATGCCCAGTAACGCGACATGGAAAATGCCATGACCATTTTTTCATTAAAGTGTGTTTCATGTCACGTTACTAGGCATATCGGTCCGTGAAGCTCCATTATTGACACAAGCGAATTTAGGCCCGTAAACTAAAATGACGCTAGGGGTGGGGGTGGGGTGGGGGTCGAAATGTTTAGTGACGGCAAATCTGACAGAGCATTACGTATTTATTAGCTCACGAAGTGAGCTTCGGGATCACTTTTTGTCCGTCGTCCGTCCGCCCGTCCGTGCGTCTGTCCGTCCATCCGTAAACAATTTCTTCAAACGACATCTCCTCCTAAACCACTGATCGGACTTTGCTCAAACTTCACAGGAATGATTTAGAAGCCTCCGTGGTGTAGTGGTTACGCTACTCGCCTTGTTAACCAGGGATCGCAGGATCGATCCCGGGCTTCTCCAGACTTTCGGATGAGTCTTTAAACCAAGGTCCCGTCTCCGTATGACCTTAGCTGTTGGTGGGACGTAAAAACTCAAACACTCACTCACTCACAGGAATGAACCTTAGGTGGTCCCCTTTCAATGTTGTTCAAATGGTTCCGGCCCATTACACATCTAGGTAACAGGAGCCAAAAATAGATTTTTTTCACCGAAAACTTAAAAAATCTTCTTCTCTGAAACCACAAGGCCCAGGTCTTTGATATTTGGTATGAAGCTTCATCTAGTGGACCCCTACCAAGATTGTTCAAATTATAGTTCTGGGGCCAAAAATGCCCCCGCCCCGGGTCCCTTTTGTTTTACATAGGATTATATAGGGAGCAATTTTAAAAAGCTTCTTCTCTGAAACCGCAAGGCCCAGGTCTGTAATATTTGGTATGAAGCTTCATCTAGTGGACCCCTAACAAGATTGTTAAAATTATAATGCTGGGGCCAGAAATGCCCCCGCCCCGGAGCCCTTTGCTTTTACATGGGCTTGTAAAGGGAAAATATTTAAAAATCTTCTTCTCTGAAACCGCAAGACCCAGGTCTTTGATATTTGGTATGAAGCTTCATCTAGGGGACCCCTACCAAGATTGTTCAAATTATAGTGCTGGGGCCCAAAATGCCCCATCCCCGGGGCGCTTTGGTTTTACACGGGCTTATATAGTGAAACTCTTTAAAAATCTTCTTCTCTGAAACCGCAAGGCCCAGGTCTTTAATATTTGGTATGAAGCTTCAGCTTGTGGACCTCTACCAAGATTGTTCAAATTATAGCCCTCGGGCCACAAATGTCCCGGCCCCGGATCCCTTTGGTTTTACATAGACTTACATAGGGAAAATCTTGAAAAATCTTCTTCTCTGAAACCACAAGGCCTAGGTCTTTGATATTTGGTACGACGCTACATCTAGTGGGCGTCTACCAAAATTATTCAAATTATAGCCCTGAGACCAAAACGCCCCCGCCTCGGACCCTTTGGTTTTACATAGACTTATAAGTGAAAATCTTTAAACATCTTCTTCTGTGAAACCACAAGGCCTAGGTCTTTGATATTTGGTATGTGAAATTACATCTAGTGGACCTCTATCAAGATTTTCAAGTTATAGCCATGGTGCAAAAATTGCCCCCGCCCCGAGACCCTTTGCTTTCACATAGACTTACATAGGGAACTATTTAAAAATCTTCTTCTCTGAAACTGCAAGGCCCATGTCTTTGATATTTGGTATTGAGCTTTATCTAGTGGACCTCTACCAAGATTGTTCAAATTATAGCCCTCGGGCCACAAATGGCCCAGCCCCGAGGCCCTTTGATTTTACATAGAGTTATATAGAGATAATCTTTGAAAATCTTCTTCTCTGAAACAGCAAGGCCCAGGTCTTTGATATTTGGTGTGAATCTTTATCTAGTGGAAATCTATCAAGATTGTTTAAATGATGGCCCTGAAGAAAACATTGCTATTTGGTTTTACATAGCCTTATGTAGGGAATATCTTTAAAAAAATCTTCTTCTCTGAAACAGCAAGGCCCAGGTCTTTGATATTTGGTGTGAAGCTTTATCTAGTGGACTTATAGTGGACCTCTATCAAGATTGTTTAAATGATGGCCCTGAAGAAAACATTGCCATTTGGTTTTACATAGCCTTATGTAGGGAAAATCATCTTTTCTGAAATCGCAAGGCCCAGGTCCTTGATATTTGGTGTGTAGCTTCATCTAGTGGACCTTTGCCAAGACTGTTCAAACTATAGCCTTTGTTAATATACCGTATGAAGCTTCACCTTTTTAGACCTCCCTCAACATTATGCACATTATAGCCCTGGGTCAATAATGGTCCACCCCGGGGCCTACTTGTTACGCTATGGATCAGGTGAGCGATCCAGGGCTTTTTTTCTTTTAAATCGTTTAATATATTGAAAAAAAAAAATCTCATAATAATAATAATAATAATAATAATAATAATAATTGAAAATTTTCAGGTCCAAGTTTCTGATATATTTTTTTCATATTTCACCTTAAGACATAAATTGTGGATTCTCGTTAGAACCGCCACGTTGAAGTGGTTTATTTGTTTAGAGGTTTAACATTCCCGTCGACACCATTTAGGTTATTTTGGACACTTTGCTTCCAATTCTGTAGGACTTTTACCAGACATTGAGATAAAATGACATCTCAAGCCCTGTCGCTCAATAAAACCAATTGGGTTTATATGCATGGACGGTCCGACTCGCTCCATCTTGCCTTGGCAGGCTTACAAGTGGTTCTAACTAGTACTCAAAATCTGTGTTTCTGACCAGGAATTAGGAAAATAATATATACCAATGTAAACCTTTTTTTCCAAAATAAAATTGGGCTAATGGGTTCAAAACTTTCTTTACATGGGCATGTTTTTGTTGTTTGTTTTTTTTTGTGGGGGAGGGGGGGGGGGGGTGCAAAAGATAACTGATGATTAAATATAGGCATATATCTTTTCTTAATATACTATTTCATGAAGCGGCCTCCGCTCATCGGGGCTTGACGAAATAGATGGTTTGCGTGATGCATCTACGCAGAGCTGAAACATACCGCACACGCGTAGGTCTACTGGTAAACCTGTCCAGGCAAAGCGGTGGCAATCGGACCATCCAATGCATATAAACCCTATTGGTTTCATTGGACGACAGGGCTTGAGATGTCAATTCATCTCAATGTCGGGTAAAAGTCCGTCAGAATGGGAAGAAACGTCTCCAAAATAACCATTACAGTGTCGACTCAGTCTGGACTTGGAAGTTAAACCTCAAATAAAACAAACAAAACCAATTATTAATCACGACAGACATTTTGATTATAGATCTAATGAAACGCTAGTTTATTATACGGTTACGGCGCGATAAGTAACGGCGTCGACTCAGACGCTAACGTCCCGGGTTCGAATCCGGATTGTTTCAAGTGTTTTTGTCTCTCTCTCTACTTATTGTTTTTTATTTTTTATGCATCTTTATGTTTACATACGCTGATACACATCATTTTTCTTTCTTTTTGCCAACTTTTTCACAAGTGCAATCGGTTTTAGTGACTGAGTTTGCTTTACATCAAATGTGATTTTATTTAATGTTTTACGTCCCCATTGGGGCTTAAAGAAATAGATGGGCTGCATGATGCCTCCACACAGAGCTGGAACTTACCGCACACGAGTACTAGTAAACTACTTAGAGGATCTAAGCCTGCCCAGGCAAAGCTGTGCGAGTCGGACTGTCCATGCTCATAAACCCTATTGGTTTCATTGGGCGACAGGGCTTGAGATGTCATTTCATCTCAATGTCGGGTATAGACGATCTTTCACGAGTGGTCATTTCATATGATATGACCACGAGTGAAAGATTCTGTTTATCATATGACCAATTTAAATTGGATTTTATCGCCTTTTTATCTGACAATTTTTAAACAAAAAAATGCATGGTTGACATGGACGTCGTCATGACGTTACTTAATCGCGCCGAAGTGTTATTACACGTTTGGTCATACGATTTTTATTACACGACGTTATCCTCTGCTTATCAACGACGTCATATGATTAAAAAAACGATTAATAATGTTGCTTTAACAGCAGGATGAAAATTGTGTTTTCACAGTCGTACGCTTTAAACGCTGATAGGAGCCAAATTTAATGTCCACTTTCTTACATAGATTTTTGTTGCCTACAACATGGTGGTCAATATTTTGAAATTCAAAAGAATTTCTCATCCTGCTGTGCTGCCATCACGCTAACTTGACAGGTTCAGCAGGATGAAAATTGGTACTTTTGAGTACTGCCTTTGAAAGGACGAACTGGGCCGCATTCGACTGCTACATTTTCAAATAGATTTTTGTTGCCTACCCGATAGTGGTGAAAGTTTTAAAAGTCCTACCAACTTTTCATTATGTTGCATTTCCAGCAGGATGAAAATGTAGTTTTCACAGCCGTAAGCTTTAAACGCTGACGGGGGCCAAATTTAATTTCCACTTTCTTACATAGATTTTTGCTGCCTACAACATGATGGTAAAAGTTTTGTGATTTGAAACAAATTTTCATCAAGGTGAATTTGTGGCAGGACAATTTTTCATCTAGGCAGGACGAACATTGGGTTTACGCGGCCGTGCGCTTTGAAAGACGGGAAAGGGCTAAATTTGATTTCTTGTTTCTTACATAGATTTTTGGTGCCTACAACATAGAGGTAAAAATTTTGATATTCAGAAGAATTTCTAATCCTGCTGTGCTGCCATCCTGCTAACTTGACAGGTTCAACAGGATGAAAATTGGTGTTGCATTTCCAGCAGGATGAAAATTGAGTTTTCACGGCCGTACGCTTTAAACGCTGATAGGAGCCAAATTTAATTTCCACTTTCTTACATAGATTTTTATTGCCTACAACATGATGGTAAAAATTTTGTAATTTGAAACAGTTTTTCATCTGGGTGTATTTGTTGCAGGACGAAAATTGGGTTTCCGCGGCAGTACGCTTTAAAGACGGGAAAGGGCTAAATTTGATTTCTAGTTTCTTACATAGATTTTAGGTGCCTACAACATGATGGTAAATATTTTGAAATTCAGAAGAATTTCTCATCCTGCTGTGCGGCCATCCTGCTAACTTGACAGGTTCAGCAGGATGAAATTTGATGCTGCATTTCCAGCAGGATGAAAATTGAGTTTTCACGGCCGTACGCTTTAAACGCTGATAGAAGCCAAATTTAATTTCCACTTTCTTACATAGATTTTTGTTGCCTATAACATGATGGTAAATGTTTTGTGATTTGAAACAATTTTTCATCTGGGTGAATTTGTGGCAGGACGATAAATGGGTTTTCGCGGCCGTACGCTTTAAAGACGGGAAAGGGCTAGATTTGATTTCTCGTTTCTTACATAGATTTTAGGTGCCTACAACATGATGGTAAATATTTTGAAATTCAGAAGAATTTCTCATCCTGCTGTGCTGCCATCCTGCTAACTTGACAGGTTCAGCAGAATGAAAATTGATGTTGCATTTCTAGCAGGATGAAAATTGAGTTTTCACGGCCGTACGCTTTAATCGCTGATAGAAGCCAAAATTAATTTCCACTTTCTTACATAGATTTTTGTTGCCTACAACATGATGGTAAATGTTTTGTGATTTGAAACAATTATTCATCTGGGTGAATTTGTGGCAGGACGAAAAATGGGTTTTCGACGCCGTACGCTTTAAAGACGGGAAAGGGCTGAATTTGATTTCTCGTTTCTTACATAGATTTTAGGTACCTACAACATGATGGTAAATATTTTGAAATTCAGAAGAATTTCTCATCCTGCTGTGCTGCCATCATGCTAACTTGACAGGTTCAGCAGGATGAAAATTGGTGTTGCATTTCCAGCAGGATGAAAATTGAGTTTTCAAGGCCGTACGCTTTAGACGCTGGTAGGAGCCAAATTTAATTTCCACTTTCTTACATAGATTTTTGATGCCTACAACATGATTGTAAAAGTTATGTGATTTGAAACAATTTTTCATCTGGGTGTATTTGTGGCAGGACGAAAATTGGGTTTGCGCGGCCGTACGCTTTAAAGACGAGAAAGGGCTAAATTTGATTTCTAGTTTCTTATATAGTTTTTAGGTGCCTACAACATGGTGGTAAATATTTTGAAATTCAGAAGAATTTCTCATCCTGCTGTGCTGCCATCCTGCTAACTTGACAGGTTCAGCAGGATGAAAATTGATGTTGCATTTCCAGCAGGATGAAAATTGAGTTTTCACGGCCGTACCCGTTAAACGCTGATAGCAGCCAAATTTAATTTCCACTTTCTTACATAGATTTTTGATGCCTACAACATGATGGTAAATGTTTTGTGATTTGAAACAATTTTTCATCTGGGCGAATTTGTGGCAGGACGAAAATTGGGTTTTCGCGGCCGTACGCTTTAAAGACGGGAAAGGGCTAAATTTGATTTCTAGTTTCTTACATAGGTTTTAGGTGTCCACAACATGGTAGTAAATATTTTGAAATTCAGAAGAATTTCTCATCCTGCTGTGCTGCCATCCTGCTAACTTGACAGGTTCAGCAGGATGAAAATTGATGTTGCATTTCTAGCAGGATGAAAATTGAGTTTTCAAAGCCGTACGCTTTAATCGCTGATAGAAGCCAAATTTAATTTCCACTTTCTTACATAGATTTTTGTTGCCTACAACATGATGGTAAATGTTTTGTGATTTGAAACAATTTTTCATCTGGGCGAATTTGTGGCAGGACGAAAATTGGGTTTTCGCGGCCGTACGCTTTAAAGACGGGAAAGGGCTAAATTTGATTTCTAGTTTCTTACATAGGTTTTAGGTGTCCACAACATGGTAGTAAATATTTTGAAATTCAGAAGAATTTCTCATCCTGCTGTGCTGCCATCCTGCTAACTTGACAGGTTCAGCAGGATGAAAATTGATGTTGCATTTCCAGCAGGATGAAAATTGAGTTTTCAAGGCCGTACGCTTTAGACGCTGGTAGGAGCCAAATTTAATTTCCACTTTCTTACATAGATTTTTGATGCCTACAACATGATGGTAAATGTTTTGTGATTTGAAACAATTTTTCATCTGGACGAATTTGTGGCAGGACGAAAATTGGGTTTTCGCGGCCGTACGCTTTAAAGACGGGAAAGGGCTAAATTTGATTTCTAGTTTCTTACATAGGTTTTAGGTGTCCACAACATGGTAGTAAATATTTTGAAATTCAGAAGAATTTCTCATCCTGCTGTGCTGCCATCCTGCTAACTTGACAGGTTCAGCAGGATGAAAATTGATGTTGCATTTCTAGCAGGATGAAAATTGAGTTTTCAAAGCCGTACGCTTTAATCGCTGATAGAAGCCAAATTTAATTTCCACTTTCTTACATAGATTTTTGTTGCCTACAACATGATGGTAAATGTTTTGTGATTTGAAACAATTTTCATCTGGGTGAATTTGTGGCAGGACGAAAAATGGGTTTTCGCGGCCGTACGCTTTAAAGACGGGAAAGGGCTAAATTTGATTTCTAGTTTCTTATATAGTTTTTAGGTGCCTACAACATGGTGGTAAATATTTTGAAATTCAGAAGAATTTCTCATCCTGCTGTGCTGCCATCCTGCTAACTTGACAGGTTCAGCAGGATGAAAATTGATGTTGCATTTCCAGCAGGATGAAAATTGAGTTTTCACGGCCGTACGCTTTAAACGCTGATAGGAGCCAAATTTAATTTCCACTTTCTTACATAGATTTTTGATGCCTACAACATGATGGTAAATCTTTTGTGATTTGAAACAATTTTTCATCTGGGCGAATTTGTGGCAGGACGAAAATTGGGTTTTCGCGGCCGTACGCTTTAAAGACGGGAAAGGGCTAAATTTGATTTCTAGTTTCTTATATTGTTTTTAGGTGCCTACAACATGGTGGTGAATATTTTGAAATTCAGAAGAATTTCTCATCCTGCTGTGCTGCCATCCTGCTAACATGACAGGTTCAGCAGGATGAAAATTGATGTTGCATTTCCAGCAGGATGAAAATTGAGTTTTCACGGCCGTACGCTTTAAACGTTGATAGCAGCCAAATTTAATTTCCACTTTCTTACATAGATTTGTGATGCCTACAACATGATGGTAAATGTTTTGTGATTTGAAACAATTTTTCATCTGGGCGAATTTGTGGCAGGACGAAAATTGGGTTTTCGCGGCCGTACGCTTTAAAGACGGGAAAGGGCTAAATCTGATTTTTTAGTTTCTTACATAGGTTTTAGGTGCCCACAACATGGTATTAAATATTTTGAAATTCAGAAGAATTTCTCATCCTGCTGTGCTGCCATCCTGCTAACTTGACAGGTTCAGCAGGATGAAAATTGATGTTGCATTTCCAGCAGGATGAAAATTGAGTTTTCACGGCCGTACCCGTTAAACGCTGATAGCAGCCAAATTTAATTTCCACTTTCTTACATAGATTTTTGATGCCTACAACATGATGGTAAACGTTTTGTGATTTGAAACAATTTTTCATCTGGGTTAATTTGTGACAGGACGAAAATTGGGTTTTCGCGGCCGTACGCTTTAAAGACGGGAAGTGGCTAAATTTGATTTCTAGTTACAAACATAGCTATAGGTGCCAATAACATGGTTGTATATATTTTGAAATTCAGAACAAGTTCTCATCCTGCTGTTCTTCCATCCTCCTAAATTATTAGTTTCATCCTGCTGTCCTGCCATCCTGCTGACTTTATATTTCATCCTGCTGTCCTGCCATCCTGTTCACTTATTATGTTTCATCCTGGTGTCCTGCCATCCTGCTAACTTAATGTTTCATCCTGCTGTCCTGCCATCCTGCTAACTTAACATGTTTCATCCTGCTGTCCTGCCATCCTGCTAACTTTGTCGAGCCACGTTACTTTGCTATTATTGGTCGGATCTGACACATGTTCGAACACCTCCGAGGTTTGATTCATATCAATGTTATCTGCAAGTTTCAAGAAGATCAAACAAAAACTAAAGAAACTACGCTGTTCACAGTGTCAAAAAATGGCCATTTTGAGAATCAATGGGATAGAACTCTACTGCTGCGGTCCGAACTGTCGTCCGAGAATTTAGGCCTAAGAATAGCCGTGTTTATCATATGACGTCGCGTCTGAGAGTGTAATAACGCCATGTAATATTTTCGATAATCCACTAGTGGATTAATATGCAAATTAGCTAGATACGTCTCGCAACGTTATATGTACGACGTCTTTAACGACGTCGCGTTTACTAATGGCGGAATATTGACATTTTTTGCAAACAATCGTGAATAAAATGCGTTTTAAATGTCATATGATAAATAGAATCTTGCATTCGTGCTCATGTATCATTGAATTTATTAAACTCGTTGAGGAAAAGGGATAAAATGCTCGGCAAAGCCTAGCATTTTATCCCTTTTCCCCAACTCGTTTAATAAATTCAATATTACATGAGCACTCATGTAAGATCCTCTATTTCCGCTAACCAGACCGACCCTGCCTCAGACCCCACGACTATACTATTTTTATCAGTAAAAGAACAAAACAAAAATTATAGCACCGACCCTACCATTTTCAATTTCCGACCTTACCCAATATCGTCTTTACATTTTCCCATACTGATTTCGCGTTTTAAGTACATTTTTGTAGTTTTTGGCATTTAGTACCTTCCAAATTACAGAACTGACCTTTTTGAGCATCTAAAATGAATTATGATATACAGAGCAAGTCTAAACATGACAATTTTATCAACACTAACATGTACAAAAACAAAAACACATAAAAAATACTGGCCCGACCCTGTTTTTCTCGGGAGAAAAACTAAATTGATAAAAAAGTTTCTCCTACATACCGACTAAATCTTTTTCAGCATGTTAGGAGAATCACAGCTATTTTTATGCCTTATGCATTCCATTGCTATCTGCAAGGTTCATTAAGATCAAACACAAAATAAAATAAAATAAATAAATAAATAAATAAATAAATAAATAAATAAATAAATAAATAAATAAATAAATAAATAAATAAAATAAAATAAAACAAAAAAAAAATGAAGAAGCTACGCCGTTCACAAGGTCGAAATTGGCCAATTTTGATAATCAATGGGACGTTACTCAGTTATTGTTGGTTCGATCTGAACCATTTTCGTTTTATTCCGAGACTTTATGCATGCAACTCTTATCTGCAAGTTTCATTAAGATAAGACAAAAAGTGACAAGGTCAAAAATGGCCATGTTGGAGAATCAAGGGGATATAACTTAGATACTGTCCATTTTCGAATTCCTCCGAAATAGTATGACTGTGATAGTTATCTGCAAGTCTCATTAAGATCGACAAAAATGTAGAAGCTACACTGTTCACATGGTAAAAAATGGACATTTTTCAAGGGTTGTAACTATGCGATTGCCCGTCCGATCGGATCCATTTTAAGCTCGTTCGAGATTTTAAACATGTTATTGTGTTACCTCCCTTCCATTATCTACCTTGGCATAGCTTCTAGATTTATAACCACTCTCTGACAACTGCGTCAGGGAGTCGACTCTTTGACTCAGCGGTTAGAGCACTGGACTATCACCCGACCGGCCCGGGTTCAAATCCCACCATAGACGGGGATTTTTTCAGGCTATGCTTTTTTCCTTAGTTACGGCTTTCATGTCGTAAGATGGGGGCTCGTCCGGGATCGGACTTTACATGCCAGAAATGGCTTCGTGCCGAAGTTGGCTCCACGTCATCATAAATGACGACTTCCTTGAAGGGGGTGTGTTACCTCCCTTTCATTATCTACCATGGTAGATCATATGCATAGCTTCTAGGTTTATATCCACTCACTGCGTCAAGGTGTCGACTCTTTGGCTCAGCGGTAAGAGCACTATCAGCCGAGGGGCCCGGGTTCGAATCTCACCATAGGCGGGGATTTTTTTAAACTATGCTTCTTTCCTTTGTTACGGCTTTCATGTCGTAAGAATTGTTATCTGCAAGTTTCATAAAGATAAAAAAATAATGAAGAAGCTACGCTGTTCACAAGGTAAAAAAATGCCATTTCTGAGAATCAAGGGGACATAACTCTGCTATTAGTGGTTTGATCTGACCCATTATCGAACTCGTCCGACATTTAATGGATGTCATTATTTTCTACAAGTTTGATGAAGATCCAGCTAAAATGAAGAAGCTAGGCTGTCAACAAGCATTTTTTTCCATAGTAAGCCTATGGGACCTATCAGTTAACATAGCAACCACAGTTCTGGAGCAATTTTCTTGAAAAGCATGTGCAAGCGCTCTCCCACCAAAGACATGCTACAGATATTGACGATGGACGATGGCGACGGACGACGACGACGGCCCACGGAGGCTGCATTCCTATAAGCTGCCCCGGAGCTTTAGTTTCTGGTGAGCTAAAAAAGTTAAGGATTAAATGAAGCCGGACATAAACGTGCTCAGCGAAGACCAGGGCCCGAGGTTATAAACTTTTTTCATGCTCAACTCACTTGAGCATGAAACATGTCCTGCTCATAAATTTTAAAATGCCAACAATTGTTGGCATTTTAAAATTTGTGAGCAGGATAAGTAGCATTCTCTGCTATCTGAGAACGAAAAATCGCTCAACTTCTTAGTATTTTTATTTTTATGAGCACCACAAGTTTCATACTCAGCAGAGTTGAGCATGAAAATTGTTTTATAACCTCGGGGCCAGAGCTAGGACATAACTATCAGAGCTGTCTTCTTAATCAAATGCATGAAGTACTTAGATGTTCGTTGAGGCCAATCTTAGCTGCAGATAGAGATATTGGCCATTGTTGTCACAACAATCAAAGCACTGACAGCACCGGTGTGCAGTTTGTTTGAATTGAGGTTGGGCGGAAGCAACGTCTGCAGAATGACCTGATTAGTGTTGTCCATGACGGCCAACACTAATCAGGTCATTCTTGAGACGTTGTTTCCGATTCTGTGGGACTTTAACCCGACATTGAGATGAAATGATATCTCAAGCCCTGCCGCCCAGTGCCTGTGAAACCAATAAGGTTTATATGCATGGAAGTTCCGACTCGCTCCACTTTGCCTGGGTAGTCTTAGATCTTCTAAGCGGTTTACTTGTACTCGTGTGGTCGGTCTCAGCTCTGCGCGGAAGCAACATGCAGCCCAGTCTATCTCTCCTAGCCCCGAGGTCCGGAGGCCATTGGCTCTGAGTGCAGGCTGGGAAAATGGCCCTGAACTTAGATTTAGACTGTTGACTGTTTTGTTTGACCCTTAAATGAGCCCCGCCAAGCGAATTTGTGTCTTCGAGCATTCCGTCCTGACAAATTTTAACTGCGCATGCCCAGCCATTCAGAGGGGCCAGGAATATGGCTTTCTGTCTGAAGGTTCCACTTGATTCACTGCTTGTATGAGCGAGTCGCGAAAGTTCTGGCGAGACTGCGCGGATGCGCAGGCTCGCCTGAACCTTCGCTGCTCGCATAGGCGATAAGTAGCAAAATCGCTTGACGGGGCCCAAATAACTGTGCTTAAAAAAACAATGTAGACCCTCACCAGACGCACAGTTTGCCCATATCCAAGCACATGGGCCGAATCAATCACTCTGATGTCACAATGAAAAGAATAGCAATGCTGTAAAATCGTTCTTGGATAGTGATAGTCACGTGGACAGAAATAACGCAAAGCTTCTGTGTTTAGTACCTTTTGTGTCGATTGCCAAACACTCGATCAAAAAACAACATATACGTCATGATCAATATTTAATTATTGATACTTCTGTTTGGGGGTGGGGGTGGGGGCGCTCTCCGCCCATCAGGTTTGAAGAAATAGATTGGGCTGCGTGGTGCATAACGAAAACAATCCTATAAAATTTTGTCCCCTCGAAACCCCACTTTTATACAGCAAAACTGGGGTTTACATGGGTATTTATTTTCTTATTTCTGCTCAAAAACATAGATTGTGGGTACTCGTTAGAACCGCCTCATTGGGGTAAAAGTTGTTGGTAAAAGTTTTTAGAATCAACTCAAGTGCCCACATCATATATTTCTAACATGAAATAAGAAAAACAAATATTCTACATAAAAAAACATTTGCGGTTGGTACTTGACAGAAGGTGATTCCAACAAGTACCCACAACATTAATTTCTAATAAGAAATGAGAGAAATATAAGGTTACTTATTAGAATTGCCATTCGAGGCGATTCTAACAAGTACCCACAACAATAAAAAAAAAACAAGAGCACCGCATGCGGGTGCCAACGCTCGGCTGCAGTTTCTTTTAGTTAAACAAAAAATCTAAGTCGAAAAAGGGGCATAACTGTGCCAAAAATATTTTGAGGGTTACCTCACCTATTGGTATGAATTCCCCTTTTCATAATGAACAACTAGTCCAAGTTTCAAGTAAATATGTTCAGTAATAACAGAGATATTACAAAATGTCCGAGCTTTTGCAAAAATTCTAAGTCGAAAAAGGGGCATAACTGTGCAAAAATATTTTGAGGGTTACCTCACCTATTGGTATGAGTTCCCCTTTTCATAATGAACAACTTGTCCGAGTTTCAAGTAAATATGTTCAGTAATTACAGAGATATTACAAAATGTCCAAGTTTTTTCAAGACGACGACGCAACGATGCCAGAGCTATAATAATACCTCGTCGTTTTCTTCGAAAACAGCCGAGCTAATAAGGAAAACTACCCATTTATCAGCTTCGCACCTCTATGATTTCATCATGTTAACGAATAGGTAGAACGAACACCCCTCTTCAACCCACTTTAATCAGAGAAAACTTTGGTTTACAGGGGAATACATTATTTTTCTTATTTCTGTTCCAAGACATAGGTTGTTGGTACATGTACTCGTTAGAACCGCCTAAAAGAAGCGGTCCTAACGAGCACCATCAACCTATGTTTGGATTATAAATTAGAACCATATCACACATTTCCAGCAGAAAAGTAACCAATTTGGAGATAAGAAAGATAACACTGTCTCACGAGTGTGGCGTTATTCTCCTGACGTGACTATTAAAATAATCTTGAAAGGTATTTAACTGCAATAAAAATTCAGACAACATAAACAGTCTTGCTGTTGTGTACTGAATAACTCTCTTGAATGATAGATAGCGTCTTCAAAACTTTTAATTTGAATAAGTTCCATAAAGTACACGTCGTGCACTTTTGACTTCCCGGTTCACGTTGACCCGCACTTTAACCCATTTAGTACCAGAAACACCCAAACGGGTACTCTGGCAAACAGTACAGGCCCAGATCAGACGCTGCAGAACGCGGCGTCTGATCAGAGCCTCGACTGTTTGCTAATTAAAAGTTCAGTCATTTTCCAAGTAAATTTTGATGAAAATACAACCTGACACCCCTAAATTTTGAAATGGACTCCTGCTATATATAAGGAGGAAGATTCCATTTGGTACAAAATGGGTTAATAACGTGCACTACAATACAACACTGTGATGAGGGATAGCCCCTACCACAGGCGCTTGGAGTCTGGTAAGTGGGCCAGAATCGCGCACCTGGATGAGGCTGACCATTGCGTCGTGGTGGCCATTTTGTCTATCAGATCACATTGCCTTTAGCAATTCGGGATCTGCATGTTTAAATAATCTTGATGCTTCTGATTAAGTATCTGAACAGCTTTGTCTGATTTAGGATTCAGGAAGAGATGATGTTGATGCAGAGTGAAAGTGTATAGTTTGGCAGGTCAGAGCTATCGTTTGCAACTGCCTTTTGGTATATTCTATCATCAAAAACGTAAACACCGTCAACCAAACCCACAATCTATATTTTGAGCAGAAATAAGAAAAATCTCACAATTTTTCATCTTGAAATGTTCGTATTTTCGGCTGTAAAGTTTACAATGTATTTGTATAGGCGTGTTTTCGTAATGCTAAGAAGTCTGAATCTCCATGTCACCTCAATGCCTCCCACCAAGTTTCGACTCAATTCAACTTGATGTGGTTTGACTTTTTTCAAGATAGCCATCATGGAAGCCATCTTAGATAACAGAACAGAATAATTTCAGCATACTGTCCCGATTCCGCTAATTAAGTTTCAGCTCCATTCGACCTTTGGTTCAGGAGGAGACGAAGGTTGAAGATTTTTAAGATGGTCCCCATAGTAGCCATCTTGTATATCGGAAGGGAACGATTCTAGCAAATCCGAATTTCCATGTCGCCCCAATGCCTGCCATGAAGTTTCAGTTTGATCTTATCTCTGGTTCGGGAGGTGATGTCTTTTGAAGAATTTCAAGAAGGCATGTGTGCGCAGCCATCTTGGATATCGGTTCAGAACAATTTTAGATAAATCTGAATCTCCATGTCGCCACAATGCCTAATATTAAGTTTAAGCTCATCCAACTCTTTGTTCGGGAAGAAATGTCGTTTGAAGAATTTCAGGATGGCCGCCAAAGAGGTCATCTTCGATATCGGAACGGAACAATTTTAGCAAATCTGAATCGCCATTTCGCCCCGATGCATTCCATGAAGTTTCTTGATCCAATCACTAGTCTCGGAGATATCGTTTGAAGAATTTCAAGACGGCCACCATGGCGGCCACAAAGGGTATCGGAATGGAATGGTTTAGCAAATCTGAATCTCCATGTCGCCCTAATACCTCCCATCAAGCTTCAGCTTGATCAGACCTCTGGTTAGGGAGGAGATGTCGTTTGAAGAATTGCAACATGGCAACCATGGCGGCCATCTTGAGTAGACGAATGGAACAATTTTATCAAGTCCAAATATCCATACCACCCTGATGCCTCCCGTCAAGTTTAACTCAATTGGTCCTTTGATTCGGGCGATGTCGTTTGAAGATTTTAAGCTGAACTCCATGGCGACCAGCTTGAATATAGGAACGGAACTATTTTAGCAAATCTGAATCTCCATGTCATCCTGATGCCTACAATCAAGTTTCATCTCAGTTGGATCTTTTGTCCGGGAGGATATTTTGTTTGAAGAATATCAAGATGGCTGACATGGCGGCCATCTTGGAGACCGGAACGGAACGACTTTAGCACATTTCAATCTCCATGTAACCCCGATGCCTCTCATCAAGTTTCAGATCAATTAGACTCTTGATTCGGGAGGAGATGTGGTTTGAAGAATTTCAAAAAGGCTGCCATCTAGGATATCGGAACGGAACGATTTTAGCAAATCTGAATCTCTATGTCACCCCGATGCCTCGCATCAAGTTTCTTTGGTTTGATATTGATACTAATACTCCTGATTCACGTGATTGTAAAAACTCAAAGTATTGCTATCCTGCTGCTGGTCATGTAATTACTGGCAATTTGAAAATTATTCCTGATTCTAGGATAAGGAATATAATTTCTAAAGGACCGAAATATCGGTTTCCTTCTAAAATTGATTTCAGTAAATGTAGAGATGAAATCGCTGCTTCCTTAAATGAATTCGGTAATCGATGGTGTAAGCGAGAGTATGTTGAGCGGAAAAAAACCTTAAGGACTGGAAACTTAGCATTTTAAAACTATTGAATAAACGCATTTCTTTCTATTCTCAAAATACTAACTTATTACCTCCTAAGCCCAAGACGTCTTTACGTCATCTTAAACTAGGTATTCAAGAATTTCATAAGAAGTTTGTTTTGGCCCCTGCAGACAAGGCCGCTAACAACGTCGTCGTTGTGTGACGGCTCCACTATGTTAACACGCTTAAGCAGGAGCTTGGTGGTACTAAGGCCTATGAACTTCGGCCTTTAGCTGCAGAGAGCTATAGTAGATAAACATGTTTGTCTTTCAGCCACCAAGTTTGCTGTGTGTGTTAACGAAGGCAAAGACAAGCTTCCTACGCTATACTGGTTACCAAAACTTATAAAAACCTTACAAAGCACGGTTTATTGCAAATTCTAGCTCTTGCACTACCACTGAACTTTCTAAATTATTAACTTCCTGTCTTACTGCTATTAAAACGCATGTAATTAAATATTGTGATAAAGTCTTTGAAAGATCAGGAAGAAATCTGTTTTGGTCTATAAAAAATTCGAATGAGGTTTTAAATAAATTGAAATCTAGACATTTTCGTGCTTCTAGTCTGTCTACCTACGATTTTTTCCACTATTTACACTACACTTCCTCATAATCTTATAAAAGAAAAGCTTAATGATTTAATTGAATGGGCTTTTCACAGAGAAGATTCTCTCTATCTTGCATGTAATGTCAGAAATGCATTTTTAACTTCTAAAGAGCATAAGAATTATACACTTTGGTCATGTCAGAAAGTGTGTGATGCCCTCACCTTTCTACTTGACAATATTTATATTAGATTCGGTACTAAGTTATTTAGACAAATTGTGGGTATTCCGATGGGTACTAATTGCGCACCTCTTGTGGCTGATCTGTTCTTGTATTGTTATGAAAGAGACTTCATTTTGTCGCTTTCCATTGATAACCAATCTGAAATTATTGAAGCTTTTAGCTCTACTTCTAGATATTTAGATGATTTATTAAATATTGATAATACCTATTTTGATGGTTTGATCAGTCAGATTTACCCCCTAGAACTTCAGTTAAATAAAACAAATTCTTCTGATACCGAGGCCCCGTTTTTGGATTTACATCTATCTATTGTAGATGGATTTGTTTCGTGCAAAATTTATGATAAACGCGATGACTTTGATTTTGAGATTGTAAATTTTCCTTTTTTGGATGGTGATGTTCCTCGTGCGCCATCCTATGGCGTTTATATTTCGCAATTAATTCGATTTGCTAGAGTGTGTAGTCATGTAACTGACTTCAACACTCGTAATAAATTATTAACGGCTAAACTCCTTAATCAGGGTTATCGGTACCATAAACTACGCAAAGCCTTTTCAAAATTTTATAGACGCCATTCTAATTTAATTTCAAAATTCAATATTGGACTTAAATCTCTTCTGCAACAAGGTCTATCGGAACGCGAATTTTATGGTGACTTAGTATATAAATTCAGAAAAATATATAACCGCAATGACTTCAGCACCCAATTTCGTAAAATCATTCTTCGATATAAAAAGATTGGGTACAACATGGATATTATACGACAGACTGCATGCATGGTAGTTAACCCAATCATGGTTGGCAACTTTGCTTCCCTCTTTAATTGCACGCCGGTGGGTCAGGCCTCAGATTCTATGACGGCTCCAACGTAAAGGCTTATTGAAAATTAGAGAGATAATGTTGGTTGGTGCCTGATGCTCTGTCTCTGGTCGGGCTCATCGGAGTCTAACGGTTGGTTTTCTTTTGCTCCAGCATTTCAGTGGTTTCTTGCTGTCGAGTCATCACCGTTGTCTCACCTCTGTGGTTCTTTGATTTTTGTGTTCACGGAGATGTTGCACTAATGACTTAGGAGGCCTTCATGCGGACTGAACAAATTATTTGTCTAAATCGCGACGGAAGTAAGGGCGAGGATTGTGGCCACGTAAAATCGATTTAAGCCCCCCAGTGGAAATCTTCCACTGACCGTTCCAAGGCGGCTCTTCTGTGGCGATTTATTTTTGTTGTTGTTTGTTACTTACTGTGTGTATCACTTGTGTCTTTTGGTTTTGGATGGCCATATGGCCATTTTGTGGGAAAGTAACTGTCCTTATGGCCTTCCTTTGTTTAGGTTTCCATTATGGTCTGGTCGCTTAATGTTTGTATTTCTTTCCTTTTGGTGTCTTTTATGGGTGGAGTAAGTTAATTGTATCAATTCCTGATCTTTGTTTTACTTCTACTTTGGGAGGAGATGTCGTTTGAAGAATTTCAAGATAGCCGCCATCCTGGATACCGAAACGGAACGATTTTAACAAATGTGAATCTCTATGTCACCCCGATGCCACCCATCAAGTTTCAGCTCAATACGACCTTTGGTTTGGGAGGAGATGTCGTTTGAAGACTTTTAAGATGGCCGCCATGGCAGCCATCATGGAAATCCAAACGGGACCATTTAAGCAAATCTGAATCTCCATGTAACTAGGATGCCTCCCACCAGGTATCAGCTTAATCGGACTTCAGATACGGGTGGAGATGACGAAAATGTGAAACATTACGAAAACACGCCTATACAAATACATTGTAAACTTTACCGCAGAAAAAACGACAATTTTAAGATGAAAATTTGTGATATTTTTCTTGTCTCTGCTCAAACTATAGATTGTGGGTACTCGTTAGAACCGCCTCAATGAGGCGGTTCTAACGAGTACCCATAATCTATATTTTAGAGCAGAAATAAGAAAAATAAGGTATACCCCTTCAAACCCCAGTTTTACTATATAAAAGTGGGGTTCAATGGGGTCAAAATTATATAGGCGTGTTTTTGTGATGAGTTAACGTACAACAGGCCACGACATAAGTTTAAAAACGACATATTTTTGTTTTCTGTTCCATTCTAATTTTATTGTTTTAAATTCCACCCTTCCTTTTCAGAGTGGGACAGAAAACAAGAAATGTGTCGTTTAACATATTTTTGTCTTTAGTTCCATTCTAATTTTATTGTTTTAAATTCCACGCTACTTTTTTCAGAGTGAAACAGAAAACAAGAAATATGTCGTTTTAACAGCATATTATTGTTTTCTGTTCCATTCAAATTTTACTGTTTTAAATTCCACCCTACTTTTTTTAGAATGGATCAGAAAACAAGAAACATGTCGTTTAAACGAGATATTTTTGTTTTCTGTTCCAGTCTAATTTTATTGTTTAAAAGTCCACGTTATTTTTCCAGTGTGGAAAAGAAAACAAGAAATAAGTCGTTTGAACGACATATCATATCGTTTAAACGACATATTTCTTGTTTTCCATTACGATAACTCGCCCGTACGATATAGTGCATTTTTCACACCTCCAAAATGGCTACTTTTCTGCTGAAAATCCTTGATATTTTTCTTATAAATGCTCATAACATAGGTTGTGTGTGCTCGTTAGAACCGCCTCATTGAGGCGGTTCTAACGAGTACCCACAACCTATGTCTTGGAACAGAAATAAGAAAAATAATTAAGACCCCCGTAAACCCCAGTTTTCTCTATATAAACTGGGGTTTAGGGGGGTCTTCATTTCACGGACTTGTTCACGTGATGTTTTCCACTCCAATTTTATTGTTTTAATTTTTGTTCTGCTAGATACAGGAAAGGAAATGTCCCTTCCCACCTACGGAACCCGGGAACGGGGACATTTCTGTCTGTTTTTTTTTTTTTTTTTTTTTTTTTTATACACAATATGTCGTTTAAACGATATTGGTTGGTGAAATCACGCGGAATCTATGTTGAAAAAACAAGCTCTTTAACCAGTGAAAGGTCAAGATTATGTCGATTAAACGATGTCTTTATTGTTTTAAATTCCACGCTACTTTTTCAGAGTGGAAAGAAAAACAATGAATATCTCGTTTAAACGACATATTTTTGTTTTCTGTTCCATTCTAATTTAATTGTTTTAAATTCCACCCTACTTTTTCAGAGTGGAAAGGAAAACAAACGACATATTTTTGTTTTTCGTTCCATTCTAATTTTATTGTTTTAAATTCCACGCTAGTTTTTCAGAGTGGAACAGATAATTAGAAATATGTCGTTTAAACGACATATTTTTGTTTTCTGTTCCACTCTAATTATATTGTTTTAAATTCCACCCTACCTTTCCAGAGTGGAAAGGAAAACAAGAAACGACATCTTATATCGTTTAATAAACGACATATTTCTTGTCTTCCTCTCCACTCTTATTGCATTGTTTTAAATTCTGTTCTGCTAGATACTGGAACAGAAATGTCCCTTCCCGGGTTCCGTACTTCCGGTTTCCGTAGCTACTTCATATTTGCCAAATTATATAGACACTTCGTTGTATCATTTTGCAGGGTGACAGAGCACTAACCAAAGTTTGCCTTATAGCCCAATATTGACGGGCCGTGTAAGAAAACCATCCCAACCACTTTTTACTTCAATACCCCACCAAAAGTTTTGGGGTTGCGTTTAAACTGTATTTCTAATAATGCCCGCTGTTATTAATGTAATGTCATAATAAAAGCGCTCCAAGCACTGCATCATGCCCCGCAACTGCACTGACATCAAGCAAGTACCAAAATGAATTCAAGATGAAGGTGCATTTTTCTTTCCCCAAATATAGCTGATATTACGAAAATACGCCTGTACAAATACCTTGTAAACTTAACCGCCGAAGAAAACGAAAATTTTAAGTTGAAAAATTGTGATATTTTTCTTATTTCTGCTCAAAATATAGATTGTGGGTACTCGTGTTCTAACGAGTACCCACAATCTATATGTTAGTGCAGAAATAAAAAAAACAAGGTTTACCCCCTGTAAACCCCAGTTGTACTATATAAAAGTGGGGTTCAAGGTGGTCAAAATTATAAAGGCGTGTTTTGTGATGTAAAATGTCATAATAAAAGCGCTACAAGTACTGCATTATGCCCCGTAAATGCACTTACACCAAACAAGTACCATAATAGTGTCAAAAATGAATTTTAAGTGAAGGTTCATTTTTCTTTACACAAATATAGCTGAAATGAATACATTACTGAGATGACTATTTTAAATGTTCAAAGGCCCGTAGCTTCAAATGTAAGTAAACCAGAATTACGGTTCTCAATTTTCGGAGATCCCCTAATGATGTTTCCGAGTGAGGTTTACTGAAAAAATATCTCAAAACAGTTTTCTATTTACAGAGTATATAAAGTGAAAGTCCTATATTAAGACCACCTTTGGGACTGTTCAAAAGTGGTCTTCAAGACCACTTTTGAACAGTCCTAAAGGTGGTCTCTGATCAGAGAACACTGTATGAAGAAAACACAAAGAAAGAATAACTGAAACTTTCAAAATAAGCTTTTTAAAGAAGAATTAGTCTCCATTTGTGGTGGTCTTAAGGGGAATGGGAACACCTTCAGGGGAGGCAACTCCTGCAAAAGTATTTTTGTCTCCCACTTCAATAGGGGTCAACTCTTAAAGGAAAGAATTTGTTCCTGAGGAGCAAATTCTTTCCTTTAAGAGTAGATCCCTTTTTCAGTGGGACTGAGCTTATAGAATAGCGAACAGGAAGGAAGTCCCGAAAGCTATATCCCTTTGAAAAATGTCGGACAAATCTGCCAGGTGTTCCTATTCCCCTTAATAGCAGAATTTTACTGTATATTGCAAAAACCGTTATTTTCAATGTTAAAAGAGTCATAATTCAAAATTAGTTCAGCCAGATTTACGATTCTTGTTTTCTACATGTCATTTTATGTTGTTTTACAAATTTGCAAGACTTGAAGGAAATCTTTGAAACCCTTTTCAAGTTATAGAAAGAGCATATTGTGTATGACCAGGATCAGTGTTTACGATGATAAAAGGACAGTTACTCCAAAAACAGACCATTTCATAGTTATGACTCTTGCGTTTTGCATATCATATCATAAAGTTTCGAGACAATATCTCAAACAATTTTCAAGTTACAGAGCAGACACAAACATATAACAGAATTCATTTTTTTTTTTTTTTTTTTTTTTTTTTCAATGTTCAAACGGTCATATCTCCAGAGTAGGTTAGCCAGAGTTAGGGTTCTTGTGTTCTGCACCTTTCTCGTGGTGCTTTACATTTGTGTGAAGCTCCATCAAAATATCTGACACGGTTTCAAACTTACAAGTACGAATCATAGAAATGGCTATTTTCAGTATTTAGTATGTCCAAAGGGCCACGACTCGTAAAGTAGCTTAACCAGAGTTATGGTTTATGTGTTCTGCACGTTGTCTCATGGTGCTTTACATTTGTGAGAAATTTCATGAGAATATCTCAATAGCGCAGGCACGGTAACTGGCGTGAAAAGTCAGGAGCCTCCGTGAAAACCCATTGTTTTCTGTTGATACTGAACTAGAATCGTGAGATGATTAACAGAACATTACGAAAACACGCCCATACAAATCCATAGAAAATTTTATCGCCATAAAAAAAACAACAACAAAAAAAAAAAAAACAAGAAAATTTAAAGATGAAAAATTGTGATATTTTTCTTATATCTGCTCAAAATACAGGCTGTGGGTAAAACGTTAGAACCGCCTCATCGTTGCGGTTCTAACGTGTACCCACGTCAGTCGAAAGAAAAATAATGTATACCCCTGTAAACTCAAATTTTACTATTTAAAAGTGGAGTTTAAATGGGTCAAATTTATATTTGTGTTCGTGACGATGTACTTATGGTCATTTAATATGAAAATTTATGAACCTCGCTGGAGGCTCGTTTCAAGAGTTTCATATGAAATGACCACTCGTGTAAGCCTCTCTTTTTAAATCACGAAAACATGCCTATATAATTTTGACCCCCTTGAACCCCACTTTTATATAGTAAAACTGGGGTTTCCGGGGGTATACCTTATTTTTCTTATTTCTGTTCTAAAATATAGATTGTGGGTACTCGTTAGAACCGCCTCGATGAGGCGGTTCTAACGAGTGCCCACAATCTATATTTGGAGCAGAAATAAGAAAATATCACAATTTTTCATCATAAAATTTTCATTTTTTTTCGGCGATAAAGGTGGCAATGTATTTGTATAGGCGTGTTTGCGTAATGTTTTACATGTACCTCGATAATACCGAACCCTCGCGCGAACCTATTTGAGAGATTTCGAAAGCGCGAACGTTGGCGTTGTACGCTTTAGACTGATGCAAGAAAAGACATTTAGCTTTAATAAGGCCTAAAAAGTTGTGTTTCTGCTAACATGCCGACAAAATTTAGGGTCGGTATGTTGATAAAAACTTTTTTTTTTTTTTTTGGCAACTTTTGTTTGATTAAAAAAGAACATTACAACATGCTCCAGATTTGATTAGATTTTGGTGACCTTCACCTATTGTTAAAGGTCACAGGCCCCAAAACAGTCAATTTTGGGATTTTCCGCACTCTATCGCATTACAGCATTGATTAATTTTAGTCATACTTGGTACAATATATCATAACAATATACCACAGATTTGATTTAACCCTTTTTCAAGGTCATAGGCACCCAAAACAGTCAATTTTGGGCCAAAAATGACTTGTTTGCATTCTATCTCATTAACGATTTGATTATTTTTAGTCCAACTTGGTACAATATATAGTTACAACACAACGTAGATATGATTAGATTTTGGTGAATTTGACCGTTTTTTAATGACTATTTTTTTTTTTTTTTTGTTTTTTTTTTTTTGTTTTTTATGGCTTGTTTGCGGCTTACATTTTGGTGACCTAAACCTAGTTATTAAAGTCAAATGGGTGTACGTTTAACATATATTTATGGTGGGGGGACAACGTTTTCCTTTGAAAACATTTCTATTTTTAACACATAAATCGTTTTTATACTCTCACACAACAAGGTTGTGAAGGGGATATAGCGTTTGTCCCGTATGTACGTACATATGTACGTCCATTTTCCATTTCTAGTGCCTACATTATTGATGGATTTTAATATAATTTCATACAAACGTTGGGTATGATCATATCTCGAGCGAGTTCGTCTTTCAGGGTCCGGGGCTCAAGGTCAATGACACTGTGGCTATTTTAAGAAAAAACTTTATCATCGCTCTAGCGCCTACATTTATTGATGGATTTTAATATAACTTCAAACAAATGTTGGGTATGATGATACATGTATCTCGAGCAACTTTGACGTTCAGGGTCTGCGGCTCAAGGTCAAGGTCACTGTGTCTTTAGCACTTACATTTATTGATGGATTTTAAGGTAACTGAACACAAATGTTTAGTACGATGATATCTCGAGCGAGTTCGACTTTCAGGGTCTGGGCTCGTAAAGAGGAACTGATTACGCACATGTGGGCCCACGCATATGTAGGCCTAGGCTGGCTGAGTCATTGCTTGGCAGTTATGAATTTGCACTGTATTTCCTCCAAACATGCCAACAACTATTTGCTCAGCAACTTTTGTTGTCATTACTTTACCAATGTTTTAAGAAAACGCACAGTCCGTGATATGAAGACCCCTGAAAACCATGCTTCTAAAGAGAAAAGACGGGTTAACAGGGGTATGCATTAATTGCTTTATTCTCATTCAAAATCCATGATTGTGAATGCTTGTGTGTGTGTGTGTGTGTGTGTGTGTGTGTGTGTGTGTGTGTGTGTGTGTGTGTGTGTGTGTGTGTGTGTGTTTTAGGTTTAACGTCCACACCAACACTGTTTATGTCATTTTGGAGACGTTGCTTCCAATTTTGCAGGACTTTTACATGTACCCGACATTGAGATGAAATGACATGCCAAGCCAAAAGCGGTTCTAACAGCTTCCCCAGATCAATGTTTGCTGCAAATATTAGAACAAGAAAAATAGAATATCATTACGCAAACACGCCTATACAAATACATTGCCACTTTTATCGCCGAAAAAATGAAGATTTTAAGATGAAAAATTTTGATAATTTTCTTATTTCTGCTCAGAATATAGATTGTGGGCAGGGGTACCAACAATCTATATTTTAGAGCAGAAATAAGAAAAATAAGGTATACCCCCTGAAATCCCAGTTTAACTATATAAAATTGGGGTTCAAGGGGGTCAAAAGTATATAGGCATGTTTTCTTGATGGGTTTAACCCTTCTCTTGCTGAATATTCAGTTTAGCCACACCCATTTCTGACTTTGAACCAATCAGATTACTTGATGTAATCTATTCCTACAAATTTATAAACTGAATGTCAAACAGTGTAGATCCTGATCAGAAGCCATCTGATCTGGATATATACACTGTTTCCAAAGATAGGGGTTGTTGTGAACAGCAGGATAAGAGTTAAATCATTGGCGGTATCTTGAATGATGCTGGATTTAAAAAGGAAATAAAAATCACTAAAAGGCCAGCTTTGATTCAGAAAAAATATATAAAATCACTTTTATAGTACAGGAATTATTAATTAAATACATGTAAATTGACATTCAACAGATAGAAAACCTACTATGACGGCTGATGACACATCCAAAATGGCGACCATGAAACACGGCTGTATACCTTTAACACGCGCGATAGCCCAAAAACATTCGAGCCTTTGGCCTGTATAAGGTTGAAATGCTTATAACATTCAAAAACACGCCTATACAAATACATTGCCACCTTTATAGCTGAAAAAATGAAAATTTTATGATGAAAAAGTGTGATATTTTTCTTATTTCTGCTAAAAATATAGATTTTGGGCACTCGTTAGAATCGCTTCATCGAGGCGGTTCTAGCGAGTACCCACAATCTATATTTTAGAGCAGAAATAAGAAAAATAAGGTATACCCCTGGAAACCCCAGTTTTACTATATAAAAGTGGGGTTCAAGGGGTCAAAATTATATAGGCGTGTTTTCGTGATGAAGGCCATAGCCATGGCGAGTCTATGGAATGTATAGCTTTAAAACGCACACTGGGCCATAAACATGGCGATCCTATGGACGGTTTAACTTTTAAACGCACACTAGGCCATACACATGGCGAGTCTGCGAACTGTATATTTTTATATGCGTGCTAAGTCATAAACATGGCGAGGCCGTGGACTTTATAACTTTAACGGAGTGTCTATTGACAAACGTTTGTCAATAGCACAAAGTCGGTAAAAATGCTATTGACAAACGTTTGTCAATAGCACAAAGTCGGTAAAAATGCTATTGACAGACGTTTGTCAATAGCACAAACTCGGTAAAAATGCTATTGACAAACATATGCTGTGGGTACTCATTAGAAGCGATTCAACACTAATTAAGTCATATCAAGCCGGTCATTATAAGCCATATCAAGCCGGTCAATTTACCTATCCACAATTTCCCAAGACAGACTTACACGGAAGCGGTGAACACAAACATGTCAGCGGATTCATGATCAAGCTCCGAGCAAGAATGTTGGTGACCCTGGCAGGCATGGAACCCACGACCTCCTGATTAATACTATTTAGGTCATATCGAGCCGGTCACTTTGTCTATCCACAATCACAAGAAAATCTTATACGGAAACGGTTAACACATACATACGCATGCTTTCTATAAAAATTGATAACCGCCCTGCTTGAATCAGTGGGCCCATGATCAATCGTTACGCAAGAATGTTGCCGACACCCTCCTGATCAACACTATTTAGGTCAATTCTAGCCGGTCAGTTAACCTCCCCGCACTTTTCCCTGACATGTTTATAAATAAGCGGTTAACAAGTACAGAGCACTTTTCCATGGCATAAGTCGACAACTGCCCTTCTAAAATTACAATTATGTACAAAAGAAATATAAAAAGAAAAACAATTTTCGCATTTCGACTCTGAAATCTGAAAGACGTCTGTCAATAGCATTTTTACCGAGTTTGTGCTGTTGACAAACGTCTGTCAATAGCATTTTTACCAAGTTTGTGCTATTGACAAACGTTTGTCAATAGCATTTTTACCGACTTTGTGCTATTGACAAACGTTTGTCAATAGCATTTTTACCGACTTTGTGCTATTGACAAACGTTTGTCAATAGCATTTTTACCGACTTTGTGCTATTGACAAACGTTTGTCAATAGACTCTCCCTAACTTTAAACACACACTAGGTCATAAACCTGGCGAAACTGTGGACTACGATATAACTTTTATACACACGCTAGGCCATAAACATGGCGAACCTGTGGACTGTATAACTTTTAAACGCACGCTAGGTCATACCCATGGCGACCATGTAATCTGTATCCTGTGGACGAAAATATAACTTTTATACGAACGCTAGACCATAAACATGGCGAACCTGTGGACTGTATAACTTTTAAACGCGCGCTAGGCCATAATCTTGGCGAGCCTGCGTACCGTATAACTTTTAAACGCGCGCTATACCGTGCCTGAGTTTTCACCTTTAAGTGTATGCTAGGCTAAAACATGGCGGGCCTGTGAACTGTATAACATTTTAACTCATACTATGCCATAAATATGGCGAGAGTGCGGACTGTTGAACAAATGCTGGCTTTGCATCGCGTGCTTGATGCAATATTGTGAGGGTGAACAAAACTCTATTCAAAGGTAAAGAACAATACTGCTCCTTTTATCGCTGTGTGGTTTGGGCGTTGTGTAAAGCGGGTCTTTGTTTTTGTTTGTTTGTTTGATTAATGGTTTAACGTCCCCATCAATACTGTAAAGGTCATTTTGTAGACGTTGCTTCCAATTTTGTGGGACTTTTACCCGAGATTGAGATGAAATGATATCTCAAGCCCTGCCGCCTAATGAAACCAATATGGTTTATATGCATGGACGGTCCGACTCGCACCGCTTTGCCTGGGCAAGCTTAGATCCTCTAGGCGGTTTACCAGTACCTGTGTGCGGGTCGGCTTCAGCTCTGCGTGGAAGCATCATGCAGCCCATCTATTACGTTAAGCCCCGATGACTAGGGTATTAACAGAGGACAAATAATACGAAAATCATTAAAAGACTTACAAACAATAACACGCAGAGCAAAACAAAATGAGGCTGACACACAAGAAAAGGCAAACAGTAAAGCATCAATAGCAGGATTAGTAACAGACCCTAACGAAACATTAGAGGCAATAGCAGCAGACATAGAGGAAACAGTAAATGTAGACCTACAAGAAACAAATATGGAAATTACCAAACTATTTATGACGAAGAAAAACAGCCAGACTTTGTAACATATCAACATAATCAAACAAAAGCTAAAACAATACTAATACCAATAGCAAAAGACGCGACACCAGATTACCTGGAACTAACAAATACAATACAACCCATGACTGCAATAGTAGGTAGCTTAGAATTTGCTGACTCATCTACGAGCAATCCATGGTAAAGAAAAGGCAACACTTAGAAAAGAAACTGACCGACATGCATTTACCAGAAGACTTAAAACATGATTTTATTGAATGGAATTTAGAATCAATCCGTTCTATTGCAGATAAAATACAATCGGGAACAACAATATTAATTAAAGACGCCAGATTAAGAGGGACAAAAAGAACAATAATAGAACATTCAGAATCAGCGGGCCCATCCGGCATACAAACGGAATACACCAGAAAACAAGTACCTACAATACCAGTAGTGAAATTAAGGAGACTAACAGGAACAAAGGACAAATACGAAATAAACCCTGAAGTATCCAAAGAATCAGTTGGAGAAGAAACGATAGGACTGCTACGAAAAGTGAATTACTCGTAATAGATATATAATGGCATTTATAACACCTTTACCACCTGTACAACCAGGAATTATGATTAATGATTTTCGTATTACTTGTTCTGCTATTGGACTTGATGTGTAGTCCTCTTTTAATACCCTAGTTTTCTTTTGTCCGTTACTGTCAAAGTCTTGTGTTTCCATGTAAATCCATGGCCATGGATTAGCTGCAAGTCCTTCATTTATTGTTTGTTGGACATTACCGTCCCATCTTTTTCTTAAGTACTTTTGTATTGTGGTTTTACTGTATAATTTCGCTGCATTTGTGATCTGTATACCCTGATCAGTTCTTTCTGTTTGAATTCCCCTTTCTGCTATTTGGTCTACTATGGGTTCTGTTGTGCTGAATGATTTAGGGTTTGCAGTCTGTTCAGCTGTCGCACTGTCCTTCGATTTGTCTTCTGTGTCAATGTCAAACAACAACTATTGAAATTTGACTTCAATCGGCTTAGTTGTTTTAAAGAATGTTGACGGATAATAGACAACAGCCGACACCCTTCGGCTTAGGTGAGCTAAAAAGATTCACGTAAGTTGCTTCCGTTTCAAAACCAAAACAAAAGGAAAAAAAAACAAAAACGTTTCCGTTAAGTTAAACAAAGATGAAATATCGTCATTTTCATTAATTAAATGTTTCCTTTCCGTTACCATGGGGAAGCGACATTATTTACAGCACTAATCGGCTTGATGTCTTCTATATCTACAGTGTTTCCTTATCTGTTATTCACATTACGATACATGTTTACTGCATTTTTTCACAACTCCAAAATGCATATTTTTCTGCGGAAACTCTGTGACATTTTTCTTCTATATACTTCGAACATAGGTTGTGGGTGCTCGTTATAACCGCCTCAATGAGGCGGTTCTAACGAGTACCCACAACCTATGTTTTGGAGCAGAAATAAGAAAAGTAATGTATACCCCCGAAAACCCCATTTTCCTCTATGTAAAGTGGGGTATAGGGGGTGTTCCTTTCACGGACATGTTCACGTGATGACAAGTCCTTCGGTGAAATCTTTGGCTTTTCCTTATATTTTATATGGGGCACCGTTTTACTATTTAATCCGTATTTAAAGATATCCATAAATCGTATTATGGTTATCCATAATTCCTTAAATTAGCCGAATAATGGATATCCATAATTCGAATTATGGATATCCATAAATCGAATTATGAATATCCATAATTCGATTAATGGATATCATTAATTCAGATCGATTTATGGATATCCATAATTCGATTTATGGATATCCTTAATTCGAATTATGGATATCCATAATTCGATTTATGGATATCCATTATTCCTCGATTCAGATCGATTTATGGATATCCATATTTCGAGTTATGGATATCCATAAATCACCGCCAAAGCTTTTGGTTTAATGATTTCTCCCTAAGACACGTGATTGTTTATTGCAAAAATCTTCAAGATCTTCAAGGTCTTCATCATCGCTCGAAGATGATGACCAGTCAAAGGGACCTCTCTGCCGTGCAGCCTTTTCAGCCAATAAGGCTTCCAAAGCAACGGGCGCCATACGCTGAACGCCCGACATGTGTGCAGTTAAATATCGGAACCAGCCGTAAGATCTGGAAATTCCGGCCAACGCATCCGGTCCCTCTGAAATCACCTCTATGAGTACTGCGCACCTAAGGACACTAAAAGTCTGATGATCCAAACAAGCAATCCGTGCAGGCTTTCTGGAGAAACATGAACATGGTCGTTATAGTCTTAACATATATCCATTGGCCCCCGCCCATCAGGGCTTAAAGAAATATATGGGCTGCATGATGCTTCCATGCAGAGCTAAATCCGACCCCCACACGAGTACTGGTAAACCGCTTAGAGGATCTAGGCCTGCCCAGACAAAGCGGTGCGAGTCGGACCGTCCATGCTTATAAACCCTATTGGTTTCATTGGGTGACAGTGCTCGAGATGTCTTTTCAACGTCGGGTAAAAGTCCAACAAAATTGGAAGCAACGTCTCCAAAATGACCTTTACAGTGATGACGGGGACGTTAAACCTCAAATCAAACAAACAAACAAAATATATATCCATATAATACTCTACTTGAGATGTATGAAGTACCAGGCAGATTCAGATATATCTCCTGGCCCCCGCCCACTGGGGCTTGGAGAAATAGATTTGGCTGCATGAGCTGAGAGTACTGGTAAACCGTTTAGAAGGTTTAAGCCTGGCGAAACAAAGTCGTGCGAGTCAATGGGCGACAGGGATTGAGATGTTTGTTTGTATTTGTGTTTAATGGCCCAGTCAATACTAATTTAGGTCATTTGAGCCGGTCAGTTTACCTATCTACACTTTTCCTGGGCAGGCTTATACGTAAGCAGTTAACTAGTACAGTGCACATTCTTTCGCCAGAAACTGACAACTGCCCTTCTTGAATCAGCGGAAGGAAGAGAATGACCGTAGAAAATATTCCATGATCTATCTCTACTAGTCTGATAATTAAAGTCTGATCAATTTTAGTATTTTTTAATATATAAAAAAATTATCACCTTGTTGGTAATGGCAAGTCTGTTTGGTAGAATCCCCAAACTTAGTTATCTCAAAATTAAGCCAGAGAGACTAGACTAGCTGAACGTTTATACACTATTCATTTTAATGCAAAAGATGATTTTAATTTCATATTATCCATTTTAACGCCTAGTGGCTAGGCTAGGTGTAAGTGGGTATTCATTTCACGGACTTGTGAAAGTGATGTGTAAATTGTTTGATAACTCCAGAACAAAACTGCCCTCCTTGAATAAGCGGAAGGGAGAGAATGACCGTAGAAAAGATTGCATGATCAATCTCCACGAAAGAATGTTGACAACCCTGGCAGGTATCGAACCCGCGTCCTCCTGATCACCAGTCAGACGCGCATCCGACTTAGCTGGTATTGAGATGTCATTTCATCTCAATGAAGGCTTAATGCCCAACATAATTGGAAGCAACGTCTCCAAAATGACCGAAATAGTATTGAAGGGGACGTTAAACCTCAAATCAAACAAAACATATCTCTCCCACACCATAGGCCACCACTAAGCCTACCCTATATAACCTCCACCTCCATCCCGGCTTTTATCTCACACATAATTCGGAAACCTGACGGGAATAGTCTGCAAAGGGAGCAGTCATTATTCATTAGGTTCATTTGCAGAGGAGAATTATGGATATCCATAATTCGATTTATGGATATCCATAAATCAGCCGAATAATGGATATCCATAATTCGAATTAAGGAAATCCATAATTCGATTCATGGATATCCATATTTCGATCTAAATTAATGATATCAATAAATCGATTTATGGATATCCATAATTCGATTTATGGATATCCATAATTTGATTTATGGGTATCCATAAATCAGCCGAATAATGGATATCCATAATTCGATTTTTGGATATCAATAAATCGAATAATGGATGTCCATTATTCGATTTACGGAGATCATTAATTCAGTTCGATTTATGGATATCCATAATTCGATTTATGGATATCCATAATTCGAATTATGGATATCCATAAATAATTATGGCTATCCATAAATAATAATGGATAGCCATAATTCGAAATAAATCAGCCGAATAATGGATATCCATAATTCGATTTCTGGATATCAATAAATCGAATAATGGATGTCCATTATTCGATTTATGGAGATCATTAATTCAGTTCGATTTATGGATATCCATAATTCGATTTATGGATATCCATAATTCGAACTATGGATATCCATAAATAATTATGGCTATCCATAAATAATAATGGATATCCATAATTCGAATTATGGATATCCATAATTCGAATTATGGATATCCATAAATAATTATGGATATCTATAAATACGGATTAAATAGTAAAACGGCGCCCCATACTTTTAGTCAGTTTCTTTCTAACGACTCGATCAGAACTAAATTGATCCTATCTGATTGTGTTCACACAAGGGTTCAAGTTGACCCATATATGAGGTCAGGTGGACTTTTCATCGGTACTGCGGGTTTCACCCACCTCAGATTAACGATCGGCTCGAAATAAGTGAGGTAATCTTGAAAAGGCCATTAAACTAAAATCTAAGAAAATAGGCGTGGTTTTGTAATGGATTTCAGAGGAAGATGTTTGGAAATGTTAACAGACAACAGACGGGAGACGACAGACAACAGAGAGACAGACAACGGAAAGACAGACAACAGAGAGACAGACAACGGAAAGACAGACAACAGAGAGACAGACAACGAAGAGACAGACAACAGAGAGACAGACAACGGAAAGACAGACAACAGAGAGACAGACAACGGGGAGACAGACAGCAGAGAGACAGACATCGGAGAGACAGACAACAGAGAGACAGACAACGGAGAGACAGACAACAGGGAGACAGACAACGGAGAGACAGACAACGGAGAGACAGACAACGGAGATACAGACAACGGAGGGACAGACAACAGAGAGACAGACAACGGAGAGACAGACAACGGAGAAACAGACAACAGAGAGACAGACAACGGAGAAACAGACAACAGAGAGACAGACAACAGAGAGACAGACAACGGAGAAACAGACAACAGAGAAACAGACCACGGAGAAACAGACAACTGAGAGACAGACAACGGAGAGACAGACAACAGAGAGACAGACAACAGAGAGACAGACAACAGAGAGACAGACAACGGAGAAACAGACAACGGAGAAACAGACAACGGAGAAACAGACAACAGAAAGACAGACAACGGAGAAACAGACAACAGAGAGACAGACAACAGAGAGACAGACAACAGAGAGACAGACAACGGAGAAACAGACAACAGAGAGACAGACAACGGAGAAACAGACAACAGAGAGACAGACAACGGAGAAACAGACAACAGAGAGACAGACAACGGAGAGACAGACAACAGAGAGACAGACAACGGAGAGACAGACAACAGAGAGACAGACAACGGAGAGACAGACAACAGAGATGCAGACAACGGAGAGACAGACAACAGAGAGACAGACAACAGAGAGACAGACAACGGAAAGACAGACAACGGAGAAACAGACAGCAGAAAGACAGACAACGGAGAAACAGACAACAGAGAGATAGACAACGGAGAAACAGACAACAGAGAGACAGACAACGGAGAGGCAGACAACAGAGAGACAGACAACAGAGCGACAGACAACGGAAAGACAGACAACAGAGAAACAGACAACTGAGAAACAGACAACAGAGAGACAGACAACAGAGAGACAGACAACGGAGAGACAGACAACGGAGAAACAGACAACGGAGAAACAGACAACAGAGAGACAGACAACGGAGAGACAGACAACGGAGAGACAGACAACAGAGAGACAGACAACGGAGAGGCAGACAACGGAGAGACAGACAACGGAGAGGCAGACAACGGAGAAACAGACAACAGAGAGACAGACAACAGAGAGACAGACAACAGAGAGGCAGACAACGGAGAAACAGACAACAGAGAGACAGACAACGGAGAGACAGACAACGGAGAGACAGACAACAGAGAGACAGACAACGGAGAAACAGACAACGGAGAGACAGACAACGGAGAAACAGACAACAGAGAGACAGACAACGGAGAGACAGACAACAGAGAGACAGACAACGGAGAGACAAACAACGGAGAGACAGACAACGGAGAAACAGACAACAGAGAGATGGACAACGGAAAGACAGACAACAGAGACACAGACAACGGAGCATTGCCGTATTATAAGCCCACCAATTAGCTCAGATTAGCTAAAAAGGTCGAAAAGCCATTATTCGCGTAAGTTGCTTCAGTTAAAAAAAAAAAAAAAAAAACAGAAAGAAAAAAAAGAAAAGAAAGAAAGAAAAGAAAAAAACAACAAAAGAAGCCGAAAGAAGAGATAAGCGTAAGACATTTCCGTTCGAAAAAAAAGCAAAGCCGAAATATCGTCATTTTCATTAAATGCTTCCTCCGTTACCATGGGAAAGCAACACTATTTACGTTGTAAATCGGCATGGTGTCGCCTATATCTACAGTATTTCCTTATCTATTATAGTGCATTTCTTTCACATCTCCAAAATAGCTATTTTTCTGTAGAAAATCTGTGATTTTTTTCTTATATATACTTCGAACATAGTTTGTGGGTGCTCGTTAGAACCGCCTCATTGAGGCGGTTCTAACGAGTTCCCACAACCTATGTATTGGTGTACTCTGACAGACGATTTAAGGTTGAATACTTGGCAAATGCATTATACATTTCACATGGTAGCGTATTAACAAATTCACATGATCGTTTGAGTATGCGCAAGCTGACAACCCGTTTGGTCCCAAAATCCTTTAGCGACGAGCAAATGGCAACATGAGCATCAGTATGCAGCGCATTGTTGAAGCGGTTTAGGGCAAAGAAAGATGGTTTTGACTGTAGATGAGGCCTGTGTTCATTATTATGAGCCAAAGAATAAAACTCAGAGTCGCGAGTGGGTAGGGCCGGGGTCTCCGGGGCCATAGAGGGTCAAAACGCAACCCTCTCCTGGCAAGATGATGTCAACTGTATTTTGGACGCATGGACTGTCTAGCAAGGAAAAGTACAAAAACAGGTGCGTATTATGCAAATTTGCTCGACCAACTGAGAACAACGCCAGGTAAACTCTCCAAAGGGATTCTTCTCCAACAGGACAATGCGAGTGTCCACACTTCCAAAATTGCAATGGATGCTGTTGAGCGGAACGGGTACGAGTTAATACCGCTGCCCGCCTATTCCCCAGACATAGCTGAAAGTAACTACTTCCTATTCCCAAACTTGGAAAAAAATATCCGCTGGCGTCATTTCCGGTCCAACGAAGAAGTCGTGGCGGCAGTTGAGGATTGGATCGGAGACAAGGACCCTGGCGTACACACAAACTATGTCTTGGGATAGAAATAAGAAAAATAATCTATATCCCTGTAAACCCTAGTTTTCTAAATATAAAATGGGGTTGAGTGGGGTGTTCATTTCACGAAATTGTTCACGTGATTAACAGAGTATCAGCTATTCTCAGAGTAATTAGGGGATAGACTCTGATCAGAATATATATGTGCAAACTGATTTGAGTCTTCAATGCCCCAGTTCATCTTATATATGCCATATAAGACTGTATGTTCCGTTTGACCTTGAAGGATGTCGGCAATCCAACTCTTTCAAGAGAAGCATAGTGTAATATAAGATTCGTATATGGTTGTGAGGCGTGGATGGAAAAATCCGTCTCGAGGGTCACTGTTCTGCATCACGAGGCTTGGTGGTACTAAGGCCTATGAACTGCAGCCTTTAGCTGTAAAGAGGGCTTTAGTTGATGACAATAGTTGTCATTCAGCCACCAAGTTTGCTGTCTGTGTTACAGAAGGCCAAGACAGCTTCCTACGTTATATTGGTTACCTAAACTTCATAAAAGACCATAAAAAGCACGGTTTATTGCAAATCCATTGTACCACCACTGAACTTTCCAAATTATTAACGTCATGTTTTACTGCCAACAAAAGCATGTGATAAAGTCTTCGAAAGATCAGGTAGAAATCTGTTTTGGTCTATAAAAATTCTAACGAAGTTTCAAATAAATTGAAATGCACACGTTTTCGTGCTACTTATGATTTTTCCACCCTTTACACTACACTTCGTCATAATCTTATAAAAGAAAAAACTTAATGGTTTGAGTGAGTGTTTGAGTTTTACGTCCCACCAACAGCTAAGGTCATACGGGGACGGGACCTCGGTTTGAAGACTCTGACTCATCCAAAAGTCTTAACTTATTGATTTAATTGAATGGACATTTCATAGGTCTTGCATGCAATGTAAGAAATGCTTTATTTCTCTTCTGAAGAGCATAAAAAGTATACTTTATGGTCATGTCAGAATGTGTGTGAAGCTCTCACCGTTCTACTTGACAATATTTACATAGGATTTGGCACTAAGTTATTTAGACAAGTTGTGGGTATTCCGATTAGTACTAATTGCGCAACCCATGTGGCTGATCTGTTTTTGTTTTGTTATGAGAGAGACTTCATGATGCCCCTTTCTGCTGAAAACCAATCTGAAATCAAAGAAGCTTTTAGCTCGTTTTCTAGATATTTGGATGATTTATTAAATATTGACAATACCTATTTCAATGGTTTGATCAGTCAAATTTACCCCCCCCCCCCCCCAGAACTTCAGTTAAATAAAGCAATTCTTCCGATACCGAGGCCCCGTTTTTGGATTTACTTCTTTCTATTGTAGATGGGTTTGTTTCTTGCAAAATTTTTTATTAACGCGATGGTTTTGATTTTGATATTGTAAAGTTTCCTTTTTTGGATGGTGATGTTCCTCGTGCGCCATCCTATGGAGTTTATATTTCGCAATTAATTCGATTTGCTAGAGTATATAGTCATGTAATTGACTTCAACACTCGTAATTAAGTGTTAACTGCTAAACTTCTTAATCAGGGTACCCGAATTTTATGGTGACTTAGTATATAAATTTAGAAAACTTTATAACCGCAATGACTTCAGCGCCCAGTTTCGTAAAATCATTCTTCGATATAAAAGATTGGGTACAACATAAATGTTATACGACAGACTGCATGCATGGTAGTTAACCCAATCACGGTTGACAACTTTGCTTCTCTCTTTAATTGCACGTCGGTGGGTCAGGCCTCAGATTCTATGACTATTCCAAAGTAAAGGCTTATGTTGGTTGGTACCTGATGCTCTGTCTCTGGTCGGGCCCATTGGAGTCTAATTGTTGGTTTCCCTTTGCTCCATCATTTCTGTTGTTTCTTGCTGTCGAGTCCTCACCGTTGTTTCATCTCTGTGGTTGTTTGATTTTTGTGTTCACGGAGATGTTGCCCTGATGAGTTAGGAGGCCTTCATGCGGACTGGACAAGTTATTTGTCTTAATCGCGATAGAAGTAAGGGCGAGGATTGTGGCCACGTCAAATGGATTTGAGCCCCCCCCCCCCCCCCCCCAGAACTTCAGTTAAATAAAGCAATTCTTCCGATACCGAGGCCCCGTTTTTGGATTTACTTCTTTCTATTGTAGATGGGTTTGTTTCTTGCAAAAATTTTTATTAACGCGATGGTTTTGATTTTGATATTGTAAATTTTCCTTTTTTTGGATGGTGATGTTCCTCGTGCGCCATCCTATGGCGTTTATATTTCGCAATTAATTCGATTTGCTAGAGTATATAGTCATGTAATTGACTTCAACACTCGTAATAAAGTGTTAACTGCTAAACTTCTTAATCAGGGTACCCGAATTTTATGGTGACTTAGTATATAAATTTAGAAAACTTTATAACCGCAATGACTTCAGCGCCCAGTTTCGTAAAATCATTCTTCGATATAAAAAGATTGGGTACAACATAAATGTTATACGACAGACAGCATGCATGGTAGTTAACCCAATCACGGTTGACAACTTTGCTTCTCTCTTTAATTGCACGTCGGTGGGTCAGGCCTCAGATTCTATGACGATTCCAAAGTAAAGGCTTATGTTGGTTGGTACCTGATGCTCTGTCTCTGGTCGGGCCATTGGAGTCTAATTGTTGGTTTTCCTTTGCTCCATCATTTCTGTTGTTTCTTGCTGTCGAGTCCTCACCGTTGTTTCATCTTTGTGGTTGTTTGATTTTTGTGTTCACGGAGATGTTGCCCTGATGAGTTAGGAGGCCTTCATGCGGACTGGACAAGTTATTTGTCTTAATCGCGATAGAAGTAAGGGCGAAGATTGTGGCCACGTAAAATCGATTTGAGCCCCCCCCCACTCCGCCCCACCCCCACCAGTGGAATTTTTATTTTGGATAGCCTTTTGGCCATTTGGTGGGAAAGTAACTGTCCTTTTGGCTTTCCGCTGTTGGTGTTTCCAATAGGGTCTATTGCTTCATGTTTGTGTTTCTTTCCCATTGGTGTCTCTGATGGGAGCTGTGGGTTAATTGTATCGATTCCTGATCATTGCCTCTGCTTCTATTTTTACCAGGGAAAGGAACTGTCCTTATGGCTTTCCGCTATTGATGTTTCCATTGGGGGTTGTTGTTTCATGTTTGTGCTTCTTTCCCTTTGGTGTCTCTGATAGGAGCTGTGGGTTAATTGTATCGATTCCGGATCATTGCCTTCACTTCTATTTTATCGGTACCATAAACTACGCAAAGCCTTTTCAAAATTTTATAGATTTAATTTCTAAATTCAATATTTGACTTAAATCTTTTCTGCAACAAGGTCTATCGGAACCCGAATTTTATGGTGACTTAGTATATAAATTCAGAACAAGATGTGTTTGTGAAACACTGATGCCCCAGGACAGCGCATGTAACATATGAAAGCAATATCACTAAGCAGTCGAAAGGTATGGCCAATGTTCAAGTCTTAAAAAGTAGGTCAAGGTCACAAGGTCAAAAATTATGGGATCGTTTGAAAGGTCTTATGACACAGAATGCACATGTGAAATATGAAAGCCCTAACACTTACCAATCGAAAGTTATGGTAAATGTTAAAGTTTTTTAAAAAGTAGGTCGAAGGTCAAGGTCACAATGTCAAAAATAATGGTACCGCTGGAAAGGTCTTGTGAAAAAAAATGCATATGAGAAATATGAAAGCCCTATCACTTACCAATCGAAAGTTATAGACTGTGTTAAAGTTTTAAAAGAAGGTTAAACGTCAATGTCAAGGTCACGAGGTCAGAAAATATGGTACCGCTAGAAGTACTTTTGACAAGGAATACTTATGTGAAATATGAAAGCTCTATATATTACCAATCGAAAGTTATAGCCAATGTTAAAGTTTCTAAAAAATTTGAAAAAAAGTAGGTCAAAGGTCAAGGTCAAGGTCACGAGATCATAAATTATGATACCACTGGAAAGGTTTTGTGATAGGGTATACACATGTGAAATATGAAAGCTCTATCTATTATCATTCAAAAGTTATGGCCAATGTTAAGGTTTTTGTAGACAGACAAACGGACGAACGCACAAACAGACAAACGGACAAAGTGACAAACAGACATACACACCAAAAATTAAATGCCCCCGAATCTCTTAGATTCCGGGGGCATAAAAATATATAACCGCAATGACTTCAGCACCCACTTTCGTAAAATCATTCTTCGATATAAAAAGATTGGGTACAACATCAATGTTATACGACAGACTGCATGCATGATAGTTTACCCAATCACGGTTGACGACTTTGCTTCCCTCTTTAATTGCACCTCGGTGGGTCAGGCCTCAGATTTTATGACGGTTCCAACGTAAAGGCTTATGTTGGTTGGTACAATGTACATGATGCTCTGTCTCGGAGTCTAACTGTTGGTTTTCTTTTGCTCCAGCAGTTCAGTGGTTTCTTGCTGTCGAGTCCTCACCGTTGTTTCATCTCTGTGGTTGTTTGATTTTTTTGTGTTCACGGAGATGTTGCACTGATGAGTTAGGAGGCCGTCATGCGGACTTAACAAATTATTTGTCTAAATCGCAATGGAAGTAAAGGCGAGGATTGTGGCCACGTAAAATCCAGATTCCCCCCCCCCCCACCCCGCACCCCCCATCCCCCACAGTGGGATTCGTTTCACTGATTATTTTTGTTATGGTTTGTCTTTGAGAGTTTGTATCGCCTATATTATTTTGTTTTGGATAGCTAATTGGCCATTTTGTGGTAAAGTAACTGTCCTTTTGGTTTTCCGCTACTGATGTTTTCATAAGGGTCTGTTGTTTCAGGTTTGTGTTTCTTTCCCTTTGGTGTCTCTGTCCCTTTGGAGCTGTGTTTAATTGTATCGATTCCTGATCCTTGCCTTCACTTATATTTTAAGAAGCTAACCGAGCCAACGAGTTGGTCAGGTATTTGAGTATACTGAGCTAAAGAAATTGTGACAACTTGATTCACTTATGATTCTTGTTGGTTGTGAGTCTCTCTTAGGATCGCCTTTCAACCAGACGTTTCGTAGAGACCAATCGACATTGTTCTGTGAACTGGTGTTTGCGTGAAAATTCGAATCAGGATTGTCCCTGACATTTTGATAAATTGGAAAAAACCATGTTATATTGGCATAGTGAGAGTCTTTTTTCGTCCTTGAGGTCTTTGTATGTGCGCGTGCCTGCTTGAAACTGATTAATTTTACGCATATATATGATGTTAATACGGAAGAGGATCTTAGCAACAATAGTACATGGCTGTTACAAAGAAGCTTGATATTAAAGGAAGTCCTGAGTGCATACTTAACTCCAGGCCCAAAGTGGAAAACTCCATTGCATGGAGTAAATCTACATCAGCACCACAGAGTTGAACGAAGTCGTCAAATAGCCCAAGTTGCTTCAAATCGGTCGCCATCGACCGAATCGATGAGGCGGTTCTAACGAGCAGCCACAATCTATATTTTTAGCAGAAATGAAAAAAATATCACAATTTTTCATCTTAAAACTTTCGTTTTTTTTTTATTTTTTTTTTTTTTATTTATTTATTTATTTTTTGGGGTTTTTTTTTTTTTTTTCGGTGGTTAAGTTTACAATGCATTTGTATAGGCGTGTTTACGTAATGTTTTCAGCATGGTGATATTTATTGTCCCTGTACATCTGTAAAGTTTTATCTAGCAATTCCATATACTACAAAAATACAGGCCAAAAACTATTTTTAGACACATGATAGTGGCAGATAATTCAGACCTGGAATACCCTCTGACTCAACGTTGAACTAACATTGAAACAACGTTTTCAACGTTGTTTCAACGTTAGTTCAACGCTGAGTGCCTGCTGGGTAGCCAGAGAAGCAACTCTTGCCTACTTTATAGTAGCTTTAGTGCTCAATATATCTATGAAATTTCATCAACCTATTCCAAATTGCAAAGAGCTACAAACAGTTAACCAGTATACAGTGCACAGTCTTCGCCAGAAACTGTCAACTGCCCTTCTTGAATCAGCGGAGGGGAGAGAATGACTGTAGAAAAGATTTCATGATCAATCTCCACGAAAGAATGTTGCAAACCCGGCAGGTATCGAACCCGCATCCTCCAGATCATCAGTCAAACACGCACCTCAAAAGTTTAGATTCGATTCTTTGTTACGGAAAACAGCACGTTGTTGTTAATAGTAAAACTACGGAGTTTGGACCAGTTCTGTCTGGTGTCCCAGAACAGCCAGAAGTGACCGTATTCAACCAGTGAAAGATTTGCTTTCGTGAAATCAGATGCAGCGGATTCACTGGAAGATTGAGAAGTTTAGCAAGAAAATTGCGTTTCTTCTCCCTTCTCTCTGGGAGAAGAACTTTACTTGGAGAACAACTACTCGTATATTGGAGAAGAACTACAATTATGTTGCATTAATGCAAATTCAAGAGCCATTTAATGAAGTAATATTGCAGACATGTATTTGCCGCTCTGAGAGCCATGTAAGATAGCATTATATCTCATTGGTGTCAGTCCGAGAGACACGTTATGTAGCATTATCCTACATTAGTGCCAATCCTAGACTCCTGTAAGATAGCATCATATTGCTTTGGTACAAATAGTAGAGACATGTAATAGAAAATTATGTAACATTGGTCTCAATCCCAGATCCATGTAAAATAACATTGCATTGCATCGGTGCCCATTAGTACCGTGTAATAAAGCATTTTATTGCATAGGCACCGATCCCAGAGCCATGCAAGATAACATTATATCGCATAGGTGTCACGCCCAGAGCCGGAGCATGATGTTGCACAGATGCAAATTCCAGAGCCATCTAACTTGGTAAATTTGCATATTTGCCGATCTCAGGGCATTTTAAAATAGCATTATAGTGCATAGGTGTCAATCCAAGAGCAATGTAGAAAGCATTATATTGCATAGGTGCCACTCCAAGAGCAATGTATGACAGAATTATATTGCATAGGTGTCACTCCAAGAGCAATGTATGATAGCATTATATTGCATAGGTGTCACTCCAAGAACCATGTATGATAACATTATATTGCATTGGTGTCAATCCAAGAGCCATGTATGATAGCATTATATTGCATTGGTATCAATCCAAGAACCATGTATGATAGCATTATATTGCATTGGTGTCAATCCAAGAGCCATGTATGACAGCATTATATTGCATTGGTGTCAATCCAAGAACCATGTATGATAGCATTATATTGCTTTGGTGCCAATCCAAGAGCAATGTATGACAACATTATATTGCATTGGTGTCAATCTAAGAGCCATGTATGACAGCCTTACATTGCATATGTATAAATCCAAGAGCCATATATTATAGCATTATATTACACTGGTGCCAATCCAAGAGCCATGTAAGAATGCATTATATTTCATTGATGCAAATATCAGAGCAATGAAAAATAACATTGCACTGATACCAATCCCAGGAAAACATGCCTATATAATTTTGACTCCCTTGAACTCCACTTTTATATAGTAAACTTTTATAGTAAATATACTTTTCAGCTCTGCGGTGCATTCCTTACTTCCAAAGGATAACCTTTTTTCAGAACATATTATACATAACCTGTTTACCAGTACAGTACATGAAGCCTCCGTGGTGTAGTGGTTATGCTGCTCGCCTTGTAAACCAGGGATCGCAGGATCGATCCCGGGCTTCTCCAGACTTTCGGATGAGTCTTTAAACCGAGGTCCCCTCTCCGTATGACCTTAGCTGTTGGTGAAACGTAAAACTCAAACACTCACTCACTCAGTACAGTACATATCCTTTCGTCAGAAGCTGACAACGGCCCTTCTTGAATGGTTGGAAGGGAAGGGTTGGCCGTAGAAAATATTTCATGATTTTTCTCCACGAAACAATGTTGCCGACCTGGCGAGGATCAACCACGCACCCTCTTGAACGTCAGTCAGACCCACATCCGACTTGGTCACCGTGGCCGGTCCGTGCATAGGGGTCAATATCAGAGTCATTTAGATTGCATTGCTGCATTTAAGATAGCAGTATGCATAGATGTCAATCCCAGAGCTATTTATTGTTGCATTATATTTGAGCCCTGTCAAGCGAATTTGTGTCTTCAAGCATTCCGTCATGACAAATTTTAACTGCGCATGCCCAGCCATTCAGAGGGGCCCGGGATATGGCTTTCTGTCTGAAGGTTCCTCTTGATTCACTGCTTGTATGAGCGAGCAGCGAAGGTTCCGGCGAGACTGCGCGGATGCGTAGGCTCGCCTGACCCTTCGCTGCTCGCATAGGCGATAAGTACCAAAATCGCTTGACGGGGCCCATTTGATAGGCACCATTTCCAGAGCCATGTATTTAAGTTCGTTTTGGTGTCATTATACTACATATATTCCAGCCCCGGAACCATGAAATGTATAGTGAAATTCCGCTATTCAGACCACTTAAATTAAGAATCATTTTGATGTAAAAAGCTTTTTTGTAGGGTTCAGCAAGAGCTTATGGGACGCCGTTTTACTATTAAATCCGTATTTATAGATATCCATAAATCGAATTATGGATATCCATAATTCGATTTATGGTTATCCATAAATCAGCCGAATAATGGATATCCATAATTCGATTAATGGATATCATTAATTCAGATCGATTATGGATATCCATAATTCGATTTATGGTTATCCATGAATCAGCCGAATAATGGATATCCATAATTCGATTTATGGATATCTATAAATACGGATTTAATAGTAAAACGGCGCCCCATAAGCTCTTGCTGCACCCTACAAAAAAGCTTTTTACATCAAAATGATTCTTAATTTAAGTGGTAAGAATAATAATTCGAATTATGGATATCCATAAATAATTATGGATATCCATAAATAATAATGGATATACGGCGCCCCATAAGAGCTCATCATAAGCTCCTTGGTGCAGTTATTCTTTTTTTGTGTTTTCTGCATACAGTGTCTTCTGGTCAGAGACCACCCTTGGAACTGTTCAAAAATGGTCTTAAAGACCACTTTTGAACAGTCCCAAGGGTGGTCTTAATATAGGAACCTTACTATATATCATATTGCATAGGAGCCAATCACATAGTCCTGTAATATAACATTATATTGCACTAGAGCATGAGTAGATTTAACTGGGTTATTTTATGTAAAAATTGCGTACGCATGCACGGAAACGCTTGCAAACTCTTATATATATAATATTTACCCATTTATATTCACTGAAATGCATAAATTGCGTACTGGATAGAACCGCCTCACCGAGGCGGTGCATACCAGTACTTTCAATTTATATATATTTATTGAATAAGTAAAGATGCTCGCAATTCTTAATGTTAGAATTAATACAGAGTATATAGTAAACTTTTAAAAAATAAAATCATAATTATTTATATCAATAGAAATAAACATGGAGAAAAAAAAAAATAAGCAATTTTCATTTGACAAATATACCATTGTCAGAACCATGAAAAGCATCATCATATTGCATGCATCATTATGACTGAGCCCCGCCAAGCGAATTTGTGTCTTCGAGCATTACGTCATGACAAATTTTAACTGCGCATGCCCAGCCATTCAGAGGGGCCAGGGATATGGCTTTCTGTCTGAAGGTTCCTCTTGATTCACTGCTTGTATGAGCGAGCAGCGAAGGTTCTGGCGAGACTGCGCGGATGCGCAGGCTCGCCTGAACCTTCGCTGCTCGCCTAGGCGATAAGTACCAAAATCGCTTGACGGGGCCCATGTATAATGTTCACCTATTTGTTTGTTATCAACTTGACGATCCCGGAAGAAAGCATTATCTCGGCTGATCAGCCCATCAAACATCAACACAACTATAAAATAAACTCGGAAAGTTGTTTTTTGCGAGCATGTTAATTGTCATGCAAAAGTCTGATTTTTAAATTGAAATTTAAACAAGTCAGGCAAAAGGGGATTCTATCTCAGAATTCGAACATTTCGAATACTTACGTGACTTGAAGAGTTGTGTAACTGCACACATAAATAACCGATGAATAAATCCGGGTATATTAAATGCACCGTGTCAACAAATGGAACGAACACCCCTATAAACCCCACTTTAATAAAGAAAAATGAAAAACTAGGTTTAAAAGGGGATATTTATTTTGACTTAAGTTGCTCATGACAATATAGAATGTGGGTACTCGTTAACGTTACAACCGCCTCTGTCTGAATGAGGCGATTCTATCGAGTACCAGCATTCGATGTTTCAAGCATATATAAGGAAATTCGTCAGGTTAACTAATGCATGTAATGAACACCCCTATAAACCCAACTTTATGTACAGAAAAGTCAGGGTTAACTCGGTATTCATTATTTTCCTTGAAATATTGATTGTGGGTACTAGTTAGAACCGCCTCCTTGAGGCGGTTCTAACGAGCACCCATAACCTATATGTGGGCTAGAAATAAGAAAAATATCAAACATTCTCGCATGGGCATTGCTAGTTCTATAGAGACGCCATTTTAGCAAATTAGCATACGAGTTTGTTTATGGAGTGCCGTTTTACTACTTAATACAATTTCGAGATATCTATAATTTTATTATAGATATCTATAAATCAAATTATAGATATCTATAAATCAAATTATAGATATATATAAATCAAATTATAGGTATCTATAATTAACATTATTGATATATATAATCATCAGTATTTTTTGATATCTTAAAATGTAATCAATGATATGTAAAATATATTTCTTGATATCTATAAATTTGCTTCATGAATCCATTATGCCTTTGTATATATAGATATCTAAAAATCAAATTATAGATATCTATAATCGTAATTAATGATATCTATATTTCAGTTCATAGATATCTAAAATGTAAAGAATCATTGATATCAAAATTAAGTTATATGATTATATTGATGTCTCATATGCAATCAGATTTATGGATGTCAATAATTAGATTTGTTTGTATGAGTTGAGGTTTTACACCCCATCAACACTTTTTAGGTAGTGTTTGGGACACTGCTTCCAATTTTATGGGACTTTTACTCGATATTGAAATGAAATGACTTCTCAAGCACTGCGTGCAAAAACAAACCAAAAAGGTTTATATGCAGGGACGGTCCGATTGGCCCCACTTTGCCTGGGCAGGCTTAGTCCCTCTAAGTGGTTTACCGTTACTCGAGTGCCGTCGGTTTCACCTCTGCGAGGAAACATGAGGCAGCCCAATCTATTTCTCCAAGCCTCATTTGGCGGGGGTCGCTAAAGTGTCTAAAATAGACTGCGGTACATTTTTTGTAAATGATAGGCCCTTTTGCCACATGGTTCTGCTCTTGATGAGTTCTGCTGTTTGTTTCATTTGTCAGGCTGAAACTTGAAAAATTCATATATCCTTTGGTTCTTATGGCTTCAGGTATGCATCTTACAGTCAATAACTATGGTCACATCGCATGGTGGGGTCGGGGGATGGGACTCTGAATTTTGCCTGCTACACAAGCTGGGCCCTTGCATCTAATGGCGACCAAAATATACCAAGACTGATAATGTACCCCCAGAATTCAAGCCCAGGTAACTGACTTAATGGTCGTGCCCTAAAAATCTTTTTCTCTAAAACCCAAAGAAACACTCAAAAATGAAAATCTAAACCATAAAAATATTCCCAGCCCTTGAAAAATGGAAAATTCAGAGTACGCCCCATCCCACATTTTGCCTTACTCCCCACGTCACGCACTCTGTTCAAATCTGGCCAGACCATAATCAAGTTTATAAACTTTTTAGGATAGCATAGTTGTGGGATACAGTTTCTGTTTATAAATATAATTCGAATTATGGATATCCATATTTCGATTTAATGATAACAATAATTCAGTCTAATTATTGATATCTACAATTCGAATTATATATATCCATAATTCTAATTATTGATATCATTTAATCGAATAATAGATATCAATAATTCAGTCCTATTTATTAATATCATTAATTCGAATTATTGATATCATAAAGTCGAATTGTAGATATCAAAAATTGAATTATGGATATCCATAAATCATTTTAATTATTGATATCTTAAATTCGAATTATTGATATCCATATATAGGATAAATGATATGCATAAATCTGACTTATTTATTGATATCCATTATTGGAATTAACGATATCGAAATTTCTTCACGGAGGCTCAAGTATTGATGTTTATTGGCTGCACATATTATTTATAGATATACATAATTAGACTTATTGACAAATAAATGGGGCAATAAGAAAAATATCAAACAGTCAATAAATGGGCCGAATTATTGATATCTATCATTCGAATAATTGATAGCATTCATTCAAATTAAAGATACCTAAATATCTAATGGATTTATGAATATCATTATTATGAATTGTTGATATCATTAATTCTATATAATGATATCAAAAATCAATTTTTGATATCTATTAATTGGCTGAATAAATGATGTCTATAATCTGAATAAATGATATCCATAAATAGATTAATTGATATCAATAATTGAGATTAAAGATATCAATAAATCAATTAGAATTATTGATATCTATAATTCGAACTATGGATATTAATTATCTGATTTATGGATATCCATAATTCTTTAAAGGCGGGGACGTTTACCCCTTGTCCAGCTGAATAGTTTAAATAAGCCACACCCTTTATCAGGCATCAGACAATCAGATTACTTGATATATTATATATATTCATTCGGTTATCAAACTGCATAAAAAACATTGTAGATCCTGATAAAACTGCTTCTTCAGAAGCCATCTGATCTGGTTCTACACTGTTTGCAAAGAAACGGGTCGTCGTGAACAGCAGGATAAGGGTTTCATACTAAATATTATTCTGAGTCTAATACTATTTTTTGAGACATTGCTTCTAGTTTTGTGGGACTTCAACCCGGCATTGACATGAAATGACTTCTCAACCCCTGCCAAAATATGTAGGGGGACAGTCTGACTCGCATCACGCTGCTGGAACAGGCTTATAGACAATCATCACGTGAACAAGTCCGTGAAATGGAGACCCCCTAAACCCCACTTTATATAGATAAAACTGGGGTTTAAGGGGGTAAACATTATTTTTCTTATTTCTGCTCCAAGACATAGGTTGTGGGTACTCGTTAGAACCGCCTCAATGAGGCGGTTCTAACGAGCACCCACAACCTATATTTGCAGTAACAACAAGTAAAATATCACAGATTTTCGTCAGAAAAGTAGCCATTATCGGGATGAGAAAAAATGCACTATTTCACAAGGGTGTGTTATTGTAATGCTTGGTGGTTACCGGTACCAATGTGCTGTTTCAGCTTTGCGTGGAAACATCAGGCAGTCCATCTATCTCTCCAAGCCCCGCTGGGCGGTCGTGTGTGTGTGTGTGTGTGTGTGTGTGTGTGTGTGTGTGTGTGTGTGTGTGTGTGTGTGTGTGTGTGTGAATTCGGGTTTAACGTCGCTTTCAACAATTCTTTAGTCATATCACGACGGTGTCTGGTTGCGACAGGGAGCTCAACGCTCACTTTTATAGTGCTACTTCACTGAAGTATCATGTCCCAGACACATTACATGGTACCACACCCAGTCACATTAGGCTGACACTGGGTCGACCAGTCCTAGCTCTACCCCGTAAATCTGAGTGCCAAGCGAGGAGCAGCTAGTACCATTTTTAACGACTTTGGTATGTCGCGGCCCGGGATCGAACCCGTGACCTCCCGTTCCCCGGAGCGGACACTCTACCAACTGAGCTATCGGGGCCGGTACTGGGCGATCGTCGCTCAATAATTAGAACTGGGGTGTCAAAAATAGAGTGTGGTGCATTTTTTGTAAATGATAGGCTAGCTCTTGATGAGTTGTGCTGTTTGCTTCATTTGTTTAGTTGAAACCTGAAACATGCATATCATTTGGGCCTTATGGCTTCAAGTTTACATCTAACAGTCTATAATTCTGGACACATCCCATTGTGAGGTTGTTGTTGTGTGTGTGTGTGTGGGGGGGGGGGGGGGGGCGGTACACTGAATTTTGCCTGCTACATAGGTTGGGCCCCGACATCTAAAGGTGACCCCAAACAATACCAAGACTGACAATGTACCCTTAAGAATCCATGTAAAATACGCCCCTCTCCTGGGAGTCACAAGTGTTCTGAAGTTTCGAAACTGGGCACAGATGAAAGACAACAAAATTTTAATTGACATCGTTAAAGTGTTTTTGACTGGAAGATCCGTACACGCAAGCATCTAAAATTGTATTAAATGATATCAAATATTCTGAGATTTTTGGATATCTAAAATTATATTTCATGATATCAATAATTTGATTTATGGATATCTGTAATCTAATTATTGATATCATTTAAAGGTCTAAATTATAGATATCACAATTTTCAATAATGTATATCAAAAATATATTGTGGATATCAATAAATGTTTTTATTGATATCATAAAATCTTCTTCAATATTTGATATCTATAAATCGAATAAAAGATATCTATAAATCGACTAATAGATATCCATAATGGGAATTATAGATATCATAATTAAACATATAATCGATATCATAAAATGAATAATAGATACATAATATTATTTATAGATATCTAATAACATTTATGGATTGTTACAACGCATAATGTAGTAATGTAGTAATTACTACATTTTGATTTTTTTTTACTACATTATGCGTTGGCATAGTCGACGCGAAATGAAGTAAAAAAATTATTTCATTTCGCGTTGATATGCACCATATCGACGCATAATGAAGTAATGATGGTAGAACATAGCTGTCTTCGAAAAGACTTAGGAAGCAATACAGTTAAATTCCTACAATTTAGACCACATTTGAGACGGTTCAAAAGTGGTTTTTAAGACCACAGTTGAACAGTCCAAAAGACGGTCTTCCACAAAAGCACACTGAAGGTCAAAATCACAAAGAAAAAGGTTTATTGGGCGGCATCTCAATGTCGGGTAAAAGTCCCATGAAATTGGAAGCAACGTCTCCAAAATGACCTAAATAGTGTTGACGGGGACGTTAAACCTCAAATCAAACAAATCAAACAAAAGACAGACAGGCAGACAGACAGACAGACAGACAGACAGAATGGACAAAAACTATATACCCCCTTGCATACTTCGTATGCCGGGGGTATAAATAGATGGGCTGCACGATGCTTCCACGCAGAGCTGATACCGCTCGTACATGAGTCCTCGTAATCTGCTTAGAAGGTCTAAGCCTGTCCAGGAAAACTGCTGCGAGTCGGCCCATCCATGCATATAAACCCTATTGCTTTTAATTGGACGGCAGCGATTGAGATGTCATTTCATCTCAATATCGGGTAAAAGTCCCATAAAATTTGAAGCAATGTCTCCAAAATGACCTAAATAGTCTTGACGGGAACGTTAAACCTCAAATCAAACAAACAAACTGTTGACGCATAATGAAGTAAAATTAAGTATGCCACCCATCGCCGCAAAATGAAATAATTCTTTCATTTTGCTCAAACCTCTTAGTATCGACGCATAATGAAGTAAAAACGACATTTTATTTCATTTCGCGTCGACTATGCCAACGCATAATGTAGTAAAAATTTCAAAATGAAGAAATTACTACATTACTACATTATGCGTTGTAACAATGGATATCAAATATTTTTATTATAGATTTCATGAATTTTATTTATAGATATCTTGAAATTGTATTAAATAGTAAAACAGCACCCCATATTTGTTATCATTATGGTCACAGTTTACCTCAGAAAAAAATGTCCATTTTACAGAATGATAGAAATCCCTATCCCAAACGGATGTTTTAACCTAATGTCATCCACACTAAACCCCCCCCCCACACACACACACACACCTCGATTGATTACAAAACCAAGAGTGGCGCGGAGTGGCCTGCACGTTTGTTTGTTTTGTTTGTTTGATTTGAAGTCTAACGTCCACGCCTGCAAACTGCTTAGAGGATCTAAGCCTGCCCAGGCAAAGCGGTGCGATTCTGACCGTCCATGCTTATAAACCCTATTGGTTTCATTGGTCGGCAGGGCTTGAGATGTCATTTCATCTCAATGTCGGGTAAAAGTCCCACAAAATTGGAAGCAACGTCTACAAAATGACCTTAACGGTGTTGACGGGGACGTTAAACCTCAATTCAAACAAACAAAAACTGCAGTTCACAATCTTTTGAATCACAGCAGTACTTAGCAGACACCATGTCCGAATGTCCGAATTCTTTGATCGTATACAGGTTATTTTACTATTCCAGTATACATGTACATACTATTTGTTGTTCACCACATGCCGTGTGTTTTAAATGAATCATACCCTGAGTGGGGGGGGGGGGGGGGGGCTGAATAAATCTTTGAACAGAAAAAAGAGCAGTTATGCAAAAACATTACTGGTAGAGTTTCAGAAGCGATACTTTGAAAAACCTGAACATGAAAGTCCCATAGCCAGACTGGATAGCACTTAGAGATTCGTGATAAATCTAATTAGGGGGGGGGGGATGTTAAAGGTCGGAGGTGTGGCTAGGTATCACAGTCGGTAGAGTGTTTGTAAGGTATACGAGAGGCCCTGGGTTCGCAGAGCTAAAACTGACCGCACATGAGTACTGGTAAACCGCTATAAATCCGGCCCCCGCCCATCTGGGCTTGAAGAAATATATGGGCTGCATGATGCTTCCACGCAGAGCTGAGGATCTAAGCCTGCCCAGGCAAAGTGGTGGGAGTCGGTCCGCCCATGCTTATAAACCCTATTGGTTTCATTGGGCGGCAGGGCTTGAGATGTCATTTCATCTCAGAGTCGAGTAAAAGTCCCACAGAATTGGAAGCAATGTCTCCAAAGTGACCTTTACAGTGTTGACGGGGACGTTAAACCTCAAATCAAACGAACAAAAACTTCTATAGACCACATATTTTTTTTTATTTGGCGGCAGGGCTTGAGATGTTATTTAATCTCAGTGTGGGTATAGGAAGCATAGTCTCAAACATGACGCAAATAGTGTTGGCGGGAACGGAGACTTGTTTGTTTGATTTGAGATTTAACTTCCCCCTCAACACTGTATAGGTCATTTTGGAGACGTTGCTTCCAATTCTGTGGGACTTTTATCCGATATTGAGATGAAATGACATCTCAAGCTCTGTCGCCCAATGACACCAATAGGTTTTATAAGCATGGACGGACCGATTCGCACCGTTTTGCCTGGTCTGGCTTGGATCCTCTAATTGGTTCACCAGTACTCGTGTGCATTGGTTTCAGCTCCGCGTGGAAGCATCATGCAGCCCATTTATTTCTTCAAGCCTCGATGGGCGGGGGTCGCGGGGACGGTGGATTTCAATATTCAAACAACCCTGTTACTGGTTGTAAACACTGATCTTTATCACCCGCATGTTGAATCCGTCAGGGTGGTAATCCTTCGATTCATCTTCACTGTGGCATCGTTTGTCTTGCGATTAGCTTAACATGAAGCGACCATTGTCAGTTAATTATTCGATTATTAATTGTTTTGGGTTTAACGACACGTCAACCCCTGTGGGTAATTTTGACTCATCTCCCACAGAAAGGGAGAAAAAATATGGAAGAGATCGTAGATTAAAGTAAAGGACAGAGGAGAAAGATGAAAATGAATGGAAGTGTAGAAACAGAAGGAATAAGAACACTCCCCTCTACCCTTACCTGCTACAAGGACTGTCAGCCAATATCAGTTTGACGCCACAGTGACGCAAGACATACGTGGCCTTTACCTTACGCTCTATTTAAAATTGTCAAATTCAAAGCAATTGATGACTGCTATCGGATCAGTCTGAACAACGGTTATTTTTTTGCCACACAAAACTGCGCATGCGCAAAAATACGGAATCGTGGGATAGCATTTCCTTAGCGACCGGTGGCGTCCTAAACTTATCTATAGAGAAAACTGGAGTTTACGGAGATACGCGTTATTTTTCTTATTTCTGCTCCAACGCATAGGTTGTGGGTACTCGTTAGAACCGTCTCAATGAGGCGGTTCTAACAAGCACCGACAACCTATTTTTCGAGTATAAATAAGAAAGATATTTCAAATTTTCATCATAAAATTAACAATTTTGGTATATGAAAGAATGCCCTATGTCACACGGATGTGCTTACGTAATGTTATCAGACTTACAACGCCCTACGGATTTTTCCCGTATTCGTTCTGCACTTGGTGCTGTGGTTTTTGCTGTTTTGAGTAAACAACGGACAAATGAAGGTTCGTGCTCAGTAGAGCTTGAAAAATATATATATTGTAATTTTCATACTTTTGATAGTACCTATATATTTTCAAGTTCATCCATATATTAATGAGAAAAAATTACCGTAGATATATTACTTTAACCTATATATGCCTAGCGGTCCTTTTATTTTTTGGTACATTAGCAAGCAGTGTAGACCAGATCAGGCGCTGCAGAAAGAACATATTCATTTTTTTGTAAAATTTGCCACAAACAAAAACAATATAGAAGTGAAGGCGATGATTAGGAATCGATACAATCAACCCACAGCTCCCATAAGAGACACCAAAACCCCTATAATTGGAAATGGACCACTCCAATCTTACAGTAGGCGGAAGATTCCATTTTCATATATGGTTTAACTTGTCCATGCAATGAATACCCTTCTTAAACCCACTTTACATACAGAAAAGTAGAGTATTCATGAACTGGGCCTATATTACGAAAACACGCCTATACAAATACAGCCGAAAAATACGAACATTTTAGGATGAAAATTTGTGATATATTTCTGCTCAAAATATAGAATGTGGGTACTCGTTAGAACCGCCTCGTAGTAGAGGCGGTTCTAACGAGTACCCACAATCTATATTTTATAGCATAAATTAGAAAAATAAGGTTTACCCCTGTAAACTCCAGTTTTACTATATAAAAATGGGGTTCAATTGTGTCAAAATTATACAGGCGTGTTTTTGTGATGAGCTGTCCGAAACAACTGGAGAATGATTTTTATCGCGCCGGTTTTCCGTCGGTTCGTCCGTTGATTATCTGCTTTTAAAATAACTGTCTCAGTCTGACTGGTGATCAGGAGGACGCGGGTTCGATACCTGGCGGGGTCGGGGAGATTGATAATGAAATCTTTTCTACGGTCATTCTCTCCCTTCCGGCAGTTGTCAGTTTCTGGCGAAAGAATGTGCACTGTACTGGTTAACCGCTTTCGTATAAGCTTGCCGGTGTGGATAGGTAAACTGACCGGCTCAAAAATGACCTAACATAGTGTTGACTGGGCCGTTAAACTCCAATACAAACAAACAAACAAAATTACCGCCTTTTGAACATGTAAACAGTGATCTTAGTCATGCACGTGTGCCCTACTCGTATAGCTTGAAAATGGTTCCAGTGATTTGTTTGTTTGATTTGAGGTTTAACGTCCCCTTCAACACTGTAAAGGTCATTTTGGAGACGTTGCTTCCAATTTTGTGGGACTTTTACCCAACATTGAGATGAAATGACATCTCAAGCCCTGTCACCCAATGAAACCAAAAGAGTTAATTAGCATGGACGGTCCGCCTCGCACTGCGGTTCCTGATCCGGCTTAGATCCACTAAGCGTATTACCAGTACTATATAGTGTGCGGGCCATATTCAGCATGGTTCCAGTGATTTTCTTGAATAAGTTCTAAATGGAAGCAAAGAGTACACCAAATAAACTCGGTTGTATTGAGTCTGTTCATGACCGAGACGGTATACCTCAAATCAAACAAAGAAAAACAACCTTCACTACAGTTCAAGTTTCAAAAGTGTCATTTTTTGGTATAAACTTTTGATGATTTTCTTGTTTGAATGTGGGTGCTCGAGAGAACCGCCTCATTGATACCTTACACTCTAAAAGTAGTAAAAATAAGCAAAAAGAAAGTGTATCTTTGAAAAAAAAAGAATTTTCGCGAAATAAAGTGGGGTTTACAGACTTGTTAACATGGTGTGTGTGTGTGTGTGACTCACTGTGTGACGTCAAAAATGGTATGACAATATTGTCTTTTTGTTTTGTTTTATTTTATTGCGTTAAATGGACTGACACTTTGATCAAAAGAGGACTTACGACATTTAGAAAATGTTTCGCGTCAACACGAGAACAAGTCCGTGTAATGAGCACCCCCCCCCCCACACACACACACACACCACCGTAAACCCACCTTTGAAAACTGGGGGTTTGCAGGGGTATACCTAGATTAGCTACCAATCTGATCATTGAGGTTATATATATTTATATATTTCCCACTTCATTTCCAGGGTAAGTCTTTTTACTGAGTGTTTTCCAGCTATCTGAGGTCTGTATTTTTAGAAATCGGTAGCCAAGCTATAGCCAAGCTACAAAGTATTCCTGACAATTTATGTAAACGATAAAAACTCACGGTCCTTTTTATTACATTTCGTAGCCTTAAGCAAGGCTAGGATATACTTCTTTTTGTGACTCGGGGTGCTGACTACCTAACTCTTTATAGTCACTTATATTGTTCTTCAATACTTCAAAACATTAATTCTAACACGAGTTGCTTACACGATGTATTAGTTGAACTGCGTATTTTCCTTGCAGTTCAGTATTAAGAGAGTCACATTTATTGGCAGCAATCAAAAGTTTTTCCCTAGACAGTTTGTGAAAAAAAAAAAAATAGATTGGGTCTGATTATTTTGGAGAGAGCATTAAAACATCATTTGACGGATATTATGAGGGTGCGTAAGGAACGTAGAGGACTCGGTACCATTGGCGTTTTTGTATGGGAAATTGTGTTTCAAACCTGCCAACATGTGCATTTTGCTGTGCCCTGGCTTTGGAGAGAAGCGATACAATATGCTAACTTATAAGATGTAGCACTTTAGTCACAAAGATAATATATAGCTGTCCACAAGATATGGTTTTATTATGTTTCTTGTAATATTTTTTGTTAATTGTTTCAAATGAAGTTTAAAACAGTTAATTGAAAGGGACTGAAAACAATTTGCTATTCACCCATAATTATTCCGTGTAAATGGCATTTCTCTAACGAAATTGCGGGTTGAAATATAAACCTTATGATAATAATAACAATGATAATAATCAAAACGATGGTAATAATAATTATATCTTGCAACAACTCCAAATGCTATTACTACTGATAGTACTACTGTTTCTATCACTGTACTACTACTACTACTTGAACTATTATTATTATAATGATTATTAATATGATGAAAATAAAGTGGATTAACAACATTGCCTGTAGGAAAGCATCACGAAAACACGCCTATATAATTTTGACCCCTATAACCCCACTTTTATTTAGTAAAACTGGGGTTTGCAGGGGTATACATTATTTTCCTTATTTCTGCTCTAAGACATAGGTTGTGGGTACTCATTAGAACCGCCTCAGCGAGGCGGTTCTAATGAGTACCCACAACCTATGTTTCAAGGAGAAATAAGAAAAAAATCACAATTTTTTATCAGAAAATTTTTAATTTTTGGTGGTAAAATTTTCAATATATTTAGATAGGTATGTTTTCGTAATGGAACATTTAACAATAATGATAATGATAACAGATAATAATAATAATAATAATAATAATAATAATAATAATAATAATAATAATAATAATAATAATAATAATGTGTTGTTCTTGCTGTTGGAAAGGAAGGTGCTAAGCATGAAGAAAACCAGACTCTTTGCTGATTGTGTTTGTCGGTTTATAATTTCGCTAAGGCTGTGCTCGCTGATCAATCATGGTCGAATTCAACTCGGTGAAATATACATTGTTAAATTAAACACCGGTTTATACGTCAAATATCTATTCAATCTATGGAATTCAACAAAAAGATGCACAACCGGCATTTGATACTGCCAATTCACTGATCATGTATTTATAGTTACAAGTTTATAACTAAACGGCTTTATAAGGCATCACGAAAACCCGCCTATATAATTTTGAACCCCTTGAACCCCACTTTTATATAGTAAAACTGGGGTTTCCGGGGGTATACCTTATTTTTCTTATTTCTGCTCTAAAATATAGATTGTGGGTACTCGTTAGAACCGCCTCGATGAGGTGGTTCTAACGAGTGCCCACAATCTATATTTGGAGCAGAATTAAGAAAAATATCACAATTTTTCAGCATAAAATGTTCATTTTTTCGGCGATAAAGGTGGCAATGTATTTGTATAGGCGCGTTTGCGTAATGGATATCATTTCCTTTTTCTATCCGAAATGGATAAATACAATCACAATCGAGTCACTTTATATGGCACTTTTCTTGTTATACTTTTTGCTCAAACAATAGGTCGTTGGTACTCGTTAAAACCACCTCCATGTATCAGTTCTAACGAGCACCCACAATCTATGGTTGGGCTGGAAATAAGAAAAACATCACGAAAATACGCCTATATAATTTTGACCCCATTAAGCCCCAAATTCACATAGAAAAAAGCGGTTTAAACGAGTACCCCCAATCTATGTTGAAAAATACCAGAATGTTTCATCTTGAAATTTTCAAAATTTGGATACTTGTATATTGTTTGTTTGACTTGATGTTTAACGTCCCCGTCAACACCGTATAGGTCATTTTGGAAACGTCGCTTCCAATTTTGGGGGACTTTTACCCGATATTGAGATGAAATGACATCTCAAGTCCTGTCGCCCAATGAAACCAATATGGTTTATAAACATGAACGATCCTACTTGCACCGCTTTGCCTGGGCAGGCTTAGATCCTCTAAGCGGTTTACCAATACTCGTATGCGGTAGGTTTCAGCTCTGCATGGGAGCATCATGCAGCCCAAATATTTCTTTAAGCCCCAATGGGCGGGGTCGAACACGGATATGTTATTGGAATGTGAAATGCACATACGAGTACAATTCTCATTTTCTAGGCCTCCATTTTCATATATTACGTACGATAACACACCCGTGTGACATTGTGCATTCTTTCATTTCTCCAAAATGGCTAGTTTTCCGATGAAAATGTGTGGTATTTTTCTTATTTTTACTCCGAACATAGGTTGTGGATGCTCGTTAGAACCACCTCAAGGTTGTGGGTGCTCGTTAGAACCGCCTCATTGAGGCGGTTCTAACGAGTACCCACAATCTATGTCCTGGGACAAAAAAAAAACAACAAAATAATATATAGGGGCCAAACCCTGTAAACCCCAGTTTTCTCTATATTAAGGGAGGGTGGGTGGGGTGGTGGGGTGTTCATTTCATGGACTTGTTGACATGATGCAACCCTCGTATTATGTATGAAATGTGTTTTTTTTTTTGTTTTTTGTTGTTGTTTTTTTTTTGTTATTTTGTTTTGTTTTTGTTTTCTTTTTTTTTTTTTTTTTTTTTCTTTTTTTGGGGTGGTTTTTTTTTCAAATCATTTTTTCCCGAAATTGAGTGTTTCTTTTCCCGAAAAAGGCAAAAACCAAACAAAACTAAATTAAGAGTTGTTTCTACAGATGATAAATCAAAGAGATAATATATTCTCTCAAAAAATACATTTCATCAATGATTTTTGTTTCACAGTCCAATCTTACGCTCGTTACAATTATTTTGAATTTATTTATCATTTCACTTATTCATTTTTTTTTTTTTTTTTCAAAAAATTACAAGGAAGCTCCGCGAAGTTTGTGCAGTATCATCTGGGGTATTTGTCTGTACAAAGCACTGCAAAGTATGAAGATATATTTTTCGGACATTTACATACGTGTAAAAATCTTAGCCAATAAAATCACAAGGTATTTTGATCAGTCATAATATCATTCAGGAATGTCGTATTATCTTTCACACTTTATTACAATGCTAGTATTATTTAAAATCCATCTTGATTAAGTAAAGTAATGTAAGAAAAAAAGGAAACCCTTAAATTTTATAAATAACAAAAGTATACATCCTCTTTTGTGATACAGTCATGCGCGCACCTTTGTATACAGTAAATAATCAGGATTATGTTTACATTAGCGACATGTTTCCATTGGTCAAAAAGCGTCCGCCTTTCTGACTGTTTAACCAATGAGAGCACGGATTTATAGGACTTTCAATTAATAATATAGGTGAATGAATAATATATAGTACAACACGCTACGGGCGACATAAGAGTTAATCGATCGCTATGTTTAACGTTCTAGATGCAGGGATATATTCGCTATAGCATAAAAGTCATTTGCAGAATAAATAATAAAATTTAAAAAATATCTAGTCTAAAACGCTAAAATTCTGTATGTTTGAATCGGACATGGCTATTTCTTTAATAGAAGCAATTCGAACTGGAGACCAGGACACGGCGAAGCGGATTTTACAGCAACGGACGTACACACATATAGACAGACAGTCATCTAGGAAAGATGGGACTGCACTTTTCTGGGCTTGTTGTCGAGGATATATAGAACTTGTGCATTTATTGATATTACACGGTGCTGACGTAAACAAGTGTACCTCATGGGGTGCGTCCCCACTCCACGCATGTGCGGACCATAACCGGCTAGAGATTCTTAGGTAGTGTTCAGAATTATTTTTTCATCAGGAAAACACGCCTATATAGTTCTACCCCGCTTGAACCCCACTTTTATATTGTAAAACTGGGTTTTAAAGGGGTAAGCCTTATTTTTTCTTATTATGTAGATTGTGGGTACTCATTAGAACCGCCTCATCGCCTCGATGAGGCGGTTCTAACGTGCACCCTCAATCTTCATTTTTGAGCTATCACAATTTTCATCTTAAAATTTTCTTTTTTTCGGCGGTAAAATGTACAATGTATTTGAATAGGCGTGTTTTCGTTAGGACTGTAATTTTCACACCCATGTGAGATAACTTTTTCTTTCATGTCCCCACAATGACCTTTTGACAAAATGTATCATGTTTTTTTTTGTTGTTGTTGTTGTTTTGTTTTTGCATTGAACGAGGGGGGGGGGGGGGGGGGTCATCCGTAGGTTGTGTGAGGCGAAAGGGTCATGCATCTTACGCCATCGGGGCGTCCAGCTGATACTGGCTTACGGACTGGGCAAGGCCTGTGATCCTTGAAACAGGTAAGGGTAGCAGGCGAATATTTCTTAATTCTTATTCTTCTGTTTCTGTACTTTTATTCATTGTCCTCTATCTCTCCTGACTTTAGCAGCCTCCGTGGTGTAGTGGTTACGCTACTAGCCTTGTAAACCAGGGGTCGCAGGATCGATCCATGGCTTCTCCAGACTTTCGGATGAGTCTTAAAATCGAGGTCCCGTCTCCGTATGACCATAGCTGTTGGTGGGACGTAAAACTCAAACACTCACTCACACTCTCCTGACTTTATTTCATCTCCTCTACTATCTCTTCTGTTTTTCTCCCTTTTCCTGGGAGACGACATAGAACGACCCACAAGGATGGACGTGTCGTCAAACCCTCGACACAATCGATTCTGCATTGAGTATTGTGGGTGCTTGTTAGAACCGCCTCAATGACGCGGTTCTAACGAGTACACGGAGTCAGTTTTTGAGCAATAATAATGGACGGAAGTAATTTGTAGCCTTGCAAACCCCACCTTTCGTAAAAATGAAGTCTGCATAATGTGTCCATAGTCCCACATAAGTGTGTGTGTGTGGGGGGGGGGGGGGGGTATCCAAAAATTATATTTTTCTTATTTCTGCTTGAAAACATGTTGTGGGTACTCATTAATCAGGCGCTTCTAATGAATACCCACAACATATGTTTTCATGCAGAAATAAGAAAAATATCAGTACTTTTCGGGTGAACGGGCGCCTTTTCTGGAGCTATTTACAGTGAATTGCATGGACACGTGCAGTAGTAATATGGGGTAATGTGCAGTAGTTGGGTCGTCATTTGGAAATGGTCTGTGTGTTGTCTTAGGAAACCCCATTTTATCAACAGAGAATCGCCCCGCCCATCGGGGCTTGGAGAAAAATAGATTGGGCTGCATCGTGCTTCCACGCAGAGCTGAAACTGACCACACACGAGTGCTGGTAAACGGTTTAGAAGGACTAAGGCCTGTCCAAGTAAATTGATGTGGATCAGAACAACCAATGCATAACTGCCGTTTGTTTTCATTGGGCGGCAGGGCTTGAGATGTCATTTCATTTCAGTGTCGGGTAAAAGTCCCACAAAATGGGGAGCAGCGTCGCCAAAATTACCTGTATATTGTTGACGGAGGCTTTAAACCTCATTCTACCAAACAATTATCAATAGAGAAAAGTATGCTCTGTATGATTGGTTATACATCTTTTTATTTTATTTATTTATTTATTTACGGCCCAGTTAACATTATTTAGGTTTGCTTTCTTGAATCTGAAGAAGAGAAATTACCGGTCAAAAGAACAAATGTTCTATCTCCACAGACGAATCCATGCAGGCACACGTTGCTACGGCAACGTCAAATCAACGTCGGTGCAACGTCGTGACGTTGCACCGACGTAGATGTGACGTTGCATAAACGTCATGACGTGTCGACATTATGTGACATCACAATTACGTCATGTGCCTGCTGGGATGCTGCCGACTCTGGCTGGTATCGCACCAGCGGCCTCCTGATCAGCGGCAGTCAGCTGAGCTGCCGAGATCGGCTAAAGTTTGAACACAAAATCTTTACAAAATGAAACACTCTTCTCAGTACATTACGAAAACACGCCTATACAAATACATTGTAAACATTTCCGCCGAAAACACTAACATTTTTAGATGAAAAATTGGGATATTTTTCTTATTTCTGCTCAAAATATAGATTGTGGGTACTCGTTAGAACGCCACATCGAGGCGCTTCTAACGAGTACCCACAATCTATATTTTAGAGCAGAAATAAGAAAAATAAGGTTTTCCCATGTCCCAGTTTTACCATATAAAAGTGGGATTCAAGGGGGTCACAATTATAAAGATGTGTTTTCTTACGTAGTACCTCGCTCGACACGAGTAGTAAATTTCAAAAAATCGGAAGCAACGTCTCCAAAATGACCTAAATAGTGTTGATAGGAACGCAGAAAACCTCAACACAAAAAGTATGCATGCAGATATCTTATTCTTATGTTTTAAATCGAGTAAACCACGTGGATGGTAACACGAGTATATGTCCATGCATAGAAGCATAGCAGTTTTAATTTCGAATAGAAATGCATGTCAGCACATATTTGACAATATGTTGTTCAATTTATCTTTTTCGCAAACCGAAAATATTACTTGGTACTTGTCGGGCTGGGAGCAGCCCGACTGACAGGCGGACGCACATATGTACATATGGATGTATGGACGAGGGTAGAACTATATGCCCTGCCACACTTCGAAGTGGGGACCTAAATATTTTTTGCTGCATGGTTACAGAGACGCTTTCAAAATGTTACTTGTTTTGATGCCTTTGTTGGGTCGGCAACATTTTCTACGTGCACGGCCATTCTCTGTTGCCGCTGATTCCAGAAGCTCGAGGAAACTGGTTAACCGCTTATGCATTCTGAAAAAAAAAACGCCTATTCAAATATATTTCTGCTCCAAATATAGATTGTGGGAACTCGTTAGAACCGCCTCGGTGAGGCGGTTCTAACGAGTACCCACATTCTATGTTTTTGAGCAGGAATAAGAAAAATAATGTATACCCCTGTAAACCCCAGTTTTTCTATATAAAAGAGGGGTTTGATTATGCGTGTTTTGTGATGTACAAGCCTACCCAGGAAAAGTGGTTAGGTAGAATGACCGGCTCGGTATATCCTAAATAGTGTCGGCTGGGTCGTTAACATCTAAGCAAACAAATAAACAAAGACGCATACATACACCAAATCGAATCTTCCTCATTATATATAGCAGGAGTCCATTTCAAAATTTAGGGGTGTCAGGCTGTGTTTTCTTCACAATTGATTTGGAAAATGGCTGTACCTTTTGCAAAAAGCGTTCTGCGGCGTCTGATCTGGGCCTGCACTGTTTGCCTGGGTACCCGTTTGGGGGATTTCCGGTACTAAATGGGTTGATGCGGGTCACTGATGAGTCCTAGCTGGCCGAAATTTGCTATTCTGACCTGGAAGAATATTTTACAATCAACAGTTTTCAGTTTTGCTTCCAAATGATTACCTTTTTTAAAGAAATCTACATGTAATTAGTCGGCCCCCCATCGGGGCTTGAAGAAATAGATGGGCTGCATGATGCTTCCACGCAGAGCTGAAACCGACCCACACACGAGTACTGGTAAACCGTTTAGAGGATCTAAGCCTGTCAAGGCAAAGCGGGACCGTCCATGGTTATAAACCCTATTGGTTTCATTGGCCGGCAGGGCTTAAGATGTCATTTCATCTCAATGTCGGGTAAAAGTCCCACAAAATTGGAAGCGACGTCTCCAAAATGACCTTTACAGTGTTGACGGGGACGTTAAACCTCAGATCAACCAAACTTGTAATTAGCAGTGCCACCCGGAAATATCGCAAATTTCGCAAATTGATTAGCACTGAATATTCGTATATCAATAAACATCTCTACTTATCGAAAGCTTCCGTGTTGAACATACATATTCAAAACCTAACAGCAGCAAAAGTTACAAGCTGACAGGACCTAGATCAGTCAGCGTATGTACACATTCGGAAGTCGAATTTGTTCTCCGTGAATCCTGGACCACCCAAGTATAGTGAAAACTGTGAACGCTTATCAAATTGTGCAGATAATGGGCCCCGCCCATCGGGGCTTGGAGAAATGGTGCTTTCACGCAGAGCTAAAACTGACCGCACATGGGAACCGGTAAACCGCATTGAATGACTAAACCTGCCAAGGTAAATTGGTGCGAGTCGGACCGCCCAGTGCATATAAGCCCTGTGACAGGGCTTGAGATGTTATTTCATCTCAATGTCGAGCCAGAGCATCACAAAGTTGAAATCAACGTTTCCAAAACGACCTAAATAGTGTTTACGGGGACGTTAAACCTCAATTCAAACTGGACAGAATGTGCAGATAGTGTAAGACAACTGTCAGTTCAAGCCTGATGTCTATGCAAACAGTTTAGATAGAGCCAGATAAGATGACTAATAATGAACCCTCTCATCAGGATCAACACTATATATATACCAGATTGTTTTGAATCAAAATTGACACCCCCATTAAGTTACAAAGCACAGAAGCTCTTCAGCGCTGGTGTTCACGTGACTATCACTGGGCTTCTAGGGAATTCAGGCAAAGGCTATTTATAGAAAATACCCGCGCTATTCTTATCGATGTGAGGTCGGAGTGCTTCCTTAGGGTTTATCCTTTTGGACTGGAATCATGTGTTGGGCTTGGCAAACAGTGTAGATCCAGATCAGACGCCGCAGAATGCGGCGTCTGATCAGGGTCTACACTGTTTGCTTACAGTACAGGATTTCAAATGTTAAACGAAACAGTGCAAGTCCCCGTTCATGACCATTATTTCCAGCCTACAATGAGTAAGTGTTTGAGTTTTACGTCTAACCAACAGCTAAGGTCATACGGAGACGGGATTAAAGACTCATCCAAAAGTCTTGAGAAGCCCGGGATCGATCCTGCGACCCATGGTTTAAAAGGCGAGTAGCATATTAACCACTACACCACGGTTCCAGCCTACAATCGGAGACAATCGACCCACCAGTACTCTCAGTGCTTTGATTATTTAGTCTCCTGTGGGGCTGATCCCTGTCTGTGCGGCTGCGTGGGCTTTTCGTAGTTCCTACTTTTCATATTTGTGACGGCAATTCCTGATAATAATTATATGGATCAAATTAGCACCAGATAATACCTGACATTTTGAACGTATTGTTGTTTTCCGACTGGCGTCATTGGCAGAATTTCCTGGTAAATATGTATACGAGTAATGCTCGGAATAGAAACAATTGATTTCATTTGCCTCAGATCCAATATGTTCTTTGACTATGTACACGGTATTCTGGCCCCCGCCCATCGGGGCTTGAAGAAATAGATGGGCTGCATGATGCTTCTAAGCAGAACTGAAACCGACCGCACGCGAGTACTGGTAAACCACTAAGAGAATCTAAGCCTGCTCAGGCAAAGCGGTGCGAGTCGGTCCGCCCATGCTTATAAACCCTATTGGTTTCATTGGGCGACAGGGCTTGAGAAGTCATTTCATCTCAGTTTCGGGTAAAAGTCCCACATAATTGGAAGCGACGTCTCCAAAATGACCTATACAGTGCTGACGGGGACGTTAAGCCTTAAACCAAACAAACAAACAAACAAAGATCAGCCTGCGCATCCAGAGACTTCTCTTGCTGCATGAAAGAGCATTGGGCCCATAGCTATCCTTAGAGCGCACAACGAAGACTCTGATCAGACTGCGCGGATGCGCAGGCTGATCTGAGTCTTCGCTGGGCGCACGTGTCTTATAGTAGGTTTTGACGTGCAACAAACAAATAATCAAAACATGATATTCAGGCATCGTTCAACCTAAAGCACTCTCCTCTCTTCTCTTGAAAAATTGGAATTCTGGTTGTGAATCTTACAGTTATACTCTCGGTTTCGCATCTTATTCACATATCTTTGTGAAAAAAATACTCCAAGTGCAATGACTCCGGATTTGGTCGGCGCCCAACATCTGATAATCACAAAGTATATAGCTTAAGGTGAATATGTATACCTTCTTTATATATGTTTCGCCATTTTAGGGCGGTCGATTGTTCATCGGTGGACCGAAAATTACTAAAAGAATCTGAGTATGTTGCTACTGTCCACGTGGCCATATCTGACCGCGCAAATACATGTAGCATTAATACGAAATCCAGGTAATAGTTATTTATAGCCACGTGGTCCTCAATAGTAAAATGTAAAGCATGGACTAGATTCATATACTGGGACACTAGCAAACAGTGTAGACCCAGATCAGTCGCCGCAGAACGCGGCGTCTGATCAGGGTCTACACTGTTTGCTTTTAGCACCAGAACTGAAGTGGTAAATCCCCGTTCAGGACTATTAATTCAGCCTACACTCAGAGATAATCCATCACAAAAACATGCCTATATAATTTTGAATCTTTTGACCCCCTAAACTCCCAGATTTATACAGTAAAACTGGGGTTTATAGGGGTATAAGTTAATTTTCTTATCCACCCATGATGAGGGTGTTTTCATTTTCTCCCCTGTGCATACAGTCCGATCTTGAAAGGGTTCTATTTTTAACATTTAAAATGCCAATCACGACAATTGTCGTCTGCTTTGTCGTCTGCCGGTTACTTTAGAAGCCATTGTTGCAAACAGTGTGGACCCAGATCAGACTGCTCCAAGAGGAGCAGTCTGATCAGGATCCACACTGTTTGCCTGTATACAAAAATGTGTTTGAAACGTTTGCAAGAAGAGTCAGCAGACGACAAAAGCAGACGACATTTTAAGATGCAGTTAAGTTCTTTCCTTTTATAGTAGATAAAAATCGATAACAGTGTAGATCCTGATTTAATTAGTTTCGTAAACAGCTCAGATTCCCGGGAATCCGTCAATTTTACATTTTCACCCGGGGTAACGTGTGAGTCGTCAGAAGTAGTGTCGCGATTTATCCAGTCACAACATCCGGTTTTCGGTGAAAGCATTTTGTGGTCGATTTATAAAACTAGCGGAATGTGTTGGGGTTGAATTCGCGTTCCTTTTTTAGTACAAGCACTAAGTCGTTCGAATGTTAGATTTTATCGAAAGTTGATAATTGTTAGATTTTAACGAAAGTTGATAAGTCTGACAGTGTTCGAATCATCTTCCCTAGTGAAGATGAAAAAAAAAAAAAAAAAAACATTTTCACATGCAGTAGACAAACACATTTGAAAAAGAAATAGCTTCTGTTGATTATTTATAAATAGACCAAGTTAATAATACAGCAGCAGGCTTTATTGCAGTTGTTCATGTGATTATGGCTGATCAAATGTTAAACCTCATGCCAATTAAACATTTTAGTGCACATTTTTCCAAGCCCCAATGAAAGTGCCATTTCGTTCGTTTTTCGACACTGAATTTATCCCGAATGGGAGCATTGGCAAGTGTAGGCCCAGATCAGACGCCACAGAACATGGCGTCTGATCAGTATCTACATTGTTTTAATGTACGTGATCTTTTTAAACCTAAAATGAAATTAAATAAATCTGGTATCCCTTACATTGCAGCTGGAACAGTCCGAAGCTAGTAGGTGGGCGAGTCCATTGTCATAAAAAAGTTATCTTGACGGAACGGTCTCTTACGGGGAATGGGAACACCTGGCAGATTTTTCCGCCGTTTTTCAAAAGGAGACAACTTTCGGAACTTCCTGTTCGCTTTTCTGTAACCCCTGTTCCACTGAAAAAGTGGTCTACTCTTAAAGGAAAGAATTTGCTCCTCCTCAGGAGCAAATTCTTTTCTTTAAGAGTTGACCCCTCTTGACACGAGAGACAAAAATACTTTTGCAGGAGTTGTCTCCCCCGAAGGTGTTCCCATTCCCCTTAAGTTTAAGCTCATTATCAGTTCGAAAGCATGGCCCCCCTCATCGAAGCTTGGCTGCATGTTGTTTCCACGTAGAGCCGAAACTGACCTAACACGAGTATTTGTAAACTGCTAAGAAAACCTGAGCCTGCCCAGACAAAGTGGTGCGAGTCGGACCGCCCCTGCATATAAACCTTGTTGGTTTGCTTGGGCGGTAGGGCTTGAGATTTCAGTTCATCTCAATGTCGGGTAAAAGTCCGACAAAACTGGAAGCAACGTGTCCAAAATGACCAAAAATGTTGAAGGGGACGAAACAAAAACAGTCAGAAACAATCGATCCAGCAGTGCTCTCAGTATTTTGATATTTTTTTTTCTTTTAGATTATTACTACGGTTTGACGTGGATGTCAACATACAGACGGCACAGGGAGACACAGCCTGCCATCTTGCATCATACAGGGGGCACGGAAAGTGCGTGCAGTGCCTCGCCGAAAATGGAGCCGATATTCATATTACTAATTCCAAACAGCATACAGCGTTAGACGATGCATTAAACAAAGGCCATTATGACATTTATCAATATCTTTTAGCCGTTCAAGATATAGGTGAGTCTTCTATTCATTCTCCCGGCCCCTTCCTGTCTGTGTAGGATGGGTATGCATTATTTTTCCTATTTCTGCTCCCAGACATAGGTTGTGGGTACTCGTTAGAACCGCCTCGGTGAGGCGGTTCTAACAGGCAGCCACGTCCTATATGAGTATGCTTATTTTTCCTATTTCAGCTCCAAGATATTGGTTGTGGTTACTCGTTAGAACCGCCTCGGCGAGGCGGTCCCGGCGGTTCTAACGGGCAACCACGTCCTATGTTTGGAACAGTAACAAGAAAACTATCACATATTTTCATCAAAAAATGTTTTTGGATTCGGCAACAGTTTTGTGATGGGTCATCGTCTTTTGCTAGGGATCGATGATCGATTAATAATCGATCAATGCAACTTTTAGCAATATTACATCTAGCAGTATTGTTATTTATTACATGATTTTGGAATCAATAAAACTGGACGCTAGTTAGCAAAATATATAGAGAAAAACTACATCTGAAAATGTCGTCTGCTTATGTCGTCTGCTCAATTTTTTGGCAAACTTTTTAAATGTTTTTTTGCATGCAGGCAAACAGCGTGGACCCAGATCAGACTGCTCTTAAAGCAGTCTGATCTGGGTCCACACTGTTTGCAGAAAAAACTTTTAAGGTAACCGGCAGACGGCAAAGCAGACGACAATTGTCATGATTGGCATTTTATGGGTTAACATAATCGCAATTTAAGCTGTTGTGGTTGTTCTGGTTAAAATATATATTTAAATATTGATCTATCATTTTATTCCGCATTCCTTGATCGGAGAAAGGGTCAAGAGATTCGACACATTTTACCGCAGTAAACATATTTTGATGAATCAGCAAGTCAGACAAGGACATATGGCTTTTGAATAATTATAATTAATTGCCCTGTCTATGACGTTGCAAAATGTATTTACAAACAGCGTTTGAAGTACTTGCATTTTTTTGAAACCATCACTAGTAGTACTCGCTAATGATGCAAGTGTTTCAATTGATGCGATTGCTATGACGTTATTTTATATTACAAAAATCGAAATGAAAGTGCATTTTAATTAAGGAAACGTAAGTAAATAGAGATGGAAGTAATCCAAAAGTTGCACCCACCCCCCTTCTCGTTTGACTCATTCCAAATGTGACGAAACGTGCAAAGTCAAGCTTATTTTCTCAGCATCGCGTACAGTGATCATTCTTGTATAAAACCCCACTTTATTTAGAGAAACAGGGGCTTCCAAGGATATACATTGTTTTTTCTTACTTTCGCTGTGGGTACTCTGGGGCGTAGCTTCCTTTAACCCATTTGGTACGTGAAACCCCGAAAGGGGTGTGTGGCAACCAGTGCAGGCCCAGATCAGACGCCGCAGAATGCGGCGTCTGATGAGGGTCAACACTGTTTGCAAAACGTTCAGCCTATTTCCAAATAAATTTTGAAGAAAACACAACCTGGCACCCCTAAAATTTGAAATGTACTCCTACCATATACGAGTATCATTTGGTACAAAAGGGTTAAGCAGAAGAACAACAACAACAACAACAACAAGAAGAACAAGAAGAACAAGAAGAAGAAATAGCAAAATCTAGATGTCTCTAGGATAAACGCAACACTAATTATTTGCTTACATAGTTTTCTTCTTTGCACGGGGGCCACACTTAAATGAAAGAATTCACTCCCTAAAGGGGGCAAATTCTTTCTTGTAAGAGTGGTCTCCATTTAGTAAACGATATTAAGGGGCGGGGTTAATATTTCTGGTATTTTCTTTGGTTTGCGTACAACTCATTTTCTCCTACTTACGCCCCTGGTTACCGTTGAGGCTGTTCTAACGAGCAGATTCGGTTCTAACGAGCACCCGCAACCTACGCCAGATATCTTCATTAGAAAAAAGGCCAGTTTTGTTTTGCTTACAGGAAAAAAAGTCAGAAAAAAATATGTTGAAATTTTCATCTGTTTGAGTTGTGTTTTTTGCTTCTTCCACCGCTTCTGGTCAGCCCCCGCCCATCGGGGCTTGAAGAAATAGATGGGCTGCATGATGCGTCCACGCAGAGCTGAAACCGACCCGCACACGAGTACTGGTAAACTGCTTAGAGGATCCAATTATAAGCCTGCCCAGGCAAAACAGTGCGAGTCGGCCCGTCCAAGTTAATAAGTCTATTGGTTTCATTGGGCGACAGGGCTTGGGAAAAGTCCCACAAAATTGGAAGCAACGCCTCCAAACGACCTATACCGTGTTGACGGGGACGCCAAAAATCAAATCAAACAAACAAACAATTCATCATATAGCTAGCAAAGAATGTCGGGCCGACTGCGATACGACGTGGCAACGTCGTATCGCAGTCGGCCCGACGTGGGTCCGCTGTTATGTGCTGGCTAAGAATTTTTATATTGACGTGTTTAAATATTTGCAGCAGTATACCGATAATAAATATCAACCTACTTAATACCATATGACGTTTGCATTTACGCAATACCTTTTCAATGTAAGCACGGTGCGTAAACTCTTAACCAGCCTGTGCATCCGCTTCCGTCCAAAAAATGCCATTTTTTTTGTAATTCAAGAGTCTGAAATTTTCGGGAACGACGATCGGACTGTGTTTACGCACTGACCATTGACTGGCCACGCTTGACAAATGGGGGATTTCGCGATCCGACTTTACGCCCACGAAATACTTGTTCTTTCTCTTTAATGCAAGCTTAGGAGGCGTATATCTTTTTCTGAATGGCCTTCGCGTGACGGGTAGCATGTCTTTTTATCATATTTTCTTCTCTTTTTGTATATCTATCTATTTATCAGAAATAAAAATATCATGTGAACATTTACTAACTGTGTTGCGTAATACTCGACAATTTGTCATCGTCATGAAAAAAAAAAAAAAGAAAAAGAAAAAAAGAACGATGTTGTTGTTGTTGATTTGCGTCAACACTTTATAGGTCATTTTGGAGACGTTGCTTCCAATTTTGTGGGACTACTTTTACCCGACATTACTTGAAACGACATCTCAAGCCCTGTCGCCCAATGAAACTAATAGGGTTTATAAGCATGAACGGTCCGACTCGTACCGCTTTGCCTGGGCCAGCTTAGATCCTCTAAGTGGTTTACCAGTACTCGTGTGCTGTCGGATTCAGCTCTGCGTGGAAGCACCATGCAGCCCATCTATTTCTTCAAGCCCCGATGGGCAGAGGCCGAAAAGAACGATGTGGTTCACATTAAAATTTGAAACGCACTTCAAAAGCTCGAATACCTCTGGGACCATGAAAACAATGTTCGTGATGGGAACACGTACGAACACACACACACACACACACACACGCGCGCGCGCGCGCGCGCACACACACACCCACACACACACGCACACACGCACGCACACTACAGTGATATCGGAATGTAGAAAACAAGCTCCCAACCTTGAAGTTTCCAAAAGTATTCAAAGTAGAGTAAACGTTCCCTGCAGGCACAAAACGTTGACTCAACGTTGAACTAACGTTGAAACAACGTTTTCAACGTTGACTCAACGTTAGTTCAACGTTGAGTGCCTGCTGGGTGGTCTCCCTTGTAGAAATATACACTGGTCCTCGTTGCTTCCTGATTAATACACGTGACAGTTAAGAGTGACAGTAATAAGACATAAACACGGAACTATCTCCGTCAAAGTGGCAAATTTAGGTCACTAAGGATAGTATACTGCCATTTTTCACGGTAAAAAAAAATCGCACAGTTAACCCAGTTTGTACCAAATGGAATCGTATAGCACAAGTCCATTTCAAAATTTAGGGAAGTCAGGTTGTTTTTTTCTTCAAATTCTATTTTGAAAATTGCTGGACTTTTTGCAAAAAAAAAACGTATATTCGTCGTCTGATCTGGGCCCGCGTAACTATTGGCCTTTTTTTATACAAAATGGGTTAATTCGGGCTAAAATTTGCGACATTCCTAGTCGTATTCGGAACATAGAGTTTCGATGCCGCTTTTTGGTTTCTCGTAAACAGTTTTTGGGTCGATCGACCAAAAGTTACCAACGACCGCCTTCTGTTGTCTGCGTGACTATTGCTGACCATGTACTAAATCCAGATAAAGGTTATTTATAGCAGCGACATTCCTCTCCCTATGACGTCAGAGAGTTGGCTATCTGTAAAATCTGGACCAGGCTTTTTTCATGGCACCTTAGGCCTGGTTCCACCATCCAAAATAAATTGGCAAACGGTGCTGCAGCGTCTGATTCAGGTCTACATTGCCCTCTTTAAAGTGAAATTAACGTTCAAAATGAACTTGTGGATTTTTTTTTCATATATGGATTAAGAGTACATTTCCCCCCCCCCCTCCCACACACACACATACACTCACACATACACCTCCCGATTTTAGGCTCCTTTAGTTCTTGATTTAGACAATTTTAGAACAGATTGGAGATAAGTAAAGGGAAATTCCGCTATTGAAGGCATTTATTCTTGTAACAGTAAGACACACCGTGTGTTCATGATTGTTTATTGCCCCATGTAATGTACTGTCTATAGCAGATCAAAGGCGGCCCTTAGTAGCTATTGTTTAAAACATTGACTGAGGCACTTAAGGGGAAATCAATAATGTACACTCCAGTCAACAGTTAGTAAATTATTGATTTTCCCTAAGGAGGTCCCTTACTTGTTGAAGAAGGCTACATAATATTATGTAATGAAATGATAGTCCTCAATAATCAAGAATAAATGCCTTTAAGACCACCTAAAATTAAGACTAATTCTGCTTTAAAAAACCTTATTTAGTAGGTTACAGTTATCCTTTCTTTATGTTGTCTGCATACAGTGTCGTCCGGTCATAGACCACCTTTGTTACTGTTCAAAACTGGTCTTTAAGACCACTTTTGAACAGTCCCAAAGGTGGTCTTAATTTAAGAATTTTACTGTACCCCGCTTCCATTTCGAAAATAAATTGGCATGACATAATGAAGTCTTTAATATCTCAAGAAACGGCCATTTTTCTGATGAAAATTTGAGATACTTTTGTATTTATAACCTAAAAATAGGTTGTAGGTGCTCGTTAGAACCGCCTCATTGAGGCGGTTCTAACGAGTACCCACAACCCATGTCTGGAGAAGATGTAAGAAAAATAATGTATGTACAATGTATTTCCATGTAAACCCCAATTTTCTTTATATAAAGAGGGATTTCTAAGGGTGTTCAAAACTGTTCATTACACGGACCTTACACGCCTCCGACAATCCGAGCTGCATAGTAGAAACCGACCGCATATGAGTACTGGTAAACCGCTTAAAGGGTCTAAGCCTGCCCAGGTAAAGTGGCGCGAGTCCATGCATATAAACTCTATTGGTTTCATTTGACGGCAGGGCTTGACATGCCATTTTATATCAATGTCGGGTAAAAGTCCCACAAAATTGGATGCAACGTCTCCAAAATGACCAATATGGTGTTTGACGGGGAAGGAAAACCTCAAAACAAACAAACAAACAAACACGTATGGAACGCCCTGGCTGTCTTACGGGGATAAAATTCATTATGTTTGGTGGTTTGCCTATTATATGCTGTGATAAAAACAGTATATGTAGTGGATAATCTAGTATATGTAGTAAAAACCTCATTATTTTCGGTGGTAAAACCTGTATATGCTGTAGTATTTTTGTTATATGCGGTAGTATTTTTGTTATATGCGGTAGTATTTCTATTATATGCTGCGGTATTTTTATTATTTGCTGTAGTATTTTAATATATGCTGTAGTATTTTATTATACGTTGTGGATACTTATTATTTGCTGTAATATTTTTATTATATGCTGTGGTCACAGTTTGAATTGTTATATGCAGTAGATTCGTCTTTATCTTGGGTGCAAAATGTTATTATCATGATGAGATCATGCGTATGCATTCGTAACCTACCAGCCGAAAAAAAGAAGAAAAAAAAAAAAAAAAGAAGAAGGCGTCTAAGAGAGCTCACCGTTTGAATAGACCTCCTTTTATAACTCAGTTTTTCTAGTTTGGTATACACCGGTACTCTATACTCTGTCATTGTGGCCTCCTCTATTAAGCAAGCAATCTGGTTTAAGCAAGCACGCCTTTTGTTCCCAAATATGTTCACCTGTATTAGCAAGCAACTGTATATGCAAGCAATTTTGATTATCCCATAGGTGCTTTTAGGTTGGAAGAGCACTTTCTGGAGTTTTTATTTTTTGCATCATGTTGTTTTTAACTGATTCGTTGACTAGCTACTAGAGTCTGATAATAAAAATCTGATCGTTTTTTGGGGTATTTTTATTGTAAAAAAAAAATATCACCTTCTTAGTAATGGCAAGTCTATTTGGTAGAGTCTCAAATCTTAGGATTAAAATTGAGTCAGAGAGACTAGACTAGCTAAACTTTTATACACTGTTCATTTTAGTGCAAAAGATTATTTGAATTCCATATCATTCATTTAAAGCCTAGTGGCTAGGCTAATTGATTGGCTACTGTCTTTTTTTCTCAACTTATTGGCATATGTGCTAATTTTTAATCTGCAAATGCTCAATGAAAGCTGCTCAAAGGCCTTTTCTGTGTTGATCTGGACGCACACAACAAGTTGTACTTGACGGCCAAGCGTCGGATCCAGTCCCTGTTTTGTCCGGTGTCCCACAAGGTTCGGTACTTGGACCGGTCATTTTCTTGATATTTATTAACGATCTTCCTGATAATATCAGGTCATCTGTTCGCTTGTTTGCTGATGATTGTATTTTGTATAGGAATATATATACTTCTTCTGACTGTCTTATCTTACAAGATGACCTGGATAGCCTAGCACGTTGGGAGGCCGATTGGTAAATGAAGGTCAATGTGGGCAAATGTAATTCAATGAGGGTGTCACGGCACCCTCCAGACAAGCAGATTAGATATAACTACTCATTACATCAGCATACTTTGGAACATGTCCAATCCGCAAAATATCTTGGTATCACCATTACTGATAATCTTGATTGGGATCAACATATTTCTGAGATTACCTCTAAAGCAACTAGGTCATTAGGGTTTCTTAGACGCAATTTGGCTTTTGCACCTAGGCAGACAAAGGATGTTGCATACAAAACCTTGGTTAGACCCCAACTAGAGTATGCATCACCTGTTTGGCATTCCCATGTTAAAACTCAGGTTCAACAGGTTGAGAAGGTTCAGAGGACGGCTGCCCGATGGACCTGCAGGCGATAGCGGAACAAAAGTAGTGTTGGTGAAATGCTCGATGAGCTGGAGTGGCCATCGTTGGAGGCCCGTCGCGAGCAGTCCTCTTTAACCTTCTTTCACTCTGACACGGTGTCTCTTAATAAAGATAAATACTTGACCCCTGTGACTACTTCAACTCAAACAAGGGCATCAAAACTAAACAACAGTCAATATCGTAGGTACCAGGCCTATAGTGATGCTCTGGAGAATTCTTTCTTCCCTAGAACTATTCCTTAGTGGAACAGTCTTCCCTCCTCTGTGGTAAATGCTAAAACTGCAGAGGAGTTCAAAGCCCGCATGGTGTAGATAGGGAACCAGAGGTGTGCGTTTTAGTACACCTCTGAAATCAGATTGTAAATAGTTTTAAGAACTCATCCAGTGGGTTTGTGTGTGTGTGTGTGTGTGTGTGTGTGTGTGTGTGTGTGTGTGTGTGTGTGTGTGTGTGTGTGTGTGTGTGTGTGTTTTGCTAAATTCTAAATTTAGCGCACCACCCAACTGAGGTAATGACCAGGTATGACCGACTCAGTATATGAAGATAGATAGAAAAACTGGAAAGCCAAACAAATTAAATTCTCCATTTGGACTAGTTTTACAGCTGACAGAGTCGATCAAGCCATCAGTGCTTCTAGAAACTTTTAAGCTGATTTATGCTTTCCAGCTACAGGAATTTTGTAATAACCAATAGCTGAGGATATTTTGGATTCGTATTTGAGACTGATTACTGCAGTAGAGTTACTACAGTAGATACATAAATCATACAATGCTTAACCCATTTAGTACCGGAAACCCCTAAAGGGGTGCTTTGGCAAACAGTGAAGGCCCAGATCAGACGCCGCAGAATGCAGCGTCTGATCAGGGCCTACACTGTTTGCAAAAAGTTCAGCTATTTTCCTAATAGATTTGAAGAAAACACAACCTGACACCCCTAAATTTTGAAATGGACTCATGCTATATCTAAGGAGTAAGATTCCATTTGGTACAAAAAGGGTTTTTGCATTTCAAATAGGATAGATAACACTTTCTGTATAATGCAACTGCAACAAAAGCACCACTGTACTTGGTAAGGGGTTTTACCGCGGCAATTTATCTTCGGTACTTTTCGAGTAGTTCACGAAGGCATCCGATTGATCCCATCATGATAATAAAGTTTGCACCCAAGATAAAGATTTATCTACTGCACGTAATGACATTACCAGTGAATATAATGACGCGACTACCTCAAATAAAGAGAGAGTGTGAAAGGACCGAACATAGGAACAAAACACTCAATATAATGGAAAAAGCACTGCACCAACTGATGAAGACACCGAATAGCAAGAAATATCTACTATAGATAATGGAAAAAGCAGAACATATAACACTGAAACCACAGCATATAATAAAAATACTGCAGCGTATACACCATTTTACCACTGAAAATAATGAGGTTTCCACTACATAAACTAGATTAACCACTACATATACTGTTTTTATCACAACATAAAATAGGAAAACCACCAAACATAATGAATTTCATCCCCGTAAGACAGCCAGGGCATTCCATAAACACGGACCTTACAACGTGATGATTGGCGTGTTCATCGTGTGCTGCGAGTGAAATTTCAAACTTGAAATGTATCCCTTTCGTGATCAGTTTGTCGCTAACTCAAGCATTTGTGAAACGTGACCTGGGCACGTTAAGGGGATTGATGGATACACCTTTTATTGAAGTTATGTTTTCGTGAATAGCGGCCTCTGTATTAGATTTGAACCACCGCGAAATCGAACCAAACTGGATTTTCCCTGAATGTCGTATACCATTACATTCCCGTACTTTAAGCAAATGGTGCAAACCCTTATCAGACGCCGCTTACCAATGTCCCTTATTTAACTTTGCATAGGCATATAAATGTCTACCAGCACATTTGATAAATCTATTTCCATTCAAACCCAAACCCAACACATTTATCACAAAACACGCCAAAAATTTTGATCCTCTTGGACCCGACATTCATATAGTAAAACTGAGGTTACAGGGGCATATATCATTTTTCTTATTTCGGCTCAAAACATAAATTGCGTGCGCTCGTCGAGGCGGTTCTAATGAGTCCCACAACGTATATTTCGTGCAGAAATAAGAAAAATGGTGTGCGGATAACCTGGGGCTATATATGGCCCTCGATTCTAATCCTCCAAACTCTAAAAGATTTGTATTGTCAACCTAGGGAACCAGTCATGACATGTTGGGGATGGGATGACCCTTGTAAAAATGTCTAGCCATTCGAGTCCTTTGTCTATCTGGAACTTTTACTGGATAAGAGGAGACAGCTCTATCGATCGTTTTCCTTGTGATATAGGGTGTTGATTTGTTTGAATCGAGGTTAAGCGTCCCCGTCAACACTATTTAGGTTACATGTTTGGAGAAGTTGCTTCTATTTTTGTGCAAAATATCACGAAAACATGCATATATAATTCTGACCCCTTGCATCAAACTTTTATATAGTAGAACTTAATTTCTTATTTCTAAAATATAGATTGAGATTGTGGGTTTTCGTACGAACCGAGGAGGTTCTAACTTGTACATGAAATCTGTTTTTTTGAGCAGAAATAAGAAATACCACATTTCCATCTTATTTTTTATTTTTATTTTTTTATTTTTATTTTTTTTTTGTGTTTTTTTTTTTCAGCGATAAAATTTATAATGTATGTGTATAGGCGTGTTTTCATAATGATTAGTTAAATATCAGTGCTTTTGGATGGAAAAAGGGCCTTAAATGGAGCTGTGGAAGGCTTCATAAAAAAAATTAACCACAATATACGACTGTCGAAATTAATGTGTGGTTAATAATTTTTGTTTGTTTTATCTTGCAGTAAGAAAGTGTGAATCACAGTCTACGCCACCACCACCAGCGTTGCCACATCCGCGTCGTAACAGCCACAAGATGGAGTTGAAGCCCCAATTAAAGACGCCGGCTTCCGAGGATCACAGTCCCGCATACAAATCTGTCACGTGCTCAAGCCACAAGAAGGATATGGCGCTGGAAAATGGCCGCCATCGCACGACAGACAATTTAGTAGGCGTTTTACGATTACAGAATCCATCCTTGTTGAATGACAGTTTATTGTCTAGTTCTAGTCTGTCTTCATTATGTTCTAGTAATGACTTATCACAAAACTCGCTTTGTTGCAAGCCTCAGCTTTCCTACAGGAATATACCCTAGGGAAACAATCCATTCCGTTTTCCGCGTATTGATTTCTTCTAAAACTCACTGTGATTGGTCAGTATTTACCTCGGATCACCTCTGTTATTTGTTCTCTACTTCCGCATAGAACTGCCGACAGCAGTTATACTTATGTCAATAATATATAATATCGCTTTCGGAAATGCGATAAATTGATCACCATGACTGGCGAAGAGACAAAATACGAACGAAAGGGCTTTAATCATTTATTCCTCACCTTGCTGAATGCTCTGAACATGCCTTTTTGAGAAATATAACTTCCGCGATTAAGACCACCTAAAATTAAGACTAATTCTGCTTTAAAAAGCTTATTTATTAGGTTGCAGTTATTCTTTAATAATAATAATAATAATAATAATAATAATAATAATAATAATAATAATAATCGACCTTATTTATAGAGGGTAACACATTAAGTACTTGATAGGAACCAGTACTAAGCAATGTGGATAAAGTCTCTTGCTCAAGGGCTTGCGGATATCGAACCGGCTACCTCTCGATCTCAAATCTTTGTTTGTGTTTTCCGCATACAGTGTCCTCTGGTCAGAGACCACCTTTTGGACTGTTCAAAAGTGGTCTTAAAGGCCACTTTTGAACAGTCCAAAGGTGGTCTTAATATAGGAAATTTACTGTATATCATTTCGGATCGACCATGGAATGTTTGTCTGGTCAGTAACCCAAAGGTTGTCAACTTTGAGACTACAGCATAGGAACTACATGTACCAGTGACGACTTTTTCTATCAATGCTACATAGAGGATCTTATATGAGTGCCCATGTATTATTGAATTTATTAAATGAGTTGAGGAAAAGGGATAAAATGCGAGGCTTTGCACATTTTTTCACAAGATCGATTAGGATATAATCGATAACTTGTTTCCCGCCATCATTCAAATAAGTTTGCGCATGCGCGTAACTCGAGGCAATTCCTTAAGCTTCCGGTCAATGGCAATTTAAAGAGCGCCCAGCGAAGACTCTGATCAGAATGCGCAGGCTGATCAGAGACTTCGCCAGGGGCACATGATCGATGTCACTTTTTCGACGTCACGACCTAGTTGTCACCGGTACATTTGCGGAATTTGAAATTGCTCATGAAATTACATGCGAAAAATATTAAATGCATATTTGGGCCCCGTCAAGCGATTTTGGTACTTATCGCCTATGCGAGCAGCGAAGGTTCAGGCGAGCCTGCGCATCCACGCAGTCTCGCCAGAACCTTCGCTGCTCGCTCATACAAGCAGTGAATCAAGAGGAACCTTCAGACAGAAAACCATATCCATGGCCCCTCTAAATGGCTGGGCATGCGCAGTTAAAATGTGTCATGACGGAATGCTCGAAGACACAAATTCGCTTGGCGGGGCTCATTTAATTGCCTCAGGCTTACGAAACACCTGTGCAGTGTGGTTTGTCATATTTATCGCAATGTGCAAAATAAGAAAGAAATAATTAATGCTACATACGGGGACTACATAAGGGGCAGGATACCAACTCTGCCTTACTTGTCTGTAGGGGTCTGCTAAAGGAAGCTATTTTCGCCTGATGTTCTATTGGGAGGAGGGGTGCGAAAATTATATCAATTAAAACAAAATGGCGGGAACTGCCATGTGCATCCATTTATCATATTTGCACGTGCGTTTTGACACGCGCATCCTTCAACAGAAAATGCAGATAAATATTTTTGTGTGTGAGAGAGATAGAATGAGAGACCTTGGCTGAATCAAAGTCGTTCAAAATCTTAAAAGGCGTGCGTGCTGACATTTAAAGATGATCGATGTCTCAATCGCTATTACTTTAAAAGTCAAGGTAATGTTCTTCATATATAAAATGCTAAGTCGTTTTACCATATACCACACTGGTTTTGCTGTTACTTTTTATGTAGTTATATTGCTTTGGTATTTTATAACACCATTTGGCCTTTTCACTTAAGCCCATAATTCCATTTGAGCCACCCAATAGAAAAACCTGCCCTCGGGGTTCCCGACCATGGGAGACTCAAACTAGCATGCTCATCTACACACAGACTAGCAAGAGTCTTAAAATGTTATACAGTAAAATTCAGCAAATAAGACCATCTAAAATTAAGACCATTTGTGCTTTAAGGGGAATGGATTCACCTTCAGGGAAGGCAACTCCTTCAAAAGTATTATTGTCTCCCATTCCAATAGCTGTCCGTTCGTAAAGGGAAGAATTTGCTTCTTGGAAGCAAATTCTTTCCTTTAAGAGTAAACGCCTTTTTCTCTGGGACGGAGTTTATAGAAAAAGCGTAAAAGGAAGTTCCGAAAGTTGTCTCCCTTTGAAAAATAGCGAAAAATGTGTCCTTAAAGAGCTTAGCTTGAAGTTTTCAGTTGTTCATCATTTGTGCCGCAAGTACATTCCATGGGATGAGGTACTCCTACACAGGAGGAAAAGTGACCACCCATGGGACCTCTTTTGAACAGTCCCAAAGGTAGTCTTTATATAGAAAGTTCACAGTATTTTGAAAGTAGAGGTACTGTACTATCCAAGACAGACGTGCTGATCAGACTGCCACGGATGATCTGCACCTTAAGGGGAGTGGATGCACCTGGCAGGTTTTTTCCGCCATTTTTCAAAGGGAGACAATTTTCGGAACTTCCAGTTCGCTTTTCTTTGGACTCTGACCAACGGAAAAAGGGGTCTACTCTTAAAGGAAAGAATTTGCTCCTTTGGAGCAAATTCTTTCCTTTATGAGTTGACCCCTATTGACATCGGAGACAAAAATACATTTGCAAGTGTTGCCTCCCCTGAAGGTGTACCCATTCCCCTTAGATAATCACAAAAGGCAAAACTAGGTTGTTCACATATGTCTCATTTACCCTTTTCACTTTAGGCTATAATTCAATCAACATGATACATATATATCAATTAAGTATATATTCAGACTTTAATTAAAATGTCATCGTTTTCAAAAACAGGAGTGAACTGGCCGATTGAACACTTTAATTTATGCGAAACGCCATATTGAAAATGGGCATACTCGAAAATGGGCATACTCGGTTGCTCAATAGCACCGGCACAAGGTTACAAAACGTGCCCAGGACAGTTGAGTGATTTTTTACTGCCCATGAATGCCACAATTTTTACCTGATTTCTGCAATTTTTTCAGGGCAGGCAACCTTTGGGACGTCCTGACTGATTCCCGTAAAGCAGGCCGTTTTGGGACCTCATGTTCCTTTTGCCGTAAACTGAACCCTTCTAAAAATGGTCTATTTATCAAGGAAAAAAATTTGCTCCTCAGAAGAAATTCTTTCCTTTAAGAATAAATCTTGACAGAAAGGTGCATCAAAATATTTTTGAAAGAGTTTCTACTCAATATTTATCTTGTTTTTGACTCGCTCCCCTTCCCGCTTAAACCACACTTTTATAAAGGAAACTGGGGTTTAAGGGGTTTACAATGGTTTTTTCTTATTTCTGCTCAAGCCATAGGTTGTGGGTACTCGTTAGAACCGCCTCGAATAAGAATATTATCACAAATTTTCAACACCCGGATGTGTTATGAGATGACCAGTTGGTGTCTTATTTGATCATATAAGAATCTTATATGGATGTGAGGGATGGATAGAAAAATCCGTCCCAAGGGTCACTGTCCGGCATCACGAGGCTTGCCGAGGGACGGATTTTTCTATCCACCCCTCACACCCATATTGGATTCTTTTTCTTGCATACCTTCCATTTCTTAGCGCGGAATTTCAATGCTGCAGTCACTTCGGTTACCGACGTCCGCCATATTGTGTTGACACTGTAGGAATGTAAAGTGACGTCACGGATCGTGCATAGCGTCAACCTTAACGACGGCGCGCACAAGGTCGTAATCAACCAGTGCATTTATCAAACACGCGATTGTAATCGATTTGGGGTCGGAACACCAGGGTCAGAACATAAATTTCTATCCCAGGGTAAAATCGCGGATTTCCTTGTCTGGTGTGCAAGAAAAAACCCTGAAGGCAGTTTTATTCGCGGCGGGGATTATATTTTAGTGTTTTATAACGAGTTTTATAATGATATTGAGAGAGATCAATCGTCCCAGTCATTTCATTTGGCCAGTCATTTCATTTCGCAAACACGCCTATACAAATACATTGCCACCTTTATCGCCGAAAAAATGAAAATTTTAAGATGAAAAATTGTGATATTTTTCTTATTTCTGCTCAAAATATAGATTGTGGGCACTCGTTAGAACCGCCTCGTCGAGGTGGTTCTAACGAGTACCCACAATCTATATTTTAGAGCAGAAATAAGAAAAATAACGTTTACCCCCGGAAACCCCAGTTTTACTATATAAAAGTGGGGTTCAAGGGGGTAAAAAATTCATAGGCGTGTTTTCGTGATGTGTTTCAACAGATCGTGTCTTTGTTTGTTTGATTTGAGGTTTGACGTCCCCGACAACACTGTAAAGGTCATTTTGGAGACGTTGCTACCTATTTTGTGGGACTTTTACCCAACATTGAGATGAAATGACATCTCAAGCCCTGTCGCCCAATGAAACCAATACGGTTTATAAGCATGGACGGCCCGACTAGCACTGGGATGGCTTAGATCCTCTAAGCGGTTAACCAGTACTCGTGCGCGGGTCAGTTTCAGCTCTGCGTGGAAGTATCATGTCTGCAAAACACAATGCATTGTTGTGAGTATACCACATGTAAATGGCAAAGCCGTAGGTGTGTACAGGGGGATTAACTGATAAATAGAATACCTTTGACATCAAGTTTATCAGGCTCGGCTTCGAGAACGCATGTAGAATCGCTCGGCAAGCCTCGCGATTCTACAAGCGTTCTCAAAGCCTTGCCTGATAAACTTGATATCAGATGACACGAACCTGGTATTCTCTGTCAGAAGAGCCCTTCCTGATTCTTGAAGAAGTTTTAAATTTGAATATTTACTTTGTTAGTGCATTGACAGAAAACCCCATAGTTATAACATGGACTCACGTGACGTCACAAGATCACGAGGTGACGTCAAATTAATCATGATTCTGTCCAATGTGATTGGACGATGGCGGCATTATGACTCTATTGTCGTTTTCCCAACCGCAAGCATTTTCTTTTCTTTTTTCAGTAGCCCTCAAACAAGATATTTTCGTCACAGTTTGAGCGGAAAATTATGTAAAAACATGAATCAGTAATAAAGGTAATTCTGCCCCCCCCCCCCGCCCGACGGGGATTGAAGAAATTGATGGGCTGCATGATGCTTCCACGCAGAGCTGAAACCGACCCTCACACGAGTACTGGTAATCCGCTTAGAGGATCTAAGCCTGCCCAGGCAAAGCGGTGCGAGTCGGCCCGTCCATGCTTATAAACCCTATTGGTTTCATTGGCGGCGTCGAAGATTGAGATGTCAGTTCATCTCAATGTCGGGTAAAAGTCCCACAAAATTGGAAGCAACGTCTCCAAAATGGCCTTGACGGGGACGTTAAACGTCAAATCAAACAAACAAACAAAATAAAGGTTAAGTTCATTTAAGTATGAACAATATCGGGACAGGCACGAGCAAGGCTGGCTAATCGGAGCTGAAAAGATAATCGATTATCAGTCCTGTCACTGCGATCGAAAATCGATTAGTAATCGCTAAGGTTTTTGTCATAATATTAACTGTCTGGCTTTCTGTCTGAACTTGAACAGGCAGGCCTGAGCAAACAGTGTAGACCCAGATGAGACGCCGCAACATGCATGTTGCGGCGTCTCATCAGGGTCTGCACTGTTAGCCACTGATCCAGCTATTTTAGGCACAACTTTGGGTAGTAAATTGCACTTATCAAATAATCGATTACAAGCAAATCAGTACTGATAATCATTTTTCTGGAATTTATCGATCAAATAATCGATTATACGATTAATCGTGTCAGCCTTAGTCACGAGCAACTTTTACAGCATCGGTAGGTGAATTCCGAAGCTCCAGACCCGATGCTGTTCATACTTCAATGAACGTTACATAAATTAGCTTTATTAGAAGAAAAAGAAGAAGCATTTTTCTATGAACAGCGGAAAGGCTTCGCTGACGTCATATTGTCGCCATCGTCGAATCAAATTGGCGCTAGAACCATGGTTTAGTTTTGATGTCACTGAGTGATTGTGTGGCGTCACCTGAGTCAATGTATGTATTGACGTATAGGTATCAGCATTGTTTCCCTATACTTTCTGTAAAGGCAAAAAAAAAAAAAAAAAAAGAGAAAAAAAAATCGTTAAAATTGTCCATGCACTTTAAGCTTAATGGATACACCAACTACCCGAATCAGGAAGATTTTTTCTGACAAGGAAGTAGTTGGTACTCTTCACGGAGGAGGGTGAAAAGATTCCTTTATAGAAGAAGTCCCTATTCGAGCAGGATGGAATCAATGGAGAAGAAAAATACATCCGCGTGACAGTGCATTCTTTCACACCTCTAAAACAATTAATTTTTTTTTTATATATTTATTTTTATATTTTTCTTATAAATACCCCAAACATAGGTTGTGGGTGCTCGTTAGAACCGCCTCATCGAGGCGGTTCTAACGAGTACCCACAACCTATGTCTGGGAGTATAAATAAGAAAAATGATGTGTACCCCCTATATTTGTTTGATTTGAGGTTTAACGTCCCCGTCAACACTGTAAAGGTCATTTCGGAGTCGCTGCTTCCAATTTTGTGGGCCTTTTACCCGACATGGGATGAAATAACATCTCAAGCCCTGCCGCCCAATGAAACCAATAGGGTTTATTAGCATGAACGGGCCGACTCGCACCGCTTTGCCTGGGCAAGCTTAGATCCTCTAAGCGGTTTACCAGTACTCGTGTGCGGGACGGTTTCAGCTCTGCGTGGAAGCATCATGCAGCCCATCTATTTCTTCAAGCCCCGATTGGCGGGGGCCGACATGTACCCCTGTACCTCACCGTATAAAGTGGTGTTTACAGGATTGTTAATTATACGAATTGGTTATAAACATGATGTTTCTACTGCAGAAGCTTACAACTCTTATGAAATAGAATGTCGCCTGCTTCAAATTTAGTTCAGCGCTTTAGGTGTAATTCTTGTGTTTCACAGGTTATTGTTGTAAACAATACTTTTGTTGTCTCATTTTGTTTTTCATGTACTCAAGGTTTTTTTTTTCTTTACCACAGTCTTTCATTATTATTGTCAGTTTCATTCAAGCTAGTCACAGTAATAAAATGTGTTGTTAACTATACTTATGTTTTCGTTTATTCCTTCCTATACTATGGAAGCCCTGATGGGACCTCTAACTTCACCACTTCCGACTTCTAACTTCTAACTTCCCACTTCTAACTTCCGACTGCCGACTTCTAACTTCCGACTTTTGACTTCCGACTTCTGATTTCGAACTTCCGACTTGTTACTTCCGACTTCTAACTTCTGACTTCTAACTTCCGACTTCCGACTTCTAACTTCACCACTTCCAACTTCTAACTTCATGACTTCTAACTTCATGACTTCTTACTTCTAACTTCATGACTTCTTTCTTCTAACTTCCGACTTCTAACTTCCGACTTCTGACTTCCCACTTCAAACTTGAAGTTAGAAGTAAGAAGTTAGAAGCAAGAAGTCATGAAGTTAGAAGCTGGAAGTAAGAAGTCATGATGTCAAAAGTTAGAAGTCAAAGAAGTTTGAGTAGGAAATCGGAAGTCTGAAGTTAGAAGTAGGAAGTTAGAAGTCTGAAGTTAGAAATCGGAAGTTAGAAGTAGGAAGTTGGAAGTCACGAATTAAGAAGTTAGAAATCATGACGTTGGAAGTATGAACTCGGAAGTTAGAAGTTAGAAGTAAGACGTTTGAAGTGGGAAGTCAGAAGTCGGAAGTTAGAAGTCGGAAGTTAGAATTAAGAAGGCATGAAGTTAGAAGTAAGATTGTCATGAAGTAAGAAGTCATGAAGTTAGAAGTCATTAAGTTAGAAGTCAGAAGTGGTGAAGCTAGAAGTCCCTCCAGGGCTTCCATACTATATCAACCTCCCGTCTCCGTATGACATTAGCTGTTGGTGAGCCGTAAAACTCAAACACTCACTCATTTCTAGGTTGACACTTTTGCCGCCATTCACGAAGCTCTGAGAGTAAACTGCAACAAGTAATAGCTTTTACAAAAAGCTAGGTCTACGTTTAGCTCATATTGACTGTGAATGTCTAGAATTATATCCAACAGATATGTTTTAGACAATTTACTGTCTTTGGCAAAATTCTCATCGTCAGTCTGGCTCTTAATGATACAACTAGACCGTGTGCGTTTCCATCCTTGTCTGGTACTCGTGGACCTCGTCAAACCAGTGCGACGTGTTAAGTTCGTGACCAGTTGATTGAAATGCTTACACAAGTCCAAACGTCATGACGATACAGAAAATATATAGTTTACATGCTTAACATATTGACATGATTCTCAATAAAAATTGTTGCCCATGGTGAGGCATTTGTTTAAGCTCACCAGACCCGAAGGCTGCTAGTGACCTTATAAGATAGACAGTGGCCCACCTTGGTCGAGAGTTTGTGGATGTATCTTTTGTATCAGCCTGTACAAATATAACAGCAAATATGGGCTTGTACAAATGTGATAGCAATTCTGTACCAGAGCTCTGGACCGCTTTTTGTCAAAGCTTATACTTGTTATGGGTCTCTAATATCTTTTTGTGAAAGCTTATACTTGTTGTAAAGATCAATCTGCATTGTGGGTACTTCTGTGTTATTCCCTGAGTCTATAGGATCTACGCCCATGGGCGTAGACAATTACAAAGTATTTTGGGGTTTGACCCCCTTGAACCCCTCTTTTATACAGAAAAATTCGATTTAAGAGGGGTAAACCTTATTATTCTTATTTCTGCTCTAAAAATAGATTGTGGGTACTCGTTAAAACCGCCTCGATGAGGCGGTTCTAACGTGTACCCACAATCTATATTTTGAGCAGAATTAAGAAAAATATCACAACTTTTTATCCTAAAATTTACCTTTTTCCGGTGATAAAATTTACAAGCCCAAGTAACTAAGAGCAATACATGTAGCTATTGTTGCTGATGTCCACGTGACCATCACTGGTTTGTACGGAAATCCAGGTAACGGTTATTTATAGACTTGCTGTTCTGGTCATTGTGACGTCAGAGTGCTGTTTACACAGCACTCTGACGTCACAATGACCAGAACAGTTACACAGCACTCTGACGACACAATGACCAGAACAGCAAGTCTATGATGGGACTATTTTGCAAACGGTCTACACTGTTTGCTTTACCCATTCTGTACTGGAAACCCCAAAAGGGATACTTGGCAAACAGTGCAAAATGCGACCTCTGATCAGGACCTACACTGTTTGCAAAACGTTCAGTCATTTTCCGAACATTTTTTTTACGCAACACAACCTGACACCTCTAAAATTTTAAACGGACTTCTGCTACATATAAGGAGGAAGATTCTATTTGGTACCAAAAGGGTTTAAATAGGGAAAGACCATTTTTGAAAGTTGATTTATAAAATCAAGTTTCTATGTTATTACATTTCTACTTCCGGTACTGGACCGCGTTACTCCACTTCCGCTGTTCGTTCGCTGCATAAAATAGTCCAAAGGAACTCTTGAAAACTAATTTTGCAGGCATGGAACGTCTTTCGAAGTACTTCATTTTTCAAGACTTTATACGGATTGAATATAAATTGGCACAAAAAGACATATTCTGAACAGAAAACAATACTCTAGGACCATTTTCCTACGCGCATTCTGATGATATTTTTGTTTTACTCTTTCATCCCTGATTTTCTGACAGGACTCTTCTCGCTTTAATATTTTTAACCGAACATTCAGAGTCAGTGCATCCGCCAGTGCTGTCAGTACTATGATTCTTATCTTAACCTTGGTCCTGCTGAGCCCGGACTTGTCTTATCTTTCAAACCATCACGAAAACACGCCTATATAATTTTGACCCCCTTAAACCCCACTTTTATATAGTAAAACCGGGGTTTCCGGGGGTATACCTTATTTTCATTATTTCTGCTCTAAAATATAGATTGTGGGTACTCGTTAGAACCGCCTCGATGAGGCGGTTCTAACGAGTGCCCACAATCTATACTTGGCGCAGAAATAAGAAAAATATCACGATTTTTCATCATAAAATTGTCATTTTTTCGGTGATAGAGGTGGCAATGTATTTGTATAGGCGTGTTTGCGTAATGTGTGTAGATCAAGATCAGGAGCTACATCGTTTGTCATTCAGATAGTGATTTTGTTGCAATAATTTGCATAAAGTAATCCGATTGGTTGATAATTGGCAGTAGGTGTGGCATATCTAAATATTCAGCAGGTCAAGGGTTAAAGTGTGAACGGGGTTGACATTATAGGCCACAACTTATCACATGAATCGTTCGCTTAGCAGACGGTTCACATTTTATGACAAGCCTCATTTTAAATCATGTTTGGCATAACAAGGTATCAAACTGGGTTGATAATATAAGCCGAATCGGATTCATATTTTATGGCAAGCCTCATTTTAAATCATGTTTGACATAACAAGGTATCAAACTGGGTAGACATTATAAGCCGAATCGGATTCATATTTTATGGCAAGCCTCATTTTAAAACATGTTTGACATAACAAGGTATCAAACTGGGTTGACATTATAAGCCGAATCGGATTCATATTTTATGGCAAGCCTCATTTTAGATCATGTTTGACATAACAAGGTATCAAACTGGGTTGACATTATAAGCAATGGTTTAACACGTGAATCGTCCAGCAGACGGTCCATATTTTATGACAAGCCTTATTTTAAAACATGTTGACATAACAAGATATCAAACGGGGTTGTCCGACCGTGTTTTTTTTTTCGGGAGAAAAAATAAAATAAAAAACAAGTTTCTCCTATCTACCGACCTTTTTTTCAGCATGTTAGCAAAAACCATAAGGGCTTGAATCATGAAAAAAAAAAAATGAAAAAAAAAAAAAAAAAAAAAAAAAAAATCATTTTTTTTTGTTCATGATTCAAGCCCCTATGGCAAAAACACAGCTATTTTTACGCCTTATTTAAAGTTCACCAAAAGTTAATCCGGCCAACTTCATATTGGCTCAAAAGTGCTTTCTTTTTCATTAGCCAAGCTCAAGTAGTCCTTAAGATGTTTTTTGACAAAATTTTTGTAGCGGATACAGTTATGGATAGTTTTACGAAAACACGGTCAAGGAGGAGTATTGAGAGCCAAGCCCCGGGTCCCGGGTTAAAACAATGTAAAAAAAATGGTTTGTGGTTTGTCATTATAAACCTCACTTTTTCTTTGTACAGTCGAACTTCAATGGCTCGAACATCTTTGGGACCATGAAAATATGTTCGAGACAGGGCTAGTTCGAGCCACTGAGGGCAACTGCCAGAAGGCATAACGAGATACTTTAGGACATCTTTCGGTGTTCTGTATTGAAAAATGTATGCTGTGTGTACTCATTAGAATCGCCTGATCGAGGCGATTCTAATGAGTACACACAGCATACATTTGCAAGATAAAACACGAAAATATCTATTTTTATGTAGAGAATTTCCCTAGGGACTCAAGAACGGGTTCGACTCAGCCATGGTAAACGAGCCATCGATGTTCGAGCCATCGAAGTACTTCTGTAATTAAGATTATCAACCAATCAATCAAGCCATTAAACTAACGGTGTCTTGCGCGGTATATCACCCCCCCCCCCCCCCCACACACACACACCCTTTATTGCTGAGTTTTGTGACATAAACGGTCCAATTTCATAGCATAGCCTTCGGGTGAACCATTGTGTATTTTACATTTAAAAATTACAACCTTGTATATTGTAATATTCAAGGGAGTAATGCGTAAAATAAACACAGCTTCTGAAACGATTGCACAAATGAGATATTTTGCCAGATTTAATATTTTATTTCGGCTAGGCCCAGAGATGATTAAGTTTAATTAATGAGACAAAAAATATGTTTCGACTACATAAGAGAACAAGAGCTCCGCAAGCGGGGCAATATACGCCCATGGCAATTATTAAAATAGATGGAGCATATATATACTGACTGTTGTCCAAGTTTGGGTTTGTGGAATGTAACCAAGGAACAATATGTGCTCCATATATTCTCACCTGGCACTATTAAAAACCCTCAATGGCTCAAACTACCTGTCTCCAACAAATTGTCATGGTCGGTAATATTTGGTGGACCATAACCTCACAATAATAAAGGCATAACTCTGGCTATAAGTTATGGACTGTAACCTTGAAATAATATGCGCTCCTCCATACGTAAAGTTTCAGCTTCATCAGATGTAAAATGTGGGAGGCATTATCGGGAAACAAAATATGTTTAGAAAAATATGTGAAAGGGGAATAACTGTGGTAATATTTGGCGGACTGTAACCTCAAAATAATGTGCACTGTTCCACATCATGGTCCTACTATATGTAAAGTTTCAGCTTCATCAGATGTAAAATGTAAAAGGATTTATCCAGAAACGGAATGTTTAGAAAAATCTGTGGAAAGGGTATAACTCTGGTAATATTTGGCAGACCGTAACCTCAAAATAATATGCACTGTTCCATATCATTGTCTTACTGTATGTAAAGTTTCAACATCATCGGATCTACAATGTAGGAGTTATCCGGAAACGAAATGTGTACTGAAGTTTCCAAAGGGGCATAACTCAATAATTATTTGGTGGAGCATAACCTCGAAATAAAATGCGCTGCCCAACATCATGCTCTAATTACATATCAAGTTTCAGCTTAATCGGATGTAAAATGTAGGAAGAGTCATCAGGAAACGAAAAGTTTACAAAAAATTTCATAGGGGCATAACTCTATTATTATTTGGTGGACCATAACCTCGAAACAAAATGCGCTGCCCCACATCATGGTCTAACTATGGATGAAGCTTCAGCTTGATCGGATGTGAACTGTAGGAGGAGTTATCCGGAAACAAAAAAGTTTACAAAAAAATTCCAAGGGGCATGACTCTATTATTATTTGGTGGACCATAACCTCGTAATGATATGCACTGCCCCACATCACGGTCTAACTATGTATGAAGTTTCAGCTTGATCGGAAGTAAACTGTAGGAGGAGTTATCCGGAAACGAAAAGTTTACAAAAAATTTCAAAGGGGCATAACTCTATTATTATTTGGTGGACCATAACCTCGAAACAATATGCGCCGTCCCACATCATGGTCTAACTATGTATGAAGTTTCAGCTTGATCGGAAGTAAACTGTGGGAGGAGTTATCCGGAAACGAAAAGTTTACAAAGAATTTCAAAGGGGCATAACTCTATTATTATTTGGTGGACCATAACCTCGAAACAATATGCGCCGTCCCACATCATGGTCTAATTATGTATGAAGTTTCAGCTTGATCGGATGTAAACTGTAGGGGAAGTTATCCGGAAACGAAAAGTTAACAGACGGACGGACGGACGTCCGGACGGACGGACAGACGGATGGGGGCATAACATAATACGGCCGTTTTTCAAACGGGCGTTTAAAAATAATACAATATAAGATTTGAACATAGGATACATATTCTTGCACACCGGATCCGGATAAAAAAATCCTGGACCCGTCCCTGGGGTAGAAATTCTTCTCCTACCCAGGTTATCCTTACCAAGGACAGGACAGAACACTCCTATATAATTTTGACCCCCTTGAACCCCACTTTTATAACGTAAAACTGGGGTTTACAGGGTTAACATTATTTTACTTATTCCTACTCTTCAAACTTAGATTGTGGGTACTCGTTAGACACCGCCTCGACGAGGCGGTTCAACGTGTACCCACAATCATTTTTTTTTTGAGCAGAAATAAGAAAAATATCACAGTTTTTCATCAAAAAGTTTCGTTTTTTCGGCGGTAAAGTTTATACTGTATTCGTATAGGCGTGTTTTCATAATGTTGATTAGGACGTCAAAAAGGCCGCATGACGGGCTTCAATAATCGAAGTGAGCGAACTATGAAAAAAAAATCCACTCTTAGAAGATATGCAAGAAAAAAAGTATCTTACTTGGGTGCGAGGGGTCGAGCGAAAAATACCTCCCTCGGGATCAGTCCGGCATCACGAGGCTTGGTGATACTGGACAGTGATCTTGACGGATGGATTTTTCTACCCTCCCCTCACGCCAATGTAAGATAACACGGTACAAAATAATAATAATAATAATAATAATAATAATAACTAGAAATGCGTCCATAGGACACGGATGCCCCCGCCTGAAAATATGTCTATGTTCGTATTAATCCATAGAAAGTTATTGACGGTGTTTCAGTTTTGGACCTTTTTTTTACATTTGACCTCTAAGTATGACCTTTACCTTGGAGGTAAAGCTTGGAGGTAAGGACCTTGGTTTTGTGTGCGGCAGATTGTCTCATGATTGCCAACACTTCTGCCAAGTAATTTCAAAATCCATCCAGACTGCTTTTAGGTCTCGGACGCTTTTTTGGACCTTTGACCTCTAAGTATGACATTGACCTTGGAGGTACGGACCTGGATTTTGCACGTGACACATCTTCTCTTGATGTTTAACATTTCTACAAAGTAATTTCAAGATCCATCCCGAAATAAGAAAGTTATTGACTGCGTTTAAGTTTCGAACCCTTTTTTGACCTTTGACCTCTAACTATGATCTTGACCTTGGAGGTACGCACCTGAGTTTTGCACGTGACACATCGTCTCATGATGGTTAACATTTCTACAAGTAATTTCAAAATCCATCCAGAAATAAGAAAATTATTGTCTGCGTTTCGGACTGACGAAAGAACGAAAGGACAGACGGACGGACAGGGGCAACGCTATAAGCCCTTCCACCATTCTTCGACTGGCGGGGGCATAATAAAGAAACATATGAATCAATTGTGCCAGATACTTTAATATTCTATTCAATAACACATAGATTCTGACAAAGCTGCAATACTGGTCCATATCAGAGTAACGGCTCATCACAACTGTCTTCTTGGCAAGTGTTTAGTTTTCGTTTCTTTGGGAACCTGTGGTCCAGCTTATGTCGATCATCATTTTACCAGCCCAGTGACCTGAGGTGTTATATAGAACACTTTTTAAATAATACAGCATAAAAGGTGTCAAAAAGTTTTCCACTGATCATGTCTAACTGGCCGTTGTATTCTCCACAATGTTCTGTTCTATGGTGTGTTACTTGCTTCTAAGGATAACCTTTCAATAGTGTAGACTACAATTACAGTAACCTAAAACTTATGGGGCGCCGTTTTACTATTTAATCCGTATTTATAGATATCCATAAATCGAATTATGGATATCCATAATTCGATTTATGGATATCCATTATTCGATTTATGGATATCCATAAATCGAATTATGGATATCCATAATTCGATTTATGGATATCTATAAATACGGATTAAATAATAAAACGGCGCCCCATAGAATGGGGTGCCGTTTTATTATTTAATCCGTAATTATAGACATCCATGATTATTTATGGATATCCATAATTCGAATTATGGATATCCATAAATAATTATGAAAATAATTATGGATATCTATAAATACGGATTAAATAGTAAAACGGCACCCCATAAAAACTAACCTCAACGACAAAAAAGCAATCGAGCAGACAGTAAGAGAAATATACATGAACATATTAAAACTAAAAATATTCGGCTGTAGAAGTTTAAGCTTTTGATATTATTTTTATGGTGCTGGAATCTAGTGAAATCACGGCTAGAAAGCGGCATTTTCAAAGCAATCTAACTTTTCAGAGAAATTGGGGCATATAGCATTGCATCACATGAAATGATGGTCCGTTGCTCTCGAAATTTCCACGGTGGTTAAAGAGTTAATATAAACTTTGGTTTTTGCTCTTTGCTAGTTTTTGTTTTATATTTATTTATTTTATTAGTATTATTTTTGGTATCATCACGTGAACAAGTCCGTGAAATGAACACCCCCACCCCACAAATCACACTTTATATAGAGAAAACTGGGGTTTACGGGGGTAAACATTATTTTTTTTTATTTCTGCTCCAAGACATAGGTTGTGGGTACTCGTTAGAACCGCCTCAATGAGGCGGTTCTAACGAGCACCAAAAACCTATATTTGCAATACAAATAAGAAAAATATCATGGATTTTCATCAGAAAAGTAACCATTTTAGAGAGTGAAAAAATGTACCATGTCGCACGGGTGAGTTATCATAATGTTCTTTTCCGCCTAAGGTACTCCATCATTTTCACTCAGACAAAGAAGTAATACGATTGAAAACAAATAATCAGTGTGTTTATTCTGTTTTCATTTACTGGCAACTTCTATTTCATACGCCTATACAAATACATTTTAACCTTTATCGCAAAAAAAAAAAAAAAAAAAAAAAAAAAAAAAATGCACCGCATGCGGGTGCCAACGCTTGGCAGAACCCCCTTTTCATAATGAACAACAACTAGTCGAGTTTCAAGTAAATATGTTCAGTAATGACAGAGATATTACAAAATGTCCGAGTTTTTGCACGACGAGGCAGATGTAAACTGTACGAGGAGTTATCCGGAAACGAAAAGTTTACAAAAGAAAAAACCAAAGGGGCATAACTCTATTATTATTTGGTGGACCGTAACCTCGAAACAATATGCGCTGTCCCACATCATGGTCTAACTATATATGAAGTTTGAGCTTGATCTGATGTAAACTGTAGAAGTTATCCGGAAACAAAAAGTTTACTAAAAATTTCAAAGGGGCATAACTCTATTATTATTTGGTAGACCGTAACCTCGAAACAATATGTGCTGCCCCACATCATTGTCTAACTGTGAATGAAGTTTCAGCTTGATGGGACGTAAACTGTAGGAGTTTTCCGGAAACGAAAAATTTACAGACGGACGATCAGACGGACGGACGGACGCCGGTGGGGTGGGCATAACATAATACGACCGTTTTTCAAACGGGCGTATAAAAATGAAAATTTTAAGCTGAAAAATTGTGATATTTTTCTTATTTCTCTTCAAAATATAGATTGTGGGTACTCGTTAGAACCGCCTCGATGTAGATTGTTGGTACTCGTTAGAACCGCCTCATCGAGGCGGTTCTAACGAGTACCCGCAATCTATATGTTAGAGCAGAAATAAGAAAAATAAGGTTTACCCCTGTAAACCCCAGTTTTACTACATAAAAGTGGGGTTCATGGGGGTTAAAACTTCGTGATGTAACATTTTGCTCAACTGAGATGAAATTTTCATTTGAATCAGGTTTTGTCAACACGCAAAAGCATCACTTTTCGATCAACTAAAGACGGAAGAAACGGATTCACGGAATTATGTCACAGTTCATTAATTTTTCAGAGCTTATCGTTCAAGTTCAAAGAGTGTCAAGAATAACCAGTTGGGGACAGCCCTGAAAAAAAATAAGTCAGCACCTCGTGTAACAGCTCCGTTCCGGTTCACTTGCTGCATTCCTTCACGGCTTTTGTTGTGAGAATAGTCTGGCCCAGAAAACATGCACACTTCATATTTTCCAGTTCTGTGGTGCATTCCTTGCTTCCAAAGGATGACCCTTTTATAGAACATATTTAACGTCACTAAAGCTGGTGTCTGGGAATGTGGGGCGGCGGTAAAACGTCTCCCTGCCCTACATCATAGTGTAGTCTATATTTTCTTGTCCTTTGGGATCATTGATTCCATTGTGGAATTTTGAAAATACTCGAGGGTCACTGATGAGGCCTAATTGGCAGAAACTAGCTAGTCTGGCCCAGAAAACATGCACACTTCATATTTTCCAGTTATGTGGTGCATTCCTTGCTCCCAAAGGATAACCCTTTTATAGAACATATTCCACTGACTGAGGGAAGCCCACACTGGTTTGTCAACAATTGTGCCGATCTGATCCCACACATGCTCTGCTAGATTCGGATCTGGTGACGGTTAGGGCACGGAGGCGAAAAGATAATCAATTATCAGTCCTGCCATGGGGATCCATAATCAATTAGTAATCACTGAAGATTTGGTCATAATTTTACCTGTCTGAGCCTATCTCCTAGCATGTGCGGCGTCTCAACTGGGTCTGCATTCTCCCACTCATTCAGCTATTTTATGCACGACTTTGGGTAGTAAATTGTACTTATCAAATAATCGATTACAAGCAATCAGTAATGATAATCATGTTGGTGGAATTTATCGATCGATTAATGGATTATCCGGTTAATCGTGCCAGCCTTAGTGACGGTGCAGGTCATGAGAGCACCTCATTATGAATGCACTCTTGCACAAATATAGCATACAGGGGCATAATGTGAGGGCCCCCGCCCATTTGGGCTTGAAGAAATAAATGGGCTGCATGATGCTTCCACGCAGAGCTGAAACCGACGGCACACGAGTACTGGTAAACCGCTTAACATTTCTCAAATATGATTAAGATTGGTCATTGTCAGTAATGACAGACAAACTATTATTATTATTATAACCCTGTATCTAGGACCAGTCAACATACCGTCAGGAAATCCTCAATGGAGAACTGGAAACGGGCACTGTTTGCCATTCCGTCTGCACTGCAGCAGGATAAGCATTAAACAGAATATAGGAGGAAAATCAAAATATAACAAGAGGCCCATGGGCCACTACGCTCACCAGAGGTCATGTGGTTTATTCCATATACAGGCAAGGTGCCCGTCTTGGTCATGTGACAACAATACCACGAAAAATGTTTAATTGCCTCACCCCCATTGAGGCTTTTCATGTAATTTGGTTTCAACCAGCACAGCTCTTTTACTGGCGAAGAAGATAAAAATACTGAATCTGAGCCATCCAAGACAAAGGCCAGTAATGACCTTGACCTTTGGAATTAATAAACTTCCATTCAGCTAACTGCAAATATCATTTTTTATGTCACAGCTTACCAGGCAATCAGAAATATCCACTACTTTGCCATTTTTCCATACAAATGTCTAAGTGACCAAGTTTGACCTTGACATAAAACAGGTCCAGGTCAACCAAAGGTCATCATTTGAACAAACTTGGTAGGGCCAGAGTCCCTGATGCTGCATACCAAGTTTCAAGATCATCGGCCACTCGGTTCTTGAAAAGAAGATTTTTAAAGGTTTTTACCATATATTGGCATGGGGGCCATATTGGTCATGTGACCCAGTCCTCACGAACAAACTTTCGTTCATCCATTCCATAAAGGCTTCACATGTAATTTGCTTTCAATTGACCGAGTAGTTTAAGTGAAGAAGAAGATAAAAATACTGAATCTGAGCCGTCCTGGACAAAGGTTGGTAAATGACCTTGACCTTTGGAACTGATAAACTTCCATTCAGCTGATTGTAAATACCATTTCTGATGCCACTAGCTAATATACAATCATTAAAATCCACTGTTTTGCCATTTTTCCATACAAGTGTCTAAGTGACCAAATTTGACCTTGACGTAAAACAGGTCAAGGTCAACCAAAGGTCATCATTTGAACAAACTTGGTAGGGCCAGTGTCCCTGATGCAGCATACCAAGTTTCAAGATCATTGGCCATTTGGTTCTTGAGAAGACGATTTTTAAAGGTTTTTACCATATATGGGCATGGTGACCATATTGGTCATGTGACCTAGTCCTCATGAACAAACTTTTGTTCCCCCATTCCATAGAGGCTCCACATGTAATTTGGTTTCAATTGGCCAAGTAGTTTAAGTGAAGAAGAAGATAACAAGAGGGCCATGATGGCCCTGGATCGCTCACCTGATCCATAGAGTAACAAGTGGGACCAGGGGAGGGCCATTATTAACCCTAGGGCTATAATGTGCATAATGTTCTGAGACGTCTAAAAAGGTGAAGCTACATACCAAATATCAACAAAGGCTATAATTTGAACAATCTTGGCAACGGTCCACTAGATATACTACATACCAAATATCAAAGACCTGGGCCTTGCGGTTTCAGAGAAGAAGATTTTTTTTAAGATATTCCCTACTTAAGCCTATATAAAACCAAATGGCTCCAGGGCGGGGACATTTTTGGCCTCAGGGCTATAATTTAAACCATCTTGATAGAGGTCCACTAGAGGAAGCTTCACACCAAATATCAAAGACCATGGCCTTGCTGTTTCAGAAGAAGATTTTTAAGGAATATCTCTATATAAATCTATGTAAAACCAAAGGGCCCCAGGACGGGGGCAGTTTTGGCCCTAGCACTATAATTTGAACAATCTTGGGAGGGGTCAACTAGATGAAGCTTCATACCAAATAGCAAAGACCTGGCCCTTGGGGTTTCCAAGAAGAAGATTTTTAAAGATTTTCCCCATATAAGCCCATGTAAAACCATAGGGCCCCGGGACGGTGGCATTTTTAGCCCAAGCACTATAATTTGAACAATCTTGGTAGGAGTCCACTAGATGAAGCTTCATACCAAATAGCAAAGACCTGGGCCTTGCGGTTTCAGAGAAGAAGATTTTTAAAGATTTTCCCTATATAAGCCCATTTAAAACCAAAGGGCCCCGGAGTGGGGGGGGGGGGGGAGAAGGACCATGGCTGTGTGGGATAAAGCTTCATACCAAATATCAAAGACATGGGCCTTACGGTTTCAGAGAAGAAAATTTTTAAAGATTTTCCCTATATAAGCCCATGTAAAACCAAAGGTCCCCGGAGCGGGGGCATATTTGACCCCAGCACTATAATTTGAACAATCTTGGTAGGGGTCGCCTAGATGAAGCTTCATACCAAATATCAAAGACCTGGGCCTTACGGTTTCAGAGAAGAAGATTTTTAAAGCTCTTCCCTATATAAGCCCATGTAAAACCAAAGGGCCCTGGAGCGGGGGCATTTTTGGCCCCAGCACTATAATTTCAACAATCTTGGTAGGGGTCCACTAGATGAAGCTTCATACCAAATATCAAAGACCTGGGCCTTGCAGTTTCAGAGAAGAAGATTTGTAAAGATTTTCCCTATATAAGCCCATGTAAAACCAAAGGGCCCCGGAGCAGGGGCATTTTTGGCTCCAGCACTATAATTTGAACAATCTTGGTAGGGGTCGCCTAGATGAAGCTTCATACCAAATATCAAAGACCTGGGCCTTACGGTTTCAGAGAAGAAGATTTTTAAAGCTCTTCCCTATATAAGCCCATGTAAAACCAAAGGGCCCTGGAGCGGGGGCATTTTTGGCCCCAGCACTATAATTTCAACAATCTTGGTAGGGGTCCACTAGATGAAGCTTCATACCAAATATCAAAGACCTGGGCCTTGCGGTTTCAGAGAAGAAGATTTTTAAAGATTTTCCCTATATAAGCCCATGTAAAACCAAAGGGCCCCGGAGCGGGGGCATTTTTGGCTCCAGCACTATAATTTGAACAATCTTGGTAGGGGTCGACTAGATGAAGCTTCATACCAAATAACAAAGACATGGGCCTTACGGTTTCAGAGATGAAAATTTTTAAAGATTTTCCCTATATAAGCCCATGTAAAACCAAAGGGCCCCGGAGCGGGGGCATATTTGACCCCAGCACTATAATTTGAACAATCTTGGTAGGGGTCCCCTAGATGAAGCTTCATACCAAATATCAAAGACCTGGGCCTTACGGTTTCAGAGAAGAAGATTGTTAAAGCTCTTCCCTATATAAGCCCATGTAAAACCAAAGGGCCCTGGAGCGGGGGCATTTTTGGCCCCAGCACTATAATTTCAACAATCTTGGTAGGGGTCCACTAGATGAAGCTTCATACCAAATATCAAAGACCTGGGCTTTGCGGTTTCAGAGAAGAAGATTTTTAAAGATTTTCCCTATATAAGCCCATGTAAAACCAAAGGGCCCCGGAGCGGGGGCATTTTTGGCTCCAGCACTATAATTTGAACAATCTTGGTAGGGGTCGACTAGATGAAGCTTCATACCAAATAGCAAAGACATGGGCCTTACGGTTTCAGAGAAGAAAATTTTTAAAGATTTTCCCTATATAAGCCCATGTAAAACCAAAGGGCCCCGGAGCGGGGGCATATTTGACCCCAGCACTATAATTTGAACAATCTTGGTAGGGGTCGCCTAGATGAAGCTTCATACCAAATATCAAAGACCTGGGCCTTACGGTTTCAGAGAAGAAGATTTTTAAAACTCTTCCCTATATAAGCCCATGTAAAACCAAAGGGCCCTGGAGCGGAGGCATTTTTGGCCCCAGCACTATAATTTGAACAATCTTGGTAGGGGTCCACTAGATGAAGCTTCATACCAAATATCAAAGATCTGGGCCTTGCGGTTTCAGAGAAGAAGATTTTTAAAGATTTTCCCTATATAAGCCCATGTAAAACCAAAGGGCCCCGGAGCGGGGGCATTTTTGGCTCCAGCACTATAATTTGAACAATCTTGGTAGGGGTCGACTAGATGGAGCTTCATACCAAAAAGCAAAGACATGGGCCTTACGGTTTCAGAGAAGAAAATTTTTAAAGATTTTCCCTATATAAGCCCATGTAAAACCAAAGGGCCCCGGAGCGGGGGCATATTTGACCCCAGCACTATAATTTGAACAATCTTGGTAGGGGTCCCCTAGATGAAGCTTCATACCAAATATCAAAGACCTGGGCCTTACGGTTTCAGAGAAGAAGATTTTTAAAGCTCTTCCCTATATAAGCCCATGTAAAACCAAAGGGCCCCGGAGCAGGGGCATTTTTGGCCCCAGCACTATAATTTGAACAATCTTGGTAGGGGTCCACTAGATGAAGCTTCATACCAAATATCAAAGACCTGGGCCTTGCGGTTTCAGAGAAGAAGATTTTTAAAGCTCTTCCTTATATAAGCCCATGTAAAACCAAAGGGCCCCGGAGCAGGGGCATTTTTGGCCCCAGCACTATAATTTGAACAATCTTGGTAGAGGTCCACTAGATGAAGCTTCATACCAAATATCAAAGACCTGGGCCTTGCGGTTTCAGAGAAGAAGATTTTCAAAGATTTTCCCTATATAAGCCCATGTAAAACCAAAGGGCCCCGGAGCGGGGGCATTTTTGGCCCCAGCACTACAATTTGAACAATCTTGGTAGGGGTCCACTAGATGAAGCTTCATACCAAATATCAAAGACCTGGGCCTTATGGTTTCAGAGAAGAAGATTTGTAAAGATTTTCCCTATATAAGCCCATGTAAAACCAAAGGGCCCCGGAGCGGGGGCATTTTTAGTCCCAGCACTATAATTTGAACAATCTTGGTAGGGTTCCACTAGATGAAGCTTCATACCAAATATCAAAGACCTGGGCCTTGTGGTTTCAGACAAGAAGATTTTTTAAGTTTTTGGTGAAAAAAATCTATTTTTGGCTCCTATGACCTAGATGTGCAACGGACCGGAACCATTTGAACAACTTTGAAAGGGGACCACCTAAGGATCATTCCTGTGAAGTTTGGTCAAAATCCAATTAGTGGTTTAGGAGGAGATGTCGTTTAAAGAAATTGTTTACGGACGGACGCACGGACGCACGGACGCACGCACGGACGACGGACGAAAAAAGTGATCCCAAAAGCTCACTTCGTCACTACGTGACGGTGAGCTAAAAATACTGAATATGAACCGTCCTGGACAAAGGTCGGTAAATGACCTTGACCTCTGAAACTGATAAATTTCCATTCAGCTGATTGAAAATACCATTTCTGATGCCACTAGCTAATATACAATCAGAAAAATCCACTGTTTTGCCATTTTTCCATACAAATGTCTGAGTTACCAAATTTGACCTTGACGTAAAACAGGTCAAGGTCAACCAAAGGTCATCATTTGAACAAACTTGGTAGGGCCCTAGTCCCCGATGCTGCATACCAAGTTTCAAGATCATCGGCTGTTCGGTTCTTGAGAAGAAGATTTTTAAAGGTTTTTACCATATATGGGCATGGCGGCCATATTGGTCATGTGACCCAGTCCTCACGAACAAACTTTCGTTCCCCCTTCCCATAGAGGCTCCACATGTAATTTGGTTTCAATTGGCCAAGTAGTTTCAGAGGAGATGTTGTTTGAAAATGTTGACGACGCAGACGATGACGGACGACGGACCAATGCCTATACTATAAGCTCCCCCGGAGCCTTCGGCTCTGGTGAGCTAAAAAGCCTGAAATCAAGAAAAAATCAAGCTCTAAAAGGCTGAAATCCTGAAAATGCCTACAAAATATGAGGTCTGAAATTATCAAAGAAGGACAAATTCTGGTTGGGTGAGGCGAAGGTGTCAAGTATATAACATCACCAAGAGCTCACAGTTTGGCAAGGCTTGTTGTCCTTGCGAAAACATGCCTATACAAATACACTGTAAACTTTACCTCCGAAAAATTGAAGTATTTTAGATGAAAAAATTGTGATATTTTTCTTATTTCTGCTCAAAATATAGGTTGCGGGTACACGTTAGAACCGCCTCATCGAGGCGGTTCTAACGAGTACTCACAATCTATATTTTAGAGCAGAAATAAGAAAAATAAGGTCTATCCCTGTAAACCCCAGTTTTACTATATAAAAGTGGGGTTCAAGGGGATCAGAATTATATAGGCGTGTTTTTGTGATGTCCTTGCTGCAGTTAAGGAAGGAGGGGAGGAGGGGGTGGGGGAAGCTGTTAATTCTTCACTTTCGCTCACTTTCCTCTTTCTCCTCTGTACCTTTCATCTTCTCTTCTTTCTACCTTTCTCTAGGGTTGGCATGTCGATAAACTCCAACACAAATATAGGGATCAACATGGTTTATCATGCATTAACATTTGCTGGATCCCAAGGAAGTTGTTTGAACACGAGGCGGCTAGGCCGAATGTTCAAATATCTTCCGAGGGAAATAACCATGGATGATCGTTGTTCTTGCATAACTTACGAATCTAACAGCAAAGGAGCAGTCCCTATAAGGCCCATTTTATGGCCCCTTTTGATTTTCTTTAAACTTTGCAGACTCAACATAGGATGTATTTGCTGTAAAGTGGTGAAATTTCAGATCCGCAGATGTAATGGTATTGGCTCTATGAGCAACCAAAGTGGGTGGGGTAATTCTACCCCATTGAGAGACCTGTGGTTCTTACGCTATTATCTCTAGCACAAAGCATCCTGGCAAATGGGTCTTTTTAGTATTGTTTAGACCTTTATAGATGTTAAACATAATGCATGTTTTTGTGGAAAAATTCTTCGTTTTACCACTATACTCACTTATAAGTTGTACCTAAATTTCAGCTAAATTTACTGACCGTCTTTACGCAAAACCACAACATAAGTTTATTTCCAAAGCTACTGCAAAAGTACTTGACAGGGATAATCAAGATATAATGGGCATTGCTAAATTATGAGCATTTCTGTTTTCTGTAATTACTTATAGAGTTATCTGCCCCTGAATCCATTTTTTGTCATATTTTCTGTCATATTTGAAATCTATTGATATATGGCAAAAGGATTCTTCAAAACAGTCAAAAACTCAGCACACAATGATTTTCTGTCGATCTTATGAAGCTATTAGGTGATTTGTAAATATCTTCTTTGATAATGACTTAAGCAATATGGGTGGGTTAAATACACCCCTTTGCTATTTCTACTGCAAAACTTCCTTGGCTTTATGTCAACTCATCTTCATAAATCTATCTTACTGACAATTAAGATGAAGTTAGAAAAAAACGAAACTTTCTCATAATCTTTAGAATAAGTCTCCTTTTAGGTCATACTTACCTGTAACATTGAAATATTACTGAACTTATTAAATCTTGCATTACATCAAAACATTTATTTGAAGCTTTTCTGTTGATTTTACATGTATTTGGAACTGCAGCCAAAATGGTTAGTAGAAAATTGTGGTTCATCTTGTCCAGATTCCACAGCAGTTTTAGGCTTCATATATGCTTTCAGGTAAACCAAGAAATGATGCTTGCAGAGCCCTTCAAGCACTGGCTTACCCAGTCCCTTCACTTGTATATCATTTTTGAGCCTTCAATAGTCTCTGGCCTTTGATTCTGGTACTCTTTGAGCCTTTCATTTAACTCTTGACAACACATACATGGTCGACCAACTGGTAGGTGTTGTTTTTTTTATGAATTTACCTATCAAGTGATTTCGACAGCCAGTCTTCAATAGATTATCAGCTTTGGCTGACCAACAATTGCTTAGGGATTTTACAGGAAGCAGAGTCACTACAAAGATCCTGATTTAGACACTGACAGTTATGTTAGAAATCCAGTAAACAAAACAAACATTCAATATTTTACACCTGAACCAATGGTGATGGTTGGCTGGACATAGAGGGTCCTTCATCCCACTGGTAGTCTGTGCTACTGACCATTCTAAGGCAGTGGTTTTGATGTGGTTCATGTAATACTTTGGCTTGTTGATGTCCCCTTTGTGTGTTATATTTGTAATGTGTCTTTTGTTTAACATTTTAATCACCCCTTGTGGGGAAGAAATTTTTTATTTTTGCATATGTGTTTTGTCTGTCCTTGATTTGGCCACATCTTGTGATTGTGGCTTTCCTTGAACCTTTACTTTTTACTTTTGTTCATGGGTTCACAAGTCTGATGTTTGACTTTGGTGTGTTTGTCTACTATTCTGTTCTCTATCAGACCGAGAAGGATGTTACTGTTGCAATTGAATTTAGTGCTATGTGTATATACCCGGTAACCATCTATACTTTCTATTCATCTTCATCAGACACACTTGATGCACTCCGAGTGTCTATGGCTGCATCTACGGCGTGGTCTATGTGATCTCTGTTAAGTTTAGCGTCATTATTTTCTGTATTGTATCTAAAGAAACTTAAGTACCAGAGAACATATGCTATATGTGCACAGCAACCAGACTGTGCGTGCCCCACTTCGGCACCGACAGTACCACCCACTAATTGGATTTAGTCCTTGACTGCACTCGATCCATAAACTATTACCTAGTCAGCCCCCGCCCATAGGGGCTTGAAGAAATATATGGGCTGCATGATGCTTCCACGCAGAGCTGAATCCGGCCCGCACACTAGTACTGGTAAACCGCTTAGAGGATCTAAGCCTGTCCAGGAACCGCGGTTCGAGGCGGACCGTCCATGCTAATAAACCCTATTGGTTTCATTGGGCGACAGGGATTGAGAGGTCATTTCATCTCAATGTCGGGAAAAAGTCCCACAAAATTGGAAGCAACGTCTCCAAAATGACCTTTACGGTGTTGACGGGGACGTTAAACCTCATATCAAACAAACAAAATGCTTTGCTGGAAGTATGCCTGGAAAAAATCTTGGCTTTAAATATACTTTCCTCCTCTTTAGGCATTAAGTTTTCATACCGCCCATTCTCATTGGAATGCTCATCTGAGTAACACTGAGCTTGTTTTACTTGATATATGCCATGCTCAAATCCCTAAGCTCATTTTCAGCTAGTTGAGGAAACTTCTAAATCTGCATCCTGCACCTTTTTCCCATTTAACACGTTTCTTCCCCCCCCCCCCCCCCTCCCCAATCATATTTTAGTACTTTTCCCATCAGCTTGTTAGGACTTTTCCCCAATGCCATCATTCTTTTGGTGGCCGGATTTGAACCAAGCACCTTTCGATTGTAAGTCTGACGCACTAGCCACTGAGCTATCAAGGCTATTTACTTTTAATAGAATGTGATGCAGAGCAAAAGAATAAATATAAAAATTCATGTAAAAACAAGATGTGTTTGTGAAACACTGATACCCCTGGACAGCGCATGTTAAATATGAAAGCAGTATCACTAAGCAATCGAAAGAAATGGCCAATGTTCAAGTCTTAAAAAGTAGGTCAAGGTCACAAGGTAAAAACAAGAGGCCCATGGGCCACTATGCTCACCAGAGCTCAGGTGGGCACTGCCCATCCTGCCCAATGGCAGCCATGTATTTTAACATGATATCATTTTAATCCACCAAATGAACCCCCATGTCCAAATGAGCACCCATGTGGACTCAGCATCTGAAAAGTTAGGCCTTTTATGAAGTAGAGGGGGTGGGGCATGGACCCAATGGAGCCCTGGTTGGTATCACTAAATGCGTCTTATCATAAGAAACAAAAATATATATGGTTTAGCAGTGGGGATCTGTAAGGCCTCTTTAACAGTTGAGGGGTTGGGGCATGCCCTGTTGATCCCAGGAAAGCCCAAACTGTTGTCCCTAAATGTGTCTTATCATAAGGACCAAGTATATATATGGTTCAGTGCTGGGAATCTGACCGGTTTCAGAGATTTGAGGCCCTTTTATGAAATAGGAATGGCCCCTGTGGACCCCGCTACAGTAGGTGTGCTAATAATAAGGAACAAGAACATATATGATTATGGGGTGGGGATTTGAATGGTTTCTGAAATATAAAGCCTTTTATGAAATGGAAGGGCGGGGCACATTGCCTCAGCACAAAGAGACCTCCAGGTTGGTGTGATTGAACGAGTCTTATCATAAGGAACAAGTATATGGTTTAGGGGTTGGGATCTGAACTATTTCTGATATATATGGCTTTTAATGAAGTAAAGCGGTGTGGCATGGCCTGGGCATGCCCCGGGGACTCCCAAGCTGGTGTCACTGAATGCGTCTTATCATAAGAAAGATAAATATATATGGTTTAGGGTGGGGCTAAGAACATTCTCTGAGATATAAGGCCTTATGTGAAGTGGAGGGGTGGGGCAAGGCCCAGGGAGACTCCCAGGTTGGTGTCAATGAATGTGTCTTATCATAAGGAACAAGACTATATATGGTTAAGGGGTGGCCATCTGTAGGGTTTCCGAGATATTGTGATATTATGAAATGGAGGGGGTGGGGCATGGCCCCAGCATATCCCTGGGAACCCCCAGGTTGGTGTTACTGAATGCGTCTTATCATAATGAACAAGAATATATATGGTTTAGGGGTGGGGATCTGAACAGTTTCTGAAATATATGGCCTTTTTTGAAGTGGAGGGGTGGGGCAAGGCCCCAGCGCGTCTTTGAGGACCCCCAGGTTGGTGTCAATGAATGTGTCTTATCATAAGAAGCAAGCATATATATGGTTTATGGGCGGGGATCTGTAAGGTTTCCGAGATACTGGGCCTTTTATCAAATGGAGGGGGTGGGGCATGGCCCCGGTGCATCCAGGGGACTCCCAGGTTGATGTCACTGAATGGGTCTTATCAAAAGGAACAAGAATATATATGGTTTAGGGGTGGGAATCTGAATGGTTTCCGAGATATTGGGCCTTTTATAAAGTTGAGGGGGTGGGGCCTGACCTGTGCGCATTCCTGACGACCCCCAGGTTGGTGTTACTGAATGCGTCTTATCAATAGGAACAAGAATATATATGGTTTAGGGGTGGGGATCTGAACAGTTTCTGAGATATATGGCCATTTGTGAAGTAGAGGGGTGGGGCAAGGCCCCAGCGCATCTCTGAGGACCCCCAGGTTGGTGTCAATGAATGTGTCTTATCATAAGAAGCACGCATATATATGGTTTAGGGGCGGGGATCTGTAAGGTTTACGAGATATTGGGCCTTTTATGAAATGGAGGGGGTGGGGCATGGCCCCGGCGCATCCAGGGGACTCCCAGGTTGATGTCATCGAATGGGTCTTATCATAAGGAACAAGAATATATATGGTTTAGGGGTGGGGATCTGAATGGTTTCCGAGATATTGGGCCTTTTATTAAGTGGAGGGGGTGGGGCATGACCTCGGCGCATCCCTGAGGACCCCAAGGTTGGTGTTACTAAATGCGTCTTATCAATAGGAACAAGAATATATATGGTTTAGGGGTCGGGATCTGAATGGTTTCTGAGATATATGGCCTTTTATGAAGTGGAGGGGGTGGGGCATGGCCCCGGCACAACCTGGGGGACCCTCAGGTTGGCATAAAAGCATATGGCTGAAAGAATTTTACTCAAGAAACATTTCTATAAAAGTTTTGTCCAAATATCTGCAATGACTTGGCAGTAAATGCCATTTTTCAATTTTCCCCATTATAAGTCTATGGAAACTCTAAGTTGCCATAGCAACCAAACTAATGGGCCGATTTTCATAAAAAACACAAACTTTCAATCCCCCTGCCCAAGGATGCTACAGATAAAATTTGGGCTGAATCGGTCCAGTGGCTTCAGAGAAGAAGATGTTTGAAAGTGTTGACGTCAGACGACGACGACGACAACGACAACGACGACGACGACGACGACGACGACGCCGGACAACTGCCTATCCTATAAGCTCCCCCGGAGCCTTCGGCTCTGGTGAGCTAAAAATATGAGATCATTGGAAAGGTCTTGTGACATAGAATGCACATGTGAAATATGAAAGCCCTATCACTTACCAATCGAAAGTTATAGCCAATGTTAAAGTTTTTAAAAAGTAGGTCAAACTTCAAGGTAAAGGTCATGAGGTCAAAAATTATGTTACCACTGGAAAGGTCTTGTGAAAAAATATGCACATGTGAAATATGAAAGCCCTATCACTTACCAATCAAAAGTTTCGGACTATGTTAAAGTTTTTAAAAAGTAGTTCAAATGTCAAGGTGAAGGCCACGAGGTCAAAAGTTATCATACCACTAGAAATCTTGTGACAAGGAATGCATATTTGAATTATGAAAGCTCCACCACTTACCAATCTAAAGTTATGGCCAATGTTAAAGTTTTTAAAAAGTAGGTCGAATGTCAATGTCACAAGGTCAAAAATTATGGTACCACTAGAAAGGTCTTGCGACAAGGACTGCACTTGTAAACTATGAGCCCTATCACTTACCTATCTAAAGTTATTGCAAATGTTAAATTTTTTAAAATTTTGAAAAAAGTAGGTCAAAGGTCAAGGTCAAGGTTATGAGATCAAAAATTATAGTACCACTGGAAAGGTCTTGTTATAAGGTATACACAAGTGAAATATGAAAGCTCTATCTATTTCCATTCAATAGTTATGCCCAATGTTAATGGTTTTGTAGGCAGACCGACAGATCAAAAACTATTTGCCGCCCGAATCTCGATTCCGGGGGCATAATAAGTGTTGTCATCCAATAAAAGATCAATTTCTTTATTTCTAGACATTTCTGGTGTAACGAATGTGAACAGTTATTGTTTCTACCATCAATTATAGTATGCGCTAGTTCTTACTGTTCACAAGTATGATTTGTGAAAATGAATTGACATAAAGCCAAGGAAATTTTTGCAGTAGAAATAGCAAAGTGGTGTATTTGACCCACCCATATTGTTTTAAGTCGGTATCAAAGAAGATATGTACAAATCACCTAATAGATTCATTAGATCGACAGAAAACCATTGTTTGCTGAGTTTTTGACTTTTTTGAATAATCCTTTTGGCATATATTTATAGATTTTAAATATGACAGAAAATATGACAAAAAATGGATTCAGGGGTTGATAACTCCATATGTAATTATAGAAGAAAAAAATGCTCATAATTTGGCAATGCCTATTATATCTCAATTATCCCTGCCAAGTACTTTTGCAATAGCTTTGGAGATAAACTTACGTTGTGGTTTTGCGTAAAGACGGTCAGTAAATTTAGCTGAAATTTAGGTACGACTTATAAGTGAGTATATTGGTAAAGTAAAGAATTTTTCCACAAAAACATATACATTATGTTTAACATCTATAAAGGTCTAAACAATAGTAAAATGACCCACTTGCCAGGATGCTTTGTGACAGGGATAATAGCGTAAGTACCACAGGTCCCTCAATAGGGTAGAATTACCCCACCCACTTTGGTTGCTCATAGAGCCAATACCATTACATCTGCGGATCTGAAATTTCACCATTTTACAGCAAATACATCCTTTGTTGAGTCTGCGAAGTTTAAAGAAAATCAAAAGGGGCCATAAAATGGGCCTTATAGGGACTGCTCCTTTGACGAAAACTCCCAAACGTGCCATATAAATTCAATATAAACTCTTCAAATGCGATTGGCAAACCAAAATGGCGGCCAGTTCAGAATGTTGTTTACAATGATGTTGTCATGCATTGACGTCATCATAGAACCTTCAAACACAACGTTCAGGGCGATAACGTTACGTCGCCTAACGTAACGTAAACAAAGCAAGGTCCGTCTTGTGATATCAAAAGCTCAAAATCCATGTTCAAACAGCACGCGAATTTCATGATTTGAACATGGTTTTTGCTGTTTGAGCATGGCTTTTGGTCCATTTGACAATGGCTTCAAACAGCCATGCGCATAGGTATTTATGCAAGAACAATCAAGCAACTTACTGTGTTTTCTTATGCTGACTTTGGACATGTTTGGTTGAACCAAGCATTTCCCATGTCAGCATGAGCAGCATATGGCATAAGGAAGGGTGAGATGGTTGGATGATCTTCTTAATAGAAGCACTTTCTAGATCTTGTTTTTATGATTAGAATTTAACATATGACGTCGCGTCTGAGAATGTACTAACGCCAGGATATAAATTGGATAATCCATTAGTGGATTAAATATGCAAATTAGTTAGTTACGCCCCATAACGTTACAATATTTTATTTACTGCACAACTATACCCTATAAGGGTTAAAGGCAACATGAATGATGTCCTTAACGACGTCACGTTTACTAATTGTGGCATATTGACATTTTTGTTAAACAATCAGGATTAAAATAAGTTTTAAAAAGAAAGAATCTTGCATTCGTGCTCATGTATTATTGAATTTATTAAACTCGTTGAAGAAAAGGGATAAAATGCTCGGCAAAGCCTTGTATTTTATCCCGTTTCCTCAACTCATTTAATAAATTCAATAATACATGAACACTCATGTAAGATCCTCTATATAATGCCTGTGTACTTTTTCCTTACCATGCTGTGGCAAATATGGTCAACAAGTCCTAAGCAAAGTGTTAATGAAACAAGGACATACAAAACAAAAAACATGTTATTTGAAAGAAAGTGATAATGAGTATCTAAAGGAAGTGAATTTTTTTTTAATACCTTGTGCACTTTTCCCTTACTATGGCAAATATAACAATTAGAAATGTCAACAAGAGCTCAGCGAAGTATTAATGAAACTAAACTTGTTTTCTGAGAAAACAGATACCCCTCGCAACCCCCCCCCCACCTCCCACCACCAAATAACCCTTTCAAAACAAGGTTACTGTAACAGCACCATTGTGACCTTGAAAATAAGATCACAAAAACCTCACCAGTTCTTCATCCTGACCTAATGTTATATCCATGCAAACTTGATTAAAATCCATCTAGTAATTCACGAGATATACAGCACACAACCTAAATCTGACCTAAATGGCATGGCTGTGACCTTGAAAATAAGGTCAAGGTCAACAAAACCTAATCAGTTCATCATCCTGTCCCAATGTTATATCCATGCAAATTTTATTAAAATCCACCCAGTAGTTCAGGAGATATCTTGCACACAAGAAAGTGTCTACCTAACTACCTTACCTACCTACCTAAAAACTATTTACAATCTGAATAACAGAGGTATCCAAAAACGCATACCTCATACTGTACAGACTTTCAACTCCTCTGCAGTCTTGGCATTTGCTGCAGAAGAGGGAAGACTATTCCAATGAGGAATACAGTGTAGTTCTAGGAAAGAAAGAGTTTTTCAGGGCATCGCTATAGGACTGGTACCTACGATATTGGGAGTTGTTTACTTTTGATGTCCCAGTTGGGGTTGACCCCGTTGCAGGGGTAAATAACCTTTCTTTATTAACAGACACTGTATCAGAGTGTATCTTATAGAAGAAGGTTAAAGAGGACTGCTCAGGACGGGCCTCTAGGGACGGCCACTCTAGCTCATTAGTTTCATGCCGACACATACACATACAACGACACTGATGGGATCTACATCGAAAACAATATGTCCATAGGGGGACATAACAAGGACATACAAAACACAAACATGCAATTTTAAAGTAAATTAGAATGTCAGAGTAATTAAAGGAAGTAAAAAAAAAACATATTTTTCCTTCCTTTTTTTGTTGTTTTGTTTCTCATATGAGCCATATCATGGGAAAACATACAGTCGAACTTCAATGGCTCGAACACCTTTGGGACCTCGAAAATCTGTTCGAGACAGGGGTAGTTCGAGCTACTGAGGTTACTGTCAGGAGGCATAACGAGATACTTTTAGACATCTTTTCGGTGTTTTATATTGAAAATGTATGCTGTGTGTACTCATTAGAATCGCCTCATCGAGGCGATTCTAATGAGTACACACAACATACATTGCAAGGTAAAAAGACTAAAATCTACTTTAATTATCCCCCACTATTTCTTATGTATAGGATTTCGCTAGGGGCTCAAGAATGGGTTCAACAGATCCATGGTGAACAAGCCATCGGTGTTCGAGCCATCAAAGTTCTACTGTATTTTTTTTTCAGATCTGTCATGGTTTATATTTGTTATACTTTGTCTTCGCATGTAGGTATTGCTTATATCTTTTTCATTTTGATAGCTGTTTGGTCATTTCATTACGAAAACACGCCTATACAAATACATTGTAACCTTTATAGCGGAAAAAATGAAAATTTTAAGATGAAAAATTGTGATATTTTTCTTATTTCCGCTCAAAATATAGATTGTGGGTACTCGCTAGAACAGCCTCATCGAGGCGGTTCTAGCGGGTACCCACAATCTATATTTTAGAGCAGAAATAAGAAAACTAAGGTTAACCCCTGTAAACCCCAGTTTTACTTTATAAAAGTGGGGTTCAAGGGGGTCAAAATTTTATAGGCGTTTTGTGATGTTGTGGGAATGTAACTGTCCCTTTGGCTTTCCGCTTATGATCTTTTCATTAGGGTTTAGTTATTTCAGGTTTGTGTTTTTTTCCTTTGGTGTCTCTGATGGGGGTGTTGGGTGGTTGTATCGATTCCTGATCATTTTGCGTATGCAAAAGCTACTCACATATTTTCAGCAAAAATCACAATGTTTATATATTGTACTTGCTAGAACAATAAACAAAATTGTCATGACCCATCACAACCGCCCCCACCCATCAGGGCTTGAAGAAATATATGGGCTGCATGATGCTTCCACGCAGAGCTACAACTGACTCACACACGAGTACTGGTAAACCGCTTAGAGGATCTAAGCCTGCCCAGGCAAAGCGGTGCGAGTCGGACCGCCCATGCTTATAAACCCTATTGGTTTCATTGGGCGACAGGGCTTGAGATGTCATTTCATCTCAATGTCGGGTAAAAGTCCAACAAAATTGGAAGCAACGTCTCCAAAATGACCTTTACAGTGTTGACGGGGACGATAAACTTGAAATCAAACAAACAAATGACCTATCACGAAAACATGCCGATATAATTTTGACCCGTGAACCCCAATTTTTTTAAGTAAAACTGGGGTTTACAGGGGTAAACCTTATTTTTCTTATTTCTGCTCTAAAATTTAGATTGTGGGTACTCCTTAGAACCGCCTTGATGAGGCGGTTCTAAAGAGTAACAATAATCTATATTTGAGCAGAAAAAGGAAAACTATCACAATTTTTTTTATCATAAAATTTTCATTTTTTTTTCGGCGATGAAGGTTAAAATGTATTTGTATAGGCATGCTTTCGTAATGATCAACGAACTTGGCTAACGATGCATCACGTGAACAATTCTGTGAAATGAACACCCCCTTAAACCCCACATTATAAGGATAAAACTGGGGTTTACGGGGGTAAACATTATTTTTCTTATTTCTGCTCCAAGACAAAGGTTGTGGCGGTTCTAACGAGCACTCACAACCTATGTTTACAGTTTAAATAAGGAAAGTATCACAGATTTTCAGCAGAAAAGTAGCCATTTTGGAGACATTGATATTGCACTATGTTGCACGGGTGTGTTACCGTAATGGCTTTGAACATCTGAACCCTGATTGCATTTAGTTATTCTGAGTCTGCATGTTGCTTTTGAACAACTCAATCTAATTCAGGATTCAGGAGGAGATGATGTACTGAGATACTTCATTACGAAAACACACCCGTGCGACATAGTGCAATTTTTCACATATCCAAAATGTCCATTTTCCTGATGAAAATCCGTGATATTTTTCTTATAAATACTGCAAACATTGGTTGTGGGTGCTCGTTAGAACCGCCTCATTGAGGTGGTTCTAACGAGTACCCACAACCTATGTCTTGGGACAGAAATAATGTTTACCCCCGTAAACCCCAGTTTTCTCTATATAATGTGGGGTTTAGGGGGGTCTTCATTTCACGGACTTGTTCACGTGATGTTTGGAGAATTTCCATCAGGAAAATATGTCAATGTGAAATAATGGTATCCAACATGGTGTCAGAAATGACAAATATTAGGTAAAAATTTTTAACTCCTTTCTTATTTCTGATTAGTACCCACAATCTATGTTGAAAGCAACAAGAGGGCCAAGATGGCCATGAATCGCTCATCTGTCACCAGATGATCATAAGCAATGTTTAGAAAACAAGAGTTGGCATTAGATGCCAGACGTATGAGTCAGTGGTTCCCTGTGACAATTCAGAGCAGACTTGTATGTCACTTTTTGGACACCTTCTGGACATTGTTAGTCAGGTCTTAATGCACCAGTAGGAGATGAAGTGGCTCAGTCTTACTATCAATACAATACCTGGGCCTTCTGGTTTCAGAAGAGAAGATTTTTAAAAGTTTCCCTATATAAGTCTTTGTAAAATTGATGGGTCCCAGCATAGGGGAATTTTTGGTCCCAGGTCTATTATTTGGACCTCTTGGTAGAGGTCAGCTAGATGAAGCTTCATACCAAACACCAAAGACCTAGCCTTCTGGTTTCAAACAAAAAGATTTTTATAGGGTTTCCCTATATAAGTCCATGTAAAACCAGTTGGCCCCAGGGCTGTAATATGGTTGAGGGCGACTGGATACAACTTTCTACCAAATATCAAAGACCTGGGTTGGTTGGTTGATTTGAGGTTTAACGTCCCCGCCAACACTGTAAAGGTCATTTTGGAGACGTTGCTTCCAATTTTGTGGGACTTTTACCCGACACTGAGATAAAATGACATCTCAAGCCCTGTCCCCCAATGAAACCAATAGGGTTTATTAGCATGGACGGTCCGCCTCGCACCGTGGTTCCTGGACAGGCTTAGATCCTCTAAGCGGTTTACCAGTACTAGTGTGCGGGCCAGATTCAGCTCTGCGTGGAAGCATCATGCAGCCCATATATTTCTTCAAGCCCCTATGGGCGGAGGCCGCCAAAGACCTGGGCCTTCTGGTTTCAGTCAAGAAGATTTACCCTATATAAGTCTATGCAAAACCAGTGGATGCCGGCGTGGGGGTATTTTTGGCCAAAGGGCTATAATTTGAACAATCTTGGTAGAGGTCCACTTGATGAAGTTTCATACCAAATATCAAAGGGCTGCACGATGCTTCCACGCAGAGCTAAATCTGACCCGCACACGAGTACTGGTAAACCGCTTAGAGGATTTAAGCCTGCCCAGGCAAAGTGGTACGAGTCGGACCATCCATGCATATAAACCCTATTGGTTTCATTGGGCGACAGGGCTCGAGATGTCATTTCATCTCAACGTTGGGTAAAAGTCCCACAGAATTGGAAGCAACGTTTCCAAAATGATCTTTACAGTGTTGACAGGGATGTTAAACCTGAAATCAAACAAACAAACTGGGCCATCTGGTTTCAGTCAAGAAGATTTTTGAAGGTTTCCCTATGTAAGTCTATGTTAAACTGGTGGGCCCCGGTGCGGGGGCATATTTGGACCCAGGGCTAAAAATTTGAACAATCTTGGTAGAGGTCCACAAGATAAAGCTTCATACAAAATATCAAACACCTGGGCCATCTGGTTTCAGACAAAAAGATTTTCAAAGGTTTTCCCTATACACCGTTAAGTCTATGTAAAACAGGTGGGACCCAGCACTTGGGCAGTTTTGGCCCAAGGGCTATAATTTGAACAATCTTGGTAGAGGTCTAATAGATGAACCTTCATACCAAATATTGAAAACCTGGGCCTTGCAGTTTCAGAGAAGAAGACTTTTAAAGGTTTTCTCTATATAAGTCCATGTAAAACAGGTGGGCCCCGGCATGGGGGCATTTTTGGCCCCAGAGCTATACTTTGAACAATCTTGGTAGAGGTCCACTAGATATAACTTCATACCAAATATCAAACACCTGGGCCTTCTGGTTTCAGATAAGAAGATTTTTAAAGGTTTTCCCTACATAAGTCTATGTAAAACAGGTGGGCACTGGCCCAGGGGCATTTTTGGCCCCAGGGCTATAATTTGAACAATCTAGGTAGAGGTCCACTAGATGAAGCTTCATACCAGATATCAAAGACCTGGACTTTGCGGTTTCAGAAGAAGATTTTTCTAAGTTTCCATTAAAAAAATCTATTTTTAGCTCCTGTGACCTAGATGTGCAACAGACCAAAACCATTTGAACAACTTTGAAAGGGGACCACCTAAGAATCATTCCTGTGAAGTTTGGTCAAAATCTGATCAGTGGTTTAGGAGATGTCATTTGATATAATTGTTTACGGACGCACGTAGACACGCACGCACAGACGACGGACGAAAAGTGATCACAAAAGCTCACCTTGTCACTACGTGACAGGTGAGCTAAAAACTAGAGGAACTATCACTAAAGGTGATGAGTAATACCTCCGCCTCAATACCTGACACAGAAAGCAAACATAAACAGTGTCCACTGAGTCCATTCAGGGGCAATAATTCCATAATTGTTGGACAGATTCTCCTGAAATTTACGTCTTGCACATCTACTTATCCTAATGAATAAGTATGCCAAGTATCCATTGCATCCGACTGATAGTGAAGGAGTTCAGTGGACAAGATGTTTGCAAGCAAATCAGGGTCAAGAAAGTATGTTTCAAATTGATTCAGGGGCTATTACTCCGTAATTATGGGACAAACTTTAGTGAAATTTGCGTCTTGCACATCTACCCCTCCTGGTGAACAAATATGGGAAGCATCAATTGAATCCGACTGATAGTGAAGGAGGAGTTGAGCGGACAAGGTTTTTTAGCACATTATTTAGCAAATCAAGGGCCATACCTCCGTAATTATGGGACAAACTTTAGTGAAATTTGCGTCTTGCACATCTACCCCTCCTGGTGAACAATTATGGCAAGTATCAATTGAATCTGACTGATAGTGAAGGAGGAGTTGAGCGGACAAGGTTTTTTAGCACATTATTTAGCAAATCAAGGGCCATAACTCCGTAATTATGGGACAAACTTTAGTGAAATTTGTGTCTTGCACATCTACCCCTGCTGGTGAACAATTATGGCAAGTATCAATTGAATCTGACTGATAGTGAAGGAGGAGTTGAGCAGACAAAATTTTGCAGACAGACCGTGCAGACAGACCACCCGACAACCCAACCGACAGGCTGATTCCAGTATACCCCTTCAAACTACGTTTGCGGGTTCAAACTACATTTGCGGGGGTATAATAAGCCACAATAAGGCAAATAATGTATACCCCCTTCAACCTCACTTTTCTCTATATAAAGTGGGGTTTAGAGGGGTCTTCTTTTACAGACAGGTTAACATGAGGTTAGATGGCCTCCATTGCAGCAATCTTGGATATCCAAATACAATGATTTTAAAAATTCTGAGTCTCCATGTCCATGGCTAACATCTCAAATGGAGCCAGGACCTCACTTTAAAGACCTATTCCAATGTCTGGAGGAGCCCAGAATTAAAACTATGACCCTCGTTTGGCCAGTTACTTAAACAATGCATCATGGCGTCCTCTATTTTAACCCTAACCATGCTAAACCCGATACATCTTTTTTCGAAAACATTACAGATCCAGATCAGCTGGCTTATTGGAAGTGCAGTTGACCACCAGACATTGCTACATACTTACATCTAAGCTCTGGGCCTTATGGTTTCAGAGAAGAAAAAAGTTTTTCCCATTGTTAGTCTATGGGATCTGATAAGCACTGGGGTGTGGCCAATCTGGACCAGAGGGGCATAATTGGCAGAATATATGTAGGGGACCACTTTACATTGTTTTATACTAAATATCTAAACTATGTGCCTAGTGTTTCAGAGAAGAAGATTTTTTAAGTTTTTCCCATTATTAACCCTTATCTTGCTGAATATTCATTTAAGCCACACCTATTTCTGTCTTCAACCAATCAAGTTACTTGATGTAATTTATTGCTACACATTCATAAACTGAATGCCAAACAGTGTAGATCCTAATCAGATGGCTTCATCAGAAGCCATCTGATCAGGATCTACACTGTTTGCAAAGATCGGGGTTGTCGAGAACAGCAAGATAAGGGTTAAGCCTACGGTAGCTAAATGTTTCCATGGAAACCAGAATTTCAATCCGATCTGCCCCCAACTTTTTTGCAGCCTTTCCCCCTACCTGATAATGAATCACAGGAAATTTGATCAAGATTGGCTGTGGGGTAACAAAGTTACACTAATTTGAATCTGTGGACAGACCCGGAGCATTGGCATACTGTAAGCTCGCCAATGAGCCTTTGGCTCAAATGAGCTAAAATTTCCAAGAATGTAGTTCTAGTTTTATTTGTTTGTTTGAGGTTTAACGTCCCCATCAACAATGTATAGGTCATTTTGGAGACGTTGCTTCCAATTTTGTGGGACTTTTACCTGACATTGAGATGAAATGACATCTCAATCCCTGCCGCCCAATGAAACCAATAGGGCTTATAAGCTAAGACGGTCTGACTTGCACCGCTTTGCCTGTGCAGGCTTAGATCCTCTAATGGTTTTACCAGTACTCGTGTACGGGTCGGTTTCAGCTCTGCCTGGAAGCATCATGCACCCCATCTATTTCTTCAAGCCCCGATGGGCGGGAGCCGATAGTTCTAGTAATTCATACTAAATCCATATAATATGTGCATGTTTTTTATTGATAAATTAGGATAAAATCTCATAATCTTTTAAAACACTTCCTTTATTAAGTTCTACCGTAAAAATCCAAAAAATTTGGACACCTTGAGGACTTACTGTAATGCTACTAAACTTTTAACAAATTTGTTTCACGATCCAGCAAGGAGTCTAAATGGTGCAGACGGAATGACAAACAGTGTAGACCCAGGTCAGACTGCTCCTTCAGGAGCAGGAGCAGTCTGATCTGGGTCTGCACTGTTTGCTCAGGCCTACCTGCCCCAATATTTAGGATTATTACGTTAAGTAAATTATACCTCCAAATAAGGAAGCAGAACAAGGATATTTTGGGGAAATTTTTTCTCGTTTCTCCATTAACCCTTATCTTGCTGAATATTCATTTAAGCCACACCCATTTCTGTCTATCAACCAATCAAATTACTAAATGTAATTTATTGCTAGAAATTCACCAAACAATGTAGATCCTGATCAGATGGCTTCTTCAGAAGCCACACCCATTTCTGTCTATCAACCAATCAAATTACTTCATGTAATTTATTGCTACAAATTCATAAACTGAATGTCAAACAGTGTAGATCCTGATCATATGGCTTCTTCAGAAGCCATCTGATCTGGATCTACACTGTTTGCAAAGATAGGGGTTGTCATGAACAGCAAGATAAGGGTTAAAACATATTGTGGAATGTGGATACTTGTTAGAATCTTTTTACATTTATCCACAACATACATTTATAACTAGAGAAAGCGACCAGTGGGTCACGTATACCCCCGGCCAGGGCCATACTCTGATATAGCTTTCAAGCCTGTATGTTATATGAATGAAGATGTCAAGAAGCTATAAGAATCTATAAATGTGCTTGTAAAAGCTAAACTAAACATAAAATTTCTAAATGGACCAAGGGAGTGGGGGTATCAATGTTACCGAAGCAGCATGGTGGGTTATGCATCAATGAAATCTTTGGACTGGTATGCAACATCGATGCAAGTATTAATTGAATTTGTCTTAGAGTTTAGAACATACAGGCATCTATAAACTTTGTCATAAAACTTTAACCAAATGTAAAATTTCTAAGTCCGTGACCTAGAGGTCAAGGTCACTCTGGGTGGGGGAAGGGACATACATCACAAAATGTTGGAACTGGTACATTGATGCAAGTATCAACTTAATTTGTCTTAGAGTTTAGAACATACGGGCATCTATAAACTTTGCCATAAAACTTTAACCACATGTAAAATTTCAAAGTATGTGTCCTTGACCTCAAGGTCACTGTGGGGGGTAGAACATGCATCTATGAAATCTTAAGACCAGTATGCAACTTCAGTGTAAGTATCAACTAAATCTATCAAAGGGTTCAGAAGATACAATCTCTCAGAAACTTTGAACTGTGGGGGGTGGGGGGGGGGGGTGGGACATGCATCAATGAAATCTTTAGACCAGTATGTAACTTCAGTGTAAGTATCAACTAAATCTATCAAACAGTTCAGAAGATACAATCGCCTAGAAACTTTGACGCAAAACTTTAACCAAAATGTTAACGGACGGACAGACTGACGGAATGATGGACAAACGGCAGGACGAAAACTATATACCCCGATAGCATACTTTGTATGCCGGGGGTATAACAAGAAATAAGGAATATAACAATCTTACATGCGTGTAAGGGGTGGATAGATAAATCTGTTCCGAGGGTCAGTAAGGTTGCAGGCCGGCATCACTAGGCTTGGCAAGTGATGCTGGACTGTGATCCGCAGGAAGAGATTTTTTATCCACCCCTCACATTTCTTGCATACCTTTCATTTCTGGATTTTTAATAATGCAGTCACTGCAGTTGCCATCATCCGCCATATTGTGATGACAAAGGTTTGATGTTTACCGACGTGACAAAATGTGCTGTGATATCAACCTTAACAACATGCATATGAGGTCTTATTCAACCAGTGCATATCTAACACGTGAGAATATTCGATCTGTACACTGTCCCTGGGCAAGACCAGGGTAAGAACAGAATTTCTATCTTGGGCTAAAACCATGTGTTTCCTTAACTGGTATGCAAGAAAATTATATCTTATCCTCGCTATGCCTCTTTATCTAAAGCTATGTAAATGCAGATTTCTCAAAGCAACATTTCCACAACCTTGGCTCTTAAGGTGGATGAAGACAGAATAGCAATAAATATGGCCCCCGCACATTGGGGCTTGAAGAAATACATGGGCTGTGAGATGCTTCCACGCAGAGCTGAAACCGACCGCACATGAGTACTGGTAAACCGCTTAGAGGATCTAAGCGTGCCCAGGCAAAGCTGTGCGAGTCGGACTGTCCATGCTTATAAACCCCATTGGTTTCATTGGGCGACAGGGCTTGAGATGTCATTTTATCTCATTGTTGGGTAGAAGTCCCTTAAAATTGGAAGCAAAGTCTCCAAAATGACCTACACAATGTAGACGGGGACATTAAACCTCAAATCAAACAAACAAAACCGAAATAAATAACGCTGAGACTGAAATATAGTCAACTCCAATGATCTCAAAATCCAATTTACCATAAAATTCCTAAAAATTCGGACACCTTGAGGACTTGCTGTAATTCTCCTAAAATTTTAACAACTTTGTTTTATGATCATGCAATGAGTCCAAAAGGTTCAAAAGGAGTGCCAAACAGTGTGGACCCTGATCAGACTGCTCCTGCCAAACAGTGTAGACCCTGATCAGACTGCTCCTTTAGGAGCAGTCTGATCTGGGTCTGCACTGTTTGCTTAGGCCTATCTGTCCCAATACTTAGAATCATTACAGTACAAGGGTCCAGTTTGTAAAATTAAGCTATTAAAAAGTGGTTTTTTGAAACATAGAACAGGAACCGAAATGTAAATCAAGAATCACGACACATCTTCTTGCCGTGCATTCTTTCATATCTTGTTTGTTTGTTTGATTTGAGATTTAACGTCCCCGTCAACACTATTTAGGTCATTTTGGAGACATTGCTTCCAATTTTGTGGGACGTTTATCCGACACTGAGATGAAATGACATCTCAATCCCTGCCACCCAATGAAACCAACAGGGCTTATATGCATGGACGGGCAGTATGGTGTGTGTGTCTGTGAATTCGGGTTTAACGTCGCTTTCAATAATTTTTCAGTCATATCACGACGGTGTCTGGTTGCGACAGGGAGCTCAATGCTCACTTTTATAGTGCTGCCTCACTGAAGTATCATGTCCCATACACATTACATGATACCACACCCAGTAACATTATCCTGACACTGGGTCAACCAGTCCTAGCCCTACCCTGTAAATCTGAGTGCCAAGCGAGGAGCAGCTAGTACCATTTTTAAAGACTTTGGTATGTCGTGGCCCGGGATCGAACCCTTGACCTCCTGTTCCCCGGAGTGGACACTACCAACTGAGCTATCGGGTCAGTACATGGACGGGCAGACTCGCACGCCATTACGGGCAGACTCGCACCACATTGCCTGCGCAGGCTTAATACACCACATTGCCTGTGCAGGCTTAAGACCTTCTAAACGGTTCACCAGTACTTGTGTGCAGGTCGATTTCAGCTCTGCGTGGAAGGTATATGCAACCCATCTATTCCTACAATCTTTAATATATCTATTTTTTTCTTATTTAAACTATAAATACAGTTTGAAGGTGCTCATTAGAACTGCCTCATTGAGGCGGCTCATTGAGAGGTTAGTTCAATAGCTCTCCCTGCTTCCAAGACAAAATTATGAGTAGTTTTTGCTACATTTTATCACCAAATATATTGAACAATGATCATGTTAACTTAAAACTTCATCGGTTTGAACAACTAGGTCTGAATAAGTCATCTCCCTTTGAACAATGGCGGCAAGTTTTGGGGGAGTGTCCATCCACCTTAATCCAACAATCTTAACCTTTATCCCACTGCATAAAATACTTAAGCCACACCCAGACCTGATTATCAACCAATCAAATTGCTCCATGTAATTTATTTGTTCAATTCACAAACTGCATGACAGTGTTGATCCTGATCAGAAGCCATCTGATCTGGGTATACACTGTTAGCAAAGGTAGGGGTTGTCGTGTTCAGGGGGATAACGGTTAAACATGTCAACACAAGCAATGGTTACAGACTACATTAAATCTTTACCACTCTCTGGGCTAATTCAACAGACAACAAATAGTTAATATTTCCTTTAATTTCTCACAAAACAGGATTCGACATCTCATGAAAATCACCTTCATAGAAGACAATTTGCTTGAAATATCAAATCCTATTTTTTTTTATTTTTTTTCTGGGAATTTTTTTTTTTTTATTATTTTCCCTGAAAATAGGATTTGAAATGTCTTGCAAATTCTGGGGAAAATAAGAAAAATATTTCAAAATGTCGTCTAGTGAAAAATACTAAGCATGATGAGTGTTAATGCCTCTTCAGCAACAACCCTGTCGGTTCACAGCATTAAATAAACATTAAAAACATCCCTTCCATAACACAAATGGACTGGTCCAAATTCGGAGATGGAAAAGGTCATTTATGGAATTCTTTATCACACAAAAACCCAAGCTAATTATCTGCTGGTTCCTAGTCTGAAGGTTATCAGTGTTGGAAAAACAGGTAACCAGACCCCCCTGACCTTGAAAGGTCAGGGGGGTCTGGTTACCTGTTTTTCCAATATTGACAACGTGCAAGCTGGGAGCCAGCAGATAATGCAAATATGGTGACTACTCTTTAGGCCGCATGCCCCATGCATAAATCTCCCAGACTGGGCACCAATCCAATACTGGGAACCAGGAAGCAGCGATATTACTGTCCTACCATCACCACTTGCTTATAAGCTAGCTGACTGTCACCAATATCTGATATATTAAATCACAGCTCGGCTGATATGTTACCATGGGAATAGAATCTTGATGGTTTCGTTATACAATAACCATTTTCAAATTTGATCTCACACAAGTGGTTGTTTCACATGAAAATTTATTAAAATAAGCCTTTGGCAAGTTTCATAAATTTCACAAATTTATAAACAAGCCTTTGATGCATTTTATTATTTTTTGATGAAATGACAACAAGGGTTGAAATAGTTTTTAAAGAGAGTTTTTTAAGAGAGCTTCTTAAATCCATTGTCAATACAATCACTTTTAAAATAAGAGTGATAAATTTGAAATATTCATGGAAAGTAACTTCGCAAGTAAATTTCATTTATTTCTTTTCGTAACCTTTAAGACGCTGAGAAAATCTACATCTGAAAATGTCGTCTGCTTATGTCGTCTGCTGATTCTTTTTTTTTTGCAAACTTTTTAAAAATATTTTTGCGCGCAGGCAAACAGTGTTGGCCCAGATCAGACTGCTCCCACAGGAGCAGTCTGATCTGGGTCCACACTGTTTGCAAAAAATTACTTTTAAGGTAATCGACAGACAGCAAAGCACACAGCAATTGTCATGATTGGCATTTATGGGTTAACACTTTACAGTAGTTTGATGACATGCTAAATGTGAATTTCATTGAAAGATGATCAAGGGAATGATACCATGGATGCTAAAAATGTACATCCAGGATGAAAAGAAAAGGTGCTTCCCTGTTTGTATGGGCAAACAATTTCAGGAGACAGATTTTGAGAACAAAAAGTAGTTCCTCTGCGTAAAAATTTCAAAATATTCAGTAGGAGACAGTTTTTTGAGAAAAAAAAGTAGTTCCCCTGCAATGTACATGTTTTCCTATATTAAGCAGTGATTGGCAGATTGAGACAGTTAATAAACTCAAAGGTGAGACAGCAGTGAGGGACAAAGAAATCACACATTATCATACAAAGGGATATTCTTGCCCAATGTCCGAAAAGTACAGACATTTTTCTAATTTCTGCACGAAAACATGTTGTGAGTACTCATTAGAAGTGCTAATGAGTACCCACAACATATGTTTTTGTGCAGAAATTAGAAAAACAATACTTGGATACCCTCTCTTATCTGGGGGCTATATTTGTCTGGAGGTCTGTAAACCAATCAAGATTCCATCATCTCCATGGTAACATACTAACGTAACTGTGAAAATAATATCGTAAGTTAATCGCCTACATCAGCGTCTCTATCTCCTATCAAATAGAGTATATGGAAGGCCACGGCAAGAAACCCTGTTCCAAGTAAGTCACCGAGGGCGGTTAAATACGGTATTGCAACATTGTCCGGGTCGTCTCCCTTCTTCCAGATAAAATGCACCATCCAGTTTGCTACATATAACAGTATGGCTACCTGTGAAATAGGAACAAAAAAATCATGTGAACAAGTTTGTGAAATTAATACCCCACTAAACCCCACATTGTATGGAGAAAACTTGAGTTTATGGGGGTATAAATTATTTTTCTTATTTCTGCTCCAAGACATAAGCTGTGGGTAATCGTTAGAACCGCCTCCATGAGGCAGTTCTAACGAGTACGCAATCCTATGTTTGCAGTATAAATAAGAAAAATATCACAGATTTTCGTCAGAAATGTAGCCATTTTGGAGATATGAAACATGCACTATGTCACACGGATGTGTTATCGTAATGACATGATTAAGCGTTATCCCACAGAACATGACAACCCCTACCTTTACAAACAATGTAGATCCAGATCAGACTGCTTCTGAAGAAAGAATCTGATCAGGATCTACGCTATTTGTTATGCCATTTGTGAACTGACTGAATCATTTTCATTTAGTGATTTGATTGGTTGATAGTTAGAAATGGGTGTGGCTAAATCAATTTATTCAGCAGGATAAGCGTTTATACAAGACATATTATCAGGTACTTATTACCACCTTCTAAGCTAATTCAGCAGATGACAAATTGTTGTTGTACTTTTCTTGTATTTCCCAGAATACAGGCCCTAACATCGCATGCAAATAGTCTCCTAAGGGGAATGGGTACACCTTCCGGGGAGGCAACTCCCACAAAAGTATTTTTGTCTCCCATATCAATAGGGGTCAACTCTTAAAGGAAAGAATTTGCTCCTGAGGAGCAAATTCTTTCCTTTAAGAGTAGACCCCTTTTTACGGTGCATAGGGCTTACAGAAAAGCAAACAGGAAGTCCCGAAAGTTGCCGCCCTTTGAAAAATGGCGGAAAAATGTGCTAGGTGTTCCCATTCAACTTAAAACACTTTGCATGAAATGTCAAATCCTGCTTTCTGGGAAAAGTAAGAAAAATATCCAATGGTAGAATTTTTTTCCACGGGGGAATAATAACCAACAACCACTTGTTTTCCTTCAACTCTCCAAATTTTCGCGGGTCTCCCTTTACGGACACCACTCTTTACATTCTACATGAACTTTCCATCACGTGAACAAGTCCGTGAAATGAACATCCCACTAAATCCCACTTTATATAGAGAAAACTGGGGTTTACATGGGTATACATTATTTTTATTATTTCTGCTCCAAGACATAGGTTGTTTTGTTTGTTTGTTTGACATGCGGTTTAACATCCCCATCAACACTGTATAGGTCATTCCAATTTTGTGGGACTTTTACACGACATTGAGATGAAATGACAACTCAAGCCCTGTCACCCAATGAAGCCAGTAGGGTTCATAAGAATGGACGGTCCGACTCCCACCGCTTTGCCTGGGCAGGCCAAGATCCTCTAAGCCGTTTACCAGTACTCGTGTGCGGTCGATTTCAGCTCTGCGTGGAAGAATTATGCAGCCCATCTATTTCTTCAAGCCCCGATAGGCAGGGGCCCCGATAGATAGGTTGTTGGTACTCATTAGAACAGAGGCGGTTCTAATGAGCACCTACAACCTATGTTTGCAGAATAAATAAGATTTTCTCCAGAAAAGTAGCCATTCTGAAGATGTAAAAATGCTCTTTGTCGCAAGGGTGTTATCGTAATGTGAACCAAAGACTTGACTTTGAAGCAGTTGTCAGAGAATGGTTATAAACCAAATAAGCTTTGCATAATCTCGGCCTTCAGTTTTAAGACAAGAAAATTAATGTTTTAAAGGTTTTTCCCTACATAAGTCTTTGTAAAACATGTTGGCCCCAAGGTGGGGCCATTTTTGGCACCAAGGCTATAAATTGAACAATCTTGGTTGTGGTCAACTAGATGAAGCTTCACACCAAAAAAAATCAACGGCATGGGCCTTCTAGTTTCAGACAAGAAGATTTTTAAGGTTTTCACTATAAGTCAATATAGAACATGTGAGCCCCAGGGCCAGGCCATTTTTGGCCCCAAGGCTATAATTTGAACAATCTTGGTAGAGGTCCACTAGATGAAGCTTTATACCAAATATCAAAGACTTGGGCCTTGTGGTTTCAGACAAGAAGATTTTTAAAGGTTTTCCCTATATAAGTCTATGTAAAACATGTGGGCCCCAGGGCGGGGCCATTTTTGGGGGATCCATCTTAAAAACCATGTTAAAATGATCAATGTTATGATAGAGGTGTATTATAATGTGGCTCACCTGTGATAAAGCAGCTATCAAGTACATCACCACAAATATTGGCGTAACACTCGTGTGACCTGCCTTCATAAATGAGATTGTATACATAAATATAAGTTGACCGGGAATGACTAGAGCTATGAGCACTCTCGCTGCACGGGCATTTAAATCTGAAATCAGAAAAAAACAAACAGGATACTGCTAGTACACTTTAAACTTTACCCCTCTCTAGGCTAATTCAGCAGACAACAAATTGTTGATAATTTTTCTTACTATTCCCAGAAAACTGGGCTTGACATCTCATGCAAATTGTCTCCATAGGAGATGCAAAATCCTGTTTTCTGCTATTCCCAGAAAACTGGGCTTGACATCTCATGCAAATTGTCTCCATAGGAGATGCAAAATCCTGTTTTCTGCTATTCCCAGAAAACTGGGCTGGACATCTCATGCAAATTGTCTCCATAGGAGATGCAAAATCCTGTTTTCTGCTATTCCCAGAAAACTGGGCTTGACATCTCATGCAAATTGTCTCCATAGGAGATGCAAAATCCTGTTTTCTGCTATTCCCAGAAATCTGGGCTTGACATCTCATGCAAATTGTCTCCATAGGAGATGCAAAATCCTGTTTTCTGCTATTCCCAGAAATCTGGGCTTGACATCTCATGCAAATTGTCTCCATAGGAGATGTAAAATCCTGTTTTCTGCTATTCCCAGAAAACTGGGCTTGACATCTCATGCAAATTGTCTTCATAGGAGATAATTTGCATGAGATGTAAAATCCTGTTTTCTGGGAAAAAAAGAAAAAATATTTCAAATTGTCTTCTGCTGCAAAAAAAATTCCCAGCATGCAAAGCGTTAATCCCCCAACCTTGATAGCTGATCATAGCTCAGTCAAATGCATGTCTGACTGGTGATCAGACCTATCGTGTCTGAAACATTCTTTTGTGGAGATTAATTACGGAATATTTTCTTTCGTCATTTTCTCTCAATCCCTTTTGCTGATAGAGGACTTGTAGTTGTCAGTTCCTGGAGAAAGAATGTTCACTGAACTGGTAATAGAGAATCTTGCATGAGTGTTCATGTTTGTTTGTTTGATTTGAGGTTTGACGGCCCTGTCAACACTGTATAGGTCATTTTGGAGACGTCCCTTCCAATTTTGTGGGACTTTTACCCGACACTGAGATGAAATGATAACTCAAGCCCTGCCGCACAATGAAACCAATAGGGTTTATAAGCATGGACGGACCGACTCGCACTGCCTTGCCTGGGCAAGGTAAGATCCTCTAAGCAGTTTACCAGTACTGGTGTGTGGTAGGTTTCAGCTCTGTGTGGAAGCATCATGCAGCCCATCTATTTCTACAAGCCCCGATGGGCAGGGGCCTATAAGTGTTAATGTATTATTGAATTTATTAAACAAGTTGAGGAAAAGGGATTATGCCTTTTCCTTACCAAGTTTAATAAATTCAATCTTAAATGAGCATGTTGCAAGATTCTATTTATCATATGGGCCCCGCCAAGCGAATTTGTGTCTTCGAGCATTCCGTCGTGACAAATTTTAACTGCACATGCCCAGCCTTTCAGAGGGGCCAGGGATATGGCTTTCTGTCTGAAGGTTCCTCTTGATTCACTGCTTGTATGAGCGAGCAGCGAAGGTTCTGGCGAGACTGCGCGGATGCACAGGCTCGCCTGAACCTTTGCTGCTCGCATAGGCGATAAGTACCAAAATCCCTGGCCCCTCTGAATGGCTGGGCATGCGTAGTTAAAATTTGTCATGACAGAATGCTCGAAGACACAAATTCGCTTGGCGGGGCTCATTTGATAGAACTGCTTATGTATCAGCCTGCTCATGATAAGTGAGGTTATGTAACATGGCGGATTTGATATAGCATAAAGCGTGTTGACAGTGCTGTTAATTTCATTACAATAATACAGCCATACGACATAGTACTTTTTTCCATATAACCAAAATGGGGAGCTTTTTGTTGAGTTTTTTGTTTGCTTGTATTGGAGTTTAACAGCCCAGTCAATACTATTTAGGTCATTTTTGAGCCGGCCACTTTACCTATCCACACTTTTCCTGGGCAGGCTTATACTTAGGCGGTTAACCAGTACAGTGCACATTCTTTTGCCAGAAACTGACATCTGCCCTTCTTGAATTGGCGGAAGGGAGAGAATGGCCGTAAAAAAGATTCCATGATCAAATGTCCACGAAAAAATGTTGCCGACCCCGGCAGGTATCGAAACCCACGTCCTCCTATCACCAGTCAGACGTGCATCTGACTGAGCTACCGAGGCCGGCACCTTTCTGATGAATATCTCTGTGTGTGTGTGTGAATTCGGGTTTAACGTCGCTTTCAACAATTTTTCAGTCATATCACGACGGTGTCTGGTTGCAACAGGGAGCTCAGTGCTCACTTTTATAGTGCTGCCTCACTGAAGTATCATGTCCCAGACACATTACATGATACCACACCCAGTCACATTATCCTGACACTGGGTCGACCAGTCCTAGCTCTACCCTGTAAATCTGAGTGGCAAGCGAGGAGCAGCTAGTACCATTTTTAACGACTTTGGTATGTCGCGGCCCGGGATCGAACCTGTGACCTCCCGTTCCCTGGAGCGGACACTCTACCAACTGAGCTATCGGGGCCGGTAATGAATATCTGTGATATATTTCTTATTTATACTGCAAACATAGGCTTTGAGTGCTCATTAGAACCACCTCATAATGTAGCCATTATCCAATCACACTGGACAGAACCCTGCTTTATTTTGATGTCACTCAGTGATTATGAGTCAATGTATTCAGTGAGGTATGTCCCAACAGTTAAACATAAGTGTTAGTCAATGTATTCAGTGTGGCATGTCCCAATAGTTAAACATAAGTGTTAGTCAATGTATTCAGTGAGGCATGTCCCAATAGTTAAACATAAGTGTTAGTCAATGTATTCAGTGTGGCATGTCCCAATAGTTAAACATAAGTGTTAGTCAATGTATTCAGTGTGGCATGTCCCAATAGTTAAACATAAGTGTTAGTCAATGTATTCAGTGTGGTATGTCCCAATAGTTAAACATAAGTGTTAGTCAATGTATTCAGTGTGGCATGTCCCAATAGTTAAACATAAGTGTTAGTCAATGTATTCAGTGTGGCATGTCCCAATAGTTAAACATAAGTGTTAGTCAATGTATTCAGTGTGGCATGTCCCAATAGATAAACATAAGTGTTAGTCAATGTATTCAGTGTGGTATGTCCCAATAGTTAAACATAAGTGTTAGTCAATGTATTCAGTGTGGCATGTCCCAATAGTTAAACATAAGTGTTAGTCAATGTATTCAGTGAGGTATGTCCCAATAGTTAAACATAAGTGTTAGTCAATGTATTCAGTGAGGCATGTCCCAATAGTTAAACATAAGTGTTAGTCAATGTATTCAGTGTGGCATGTCCCAATAGTTAAACATAAGTGTTAGTCAATGTATTCAGTGAGGCATGTCCCAATAGTAAAACATAAGTGTTAGTCAATGTATTCAGTGTGGCATGTCCCAATAGTTAAACATAAGTGTTAGTCAATGTATTCAATGAGGTATGTCCCAATAAGTAACCATAAGTGTGAGTCAATGTATTCAGTGAGGTATGTGCCAATAGTTAGCCATAAGTGTGAATGTATTCAGTGAGGTATGTGCCAATAGTTAACCATAAGTGTGAGTCAATGTATTCAGTGAGGTATGTCCCAATAGTTAGCCATAAGTGTGAGTCAATGTATTCAGTGAGGTATGTCCCAATAGTTAACCGTAAGTGTGAGTGAGTGAGTTTTAGTTTTACGTCCCACCAACAGCTAAAGTCATACGGAGATGGGACCTCAGTTTAAAGACTCATCCGAAAGTCTGGAGAAGCCCGGGATTGATCCTGCGATCCCTGGTTTACAAGGCGAGTAGCGTAACCACTGCCCCACGGAGGCTTCTAACCATAAGTGTGAGTCAATGTATTCAGTGAGGTATGTCCCAATAGTTAGCCATAAGTGTGAATGTATTCAGTGAGGTATGTCCTAATAGTTAACCATAAGTGTGAGTCAATGTACTCAGTGAGGTATGTCCTGGTAGTTAACCATAAGTGTGAGTCAATGTATTCAGTGAGGTATGTGCCAACAGTTAACCATAAGAGTCAATTTATTCAGTGAGGTATGTCCTAATAGTTAACCATAAGTGTGAGTCAATGTATTCAGTGAGGTATGTCCCAATAGTTAACCATAAGAGTCAATTTATTCAGTGAGGTATGTCCCAAAAATTAACCATAAGTGTGAGTCAATGTATTCAGTGAGGTATGTCCCAATAGTTAACTATAAGTGTGAGTCAATGTTTTCAGTGAGGTATGTCCCAATAGTTAACTATAAGTGCGAGTCAATGTGTCCCAATGGTTAATCAAAAGTGTTTTCAGTGAATGCATTGAGGATGTAAAATTTGTGTAAGCTAATGATCAGCAACAACACTTTATACTGATTGATTGATTGGTTGAGTTGTGGGTCATTTTGTGTCATCACCCAGAGAAATAGAGAAAAAAGATAGAAGAGACAGTACAGATGGAAGTGAGGGACGGAGGAGAAAAGGGGAAAAAAGATGGAAGTATAGAAACAGAAGACATAGAGGATCTTACATGAGTGGTCATGTATTATTGAATTTATTTAACGAGTTGAGGAAAAATGATAAAATGCGAGGCTTTGCCAAGCATTTTATCCCTTTTCTTCAATGAGTTTAATAAATTCAATACTACATGAGCACGAATGCAAGATATTATTTATAATATGACAATTAAAATGCATTTTATTCATGATTGTTTAACAAAAATGTCAATATTCCGCCATTAGTAAGGACGTCATACATGTAACGTTATGGGGCGCATCTAATTAATTTGCATATTTAATCCACTAGTGGATTATCAAATTTATTACATGGGTTAATACACACTCAGAAGCAACGTCATAAGATAAATATAATTATTCCCCAACTACCCTTACCTGCTGCAAGGACAGCAGGCCTTGTCCAACTGTAAGCCAATATCAGTTGGACAGCCCAGTGATGCAAGATACACATCACCTTTGCCTGAACCAATAACTCCCAATCAATAATCATTTTTTTTTTTTTTTTTCAATTGTGTCAATTAATAAAATTGTCATTAATCAAGTCATTTCATATCCAGTTACAGGTGTGAGGTCTGCTGTATTGGCCCGAGGCCGAACCAGGTAAAGGTCCACAGTCAGCTGTATTGGCCCTCGGGCCTTCGGCCGCAAAACAGCAGACCTCAAACCTGTAACTGGGCCAATACGAAATGACTCAACCCTTTTTGTACCAAATGGGATCTTCCTCCTTATATATAGCAGGAGTCCATTTCTAAATTTAGGGGTGACAGTTTGTGGTATCTTTAAATTTGATTTGGAAAATGGCTGAACTTTCTGCAAAAGATTGTAGGCCCTGATGAGACGCCACGTTTTGTGGCGTCTCATCTGGGCTTGCACTGTTTGCTAAGGTACCCCTTTCAGGGTTTTCGGTACAAAATGGGTTAATAACCTCATAGTAAATGTTCTGTGCAGTAATCACTCTTAAAAGTATCTAAGGGAATTTATAGATTATTTGCATGTTTTGGCTAGCATCTACAGAATGGCGTACTTAACCCAATATATACTAGTGAACTCTTCCATTGCTATATGCTGGACAAGTCCATTTGTCGTATAAGGGCTGGCAGGTCTATTTTATATTTCTTTTCATTTTTATTCTGTTTTTGACAGAAAATTATGTTAGCAAAAAGTGAAGGCCCAGATCAGACGCCGCAGAACGCGGTGTCTGATCTGGCCCTGCACTGTTTGCCAAGGTTCCCCTTTTGGGGTTTCCTGCATGCAATGGGATATACTAATGGGCAATGTTGATGACCATTTACAGGGATTGACAAATGTACAAACAGTTTGATGAATAAATAAACAAATGGACAGAAATCCAGCCTTCTATATCATGTCATGCTTAACCCACTTTGTACCAAATGGAATCTTCCTCCTTACATATAGCATGAGTCCATTTCAAAATCTACTAGTGTCAGGTTGTGTTTTCCTTAAAATTTATTTGGAAAATGGCTGAACTTTAAACAAACAGTGAAGGCCCTGATCAGACGCCATATTCTGCGGGGTCTGATCTGGGCCTGCACTGTTTGCCAATTACCAATTTTGGGGTTTCCGGTACAAAATGTGTTAAAGCAGGCATGACAGTAAGTGATTTTCAAAGTTTCTTTCAGTGTTGACGGGGACGTTAAACCTCAAATCAAACAAACAAACAAATCTTTCAGACTTACTTTTTCCAAAAAAGGCACTCGGACAGTTAGGGCAGCCGTGTAAAGCGGAGGGTGGCAGGTTGCCAGGACGACTGACTTTGTGCAGTGATGTAGATATTCTGCTGGACTGTATGGCTACTAAATTTCCTCCCACACCTGTTTTAAAGATAAAGTACAGTCAAAATTCAAACAGCTCAAACACCAATGTTTTTTCATACTTAAAATTACAGTCAACCCGCTTTATACCGACATTCGTTATAACGGCAAAACTCGTTATGACTACTTAGCTAAAGGCTCAGCCTCGGTTCCGAGCGGCATGGGCTTCCCTCGGGTTGGAAATGCACAAATCGAGTAATGAAAGGGTCTTGTAATCTACTACTCCAAGAAACAATGTTATAGATATTTATTAAATCACCTCATTGAGGCAATTCTAACAAATGTCTGTAACGTATGTTTCTCGGAAAGGCCTTTTATTAACTATCATACACCCAACTCAGATTCTGTATAACGGCAAATTCTTTATAACGACACATTAATAGGGAACAAATACTGTCGTTATAACGAGGGTCATCTGTATCTTTGAAAGGTCTCCAGGGATTTGTTTGAACATAAGGTCACCTAGGGGATAACTGTATTCAAAACTGACATTTGGGAAGGTAAACTGGCAGTATTATGGTCGGAAATTTCATTTTACAGCGATGTGTCAGCGGAGCCGTAACTTTAAAAGCGATGATTTACCTTCAGAAATGACAATTATGAATACAGTTATCCCCAATCTAATGCAAATATGTGGTTGTTTTGTAAAAAATGTACCATATTGTTCTAAGCGGAAAGCACTGTGAGCTGCATAAAACCAAATGCTAAATGAAAAGTGGCATTATGTGATGACATCGAGTTTCCAACAGTATACATATCACAGAAAATACTGCCACAAACTTTTATGTTATCCAATCAGATGCCACATTACATACATTAGAATATCTTCTACACAGCATAATTATGTGATTGTGCCCCCGCCCCATCAGGGCTTGAAGAAGCAGATTTGGCTGCATGTTGCTTCAAGGCAGAGCTGAAACTGACCACTCATGAATACTGGTGACCCGCTTGTAAGGAATAAGCCTGCCCAGGCAAAGTGGTGTGAGTCAGACTGTCCATTGCATTAAGCCTTTTGGCTTCATTGGGTGGCAGGGCTTGAGATGTCATTTCATCTCAATGTTGGCTAAGAGTCCTACAAAATTGGAAGCAACGTCTCCAAAATGACCTGAATAGTGTTGACGGGGACTCAGATAAACAACCAAAAGAAAATGTAATTGCAATAAAATTACCATTTATGATTGTTGTTCCTGCATTACTTACAATTCCAAAGGCAAAATGTGACAAAAACCCTCCCAAAGATGCATATAAACTCTTCATACCTGACAGTAAAACCTACATGGTGGCTAGTTCAGAAGGTTGTTAACAATGAGGTCACTTCCGCAATGACATTCTGTTGTAATCATAAATTTTTAAAATGCTATTTTCAGGCTGATACATAGCTCAACATCTATAACAAATGAGCCAGTGCACAACAAAATCTACATAAAGACGGGTGTCCTTCAAATACCTGGATCGGTCTGCTCATTTACTCACTGAGACAAGAGATGACGTGCATCTGACCAGACAACACGAATGTGCAAGCTAAACTGAGTCTTCGCTGGCAGCACAAGCCTTACGCCGAGAAAAACTACATCTAAAAATGTCTGCTTATGTCGTCTGCTGATATTTTTTTTTTTGCAAACTTTTAAAAATATTTTTGCATACAGGCAAACAGTGTGGGCCCAGATCAGACTGCTCCTACAGGGGCATTCTGATCTGGGTCCACACTGTTTGCAAAAATTACTTTTAAAGTAACCTGCAGACAGCAAAGCAGACAACAATTGTCGTGATTGGCATGTTATGGGTTAACATAGGTTTTGTTGTGCGCTAGCTCAAGTATGTTTGCACAGTAACACTAACCACATCACAGCCCTTGCCCATCGGGGCTTGAAGAAATAGATGGGCTGCATGAAGTTCCCACCCAGAGCTGTAACCGACCGCACACAAGTACTGGCAAACTGCCTACCCAGGCAAAGAGGTGCGAGTCAGGATTCCAGGACAAAATCCCCCCGGACATAATCCCCCCTGCTGTTTATAAAGGTGGAAAGTGTCCTGCACACCTCCACACGCACAATTACTGGTTTTTGAAAATCAGTCTGTCATTTTGACAACTGCAGATTCCATATCAGATTTGGTGCAGTACTATCAAAGCTATATTGGTGCTCATAGAGAAATTATTGCCCGTCAACACTGTATAGGTCATTTTGGAGACGTTGCTTGTAAGATAAAAGTAAAAAGAGCATATTTGTATTAACTTTTTGTAATTGCACATGTGTGCTTTGGGGTTTTATGGACCTCTCAACCCATTAGGATTATGGGGGGTTGGGGAATTTTGTCCGGCTACCCGGCTACCGCAAATCAGACCCTCTGTGCCTATAAACCCTGTGACAGGGCTTGAGATGTCATTTCATCTCAGTGTCGGGTAAAAGTCCCAAAACATTGGAAGCAATGTCTCCAAAATGACCAATACAGTGTTAATGGGGATGTTAAACCTCAAATCAAACAAAACTAGCCACATCATGGGAAAATCTGTTTTTGCCATTTGTAAACAACAAAACTGCAGATCTGCCTGCAGTCTGATCAACACCTTTGTGTTTGCTGCCTCGATAGTACAGTACCTTTAGTTACCATAGAAATCCTAAAAATTCGGACACCTTGAGGACTTGCTATAATTCTCCTAAAATTTTAACAAATTTGTTTCATAGTCCAGCCAGTAGTCCAAAAGATGCAGACAGAATGGCAAACAGTGTAGAACCTGATCAGACTGCTCCTTCCAGGAGCAGTCTGATCTGGGTCTGCATTGTTTGCTTAGACCTACCTGTCCCAATACTTAGGATCATTATGGCACCGTTTCATAGTTACTATGTATAAAATTCCAAAAAGCTTGCTAGTTTGTGCAATTCAAGCCAATCTGTTTACCATTGGAACTGTGGAAGAAGCACGTAAAATATAGTAATGATTGGCATTATTGGACTTTTAGATTTTCCTATATATGTATATGTATATTTGTTTTTTGTTTTGCTTTTACAGTGCTTTCAAGATTATTTCACTTTTTTTGAGCCGATTATCACAATTTTTCATCCAAATATTTTTTTTTTTTTTTTTTTGCAGGGGGGTGTGGGGGGTAAACTGACAAAGTACTTGAATAGGCGTGTTTGCGTAAAGCCAAGATCTCCTGATCACTAGTCAGAGAGATTAAACCTTTGTGTCCACAATGAAAACTTCCCCCTTATATACCACAAAAATCGCAAAAATATTGGCACATTGAGGACTTGCGTAATTCTCTAAAAAATTTAACAAATTTGTTTCAAGATTCAGCAAGGAGTCCAAAAGGTGCAGATGGAATGGTAAACAGTGTAGACCCCGATCAGACTGCTCCTGAAGGGAGCAGTCTTATCGGGGTCTACACTGTTTATTTAGGCCTTTGTGTGCAAATACTTAGGATCGTTATAGAAGCTTCCGTGGTGTAGTGGTAACGCTACTCGCCTTGTAAACCAGGGATCGCAGGATCGATCCCGGGCTTCTCAAGACATTCGGCTGAGTCTTTAAACCGAAGTCCCGTCTCCGTATGACCTTAGTTGTTGGTGGGAAAACCCAAACACTCACTCACTCTTAGGATCGTAATGCTATAGCAGGTGTCCATTTCAAACATTTCGCGGTGTCAGGTTGTATTTTCTTCAGAATTCATTTGGAATATGGCTGGACTTTTTGCAAACCATGAAGGCCCTTATCAGATGCCGCGTTCTGCGGCGTCTGATCTGGGCCTGCAATGTTTGCCAATTACGCGTTTTGGGGTTTCTGATTTTTGTTTTGTTTGATTTGATGTTTAACGTCCCCGTCAACACTGTGTAGGTCATTTCCAATCTTGTGGGACTTTTACCCAACACTGAGATGAAATGACTTCTCAAGCCCTGTCGCCCAATGAAACTGATAGGGTTTATAGGCATGATAGGGCCGATTGCACTGCTTAGCCTGGGCAGGCTGAGATCCTCAAAGCGGTATACCACAAGTTGTGTGCGGTCAGATTCAGCTCTGTGTGGAAGCATCATGCAGCCCATTTATTTCTTCAAGCCCCGATGGGTGGGTGCCTTAGGCCCTGATCAGATGCCGGGTTCTGCAGCATCTGATCTGGGCCTGTACTGTTTGCCAATTACATGTACCGGTACTCATTTTGGGTTTCTGGTACAGACAGGGTTGTTAAAGACATTTATTCTTGTAGCAGTAAGATACACTGTGTGTTCATAATTTTTCTATTGCCCCATGTGGTTTACAGACTATAGCAGATCAAAGGCGGCCCTTAATAGAGTGATTATTAGCTCTTGTTGTATCCCCTGACTGGGGCACTTACGGAGAAAATCAATTATGTACACCAGTCAACAATTAGTAAATTATTGATTTTCCCCAAGGAGGCCCCTTACCTGTTGAAGACAGAGGACTTCTCTTCAGTCAGCACTAAGGGCTACATAATATTATACATTATTGATTTTCCCCTTAAGTGCCTCAGTCAGGGGATTCAACAAGAGCTACTTATCACCTTATTAAGGGCCACCTTTGATCTGCTATAGACAGTACATTGTAGCGGGCAAAAAAACAATTATGAACCAACAGTGTGTCCTACTGTTACAAGAATAAATGCCTTTAAGACGAAAAAACTTACCATTTATCACAGGCTGAAACACAGCTATTCCAGTATAATTTTTAACTGCGAAATCTAATATAAGGCCTCCTATACTGAAAAAAAAAAGAATAAATCATTTTAACCCTTATCTTGCTGTTCACAACAACCCCTACCTTTGCAAACAGTGTAGATCCAGATCAGATGACTTCAGCCATCTGATCAGGATCTGCACTGTTTAACATTCTGTTTGTGAATTTGCAGCAGTAAATTACATTGAGTAATCTGATTGATTCATGGTAAGAAATGGGTGTGGCTAAATTGAATATTCAGTGGGATATGGGTTAAAACAGTCAAATTCATTCAAACTTTTTTTTCCTTTTCTTTTCTCTTTCTTTATATTTTCAGGGTATTGCATAATTTACAACTCAGTATATTAACTTATTGCTTGTGTAGCTGCTATTTAATTTCACCCCATACTTCAATATTTAGTGTTGCTATAATTACATTATATTGAAGTGTTGCAATAATTGCATTTTACGTAGCATTACGATAACACATCCGTGTGAAATGGTGCATTTTTTCCACACCTCAAAAATGGTAATTTTTGGATGAAAATTTGTGATATTTTGCTTAGATTGGGACTCAGAGGTATGCGTTTTAGGATACCTCTGTTATGCAGATTGTAAATAGTTTTAAGGACGCATCCAGTGCCTCTTTTTTTTTTTTTTTTTTTTTCAGCTAAATTCTAAATTTAGCCACCCAATCAACTGAGGTAATGGCCAGATATGACCGACTCAGTATAAGAAGATAGATAGATAGCTTACTTATACTCTAAACATAGGTTGTGGGTACTCGTTAGAACCGTCTCAATGAGGCGGTTCTAACGAGTACCCACAACCTATGTCTTGGAGCAGAAATAAGGAAAATGGTGTTTACCCCCCGTAAACCCCAGGTTTCTCTATATTAAATGGGGTTTAGGGGGGTCTTTATTTCACGGGCTTGTTCGCATGATGGCAGCCAAAAAATGTCAGCGTTAAGGAGAAATATAAAGCGGATGATAAAGGGATTAATTATTTTTTTGAAACATGTTGTGGGTACTTGTTAGAACTGCCTCACTGAAACATGTTTAACAAAATAATTTTTTAATTTACACCACATTTCACATGAAAATCGGTAAAACTTTTAGCATATGAGTGTTCTAAAAAGGTATATGAATGACACCTGCATCTGGTTTGGTTCAAAAGTTAGCACTTCAAGACACTCATAAGGTACTCTTTTCCCCGACAGGTCACATTTACAGTAAAATTCGTATATTAAGACCACCTTTGGGACTGTTCAAAAGTGGTCTTTAAGACCACTTTTGAACAGTCCCAAAGGTTGTCCCTGACCAAAGGACATAGAGTGCAGAAAAACACGAAGAAAGAATTACAACCCTTCTAAATAAGCTTTTTAAAGCAGAATTAGTCTTAATTTTAGGTGGAACTAACCCTTATCTTGCTGTTCACGACAACCCCTATCTTTGCAAACAGTGTAGATCCAGATCAGATGGCTTCTGAAGAAGCCATCTGATCAGGATCTACACTGTTTGGCATTCAATTTATGAATTTGTAGCAATATATTACTTCAAGTAATTTGATTGGTTGATAGACAGAAATGGGTGTGGCTTAAATGAATATTCAGCAAGATAAGGGTTAATAGCCGAATTTTACTGTATTTACAATAACTGTACACCAAAGCATTGTACTCAATCGCAATAGCTAACATTTTCATTTTTTCCTTATTTATTCATCAGATAAAATTGGGCTTGAAATTTCCTTTACCAATCAGATGATTCAGTCAGAATATACAGCTAAATTCCACTATTAAGACCACCTAAAATTAAGACTAATTCTGCTTTTAAAAGCTTATTAAGAAGGGTGTAGTTATTCTTTCTTCAAGTTTTCTACATCCAATGTCTTCTCTTGAGGGACCACTTTTGGGTCTGTTCAAAAGTGGCCTTAAAGATCACTTTTGAACAGTCCCAAATGTGGTCTTAATATCGGAATAATACTGTATTATAAAGCCTAATTCTTGATATTCTTTGAAATATATTAAAAGCATTAAGAAGATGCATACACCACATTGTCTTGCACTCTTTATTTGGTGTCCCATGTTACTTCTTGAAAAAGTATTGATGTAGGCATATAAAAGCAAGTGCACTAATATGGTATACACAATACCTTAAAAATCTGAAAAAATTGGGATGCCTGAAGGACTTGCTGTAATTCTTCTAAATTTTTAACAAATTTGTTTCACAATCCAGCAAGGAGTCCAAAAAGGTACATACGGAATGGCAAACAGTGTAGACACTGATCAGACTGCTCCTTCAGGAGCAGTCTGATCTGGGTCTGCACTGTTTGCTTAGGCCTGTCTGGCCCAATACTTAGGATCATTACGGTATATTATGATCTTCCTTGTCAGCTATGCCTGTTTATTGAGTCTTAATAAAGTAGATGCCACAATCCTGTTTCTGTTGTGTGTTTGTCTTGTTTTTGTTTGTTTGATTTGCGGTTTAATGTCCCCATCAACAATGTTTAGGTCATTTTTGAGACATTGCTTCCAATTTTGTGGGACTTTTACCCGATATTGAGATGAACTGACATCTCAAGCCCTGCTGCCCAATGAAACCAATAGGGTTTATAAGCATGGACGGTCCGACTCGCACCGCTTAGCCTGGGCAGGCTTAGATCCTCTAAGCGGATTACAAGTACCTGTGTGCAGTCAGTTTCAGCTCTGTGTGGAAGTATCATGCAGCCCATCTATTTCTTCAAGCCCCGATGGGTGGGGGCAAACCATATTCTTCCTTTTGCCAACTTTGGACATGTTTGGTTGAACCAGTCATGTCCAAAGTTGGCGTAAGAAGCATGCAGATTAAAATACAGAAATATCCTTAATAAGCACATGTCAGCAATATGCCCTCTTTATCATAACAATATAATAATCTCTGCGTTAAATGTGATCTTTTGGTAGAGGAATGACTTTAATATCATTTTTGTGGATTTCATTGATGTGCAAACTCTGGCGAATCACTCACAAACTGCATAAAGCCCAAAGGTGGAATGATTATTCAATGAGAAGCTGCCATCGTTTAAAGAAACCAAAGGGAAAAAAAAATGTCCAGTCTTTTAAATTCAGTTTATTTGTCTGCCAACGTTTACTTATTCGATAGTTTTTCATCTTCTAATCGAACGCCTTTGACATCGTTTAAAAACAATGACATAAAGCACAGGTTCTTAGCATGCTCTTCGACATCATGTCATACTTCAACCTGTAACAATGTGAAACAGAGCTGAAATTCTTGCTCATGGAATTTACCGAAGTATAAAACTTTTATTGGGGCCCCGTCAAGCGATTTTGGTACTTATCGCCTATGCGAGCAGCGAAGGTTCAGGCGAGCCTGCACATCCGCGCAGTCTCGCCAGAACCTTCGCTGCTCGCTCATACAAGCAGTGAATCAAGAGGAACCTTCAGACAGAAAGCCATATCCCTGGCCCCTCTGAATGGCTGGGCATGCGCAGTTAAAATTTGTCATGACGGAATGCTCGAAGACACAAATTCGCTTGGCGGGGCTCATTTTAACCAATCAAATCGCTCAAAGTGCACATAATGATGGAGAATTAGAATTATCACTGTTTCAGCTTCAGCGGACAGTAAAGTCTTGCACACCAGACAAGGAAATCCGCGATTTTACTCTCCGATAGAAAGTTATGTTCTGACCCTGGTGTTCCAAACCCAAATCGAATATAATCGCGTGTCTGATAAATGCACTGGTTGATTACGACCTTGTGTGCGCCGTTGTTAAGGTTGACGTCATGCAAGATCCGTGACGTCACTTTACATTCCTGCAGTGTCAACACAATATGGTGGACTTTTGTAACCGAAGTGACTGCAGCATTGAAATTCCGCGCTAAGAAATGGAAGGTATGCAAGAACAAGAGGGCCCAGAGGGCCCTGAATAGCTCACCTGAGAATTAGTGTCTCTAGTACATTCTAGGCCCAAGGGCTATAATTTGAACAAACTTGGTATTGGTCCACTATATGAAGCTTCATACCAAATATCAAAGACCTGGACCTTCTGGTTTCAGACAAGAAGATTTTTAACGGTTTTCCCTATATAAGCCTATGAAAAACCAAAGGGCCCCGGGGTGGGGGCCTTTTTGGCCCCAGGGCTATAATATGAACAATCTTGAAAGAGGTCCACTAGATGAAGATTCACACCAAATATCAAAGATCTGGGCCTTGCGGTCTCAGAGAAGAAGATTTTTAAAGATTTTCCCTGTATAAGCCTATGTTAAACCAAAGGCCCCCGGGGCGGGGGCATTTTTGGCCCCAAGGCTATAATTTGAACAATCTTAGTAGAGGTCCACCAGGTAAAGCTTCACACCAAATATTAAAGACCTGGGCCTTGTGGTTTCAAAGAAGAAGATTTTTTAATGATTTTCCCTATATAAGCCTATGTAAAACCAAAGGCCCCCGGGGCGGGGGCATTTTGGCCCCCAGGGCTATAATTTGAACAATCTTGATAGAGGTCCACTAGATGAAGCTTCAGACCAAATATCAAAGGTCTGGGCCTTGCGGTTTCAGAGAAGAAGATTTTTTAAGTTTTTGTTTAAAAAAATCTATTTTTAGCTCCTGTGACCTAGATGTGCAATGGACTGGAACCATTTGAACAACTTTGAAAGGGGACCACCTAAGGATCATTCCTGTGAAGTTTGGTCAAAATCAGATCAGTGGTTTAGGAGGAGATGTCATTTGAAGAAAAAGTTTACGCATGCACACACGCACTGACGACGGACGACGGACGAAAAGTGATCACAAAAGCTCACCTTGTCACTACGTGACAGGTGAGCTAAAAAGAATCCACTATGGATGTGAGGGGTGGATAGAAAAATCCGTCCCTCGGGATCACTGTCCTGCATCACTCAGCAAGCCTCGTGATGCCGGACAGTGACCCTTGGGACAGATTTTTCTATCCACCCCTCAGACCCATAAAAAATTCTTATAGTCTTGCACTCCATATTTGGTGTCCTATTTATTGTTTGTTTGATTTGAGGTTTAGAGTCCCCGTTAACACAATTTAGGTAATTTTGGAGACGTTGCTTCCAATTTTGTGGGACTTTTACCTGACAATGAGATGAAATGACATCTCAATCCCTGCCGCCCAATGAAACCAATAGGGTTTATTAGCATTGATGGTCCACCTCGCACCGCGGTTCCTAGGGTTTATAAGCATGGACGGGCCGACTCGCGGCAATTTTCCTGGGTAGGCTTAGACCTAAGCTGATTATCAGTTCTCATGTGTGATCAGTATCAGCTCTGTGTGGAGGCATCGTGCAGCCCAATCTATTTCTCCAAACCCCAATGCGCGGGGGCGGTTGGTGTCCTATGTACTTCTTGAAAAAGTACATGTATTGATGTAGGCATGTGCACAAATATGGTATACACAATACCGTAAAAATCTGTTAACAAATTTGTTCCACAATCCAGCAAGAAGTCCAAAAAGGTACATATGGAATGGCAAACAGTGTAGACCCTGATCAGACTCTGATCTGGGTCTGCGATGTTTGCTTAGGCCTATCTGTCCCAATACTTAGGATCATTATGGTTTATTAACTTCTTTCTCAGCTATGCCTGTTTATTGAGTCTCAATGTGTAGATGCCACTTTACTGTTTCTGGTGAGTGTTTGAATGTTTTGTTTTTGTTTTTAACGTCCCCGTCAACACTGTATAGTCATTTTGGAGGTCATGTGGGACTTTTACCTGACATTGAGATGAAATGACATCTCAAGACCTGTCGCCCAATGAAATCAATAGGGTTTATAAGCATGGATAGTCCGACTGACACTGCTTTGCTTCATACCCCGATAGGTAAGGCAATACAGAGACAGGGCCTCTGTTTTAAGGGCAATGGGAAAACCAGGCAGATTTTTCTGCCATTTTTCAAAGGGAGACAACTTTCGGGACTTCCTGTTCCTTTTTCTATAAGCCCTGACCCACTGAAAAAGGGGTCTCCTCGTAAAGAGTTGACCCCTATCGACATGGGAGACAAAAATACTTTTGCAGACGTTGCCTCCCCCGAAGGTGTTTCCACTGCCCTTAAGACTCATCCAAAAGTCTGGAGAAGCCCGGAATCAAACCCAAAACTTCTGGCTTATGTAGGGAACAGCTTAACCATTACACCACAGAAGCTTGTTTATCGAGTCTCAATGTGAAGATGCCACTTTCCTGTTTCTGGTGTGTGTTTGAGTGTTACAGCACAGCAACAACTAAGGCAATACAGAGACAGGGCCTCGGTTTTAAGACTCATCCAAAAGTCTGGAGAAACCTGGAATCGAATCCATGACTTCTTGATTATGTAGGAAATAGCTTAACCACTACACCTAGGGCTGGCTAATCGGAGCTGCAAAGATAATTGATTATCAGTCCTACCGTTTTGAACGATGTACTGAAGATTTGGTCATAATTTTACCTCTTTGGCTTTCTGTCTCAGCATGACTCCTACCATATGTTGTACTTTATCATATGTATTTGAACAGACAGGTCTGAGCAAACAGTGTAGACCCAGATGAGACGTCGCAAAATGCGGCGTCTCATCAGGTCTGCACTGTTTGCCACTCATTTGGCTATTTTAGACACAACTTTTGGTAGTAAATTAATTTTTGTGGAATTTATCGATCGATACACCGATTATTAGAATAATTGTGTGAGCCTTAACTACACCACAGAAGCTTCCTCCCATTTCTGGTACTTACCTACTTATAACCATAGCACTAAGGACCGGGGTCCAGCCAGAGTAGACAACATCGTTGGTATATTTGTTGTGTAGAGATATGTATATCCAGAGCGGAGTGAGAAGAATAAATACTACTATCATACAGGGGGCCAGCCACTGCTCTTTACCTGAAAAAATATTCACATTATTACAAAAATTATTTGATCTGCCACATATAGTTTGTTTGTTTGTATTGGAGTTTTACAGCCCAGTCAACACTATTTAGGTCATTTTGGAGCCGGTTGGTTTACCGATCAACACTTTCCTGGGCAGGCTTATACGTAAGCGGTTAACCAGTAATGCACATTCTTTCGCCAGAAACTGACAACTGCCCTTCTTGAATCAGCGGAAGGGAGAGAATGACCGTAGAAAAGATTTCATGATCAATCTCCACAAAAGAATGTTGCCGACCCCGGTGGGAGTCAAACCCGCGTCCTCCTGATCACCAGTCAGACGCTCTGCCACATATAGTATCACATAGACTTGTCTCCAAATTGAGCCAGTGCATGACAAATCCTACAATAAGACGTGTGCCCAACGATGACTCAGATCAGGCTGTGCATCCGTGCAGTCTGATCCGAGTCTTCATTGTGCACTCTAAGGATAGCTAAGGGCCCAACGCTCCTTCGTGCGGCAAGAGAAGTCACTGGTTAGACTATATGGATACACAGGCTGATCTGAGTCTTCGATGGGCGCACATGTTTTATTGTAGGTTTTGTTGTGCGCTGGTTCAATTTTCTTTTCTTTTTTCTTCTGTCTCTCCTTTCTGGACTTACTTCTTTTCAGTGGCCCCCTCCCATAGGGGCTTGAAGAAATATATATGGGCTGCATGATGCTTCCATGCAGAGCTGAAACCAACCGCACACAAGTACTGGTAAACCGCTTAGAGGATCTAAGCATGCCCTTGCAAAGCGTTGCGAGTCAACCCATCCATGCTTATAAACCCTATTAGTTTCATTGGGCAACAGAGCTTGAGATGTCATTTCATCTCAATGTCCGGTAAAAGTCCCACAAAATTGGAAGCAACATCTCCAAAATGATCTATACAGTGTTGATGGGGACGTTAAACCTCAAATCAAACAAAACAAACACATAGACTTGTACATTTCCTAGTTTTCTTTTTCTTCTGTCTCTCCTTCCCAGTCTTTCTTCTTTTCAGTTTTACTTTGGCTTGATGTAGGATATTCCACTGCTATTAACCCATTTCGTTCCAGAAACCCCAAATCGGGTACCCGGGCAAACAGTACAGGCCCAGATCAGACGCCGCAGAATGCAGCGTCTGATCAGGGCCTCCACTGTTTGCTGTAAGTTCAGTCATTTTCTAAATCAATTTTGCAGAAAACACAACCTTACACCCCTAAATTTTTAAATGGACTCCTTCTATATAAAAGGAGGAAGATTCCATTTGGTACTCAAAGGTTAAACTAGACAAAGTGCATTACAGCATAGCTCTCCTCTTTCACATCTTGTCCACATGTTTTCACATTAATATGAAAAAGGTTTCATAAACAGCTCTTACAATAAGTATTTTTATAGGATTTTATTCCAAATACAACTATATTTCATGCATACGCCATGCTCCATCAACATTTATTCAAGATATTAGGCAATCACAGAACAATGAAATATAAGTCACACTGGCCTAAATATATATTTTGAGGTCAATCATCCAGTTACATGGAACTAATATCCCATGTATGACAGTTCTCCAACAAATAAGCTTTAAGATATAATTACGTTTAAATCACTGAATGTTAAAATATTGGTCACACTGACAAGATATATTTTGAGTCACTTATTTTTTTAGCCAATCGATTGTTAATCAGAGGTGGGGGAAAACCAGAGCACCTGGAGAAAAAATCAGCACACCTTTAGTTGCAGAACTTGGCAGCAGGCACAAACCACAGCGTTGAGAGATCTAATGATTAAAGAGTCAGAGCTTGTACCCATTAGGCTATGGAGGCCCAAATTATCCAAAATACAGCGAAATTCCGCTATTAAGACCACCTAAAAGGGTAGAAGGGTACACTTCATTTTTCTTTGAGTTTTCTGCCTACAGTGTCTTCTGATCAGGGACCACCTTTAAGACCACTTTTGAACAGTCCCAAAGGTGGTCTTAAAGGAAAACAACCACAAAAATTAACTTTCACTTCAGAACAAAGGTTTTGAGGAGAAAAACCTTTGGTACAAGTTCTATGAAAATTGACTGAGTGGTTTAGAAGTTATGACCTTTTGAACATTTCACAAATTCTGGTTTTGTGAGTCCAGAACGAGGCTGTGAGTAAATGACGTCATAAACTCACAATTGGAAAACTTTGAATTACAGCGATTCTCGTGCAATAAAACAGCAATAAGTAGATCAGTATGCGTTCCATTTATTCAATGAGATGATAATTTACTGTTTTTAAGTACAAAATCTGAAAAGTATGCTGTAAATTATTATGTTTCTATTTTGGTCATGTGACTAGATTAACAAAATGGCGGCCCCCATAGACAGCAATTGTAAATTGTTCAAAAGGTCATAATTTCAAAACCGCTCAACCGATTTTCATAAAATTTGTACCAAAATGTTCACCTCATCAAAGGCAATATTTTAAAGTGCTAGTTAAATTTTGTGGGTGTTTCCCTTTAATATAGGAATATACTTTATATAGAGCTATGGGAAGAGTTGTTTAGGAACTCATGAACGAGTTTTGAATTAGCCGTGGTAAATGAGTCATCCATGCTTGCATTATGAAAACACACCTATACAAATACATTGTAAACTTTATCGCCGAAAAAATGAAAATTTTAAGATGAAAAATTGTGATATTTTTCTTATTTCTGCTCAAAATATAGCTTATGGGTACTAATTTCTGCTCAAAATATAGATTGAGGCGGTTCTAATGAGTATCCATAATCTATACTTTTCAAAATATAGATTGTGGGTATTCATTAGAACCGCCTCATTGAGGCAGTTCTAATGAGTATCCACAATCTATATTTCGCCTCATTGAGGCAGTTTGTTTGATTTGAGGTTTAACGTCCCCGTCAACACTGTAAAGGTCATTTTGGAGACGTTGCTTCCAATTTTGTGGGACTTTTACCCGACACTGAGATGAAATGACATCTCAAGCCCTGTCGCCCAATGAAACCAATAGGGTTTATAAGCATGGACGGTCCGCCTCGCACCGCGGTTCCTGTACAGGCTTAGATCCTCTAAGCAGTTTACCAGTACTAGTGTGCGGCTCGGATTCAGCTCTGCGTGGAAGCATCATGCAGCCCATATATTTCTTCAAGCCCCTATCTCATTGAGGCAGTTCTAATGAGTATCCACAATCTTTATTTTAGAGCAGAAATAAGAAAATTAACGATGAGGTGGTTCTAACAAGTACCCACAATCTATATTTTAGAGCAGAAATAAGAAAATATATAAAAGTGGAGTTCAAGGGTGTCAAAATTATATAGGCGGGTTTCCATGTTTGAGTAGTATAAGTGTCACTGTATACTTACCTATTTCTAGATACAATAACCAGCCTACCCCAGACAACAGTGAGAGGGTGGTAAGGTCACCTAGACTGGCAGCAATGGGCGTGGCTACATTATCAGGGTTTATATTACACCTTCTTGAAATCAGTACAACACCGACCATAATACAACCTGCAAAAAGAAATGAAACAAGAATTCCATTCTTTTTCTGTTTTTTTTTTTTTTTTTTTTTTCGAGGGGGGGGGGGGGGTTATGGCCCATTAAAGATTATTGCACTTATTTTGAGCTAGTCTTTAATCAGAGGTGGGCAAAAACGGAAGTGCCCATAGGAAAAACACCTGCCCTTCAATTCCAGAAACTAGCATCTCGTATGTGATCTAAGCAAGGCTCAATCCCACAGCAGTGAGAGACCTAATGATTTCACCCATTGTATACTAGTGGACTCTTCCAGCACTGTATACTGGACAAGTCCATTTGTCATATGGATGGCAGGGGTTTTTTGTTTTCTTTTTTATTCTTTTTTGACTGAAAATTCTGTTAGCAAAAATAGTGCAGGCCCTGATCAGACACCGCGTTCTGCAGTGTCTGATCTGTGCCTGCACTGTTTGCCAAGGTACCACTTTCGGGGTTTCCTGCATACAATGGGTTAAATACAATAGTCTTTATCATATGACATCACGTCTGAGAGTGTAATAACGCCATGTAATATTTTCGATAATCCACTAGTGGATTAAATATGCAAATTAGGTAGATACGTCCCGTAACGTTACCCGTACGACATCCTTAATGATGTTGCGTTTACTAATGGCAGAATATTGACATTTTTGTACAAAAAACGTAATTAAATACGTTTTATCCCTCTCATCTTGAGCTAAGGATTTGTTCCGTTGAAACTATTATCATGAGTTATGCTGTCGAATGCTGGTATAAGTAGGACTAATTGTACCTATGGATGGATAAGGTGTTACGAGGGTAGGCTGAAAAGTTCTGAGCCTGACCAAGATCCAATGGTTTGTCCTTACTGAAAGTGCCTTATTTTTCAACATAGTCTCCCTTCCTGTCCACACACTTCCTCCAGCGATGCTGGAGTCCTTGGATCCCAGTGGTATAGAAGGTCTCATCTTGGTCCCTGGAAAAGCTCCTCCACAGCAGCTATCACCTCGTCGTCTGACCGTTAATGCTGCCCAGCCAAGTACTTTTTCATGTTTGGAAACAGGAAATAATCTGATGGAGCTAGATCAGGTGAATACGAAGGGTGATCGACAAGTGTGAAGCCACAGTCATGCACAGCAGCCATTGCGACAACCGATTTCTGAGAATTGTCCTGATGGAACAAGACCCCTTTTGTCAATTTTCCGGGTCCTTTAGCCTTAATTGCTTTTCGCAATTTTTTTAGCAGATCTGCATAATACTCCCCATTAATTGTTCTGCCCTTTTGAAGGTAATCTATGAATATTATACCCACGGCATCCCAGAACACTGATGCCATCACCTTCCCTGCAGATGAGACGAGTTTTGCCTTCTTTGGAGGGGTTGAGCCAGGGTGCTTCCATTGCATGGATTGTCTTTTGGTCTCTGGCTCAAAGTGATGAACCCAACACTCATCCTGAGTGACAAAACGGTCAAGAAAACCATCTTGGTCTGCTTCAAAAATAGCCAAGTTGGCTTGTGACAGGTTCAGTCTGGTCAGGCATCAAAAGCCGTGGCACCCATCTGGCGGAAACCTTCGACATTCCTAATTCACTGTGTAGAATGTTCTCTACTCGTTCACGAGAGATGCCAACAGTGTTAGCTAACTAGTTCACAGTTAAAAGCCTGTCATCCATCAGGAGCTAACCCCTTTTTATGGAGGTACTTGATGACACCACGATGCCAGATTTTGTCCATTTTCTCAAAAACGTGCTAGTATCAATTTTCAAAGTCTAGAATTTCTACGTTATTGCAGGTAAACTTGAACTCATTTGAGTCAAATCAAGTAATAAAGGTTTGGATTTAATGAATACAAAATTTCATGGCTGTTCAATGCCTGCTTCTTGATCAGGCGTAGAACTTTTCAGCCTACCCTCGTATTTCACAAATGCAGTGAAACAAAAAATACAGATCAAGGTCAACTAGAGCTGCCGCCTAACGGGCGCCAATTATACCCCCGCATGCGTTGTCAGATAGTAACTCCAAGTAAGAGTCACAGAGATATAAGTTTTTTGATAGTCTGAGCAACACAATGACATAATAATAGTTTCTGATAACACAAATGATTTAACATAAATAATAGCAAGGAATGACAAACAAAAAAAAAATAAATAATATAAAAATATTACTTACAAAAATTAAATGCATTCCAACTGTTACTGCTGTCGGGTATCCACTGAACGTGAAGGTCAAGGTCAGGTTTGTGTATATCAATCTTAAGTACTAGTGGCAAGGTGTGTGGTGTGTGAATATTAAAGAAATCGGTCAAGAATGAGAAAGTTATGTGCAATGTTAAAGTTTTTTTTGTACCCACAAATTTTTACAAGTATTTGACCTTGAGGAAGGTCAACGTGAAGGTCAAGGTCAGGTTTGTGTATATCAATCTTAAGTACTAGTAGCAAGGTGTGTGGTGTGTGAATATTAAAGAAATCGGTCAAAGAATGAGGAAGTTATGTGCAATGTTAAAGTTTTTTTGTACCGACAAATTTTTACAAGTATTTGACCTTGAGGAAGGTCAACGTAAAGGTCAAGGTCAGGTTTGTGTTTATCAATCTTAAGTACTAGTGGCAAGGTGTGTGAATATTAAAGAAATCGGTCAAAGAATAAGGAAGTTATGAGCAATGTTAAAGTTTTTTGTAACGGACCGACGACGACAGACGACGACGACAGACGACGACGACAGACGACAAGCTGACTCCTATATACCCCCTTCAAACTTCGTTTGGACAAGCTGACTCCTATATACCCCCTTCAAACTTCGTTTGCGGGGGTTTAAATATGGAGGCTTGCATTGAAAAATAGAAGTGAAGGCAATGATCAGAAATCGATATAATTAGCTCACAGTTCCCATCAGATACACCAAAGGGAAAGAAACTGAAACGTGAAACAACTAAACCCTAATGGAAACATCAATACCAGAAAGCCAAAAGGACAGTTACTTTCTCACAAAATGGCCAACTGGCTATCCAAAACAAAATAATATAAGCGATACACACACTCAAAAGACAAGCCATAACAAAAACAAGAGGGCCATGATGGCCCTGGATCGCTCACCTGATCCATAGAGTAACAAGTAGGACCCGGGGAGGGCCATTATTAACCCCAGGGCTATAATGTGCATAATGTTCAGAGACGTCTAAAAAGGTGAAGCTTCATACCAAATATCAACAAAGGCTATAATTTGAACAATCTTGCCAAAGGTCCACCAGATATGCTACATACCAAATATCAAAGACCTGGGCCTTGCCGTTTCAGAGAAGAAGATTTTTATTAAAGATATTCCCTACATAAGCCTATATAAAACCAAATGGCTCCAGGGCAGGGGCATTTTTGGCCTCAGGGCTATAATTTAAACCATCTTGATAGAGGTCCACTAGAGGAAGCTTCACACCAAATATCAAAGACCATGGCCTTGCTGTTTCAGAAGAAGATTTTTAAGGAATATCTCTATATAAGTCTATGTAAAACCAAAGGGCCCCAGGTCGGAGGCAGTTTTGGCCCTAGCACTATAATTTGAACAATCTTGGTAGGGGTCCACTAGATGAAGCTTCATACCAAATAGCAAAGACCTGGCCCTTGGGGTTTCCAAGAAGATTTTTTAAGATTTTTCCCATATAAGCCCATGTTAAACCATAGGGCCCCTGGGCGGTGGCATTTTTAGCCCAAGCACTATAATTACAACAATCTTGGTAGGAGTCCACTAGATGAAGCTTCATACCAAATAGCAAAGACCTGGGCCTTGCGGTTTCAGAAAAGAAGATTTTTAAAGATTTTCCCTATATAAGCCCATTTAAAGCCAAAGGCCCCCGGAGTGGGGGGGGGGGGGGGAAGGAGGACCATGGCCGTGTGGGATGAAGCTTCATACCAAATATCAAAGACATGGGCCTTACGGTTTCAGAGAAGAAAATTTTTAAAGATTTTCCCTATATAAGCCCATGTAAAACCAAAGGGCCCTGGAGCGGGGGCATTTTTGGCCCCAGCACTATAATTTGAACAATCTTGGTAGGGGTCCACTAGATGAAGCTTCATACCAAATATCAAAGACCTGGGCCTTGCGGTTTCAGAGAAGAAGATTTTTAAAGATTTTCCCTATATAAGCCCATGTAAAACCAAAAGGCCCTGGAGTGGGGGCATTTTTGGCTCCAGCACTATAATTTGAACAATCTTGGTAGGGGTCCACTAGATGAAGCTTCATACCAAATATCAAAGACCTGGGCCTTACGGGTTCAGAGAAGAAGATTTTCCCTATATAAGCCCATGTAAAACCAAAGGGCCCCAGAGCGGGGGCATTTTTGGCCCCAGCACTATAATTTGAACAATCTTGGTAGGGGTCCACCAGATAAAGCTTCATACCAAATATCAAAGACCTGGGCCTTGTGGTTTCAGAGAAGAATGATTTTTTAAGTTTTTGGTGAAAAAAAATCTGTTTTTGGCTCCTATGACCTAGATGTGCAACGGACCGGAACCATTTGAACAACTTTGAAAGGGGACCACCTAAGGATCATTCCTGTGAAGTTTGGTCAAAATCCGATCAGTGGTTTAGGAGGAGATGTCGTTTAAAGAATTGTTTACGGACGGACGCACGGACGGACGCACGCACGCACGGACGACGGACGACAGACGAAAAGTAATCCCAAAAGCTCACCTCGTCACTACATGACGGTGAGCTAATAAACCATGACAGAAGAACCGCCTTGAAACGGTCAGTGTAACGAATTCCACCAGGGGGCTTAAATCGATTTTACGCGGCCACAATCCTCGTCCTTACTTCCGTCGCAATTTAGCCAAATAATTTGTTCGCATGAAGGCCTCCTAACTCATTAGTGCGACATCTCCGTGAACACAAAAATCAAACAAGAGCACCGCAAGCGGCGCCATGCTCGTCTGTTTTTCCATGTCACATAGACTAATCAGTGAAATTGCATCATAGAGTTATTGAACTTATACAAAATATAGCCTTTTTGATAATACAGATGTGTCAAGGAGATAATGCAGCCAAAATCAATAATATATTTATGACCCTTGGTCAAAATGTAGCTCTTGTGATGATGGGTGAGTGTGAGTATGAAGTTTCATGAAGGCAGGCCAAATGCTTCTGGAAATATGGTCAAGGTTAAGTTTTTTGGTTAATTTTTCGAAAAATAGGTCAAAGTTCAAGGTCACAGGTCAAAAAGCGTGGTATGACTGAAAAGGTCTTGTCCCAAGGAACATTCATGTGAAGTTGGAAGGCTCTGTTGTGAATAGTATTGAAATAAGAGACAAAAACAATTTAAAAAAAAACGGTGAGAAAAGGGGAGATAATTCAATCAAATTGCAAGATGGAGTTATAAAACTTGTAGGGAATGTAGCTCTTGTGATGGTGAGTATGTGTATGAAGTTTCATGAAGGTATGCCAAATACTTTTGGAAATATGGTCAAGGTTAAGGTTTTCGGTTAAATTTTCGAAAAATAGATCAAAGTTCAAAGGTCAAGGTCACAGATCAAAAAGTGTGGTATCACTGAAAATGTCTTGTCCCAAGGAACATTCATGTGAAGTTTGAAGGCTCTGTTGTGAATAGTATTAAAATGAGAGCAAAAAATGTGTTTCAGAAAAAAATTGGAAAAGGGGAGATAATTCAGCCAAAATCAACAATGTTGTTATGGTCCTTGGTCAAAATGTAGCTCTTGTGATGATGAGTGTGTGTATGAAGTTTCATGAGGCTAGGTCTAATACTTTTTAAGTTATAGCCAAGGTTAAGTTTTTTTGGAATTACGCCAGACGACAACGCAGACGCCGGAGTGATGACAACAGCTCGAAAGTTTTTTTTCAAAAAACAGACAAGCTAAAGCTCGAAAGATTTTTTCAAAAAACAGACGAGCTAACAACCACAGAGATGAAACAACGGTGAGGACTGGACAGCAAGAAACCACTGAAATGCTGGAGCAAAAGAAAACTAACAGTTAGACTCCGATGAATGAAGTTGTCATCTGTGGACACCTACACATAATGGCTACATTACTGCTACATCAACTTGATCTGCTCAATTATATCATGTTGACCTAGGCACAGCACTGCTTCTGCAGAATTCAAAATCTTCCACTTTGATCTGGAACACTGTAGATCCAGATCAGATGGCTGAAAATGACAATCCCGACCTTTGCAAACAGTGTAGATCCAGATCAGATGGCTTCTCAAGAAGCCATCTGATCTACACTGTTTGTCGTTTGTTTGATTTGAGGTTTAACCTTTATCTTGATGAATATTCATTTAAGCCACACCCATGTCTGTCTATCAACCAATCAAATTACTTGATGTAATTTATTGCTACAAATTCATAAACTGAATGCCAAACAGTGTAGATCCTGATCAGATGGCTTCTTCAGAAGCCACTGATCTAGATCCACAGTGTTTGCAAAGATAGGGGTTGTCGTGAACAGCTAGATAAGGGTTAACATCTCCCTCAACACATGTAGTCTGTGAATTGAATGACTACATTGTATCACGTAAATTGATTGGTTGATAGTCAGCTATGGGTGTGGCTAAATTAATTTATTCAGCAGGATAAGGGTTAAGATGAGAACAGAGAATATACTCACCTAATACAAAGCTAGCTAGTGATGCTGTACACATGCTACTGGCACACAGCAATAAACCATGCTGAAATTACTCACCTAATACAAAGCTAGCTAGTGATGCTGTACACATGCTACTGGCACACAGCAATAAACCATGCTGAAATTACTCACCTAATACAAAGCTAGCTAGTGATGCTGTACACATGCTACTGGCACACAGCAATAAACCATGCTAAAATTACTCACCTAATACAAAGCTAGCTAGTGATGCTGTACACATGCTACTGGCACACAGCAATAAACCATGCTGAAATTACTCACCTAATACAAAGCTAGCTAGTGATGCTGTACACATGCTACTGGCACACAGCAATAAACCATGCTGAAATTACTCACCTAATACAAAGCTAGCTAGTGATGCTGTACACATGCTACTGGCACACAGCAATAAACCATGCTGAAATTACTCACCTAATACAAAGCTAGCTAGTGATGCCGTACACATGCTACTGGCACACAGCAATAAACCATGCTGAAATTTAAAAACCCCTTCTGGTATCCAGCCCATTATCATTGCAACTACTGATGCCAGGAAACCAACCACTATAGCCTGACCCTGAAAAGAAACGAAGGAAATCTAGCAATTTAACCTTTATCCCGCTGCATAAATAAACTTAGCGCCACCCATTTACATTTCAACCAATCAAATTACATGATATAATCTATCCATTCAAATTTGCAAGCTGAATGATGAACAGTGCAGATCCTGATCAGATGGCTTCTTCAGAAGCCATCTGATCTGGATCTACACTGTTTGCAAATGTAGGGGTTGTTGTGTTCAGCGTGATAAGGCTTGAAGTCGGTCTGTTATTTTGTTTGATTTGAGGTTTAACGTCGCCGTCAACACTGTAAAGGTCATTGTGGAGACATTGCTTCCAATTTTGTGGGACGTTTACCCGACATTGAGATGAAATGACATCTCAAGCTCTGTTGCCCAATGAAACCAATAGGGTTTATTAGCATGGACGGTCCGCCTCACACCACAGTTCCTGGACACGCTTAGAGGATCTAAGTGGTTAGATCCTCTATGTTTACCAGTGTGCAGGCCAGATTCAGCTCTGCATGGAAGCATCATGCAGCCCATATATTTCTTCAAGCCCCTATGGGCAGGGGCCGGTTGGTCTGTTATACTTTCTGCCTTGTTTTTCAGTTACAACTTTTTATTTTTTTATTTTTGAGCAACACTGGACAAGTTGTAAAGGCAATGCCCATCCATCACGTAAACAAGTCCGTGAAATGAACACCTCCCTGAACCCCACTTTATATAGAAAAAACTGGGGTTTATGGGGGTATACATTATTTTCATTATTTCTGCTCAAAGACATAGGTTATGGGTACTTGTTAGAACCGCCTCAATGAGGCGGTTCTAACGAGCACCCATAACCTATGTTTTGCAGTATAAATAAGAAAAATAGCCATCAAAGAGATGGCAAATCCCCGGACAACAAGCCAATATGGCCTTCAGAAGATTGTTCACCAATAGAAAGTTCACCAGAATTAAACCAGCAATATATCACAAAAGTTTTTGAGTTATGGCCATCACCAGATTATACCGTCAGGCGAGATAACTCAAAAACCAGGGCACTCAGAATTGTGGTTCTTGCGCATGACATGCCTGCTTAAGCTCATGTATTTCTGTACGAATTACCATTAAAATATGTCTCAAAGGGTATTGGAGGCATGGTGATCACAAGCTGGTCATAGTGTTATATTGGAAAGGTAGATAACTCAAATACCACAACACCAACAGTTGTGGTTCTTGAACATGACACCCCTTCTGTACCTTGTATACAATTGCACTAATTTCCTTCAATATATCTCAAAGGGTGTTGGAGTTATGGCCATCACAAGGTTATATTGTCAGGGGAGATAACTAAAAAACCAGAGCACCCAGAGTTGTAATTCTTGACCTTGACAAACCTGCATAACCTCATGTACATCTGCATCTTGTACCACAAATATGTCTCAAAGGGTATTGGAGGTAGGGTGATCACATGGTGGTCATACTGTTATATTGGAAGGGGAGATAACTCAAATACCATAGCACCCAGAGTTGTGGTTCTTAGGCATCAAGTGCCGTCTCAACCTTGTATACAATTGTGCCAAGTACCATCAATATACCTCAAAGGGTATTGGAGTTATGGCCATCACAAGGTTATATTGTCAGGGGAGATAATTAAAAAACCAGGGCACCCAGCGTCGTGGTTCTTGCATGTGAAACACCTGCTTAACCTCATGTATCCAAGTACCATCAATATACCTCAAAGGGTGTTGGAGTTATGGCCATCACAAGGTTATATTGTCAGGGGAGATAATTAAAAAACCAGGGCACCCAGCGTCGTGGTTCTTGCATGTGACACACCTGCTTAACCTCATGTATCCAAGTACCATCAATATACCTCAAAGAGTGTTGGAGGTAGTGATTCTATTTTATTGGAAGGGGAGATAACTCAAAAACCATAGCACTGAGAGTTGTGGTTCTTGTGCATGACACATTGTCTCGGCCTTGTGAACAACTGTGCCAGGTACCATCAATATATCATAAAGGGTATTGGAGTTATGGCCATCACAAGGTAGTCACTCTATTTTATTGGAAGGGGAGATAACTCAAAAACCAAGGTAACCACAGTTGTGATTCTTGTGCAAGTCATGCCGTCTCAGCCTTGTGAACAACTGTGCCAAGTACCATCAATATATATCAAAGGGTATTTGAGTTATTGCCATCACAAAGTAGACATTCTATTTTATTAGAAGGGAAGATAACTCAAAAAGTATGGCATCCAGAGTTCTGGTTCTTGAGCATGACACGCCGTCTCAGCCTTGTGAACAATTGTGCCAAGAACCATCAATGAATCTCAAATGGTATAGGAGTTATGGCCATCACAAGGTTGCGTCTACGGATGGAGGGATGCACAGACGGACGCCAGGCTGATCGCTACATCCCCCGAACCTATTCTGTCAGGGGATAAAAAGTATCACAGTCATTTTGGAGATGTGAAAAAATGCACTATGTCGCAGGGGAGAGTTATCGTGATGAACTTCTCAACAAAGGTTTCAAACTTCTAAATTGTCTAAAAATAGTGTTTTATAGAGATTTTTGTAAATTTGAGGTTGTTGGTTTAGAGTTTAACAGCCAAGTCAACACCATTTAGGTCATGTCATACCAGTCAGTTCACTTAACAGGCTGATACCCTATATGTTAGTGGTTAACTAGTACAGTGTACATTCTATCGCCAGAAACTGACAACTGCCCTTCTTCAATCAGTAGAAAGTAGAGAAAGACCAAAGAAAACACTTTATGATCAATCACTATAATTGAATGTTGGACCATAGCTCCAGATAAAGTTTTTTTTTTCATTAAAAAAATCTACTATTTTTCTTATTTCTGCACAAAAACATATGTTGTGGGTTTTCATAAGAAGCGCATCTAATGAGGTCTACAACATATGTTTTCGTGCTGAAATAAGAAAAATAATATGTGGATACCCCCTCTTATCTAGGGCTATGTTGGGGACCAGGTGGGGATCAAACCTAAGACCTTCTGATCACCAGTCAGACCCTCATCCGACTGAGCCACCAAGGCCAGAGATGTCTTCATGTTGTGAAAGAGGACTACATGAGAAATTGGTTTATCATATAACGTTGTTTTTATTAAGTGGATAACGACATGTCACAAAACTCATAGGACACATGTAATAACACAGGGTTACTGGCGCGTAATGTCATGGCTGTCTGTGACAAATGTACATTACCTTTTGAACTTCTTCAGCGATTAAATCTGATAAAAAATCGTTGTATAATAAACAGAATCTTACAATCATGGTCATTTCATATGAGATTTATGAAACTCGCCAAAGGCTCGTTTCATAAATTTCATATGAAATGATCATGAGCATAAGATCCTCTATGTTATATACTTAGAATTTTATTTACATGTATTTGTCTGAAAGCAAACTTCTGTCTTTCAATGGCACATGGTAAAAATTTGTTCAAGGTGCAGATTTTGTTTGTTTTGGAATTTACAACCCACTCAACACTATTTACGTCATATCGAGCCAGTCAGTTTACCTAACCACACTTCCTTGGCAGGCTTATACATAAGTGACTAACCAGTAAAATGCACATTCTTTCGCCAGAAATTGACAATTGCTCTTTTTGACACAGTGGGAGAGAATGACTGCAGAACATATTTCATGAACAATCACCTCGAAAAGAATGTTGCCAACCCTGGCAGGTATCAAACCTCCTAACCCCCTGATCACCAGTCAGACCTGCATCTGACTGAGCTATGGAGGCTGGCTGCTAGATGCAGATGGAATGTATACTAGCCTGTTTCTTGGGGTCTGTTATCATCACGAAAACATGACTATATAACTCTGACCTCCTTGAACCCCACTTTTATATACTAAAACTGGGGTTTACAGGGGTAAACCTTATTTCTGCTCTAAAATATAAATTGAGGCGGTTCTAACGAGTACCCACAATCTATGTTTTGAGCAGCAATAAGAATAATATCACAATTTTTCATTTTATAATTTTCGTTTTTCAACGGTAATTTCATGATGTTAAAGTCCAGTCATCCGCAACTAGAAATATGGCCAATAAACTTTATGACTTTGAAAATGAGGTCTTTGTTATGTTACCATGATATACTGTTCCAAGTTTTTAGGCGGTAGAGTTTACAGATATTTGTATAGGTGTGTTTTCGTAATGCATGAGACAGGGTACAGGCAAGCAATTTTTGACAAAATTTGAGTTTTCAAAGCCTTTGACCTTAAAATATAGTGCCACCATTGTAAATTTTGATAGCTTTTTGGAGCCTGTGACCTTTCAAATTACATCAAGCCATCAAAACCAGACCACTGTCCCCACCACCTACCAGTCTTGTATGTAACCATGCAAGTTTGGTCAAAATCTGTCAATCTATTCTGGAGATGCATTGCTTTAAAGTGTGAATGATGATGCAAAAAACAATGCAAACAAGACAAATTGGCCTATTGACCTAAATTAGATCTGCAACAAAAATAATATATCCCTTTTTCCTTCATTTGGTTTTGTTTGAACCCTGTCAACACTATTTAGGTCATTTTGGTGATGTTGCTTCCAATTTTGTGGGACTTTTAACCAACACAAAGATGAAATGACGTCTCAAAATCTGCTGCCCAAACAAACTAAAATGGTTTATATGTAGGGATGGTCAGACTCACATCACTTTATCACTTTGGCTGTGCAGGCTTAGACCCTCTAAGCAGTTTACCAATATTCATGTGCAGTCTCGGTTTCAGCTCTGCATGGAAGCATCATGCATCCCAATCTACTTCTCCATGCCTAGATGGGCAGCCCTACACCCCCCCCCCCCCGACTCCTCCCCCAACTAACCTCAGCTGACCATAAATAAGTAATTAGCAATAAAGGTTTCACTTTAATTCTTTCACCAGTGAGTTTTTGTAACAAACTCTGCCATCTTTGAATTTTGGAATGTCCATTCTTGTTAACAGAGGTTAAGTCAAAATTCTCATCAGGATTGCAAACAGCATAGATTTTGATGAGATGGCTCTAACAGTGTAGACCCTGATGAGATGGCTCACGAGCCATCTCATCTGGGTCTACACTGTTTCATGCAAAGGTATCTGTACCTGTCAACTGGGTTGAAAAGGGTTACCAAAAAAATCCTAAAAATTTGAACACCTTTGGGAATGGGAGCACCTTGCAGATTTTTCTGCCATTTTTCAAAGGGAGACAACTTCCTGTTCGCTTTTCTATAAGCCTTGTCCCACTAAAAAGGGGTCTGCTCTTAAAGGAAAGAATTTGCTCCTCAGGAGCAAATTCTTTCCTTTAAGAGTTGACCCCTACTGACATGGGAGACAAAAATACTTTTGCAGGAGTTACCTCCCCATGAAGGTGTTCCCATTCCCCTTAAGGACTTGCTGAAATTTTCCCAAAGTTTGGACAAATTTGATTCACAATCCAGCAAGGAGTCAAAAGGTATAGATGGAATAGCAAACAGTGAAGACCCTAGTCTGATCTGGGTCTGCACTGTTTGCTTTGGCCTATCTGTCCCAATAAGTAGGACAATTACTTTTAAATACCTAAGATACTGTAAGGTAACAGCTTGTCAACCTTTCACTCATGATATAAATCAATGCAATGTTGAGAAAATCACAATAGAGCAAATCAGTGTTAAATTAAAGATGCTAACATGTTTTCATCTGCCCTACAGAAAAATTCTAATATTTTGATTACTCGACTTCTTACTTGTTCTAAAATTTGAACAAGTAAAATTTACTTCTAATGTTGTGTCTAAAATAGCTGGATGAGTGGCAAACAGAATTTGTTTGATTTGAGGTTTAACGTCCCCATCAACACTGTAAAGGTCATTTTGGAGACGTTGCTTCCAATTTTGTGGGACTTTTACCCGACATTGAGATGAAATGACATCTCAAGATGCTGATGAGATGCCACATATAACTGTGTTTTCACTGTCTGCTCAGGACTATCTGTTGAATATATACATGGCAAATAGGGCATTAATTTACAGATACACCTCAGCCCCGTTATAGCATGGTTGGTTATAACACGAATTCGGATATAACACGGTTGTTGTTTGGACCCCAAATTTTCCCCAACCTTCCTTTTTTGCTTCGGCAAAAAAGAAATCCCAGTGAGTTAACACGGTAGTTAGAAGAAATCTAGGAGTGTTAACACGGTAGTTAGAGTTAAATCTTATGTCACCTTAATCACTTGTCAATTATCCAATTTAACACTGTTATTGTATATCAGTAAACATGCAATAAACAACTTTTCACACGGTCCGTAAGTTTTACTAATGACGTGTGAAAACACCTGTGAAAACTCTTGGCTAATATCCAGCTGAAAGATCAAAGGGTAAACACTTCTGCTAGCTGGAGGCTACTCATAAACAAGAGGGCCCAGAGGGCCCTGGTTCGCTAACCTGATCCAATGTATAACAAGTGGGCCCCGGGCAGGGTCAATTTTGGCCACAGGGCTATAATTTGAACAATCTTGGTAGAGGTCCACAAGATGAAGCTTCATATCGAATATGAAAGACCTGGGCTTTCTGGTTTCAGAGAAGAAGATTTTAAAGGTTTACCCTGCATATAGAAGTCTATGTAAAACAAGATTTTCCCTATATAAGTCTATGTTAAACCAAAGGGCCCCGGAGCAGGGGCATTTTTGGCCCCAGGGCTATAATTTGAACAATCTTGGTAGAGGTCCACTAGCTGAAGCTTCATAACAAATATCAAAGACCTAAGCCTTTTGTTTCAGAGAAGATGATTTTTAAAGATTTTCCCTATATAAGTCTATGTAAAACCAAAGGGCCACATGGCGGAGGCATTTTTGGTCTCAGGGCTATAATTTGAACAATGTTTATAGAGGTCCACTAGCTGAACTTCATAACAAATATCGAAGACCTAAGCCATGTGGTTTCAAAGAAGAAGATTTTTCAAGATTTTAATAATTTCCCTATATACGTCTATGTAAAACCAACGGGCCCCGGAGCGGGGGCATTTTTGGCCCCAGGGCTATAATTTGAAAAATCTTGGTAGAGGTCCACAAGATGAAGCTTCATACCAAATATCAAAGACCTGGGCCTTGCAGTTTCAGAGAAGAAGATTTTTCAAGATTTTCCCTATATAAGCCTATGTAAAACAAAAAGGCCCTGGTGCGGGGGCATTTTTGGCCCCAGCACTACAATTTGAATAATCTTGGTAGGGGTCCACCAGATGAAGCTTCATACCAAATATCAAAGACCTGGGCCTTGCGGTTTCAGAGAAGAAGATTTTTAAAGATTTTCCCTATATAAGCCTATGTAAAACAAAAAGGCCCTGGTGCGGGGGCATTTTTGGCCCCAGCACTATAATTTGAATAATATTGGTAGGGGTCCACTAGATGAAGCTTCATACCAAATATCAAAGACCTGGGCCTTGCAGTTTCAGAGAAGAAGATTTTTAAAGATTTTCCCTATATAAGCCCATGTAAAACCAAAGGGCCCCCGTGCGGGAGCATTTTTAGCTCCAGCACTATAATTTGAACAATCTTGGTAGGGGTCCACTAGATGAAGCTTCATACCAAATATCAAAGACCTGGGCCTTGTGGTTTCAGAGAAGAAGATTTTTCAAGATTTTCCCTATATAAGCCCATGTAAAACCAAAGGGCCCCCGTGAGGGGGGCATTTTTAGCTCCAGCACTATAATTTGAACAATCTTGGTAGGGGTCCACTAGATGAAGCTTCATACCAAATATCAAAGACCTGGGCCTTGCAGTTTCAGAGAAGAAGATTTTTAAAGATTTTCCCTATATAAGCCTATGTAAAACAAAAGGGCCCTGGTGCGGAGGCATTTTTGGCCCCAGCACTATAATTTGAACAATCTTGGTAGGGGTCCACTAGATGAAGCTTCATACCAAATATCAAAGACCTGGGCCTTGCAGTTTCAGAGAAGAAGATTTTTCAAGATTTTCCCTATATAAGCCCATGTAAAACCAAAGGGCCCCCGTGTGGGGGGCATTTTTAACTCCAGCATTATAATTTGAACAATCTTGGTAGGGGTCCACTAGATGAAGCTTCATACCAAATATCAAAGACCTGGGCCTTGCAGTTTCAGAGAAGAAGATTTTTAAAGATTTTCCCTATATAAGCCCATGTAAAACCAAAGGGCCCCCGTGCTGGGGCATTTTTAGCTCCAGCACTATAATTTGAACAATTTTGGTAGGGGTCCACTAGATGAAGCTTCATACCAAATATCAAAGACCTGGGCCTTGCGGTTTCAGAGAAGAAGATTTTTCAAGATTTTCCCTATATAAGCCCATGTAAAACCAAAGGGCCCCCGTGTGGGGGGCATTTTTAGCTCCAGCACTATAATTTGAACAATCTTGGTAGGGGTCCACTAGATGAAGCTTCATACCAAATATCAAAGACAAGGGCCTTGCAGTTTCAGAGAAGAAGATTTTTAAAGATTTTCCCTATATAAGCCCATGTAAAACCAAAGGGCCCCAGTGCGGGGGCATTTTTGGCCCCAGCACTATAATTTGAACAATCTTGGTAGGGATCCACTAGATGAAGCTTCATACCAAATATCAAAGACCTGGGCCTTGCGGTTTCAGAGAAGAAGATTTTTCAAGATTTTCCCTATATAAGCCCATGTAAAACCAAAGGGCCCCAGTGCGGGGGCATTTTTGGCCCCAGCACTATAATTTGAACAATCTTGGTACGGATCCACTAGATGAAGCTTCATACCAAATATCAAAGACCTGGGCCTTGCGGTTTCAGAGAAGAAGATTTTTCAAGATTTTCCCTATATAAGCCCATGTAAAACCAAAGGGCCCCCATGCGGGGCCATTTTTAGCTCCAGCACTATAATTTGAACAATCTTTGTAGGGGTCCACTAGATGAAGCTTCATACCAAATATCAAAGACCTGGGCCTTGTGGTTTCAGAGAAGAAGATTTTTCAAGATTTACCCTATATAAGCCCATGTAAAACCAAAGGGCCCCCGTGAGGGGGCATTTTTGGCCCCAGCACTCTAATTTGAACAATCTTGGTAGGGGTCCACTAGATGAAGCTTCATACCAAATATCAAAGACCTGGGCCTTGCGGTTTCAGAGAAGAAGATTTTTCAAGATTTTCCCTATATAAGCCCATGTAAAACCAAAGGGCCCCAGTGCGGGGGCATTTTTGGCCCCAGCACTATAATTTGAACAATCTTGGTAGGGGTCCACTAGATGAAGCTTCATACCAAAAATCAAAGACCTGGGCCTTGGGGTTTCAGAGAAGAAGATTTTTTAAGTTTGCGGTGAAAAAAATCTATTTTTAGCTACTGTGACCTATATGTGCAATGGACCGGAACCATTTGAACAACTTTGAAAGGGGACCACCTAAGGATCATTCCTGTGAAGTTTGGTCAAAATACGATCAGTGGTTTAGGGGGAGATGTCTTTGAAGAAAAGTTTATGGACGCACGCACGCACGCACGCACGGACGCACGCACGCACGCATGCACGACGGACGACGGACAAAAAGTGATCCCAAAAGCTCACCTTGTCACTACGTGACAGGTGAGCCCAAAAGCTCACCTTGTCACTACGTGACAGGTGAGCTAATAAGGGGCTGGAACAGAATCCTGTTTCCTTTTGCACATGTTCAATGCATGTCTCAACTGTGTTGCAAGTTTCAAAGCCCTGCATCAAATACTGTAGGAGGTGTTGCAAAGACAAGAATAGTACTACAAAGTGCGATGTACAGACGTACTTACCGACAAGCGCAAAACTGCCCCTCCCCACTTTGTGGTGGGGGAATAAAAACCCTAGACCTTCAATTGCAAAACTTGGCATCTCAAAGGCAGGGCCTGACAAACCCATTGCCCAGCTGCCTGGGACAAGTCCAAATTTTGGCTGGGCAAGTGATATTTTACTCAAACCTTAACAGTGGGAGACCAAATGCTAAAGAGCCAGTGCTCTTGAACACAGGGTCGCAGAAGCCTATCAATTCAATACAAGAGGGCCCAGAGGGCCCTGGTTCGCTCACCTGATCCAATGTATAACAAGTGGGCCCCGGGCAGGGTCAATTTTGGCCACAGGGCTATAATTTGAACAATCTTGGTAGAGGTCCACAAGATGAAGCTTCATATCGAATATGAAAGACCTGGGCTTTCTGGTTTCAGAAAAGAAGATTTTAAAGGTTTACCCTGCATATAGAAGTCTATGTAAAACAAGATTTTCCCTATATAAGTCTATGTTAAACCAAAGGGCCCGGAGCAGGGGCATTTTTGGCCCCAGGGCTATAATTTGAACAATCTTGGTAGAGGTCCACTAGCTGAAGCTTCATAACAAATATCAAAGACCTAAGCCTTTTGTTTCAGAGAAGATGATTTTTAAAGATTTTCCCTATATAAGCCTATGTAAAACCAAAGGGCCCTGGTGCCGAGGCATTTTTGGCCCCAGCACTATAGTTTGAACAATCTTGGTAGGGGTCCACTAGATGAAGCTTCAAACCAAATATCAAAGACCTGGGCCTTGCGGTTTCAGAGAAGAAGAATTTTCAAGATTTTCCCTATATAAGCCCATGTAAAACCAAAGGGCCCCCGTGCGGGGGCATTTTTAGATCCAGCACTATAATTTGAACAATCTTGGTAGGGGTCCACTAGATACAGCTTCATACCAAATATCAAAGACCTGGGCCTTGCGATTTCAGAGAAGAAGATTTTTAAAGATTTTCCCTATATAAGCCCATGTAAAACCAAAGGGCCCCGTGTCGGGGCATTTTTAGCTCCAGCACTATAATTTGAACAATCTTGGTAGGGGTCCACTAGATGAAGCTTCATACCAAATATCAAAGACCTGGGCCTTGCGGTTTCAGAGAAGAAAATTTTTTTTTTCAAGATTTTCCTTATATAAGCCCATGTAAAACCGAAGGGCCCCCGTGCGGGGGCAATTTTAGATCCAGCACTATAATTTGAACAATCTTGGTAGGGGTCCACTTGATAAAGCTTCATACCAAATATCAAAGACCTGGGCCTTGCGGTTTCAGAGAAGAAGATTTTTCAAGATTTTCCCTATATAAGCCTATGTAAAACCAAAGGGCCCCGTGTGGGGGCATTTTTAGCTCCAGCACTATAATTTGAACAATCTTGGTAGGGGTCCACTAGATGAAGCTTCATACCAAATATCAAAGACCTGGGCCTTGCGGTTTCAGAGAAGAAGATTTTTCAAGATTTTCCCTATATAAGCCCATGTAAAATCAAAGGGCCCCCGTGCGGGGGCATTTTTAGATCCAGCACTATAATTTGAACAATCTTGGTAGGGGTCCACTAGATAAAGCTTCATACCAAATATCAAAGACCTGGGCCTTGCGGTTTCAGAGAAGAAGATTTTTCAAGATTTTCCCTATATAAGCCCATGTAAAACCAAAGGGCCCCCGTGGGGGGCATTTTTGGCCCCAGAACTATAATTTGAACAATCTTGGTAGGGGTCCACTAGATGAAGCTTCATACCAAATATCAAAGACCTGGGCCTTGTGGTTTCAGAGAAGAAGATTTTTCAAGATTTTCCCTATATCCTTTCCACTACCATAGCGTATTTTTGCGTAATTGCTGCCAAAAACTTTTTGAACGACCCTCATTCTTTCCCATATTCAACCATACTTTTGATAAGGGTGTTTTTGAATAGGGTATTCCAACAACTGTTTGCAACATGCATATCAATCCTCTAAGAGATACTGGAACAGGACCAGAGGCTTCCAAACCTGGCAAAAAGTCGAAAAAATTAGCCTCTGAAATTGCCATTCTGCCCCATGTTCTTTGAGACGGCGTGCTGTCTGTACGAAACAAGTGCGGCCAAAACAAAGACATGTCGAGAATAGGTACAAAAGAGTGAAACGTACATAAGGTAAAATGATAGAAAACGAGAGGAAAATTAGGTTGAGAAAAACGCAAAAAAAAAAAAAAAAAAAAAAAAAAAAAGAAGTCCGTGAGCATGTTTTAGCATAGCGTGACCCCTGCGCCATGACCTATGACGTCATCAGAAAGTTTGTTTTCACATACCGAACAGTACATTTTGTCTTCTATTGAAAACGGGCTAGACAAGACTAAATGAACCAAAAGATCGGGTTCTAGGACGAAATGTTCTCCCCTACCCCCATTTTAGTCATGGTTTCAAAAATGCCCGGCAGTCCTAAGGATATAAGCACATGTAAAACCAAAGGGCCCCGTGTGGGGGCATTTTTAGCTCCAGCACTATAATTTGAACAATCTTGGTAGGGGTCCACTAGATGAAGCTTCATACCAAATATCAAAGACCTGGGCCTTGTGGTTTCAGAGAAGAAGATTTTTCAAGATTTTCCCTATATAAGCCCATGTAAAACCAAAGGGCCCCCGTGCGGGGGCATTTTTAGATCCAGCACTATAATTTGAACAATCTTGGTAGGGGTCCACTAGATGAAGCTTCATACCAAATATCAAAGACCTGGGCCTTGCGGTTTCAGAGAAGAAGATTTTTCAAGATTTTCCCTATATAAGCCCATGTAAAACCAAAGGGCCCCCGTGCGGGTCATTTTTGGCCCCAGCACTATAATTTGAACAATCTTGGTAGGGGTCCACTAGATGAAGCTTCATACCAAATATCAAAGACCTGGGCCTTGCGGTTTCAGAGAAGAAGATTTTTCAAGATTTTCCCTATATAAGCCCATGTAAAACCAAAGGGCCCCCGTGCGGGGGCATTTATGGCCCCAGCACTATAATTTGAACAATCTTGGTAGGGGTCCACTAGATGAAGCTTCATACCAAATATCAAAGACCTGGGCCTTGGGGTTTCAGAGAAGAAGATTTTTTTAAGATTGCGGTGAAAAAAATCTATTTTTGGCTACTGTGTCCTATATGTGCAACGGACCGGAACCATTTGAACAACTTTGAAAGGGGACCACCTAAGGATCATTCCTGTGAAGTTTGGTCAAAATACGATCAGTGGTTTAGGATGAGTGGCGTTTGAAGAAAAGTTTACGGACGCACGCACGCACGGACGCACGCACGCACAGACGCACGACGGACGACGGACAAAAAGTGATCCCAAAAGCTCACCTTGTCACTACGTGACAGGTGAGCTAAAAATTGGTCATTTGCTCATGCACATCGATAATTTAAGTAAACAAAACCCTACAAACATTTCAAATATTTATTTTTGCAATATGGTACATGTGGCTAACAGGGTGGGCCCAGATCAGGCAGGTAGTCTGATATGGATCCGCACTGTGCAACAATGATTTTTAAATTAACCAGCAGACGACAAGAGCAGACAACAATTGTTGTGATTGGCACTTTAAGGGTAAACACTTCAATAGAGACAACGCTATGCTCATGCTTGGTAAAATACGAGAAGGATGAAAAATTGCGCAACTAGATCACATCTAGACCCTGTCTAACCGAACGGGCACATAGCGTGTATACAATGTCATATTAAAGTCGATGAAACGTGGTGATTTTCATCGCAAAGGGAAGAACTGATAAAGCAATCACTACAATTTGCACCCCAATGTGCCCGCTAGGAGGGATCTACTATCATAGGAAGAACATTGCATCCATGAGCGATTTGACGTTGCATCGCAGTTGGTGCGACCTTGCTGAGACATCATGTGCCCTCCATGCGCTGGGAGATTTCTTATTTGAGAAAGAATTTGCTCCCGTGAAAAGAAATTGTGTTGGAAAAGAATCTGCGCCGATGCAGCAAACCTCAGCGCACTTTCCCGTTTGCATAGTCTATCTGCGGAAGAAAATAAAAGAGAGAGAGAGAGAAAAAAAATAGCCATCGGAAGAGATGGCAAATCCCCCGACCAAAAGCCAATATGGCCTTCAGAAGATTGTTCACCAATAGAAAGTGCACCAGAATTAAACCAGCAATATATCACAAAAGTATTGCAGTTATAACCATCACAAGATTAGTGTCAGGGGAGATAACGAAACAAGAGGCCCATGGGCCACGATGCTCACCAGAGCTCTGGCAGGCACTGCCCACTGGCAGCCATGTATGGTTTTAATTTATTGATCATAAAGTCTCCCAAATGAACCCCCATTTCATGAGGACTATGTATCTGAAATATTAGGCCTTTTATGAAGTGGAGGGGTGGGAGATGACCCAACAGAGCCCAATTTGATATCATTGAATGCATCTTATCATAAGGAACAAGAAAATATATGGTTTATGGTTGGGGCGGGGCGGGGATCTTAACAGTTTCTGAGATATTGGGCCTTTTATGAAGTGGAGGGGATGGGGAATGGCCCGGGCACATCCCAAGAGACCCCCAGGTTGGTGTCTCTGAATGCGTTTTATCATAAAAAACAAGAATGTATAAATGGCTTAGGGGTGGGAATCTGATAGGTTTCTGAGATTTATCGCCTTATATGAAGTGGCAGGGTGGGGCATGGCCCCAGTACACCCCTGAAGACCCCTAGGTTGGACTCATTGAATGTGTCTTATCATAAAGAACAAGAATATATATGGATAAGGGGTGGGGATCTGAACGGTTTCTGAGAATTTGGGGCCTTTTATGGAGTGGAGGGGGTAGGACATGGCCCGAGCACATCCCAGAGGACCCCCAGGTTGGTGTAACTGAATTCGTCTTATCATAAGAAACAAGAATATGGTGGGGATCTGAAAGGTTGCCGAGATATATTGCCTTTTATGAAGTAGAGGGGTGGGGCAATGGCGCATCCCGGGGGATCCCTAGGTTGGTATCACTGAATGCGTCTTATCATAAGAAACAAGAATATATATGTTTTGAGTTGGGGATCTGAATGGTTTCTCAGATATATGGCCTTTTATGAAGTGGAGGGGGGTGGGGCAGGGCCCTGACCCATCCCAGGGGGCCTCCAGGTTGGTGTCATTGAATGTGTCTTATCGTAAGGAAAAATAATATATATGGTTTAGGGGTGGGGATCTGTAAGGTTTCCGAGATATTGGGCCTTTTATGAAGTGGAGGGGGTGGGGCAAGGCCCCGGCGCATCCCGGGGGCCCATAGGTTGGTGTCAATGAATGCATCTTGTCATAAAGAACAAAAATATATATGGTTTAGGGGTGGGGGTCTAAACGGTTTCTGAGAAATATGGCCTTTTATGTTGTGGAGGGGGTGGGGCATGGCCCCGGGATGCACCGGGGCCCCCAGGTTAGTCTAACTGAATGTGTCTTATCATAAGGAACAAGAATATATATGGTTTAGGGGTGGGGATCTGTACGGTTTCCAAGATATTGGGCCTTTTATGAAGTGGAGGGGGTGGGGCAAGGCCCCAGCGCATCCGGGGGGCCCCCAGGTTGGTGTCAATGAATGTGTCTTATTATAAGGAACAATAATATATATGGTTTAGGGGTGGGGATCTGTAAGGTTTTGGAGTTATGGCCATCACAAGGTTATATTGTCAGGGGAGATAACTCAAAAACCATGGCACCCAGAGTTGTGGTTCTTGTGCATGACACATGGTCTCGGCCTTGTGAACAACTGTGTCAGGTATCATCAATATATCTTAAAGGGTATTGGAGTTATGGCCATCACAAGGTAGTCACTCTATTTTATTGGAAGGGGAGATAATTCAAAAACCATGACAACCAGAGTTGTGGTTCTTGTGCATGACACGCCGTCTCAGCCTTGTGAACAACTGTGCCAGGTACCATCAACATACCTCAAAGGGTATTGGAGTTATGGCCATCACAAAGTAGTCATTCTATTTTATTAAAAGGGGAGATAACTCAAAAAGTATGCAATCCAGAGTTCTGGTTCTTGCGCATGACACGCCGTCTCATCCTTGTGAACAATTGTGGCAAGAACCATCAATGAATCTCAAAGGGTATAGGAGTTAGGGCCATCACAAGGTTGCGTCTACGGACGGATGGACGGACGCCAGGCTGATCGCTATATCCCCCGAACCTATTCGGTCGGGAGATAAATAAACAGAGATTATTGACCCATGAAAGGAAAGAATTTGCTCCCGTATGCAACATCGTTTTAACACCGATGTAACGCATTAACGTTGGAAAAGAATCTGCGACGACGCAGCAAAGCGCCGACGCAGCAAACCTCAGTGCAAAACATAAGTTTTTATTGCATTACACTTGCCTAAGCAGTTTACCAGTAGTCATTTGCGGTCCGTTCCCAATCTATTTCTCCAAGGCCCGATAGGCGGGGGTGCCCGTTTGCTTATTCAATTGCATTAAGAAAGATAACTGCGGAAGAGAAAAATATAGTCAGATAGAGTTTTTTCCCTTTGTGCATTGCAATTGCTTATGCAAATGGGAACCAGTCTCCGGGAACCACGGTCCATCTAAAAATACACACTGGGATTACACAGGGACATAAATTGGAATAGAAATCAAACACAAACGTATGAATCGCTGTTTTTTCACAAATTTATTTTAAATAAACAATCATGCAACGAATTTAAAGCAATAAATGCAACATCTAAAAGCAAAACAAACAAAAGAACAAACGATAAAATAGCGTGAAAAACATTGCAATAACACAAAACAAAGGTAAACAAATTGTTGCAGCCAAACATTTTCCGGGTCATTGACCAGGTCAATGACGATCATTATAGCACGGTTCGGTTAACTAACACGGTCTTCTGATTGGACCCCGAGAACCGTGCTATAACGGGGTTGAGGTGTAGTGTGGACACAGGTGAATGTTTGATTTCATTAAATTTTGAAGTAGGCAGCTAGTATGTGTGTTTGAGCTTTACGTCCCACCAACAACTAAGGTTATATAGGGATGGGACCTGATTGACACTAATGGACTGTTTGGTCATCTTCGCGTCTGAATATGTGCGAAAAATCAATACCGGAACGCAATAGATCATATTGTGAACATTCTAGTTAGTGTGGACTGATTAGCGTCATGTTGCCAAACTACCACGGCAACATATAATGCCTTCTCGGCAAACTACCATGGCTACTTATATCTGCATCTCGGCAAACTACCACCACGACTCATACCCCAATCTGGATGTTTTTTTTTTTTTATTGCTCATGGTAAATTTAGGGACCATGGCTATTTTGCGATATACTGGATTTCGCAAAATAACTGACCACGAAGTATTGGATCTACAGTGTACCAAGCCAGTCAGTTTACTTAACCTCACTTCTCCTTATACATAGACAGTTAACTGGTACAGTATGCATTCTATCGCCAGAAATTGACAACTGCCCTTCTTGAATCAGAGGAAGGGAGAGAATGACTGTAGAAAAGATTTCACAATCAATCACCACAAAAAAATGTTGCTGATCCCACAGGTATCAAACTCGTGACCTCCTGGTCACCAGTCAGACATGCATCCGACAGAGTGAATGAGGCTAGCAGACTGTGATGAGAGACCGCTTTCTGTGGGGTCTCATCTGGGTTAACACTGTTTGCTCAGGCATATCTGTCCAAGTACTATGCTAAATACGGTAGACAAAAAAGACGCAAACAGTGATGGCTGTGCTTGAAGAGTAGAAGGCAATTTTGCCTACTACTAGGGCTGGCTAATCGGAGCTGAAAAGATAATCGATTATCAGGCCTGTCATTGCGATCGATAATCGATTAGTAATCGCCAAGGTTTTTGTCATAGTTTTACCTGTATGGCTTTCTTCTGAGCATGACTCTTACCATATGTTGCACTTTACCATATGTATATTTGAACAGACAGGCCTTAGCAAACAGTGTAGACCCAGATGAGATGCCGCAGAATGCGGCGTCTCATCAGGGTCTGCACTATTTGCCACTCATCCAGCTATTTTAGGCATAACTTTGGGTAGTAAATTGTACCTATCAAGTAATCGATTAAAAGCAAATCAGAAATGACAATCATTTTTGTTGAATTTATCGATCGATTAATCGATTATACGAATAATCATGTCACCCTTATCTACTACTGATAATATCCACACCCCGTCCAAAGATACTCATCTAACTCAGGTACTAGGTCTTCTCTACCCTGCAACGCTTTAATTCTTTAATTTTTTTCATTGTGCATGTAGTTTATGGCCCTATCAAGATTATTTAACCCTTATCTTGCTGAATATTCATTTAAGCCACACCCATTTCTGTCTATCAACCAATCAAATTACTTGATGTAATTTATTGCTACAATTTCATAAAGTGAATGCCAAACAGTGTGGATCCTGATCAGATGGCTTCTGAAGAAGCCATCTGATCTGGATCTACATTGTTTGCAAAGATAGGGGTTGTCACGAACAGCAAGATAAGGGTTAACATCTACCAACCACTCAGAAGTCGGTGGTGGGAGAAAACCGGAGTTCCAGGAGAAAAGCCCCCTTCTGTTGCAGCACTCGTCATCTCACATGTGACTTCAGTGAGCCTCCAATCCACAGAGCTGAGAGAACTGATTGATAAAGAGTCGGTGCTTTTACTCACTAGGCCAGGTAGGCTCATTATGTTTATTCCGAGTATTCTGGGTATCTAACATGGACCAAAGCTACAATATTTATCCTATGTTTCATCTCATTAGGATCTACATCATTTTCCACCCATCCAGTTCATCAGGAAAACACGCTTATATAATTTTGACCCCCTTGAACCCCACTTTTATAAAGTAAAACTGGGGTTTCAGGGGGTATACCTTATTTTTCTTATTTCTGCTCTAAAATAAAGATTGTGGGTACTCGTTAGAATTGCTTCGATGAGGCGGTTCTAACGAGTGCCCAAAGTCTATATTTTGAGCCGAAATAAGAAAAATATCACAATTTTTCTTCTTAAAATTTTCATTTTTTTCTGCGATAAAAGTGGCAATGTATTTGTAAAGGCATGTTTGTGTAATGTATTTTTAGACACAATTTTCCACATTAAATTGTACTTGTTCAAATTTTGCAACAATTATGGTAAGTATCTGACGTGTCTCAATACATGTATTTAGGGCAAATACTGTATGACACGTGAGAGGCTTGCCCCTACACACTACCAAGGCCCCTTATTACCTGTATCAAAGCCATATTTCCACCAATCATCTTCCACTGCTCCGATTTTTTGTCCATATTACCTAGGTTAGCCTGAAAAAGAAAGTTTGGTATACCTGATTCTCTTTATAACACTACTCATTGTAACAAGGTTTTATATTTAACACCGTTTCGGATATAACATGATCTACAGATGGATCCCAAACAGGCATAGATTCTATAGAAAATGACCCTAAACATGATTTAAAGATGGATCCCTTGGCCCCCGCCCATAGGGGCTTGAAGAAATATATGGGCTGCATGATGCTTCCACACAGAGCTGAATCCGGCCCGCACACAAGTACTGGTAAAATGCTTAGAGGATCTAAGCCTGTCAAGGAACCGCGGTGCGAGGCAGACCGTCCTTGCTAATAAACCCTATTGGTTTCATTGGGCGACAGGGCTTGAGATGTCATATCAACTCTATGTCGGGTAAAAGTCCCACAAAATTGGTAGCAACGTCTCCAAAATGACCTTTACAGTGTTGACGGGGCCTTTAAACCTCAAACCAAACAAACAAAAGATGGATCCCAAATATGTATAGATTATATAGAAAATGACCATAAATGGTCATTTTCTATATAATCTATGCATTTTTGGTTTGATATAACATAGTTTATACACTGACCCCAAAATGTATACATTATATTGGAAATGCAGTCCAACCTGTGTAAAGCAACCACCTTAGGGATAATCGAAATGTGCTTGCTTAAGACAGGTGCTTGCTTAATTCTGACAGGTGAATTTTAAAGCAATTGCCTTTTTCGGGAACCAAATGCATGCTTGCTTAAGACAGGTTGCTTGCTCAATAGAGGTGGCCACTATGACAGGTTTGACTGTGGTCCTCTTTGTGATGCCTGCTTTAAGCATGGCGTGATATAGTAGTAGTTCTGTTTTCCATCCTTCATCCATCTGTCAAGCCCTCAATATTTGTGACCACCCCAACTTTCACCCAAATGTAACAGTCAATTTCTCAAGGCCCTATAAAGCCTTTGGCGGAATTCTTGTTTTATATAATCAATATTTTTGGTTTTGATATAACACAGTTTACAGATGGATTCTAAACATGTAAGGCTTACATGATTTATAGTATAATCGATTAATCGATCGATAAATTCCACAAGAGTGATTATCATTTCTGATTTGCTTTTAATCGATTACTTGATAGGTACAATTTACTACCCAAAGGTATGCCTAAAATAGCTGAATGAGTGGCAAACAGTGCAGACCCCGATGAGACGCCGCATTATGCGGCATCTAATCTGGGTCTCCACTGTTTGCTCAGGCCTGTCTGTTCAAATATACATATGGTGTGTGTGTGAATTCGGGTTTAACGTCGCTTTCAACAATTTTTCAGTCATATCACGACGGTGTCTGGTTGCGACAGGGAGCTCAATGCTCAAGTTTATAGTGCTGCCTCACTGAAGTATCATGTCCCAGACACATTACATGATACCACACCCAGTCACATTATCCTGACACTGGATCGACCAGTCCTAGCTCTACCCCGTAAATCTGAGTGCCAAGCGAGGAGCAGCTAGTACCATTTTTAACGACTTTGGTATGTCGCGGCCCGGGATCGAACCCGAGACCTCCCGTTCCCCGGAGAGGACACTCTACCAACTGAGCTATCGGGGCCGGTAAATATACATATGGTAAAGCGCAACATATGGTAAGAGTCATGCTCAGACAGAAAGCCAGACAGGTAAAATTATGACGGAAACCTTAGCGATTACTAATAGATTATCGATCTCAATGGTAAGACTGATAATCGATTATCTTTTCAGCTCCAATTAGCCAGCCCTACAAACATGTATATATTATATAGAACTAGAAATGTGTCCAAAGGACATGGATGGCCCTTCCTGGTAGAAATCTTAAATGCAAATTGATATTGCCATCACAGACATGGATGCGGACAGAGACAGATGGGTGGATGGATAGTTTGTTTGATTTGAGGTTTATTACTTTATTACTTCTATTTAACATCCCCGTCTAGTTAACCCATTATGTACCGGAAACCCCAAAACGGGTAATTGGCAAATAGTGCAGGCCCAGATAAGATGCCGCAGAATGCGGCATCTGATCAGGGCCTACACTGTTTGCAAAAAGATCAGCCATTTTAGAAATAAATTTTGAAGAAAACAATGTGGCACCCCTAAATTTTGGAAATGCAATTGTGCTATATACAGTCCAACCTGTGTTAAGCAAGCACCTAAGGGATAACCAAAATGTGCTTGCTTAAGACAGGTGCTTGCTTAATACAGGTGAAATTTAACACTTTTAACTCTTTTGTGATCTGAATGCTGCTTGCTTAAGACAGGTTGCTTGCTTAATAGAGGTGGCTACTAAGACAGGTTTTACTGCATAATGAAGAAAATTCCATTTCGTACAAAATGCCCTTGAAACTGTTCATTGTGGTTGGTATAACCCATTTTGTACCATCATCATTTCCATCATTGTGGTGAAAAAAGGTTGTTAAACGACTGGGAGGGCACGTGCATCATTGAAAAAGGAGGACACATGGACCAGACAGTTTTGTTTGTTTGTTTTGGAGTTAAACGGCCCAGTCAACACTATTTAAGGTCATTTTTGAGCCGGTCAGTTTACCTATCCACACTTTTCCCGGGCAGGCTTATACTTAAGCGGTTAACCAGTACAGTGCACATTCTTTCACAAGAAACTGACAATTGCCCTTCTTGAATCAGTGGAAGGGAGAGAATGACCGTAGAAAAGATTTCATGATCAATCTCCACGAAAGAATGTTGCCGACCCAGGCAGGTATCGAACCCTCATCCTCCTGATCACCAGTCAGACACACATCAGACTGAGCTACCAGGGCCGGCATGGACCAGACAGATTAAAGAAGCAATACAAATTAGGTTGCACACGTGGGTCATGAACCAGGACTAGGGGCCTACAGTCTCTCGGATCTTCAATCCTTTTTTCGCCCAGAAGACGGAAAGTGGTGAATATCCCCAAAGATGAAGATGTCAGTCGTGAGTAAATAAAGTCTGTGGAAGACCACTGCTGCAGGTCGAAACTGTCAAGGTATTTAGTTAAGTTAGGGTTGTGACTCAAGTAAAATGAAAAAACATGGTACAATATATAGTAATAAGTTTTGTTTGTTTGATTTGATGTTTAACGTCCCCGTCAACACTGAAAAGGTCATTTTGGAGACATTGCTTCCAATATTGTGGGACTTTTACCCGACATTGAGATGAAATGACATCTCAAGCCCTGTCGCCCAATGAAACCAATAGGGTTTATTAGCATGGACGGTCCGCCTCGCACCGCGGTTCCTGGACAGGCTTAGATCCTCTAAGCGGTTTACCAGTACTAGTGTGTGTGCCGTTTTCAGCTCTGAGTGGAAGCATCATGCAGCCCATATATTTCTTCAAGCCCCTATGGGCAGGGGCTGATATAGTAATAAGAGCACATACAGTAGAACTTTGATGTTTCGAACATCGCTGGCTCGTTTACCATGGCTGAGTCGAACCCTTTCTTGAGTCACTAAGGTATTTCACTACATAAGAAATAGTAAGGGGAAAATTTAGGCTATTTTCGTTCCTTATCTTGCAAATGTATGCTGTGGGTACTCATTAGAATCGCCTCAACGAGGCGATTTTAATGAGTACATGCAGCATATATTTATGTTATAGAACAACGAAAAGAAGCCCGAAACAATCCCCTTTACGCCTCCTGGCAGTAATCCTCAGTGGCTCGAACTACTCCTGTCTCGAACAGAATTTCATGGTCCCAAAGGTGTTCGACCCATCGAAGTTCGACTGTAGTTTCACAAGTAGTAACTGACAAATACCCATCCTGCTCAGTCCTGCTGTTCATGACAACCCCTACCATTGCAAACAATGTAGATCCAGATCAGATGGCTTCTAAAGAAGCCATCTGATCAGGATCTACAATGTTTGGTATAAGTTTGTGAAATGAATCAGTGTATTATCTCAAGTCATTGGATTGGTGGATAGTCAGAAATGGATGCAGCACAATTAATTTATTCAGCAGGATGACTTACCTGTGTAGATAATCTTGAAGCCAAGGTCATTTCTAGGTTTCCCTTGAGGCCGAGCAAGGCTGGAACTAATATAAATATTTCTGATACTTCTGTATATACTGGCCAATGCTGTAAAAACAGGATGATACAATGATTGTTTGTTTGTTTTGTTTGATTTTAGGTTTAACGTCCCCGTCAACACTGTAAAGGTCATTTTGGAGACGTTGCTACCAATTTTGTGGGACTTTTACCCGACATTGAGATGAAATGACATCTCAAGCCCTGTCGCCCAATGAAACTAATAGGGTTTATTAGCATGGAAGGTCCGCCTCGCACCGCGGTTCCTGGACAGGCTTAGATCCTCTTAGCCGTTTACCAGTACTAGTGTGCGGACCGGATTCAGCTCTGCGTGGAAGCATCATGCAGCCCATATATTTCTTCAAGCCCCTATGGGCGGGGGCCTAAGGATGATACAATGAACCAACCCTAACCTCTTTATTGCAGTGTTGTTGAGCTCCTATGCTGTAACCATGTTAATCAAACAACCATGTTAAAGCCAAACAAACTAGAACTGTCAGAGGATCTGACTATAGCCCGCTATAGCGCTATCAGAAAAGAGTTACGGAATGGACACAAATTATTACTGTACTGAGTTTATTCCAAGTGCCATTTTTCAATGTTCAAAGGGCAATAACTCCAAAAGTAGGCAATCCAGAGTTATGGTTCATGCACTCTACACATTGTCTTATAGTGCTTTACATTTGTGTGAAGTTTCATGAAACTACCTCAAACGATTTTGAGTTATGGAGCGAACAACGTTAAAAGTATCATTTTTCAATGTTCAAAGGGCAATAACTCAAAAAGTAGGCAATCCAGAGTTATGGTTCATGTGCTCTGCACATTGTCTCATAGTGCTTTACATTTGTGTGAGGTTTCATGAAAATACTTCAAACATTTTTTGAGTTATCATGAATAACGGAATTACGGTTGCCATTTTCAATGTTCAAAGGGCAATAACTCCAAAAGTAGGCAATCCAGAGTTATGGTTCATGCGTTCTGCACATCGTCTCATAATACTTTACATTTGTGTGATGTTTCATGAAAATACCTCAAACGGTTTTTGAATTATCATGAATAACGGAATTACGGAATAACAGAATTACCGAATTACGGAATCACAGAAGTACAAGGCAAATCCAATATAGCCCCCACTTGTCCAAAGCGGGGCTATAAATATACATAGAATAAGAATTCCATTTATTATGGCAAATACCAGGATGCTGATATTTTTGCTTTGCAGGAAAAATACCAGACTGTATTTGATAAAGCACTTCCTGGAAGAGTTATTATTTTGACAACTAACAAGCTCATTAAGCGTATGGTGATTTGTAAACCCGGATCCTGAATGTTAAGTTAACCCTTTTTGTACCAAATGGAGTCTTCCACCTTATATATAGCAGGAGTTCATTTCAAAATTTAGAGGTGTCAGGTTGTGTATTCTTCAAAATTTATTTGGAAAATGACTGAACTTTAAGCAAACAGTGGAGGCCCTGATCAGACGCCGCGTTTGACCACTAATGAGCTTGTTATGTTAGCAGACCTGCCTACCCCGTCAGACAGAAAATAGTAATATCCCCCCACCACCCCCTAAAAATCGTAAGATTCAAATTTTATTTGTAAGGGTTTTATGGTATCTGATGTGAGGTCAAAATAAGCCATTTCTTCACGTTTTTTTTTTTTTTTGACTGCAAAATATCAGCCGATTCAGCTTTTCTTTTTTTCCCCATGTTTTTTTTTGTCTATGTAAAGGCATCTTGCCGCTCATACCAAAACAAATCTGTTAAATGAACTGTAATTGGATCACTTCCCTACCATTAGCCAATGAAATTTAATTTAATTTTGCAATGAGGGTAAACCAGGAACGACAACTATTGTCTTGTTCCGGTAAAAATGCGCACTTAATCGAACCGAACCAAAATAATCGCGCCGATTTAACACATTTTTTTTAAAAACACCAAAAATCGTATGGAATTCGGTCGTGGTCATAAGGTCGTAATTTGGACATGAAAATAGTAAGCCTTACGAACAGATCGTAAGGGTAGGTAAGTCTGTGTTAGCGATGCTTTTAACAATTGGCCCCAAATGAAGAGCAAAAACGTTTGCACCATCACCCCATGTTCAAATGACCCCACAAGCCTGATCAGTTACCATCAAGTTTTGATCACAAACTCAGCACCCACCTGTACAATATCCAGGACCATTCCTGCCAGCACCATACCAAATCCTGCTATAATATACGGCAGGGTAACTTGGAGACAGATACTCAGAGACGTTTCTTCCTTATGTTCTATGACTGAGACATCTGGTGTAGATTCTTCAAGGTCCTCGGAGGTATGTTCTATAAGGGGCTGGGTATCAGCCGTGTTATCTATGAATGAGTATTCTGCTTCTTGTTTTTCATCTGAAATTAAAAGGGACCATAACTTCAGATAAGGGGAAGTAATAAGGAATTCTAAGCTCCATATAAGGCACTTTTTTCATCCAAGAAGTACTCATGACGAAAACACGCCTATATAATTTTCACCCCCTTGAACCCCACTTTTATATAGTAAAACTGGGGTTTCCGGGGGTATACCTTATTTTTCTTATTTCTGCTCTAAAATATAGATTGTGGGTACTCGTTAGAACCGCCTTGATGAGGCTGTTCTCATGAGTGCCCACAATTTATATTTGGAGCAGAAATATGAAAGATATCACAATTTTTCATCATAAAATTTTCAATTTTTTATCGATAAAGGTGGCAATGTATTTGTATAGGCGTGTTTGCGTAATGAATTGGTTTGTTTGTTTGATTTGAGGTTTAACGACCCCGTCAACACTGAATAGGTCATTTTGGAGATGTTGCTTCCGATTCTGTGGGACTTTTACCCGACATTAAGATGAAATGACATCTCAAGCCCTGTCGCCCAATGAAACCAATAGGGTTTGTAATCACGGACAGTTTGAGTCACATCACTTTGCCTCTGCAGGCTTAGATCCGCTAAGCGGTTTAACAGTACTCGTGTGCGGCCGGTTTCAGCTCTGCGTGGAAGCATCATGCAGCCCATCTATTTCTTCAAGCCCAGGGTGGGTGGGGGTGCCCAAAACGTACTGATATTTTTTTTTTTTATTTCTACATGAAAACATGTTGTGGGTATTCATTATTAGGGTCTCATTAAGGTGTTTCTAATGAGTAACCACAGCATATAATTTTGTGCAGAAATAAGAAATATAATATGTAGATACCCCCTCTTAGCTGGGGTTACGACATCAAACTTGACAACAGAGTTGGAGTTCTACCAAGGACATCAAACACATGAAAATTCTAGATATTTATCCAATCCTTGGTTAGGATAACCTGGGTAGGATAAGAATTTCTATACCAGGTCACTGGCAAACAGTGCAGGCACAGATCAGTTACAACTAAAACCATCTCAATCCTTTATCCCCTATTTTTTTTCAATGAACTCCTGGGTCCAGTTTTTCAAACATACCAAGTCGTTATTTTACGTATTGTTAAAACTTTGACCATCTGTTATTGAAAATATACTAGCGTTTTTGCAGAAAAAAAGTGAGCAGCTTTTGCAAATGCAAAAGCTGCTCACATTTTTTCAGCAAAACATACCACTGTATTAGGTACAGTAGAACTTCGCAGGCTTAAACACTGATGGCTCGTTTACTAAGGCTGAGTCGAACCACTTCTTGAGTCCCTAGGTAATTTCTCTACATAAGAGATATCCCGGGGAAAATTTAGGATATGTTCGTCTTTTATCTTGCAAATGTATGTTGTGTGTACTCATTAGAATCGCCTCTATACGATTCTAATGAGTACACACATCATACATTTATAGCAAAGAACGTCGAAATGTAGTCCAAAAATTATACCCATTATGCCTCCTGGCATTAACCCTCAGTGGCTTGAACTACCCCTTTCTCGAACAGATTTTCAAGGTCCCAAAGGTGTTCGAGCCATTGAAGTTCGACTGTATATTGCTTACCTGAACAGTTATTATTTTGACCATTAACGAGCTCGTTAAGCTAATGATGCTTTGAACAACTGGGCACTGGTATATATATAAAGCAGAAGATTCCATACAGTATAAATGGGTTAACCCTTGTCCTGCTGAGCCCGGATATGCCTTATTTTCCAAACAATGAAGATCCAGATCAGATGGCTTCTGACGAAGCCATCTGATCAGGATCTACATTGTTTGCCATTCAGATTGTGAATTTGTTGCAATAATTTGCATCAAGTAATCTGATTGGCTGATAATCAGTAGTGGGTGTGGCATATATAAATATTCAGCAGGACAAGGGTCAATCTATTGCACAGTATACTAGTGGATGCTTCCATTGCCATATGTGGCCATGTCCATTTGTCATATAAGGGGTGCTAGGCCTATTTTTTCTTTGTTATTCTATTTTTGACGGAAAATTATGTTAGCAAATGGTGCAGGCCCTGATCAGACATGTTCTGCGGCATCTGATCTGGGCCTGCACTGTTTGCCAAGGTACCTTTTCAGGGAATTCCAGCCTGCAATGGGTTACACAATGCCCCCGCCCATAGGGGCTTGAAGAAATATATGGGCTCCATGATGCTTCCACGCAGAGCTGAATCTGGCCCGCACACTAGTACCTGTAAACCGCTTAGAGGATCTAAGCCTGTCCAGGAGCCGCGGTGCGAGGCGGACCGCCGATGCTAATAAACCCTATTGCTTTCATTGCGCGACAGGACTTGAGATGTCATTTCATCTCAATGTTGGGTAAAAGTCCCACAAAATTGGAAGCAACATCTCCAAAATGACCTTTACAGTGTTGACGGGGACGTTAAACCTCAAATCAAACAAACAAACAAAATGGGTTAAACAATCATCAGTCACTAGTATATTAAATTAATGATTGATCACGAACTCTGAGTCAACAAGATTTCTGCCGAAGGCTATGTCGCTCCTGGGGGCTCAAAGTCACAAAGTCATGAATTTTAGGTCCAGGTCAAACATGGATGCTTGCATTAAAGTAACCAATCCTAGATGCAAGCTGGTACAAAGTAACATTAATGAAGTTCTCACAGTTCTTGAGAAATGAATGTGTTTTTGTTTGAGTTGATGTTTGACTCCCCATCAACACTATTAAGGTCATTTTGGAGACGCTGCTTCCAATTTTGTGGGACTTTTAACCGACATTGAGATGAAATGACATCCCAAGCCCTACCGCCCATAGAAACCGCTAGGGTTTAAGAAGCGGTCCAACTCCCATCACTTTTCCTGAGTAGGCTTCGACCTAAGCTGTTTACCAGTACTTAAGTTCGGTCGGTTTCAGCTCTGCACAGAGGCACAGTGCAGCCCAATCTAGGCCCCAATGGGCGGGGGTGCAAAAATGAACTTGAACACTAAGGTTGACACAATAGATCACAAAGTCAATGAACCATGCAATGTAGGTCAATGTTAACTATGTATAATTGCATTATAATTGCCATCACTAGATGCAAGCTTGTACCAAAGATCATTAATGATGCTCTTGTAGTTCTTGAGAAATAAACATAAATAGTAGGGTTAGTTAACATTAGGTTTGACACAATAGTTTTCAAAGTCAGTGAACCATAAAAAGTAGGTCAAGGTCAAATATGGCTGCTTGCATTACTGTTGCAATACCCAGATGCAAGTCTGTGCCAAGTATCATTAATGAAGCTCTTATACTATGTAATTCTTGACCATTTGGGTGGAAGCAAGGATTGTCGCAAATGTTGACGGATTGACAAACGGATAGACAGACAGAAAATTGGACACTCCATGCTAATAGCAGGTGCGACAAAAAACCCTTATAAAACAGTGAAATTCTGCTATTAAGAACAGCAAAAAATAAGGCTATTTTTTCTTTATAAGTGGTCTTAATATAGAAATTTTACTTCATTTTATACTGTGTAGTATTTAACCCTTATGATATCCTGCTGAAGGTGACAACCCCTACCTTTGCAAACAGTGTAGATCCAGATCAGATGGCTTCTGAAGAAGCCATCCAATCAGGATCTTCACTGTCTGTCATTCAGTTTGTGAATTTGAATAAATAAATTACATAAAGTTGTTTGATTGGTTGAAAGTCAGAAATGGGTTTGGCTAAATTAATTTATTCAGCAGGATAAGGGTTTACAGTTACCTTCCTTGTCATCCCCAGCTCCGCCTGGATCCTGTAATGGGATGTAGATGCCAGCACCATTTGGTAAACTCTTATCTAACACAGTCACATGACTAAGGAGGCCATCTTGGATGTCAGTCATTATACTGTTGTTTCCGGACTCATTTTTCTGACGTTGTGATGGCAGGGAAAGGGAATCTTTAGGCTCTTGTTCTAACACAGGTTTGGCAGAGGTAGAGACATAGGGAACCATTTTATGTTTACGGGAACGGAGGGTATATCCTGACTCCTCCGAGCTCATATCAGAATGTACTTCTCTTCATCATACAGGTGCATTACTCTAAACCTGAAAGACAGATAGTACCAATAGGAACAAGTATGCCACTGATGGCTCGGCCCCCACCCATAGGGGCTTGAAGAAATATATGGGCTGCATGATGCTTCCGAGCAGAGCTGAATCCGGCCCACACACTAGTACTGGTAAACCGCTTAGAGGATCTAAGCCTTCCAGATCCGCGGTGCGAGGCGGGCCGTCCATGCTAATTAACCCTATTGGTTTCATTGGGCGACAGGCATTGAGATGTCATTTCATCTCAATGTCTGGTAAAAGTCCCACAAAATTGGAAGCAATGTCTCCAAAATGACCTTTACAGTGTTGACGGGGACGTTAAACCTCAAATCAAACAAACAAATCCACTGATGGCTATTGATTATTTGTATTGGAGTTTAACAGCCCAGTCAACACCATTTTAGGTCATTTTTGAGCTGGTCAGTTTACCTATTCACACTTTTCCTGGGCAGTCTTATACATAAGTGGTGAACATGTACAGTGCACATTCTTTCACCCGAAACTGACAACTGCCCTTCTTGAATCAGCGGAAGCGAGAGAATGACCATAGAAAAGATTTCATGATCAATCTCCAAGAAAGAATGTTGCCGACCCCGGCAGGTATTGAACTCGCATCCTCCTGATCACCAGTCAGACGTGCATCCGACTGAGCTACCGAGGCCGGCCAACTGATGGCTATACTGTCAGTATTAGAAATTATTTTTTGTGCAAGTAGCAAGTAGATGATACCTAGTTTGAAAGAAGGTAACAACTAGAAATGTGTCAATACAACACAAATGCCCCCGCCCAGGGAACTACCTCCCCCTCCCATCAGCTTAAGGTCATGCGGCAGGGGCGGGGTTATGGCTGAATGAAACTTTTGACATGTATCTATCATCATTCCAAATATGTAGCAAATGCATCGTATTGTTCAAGAAATATGAACTCTCAAAAAATATAATACTAGAATACTGTCGATGGCGCGCCATCGCAAATCCCCACGTTTTCTACAGAGGGGCCAAGTACCGAAAACCCCTCACCCTGGGCCCTAATTTGACTCCATGGTCAAAATATTACCCGTATTATATTCTACTAATCATGCTCTTCAATTTCATATGCCACATGACTATGTTCCAAAAAACTTAAATTTTGACCCTTTGACCCCTCTCCCAGGGCCCCAATCTGACCCCAGGGTCAAAATTTTACTTGTAGTTTATTCTACCCATTATCCCCTTCGCATAGATATGCAACATGACTATGTTCTGAAAAACTTTAATTTTGACCCCCGACCCCCCCAAGTCCGACCCCCAGGGCGTGACCTAGGGGTCACAGCCAAAATCCCGTTCAATATGTTTTACTTTTTTCATAACTAAGTACATGTGCAAAGTTTGGCATCAAAATCTTCAAAATTGACTTTGTAATTGAATTTTATTGATATTTGACCTTTTGACCCCTCCCCAGGGCCCCTGGGGGCGGGGACAAAAAAAAATGTGCTCTTGCGCAAGCCATTCATGTAAGCAACTCGCATACCAAATTTAGTTGAATTCCGGCTAACGGTTTAGGAGGAGATAGCCGGACAGACAGACGGACAGACAGACAGACGGAGGCGATAACAATATCCCCACTTTTTTTTTAAAACGTGGGGATAATAAAAAATTTCTATGTCTGTGACCTTGACCTTCAGTTAAGGGGTGGGGGGTATGGCTCAATGAAACTTTGGACCTACAACTATTGTCATACCAAATATGAAGCAAATCCATTATAGAGTTTGGAAAATATAAGCTATTAACATACTTAATTTTGAAAATTTCTATATCTGCGACCTTGCCCTTGAAGTCATAGGCATGGGTGGGGGTATTACTGAACAAATCTTTGGACCTGCATCTATCATTAAACCAAGTATGAACCAAATGAATCATAAAAGTTAAAGTTCAACGTGGTACAAATACCTTAACCTGAGTGTTAAACATTAAAAATTTCTAAGTCCGTGACCTTGACCTTGAGACCATGGGTATTGCTGGATAAAACTTTGGACCCATATCTATCATCATACTAAATATAAACAACATCCATAGCATGGTTTGAAAAATATGAGCTCAAGTTCTACCCTGACCAAAAACCTTAACCTGAGTCTTAAACATTAAAAATTTCTAAGTCCGTGACCTTGATCTTGAGACCATGGGTAGGTGTGGGGGTATTGCTGGATAAAACTTTGGACCCATATCTATCATCATACTAAATATAAACCAAATCCATTGCATGGTTTGCCTAATATGAGCTCAAGTTCTACCCTGATCAAAAACCTTAACCCGAGTCTAACAGGATTACGTACGTACAAACTTTCATATGGAAAACCTAAAAACTATATGCCCCCGGCATCATATGATGCAGAGGCATAAAAAGCATTCACTTGGCAGCAAAAAGTGTCGTTCCAGTAGCAGACATCCTGGAGATTATAAGAATCTTATATGGGTGTGAGGGGTGGATGGAAAAATCCGTCCAGAGAGACACTGTCTGGCATCACGAGGCTTGCCGAGTGATGAAGGAGAGTGATCCCGAAGGACGGATTTTTCTATCCACCCCTCACACCCATAATGGATTCTTTTTCTTGCATACCTTCCATTTCTTAGCGCAGATTTTTAATGCTGAGGGTAATTTCGGTTACCAACGTCTGCCATATTGTGTTGACACTGCAGGAATGTTTAGTGACGTCACGTAACGTGCTGTGTAAACCTTAATGATGGCGCATACGAGGTCGTAATCAACCAGTGCATTTATCAAACAGGCGATTATATTTGATTTTGGGTCGGAACACCAGGGTCAGAACCTAAATTTCTATCCCAGGATAAAATCACAGATTTCCTTGTCTGGTGTGCAAGAATAACCCTTCCAACACTAAGCGTCAGTTGCCGACAGCATTTTCAGGGGAGTTTTTCCTGATTTTCAGTTAAAATAAGGCTTGACAATACATATGGATCGTCTGCCCAGCAGACAATCACATGTAATATCAAGCCTTATTTTTTTGCAAGCCTTATTTTTGTAGAAAAATAATAATTAAAATAAATATACAGCAAAAGCTGGTAATTGTTTGATTTTTTTTGTTTGATTTGAGGTTTAAAGTCCCCGTCAACACTTTAAAGGTCATGTTGGAGAAGTTGCTTCCAATTTTGTGGGACTTTTACCCGACATTGAGATGAAATGACATCTCAAGCCCTGTCCCCCAATGAAACCAATAGGGTTTATAATCATGGATGGTCTGCCTCACACCGCGGTTCCTGGACAGGCTTAGACCCGCTAAGCGGTTTACCAACTAGTGTGCGGACGGTTTCAGCTCTGCGTGGAAGCATCATGCAGCCCATCTATTTCTTCAAGCCCCAATGGGGGGGGGGGGGGGGCGGTTTAAGTAGGTAGCGAAAGGTATCCGCTTGGCAGCAAAAAGTGTTATTCCAGTACTAAGTAGCAGGCATCCTGGATAGTAACCCTTCAAATACTGAAAGCATTCCCAGGGTAGTTTTTCTGATTTTCAGTTAAAATAAGGCTTGACATGACATATGGATTGTCTGTCCAGCAAACGATTCATATGTAATGTCAAGCCTTATTTTTGTAGAAAAATAATAATAGTACATAAAAAATATACAGCAAAAGGTGGTAATGTTGTGGGCTCTACACCAAGAAGCAACTTTTTGCTAACAATTGCTTGACCAGGTAGCAACTTTTTGCTAATAATTGCTTGACCAGGTAGCAACATTTTGCTAACAATTGCTTGACCAGGTAGCAACTTTTTGCTAACAATTGCTTGACCAGGTAGCAACTTTTTGCTAACAATTGCTTGACCAGGTAGCAACTTTTTGCTAACAATTGCTTGACCAGGTAGCAACTTTTTACTAACAATTGCTTGACCAGGTAGCAACTTTTTACTAACAATTGCTTGACCAGGTAGCAACTTTTTGCTAACAATTGCTTGACCAGGTAGCAACTTTTTACTAACAATTGCTTGACCAGGTAGCAACTTTTTGCTAACAATTGCTTGACCAGGTAGCAACTTTTTGTTAACAATTGCTTGACCAGGTAGCAACTTTTTGCTAACAATTGCTTGACCAGGTAGCAACTTTTTGCTAACAATTGCTTGACCAGGTAGCAACTTTTTGCTAACAATTGCTTGACCAGGTAGCAAACTGAATTTTAACCCATTGTATACTATTGGACTCTTCCATTGCTATATGTTGGACAAGTCCACTCGTCATATAACAGATGTCAGGCCTATTTTTCGGGATTTTCCTACCCTTCAAAATAAGGGTCCAGGGGCCGCTGGGTTTGGGAATAACAGCTCGCAAATATCTATAGTTGGAAATGTAAATCAGCTGCAACTTTGTCAATTTTGGCTCAATTTTCTTGAAATTTTTATCAAAATGTAGCACAACATCAGAAATTGGGAAATTTGTTATAAAATTTGGGAATATCTGTCTCTAAATTGGGAAAAACAGGGGCCGATTACCGGCCCCAAAGTTGCACTAGGAAAACTTGATGGAAAATTCTGTTAGCAAATAGTGCAGGCCCTGATCAGTGACCGCGTTCTGCAGCTTCGGATCTGGGCCTGCATGGTTTGCCAAGGTACCCCTTCTGGGGTTTCCCGCATGCAATGTGTTAAGGTAGCAAATTTTCTGCTGTTAAATTTGAACCCTGACTGTGCCTGTAATTGTATTTCCTGAAAATTGACCTTTGGGTTGACCCTAATAAGGTTGAAACATTTTTTAAATGGAATCTTCCTCCTTCTATAGCAGGAGTTCTTTTCAAAATTTAAGGGTGTCAGATTGTGTTTCTTCAAAATTTATTTGGAAAACAGTTGGACTTTTTGCAAACAGTGAAGGCCCTGTTAAGATTCTGCGGCATCTGATCTGGGCCTGCACTGTTTGCCAATTACCCGTTTAGGGGTTTCTGGTATGAAATGGGTTGATGCTGACGGATTGACAGCAAGACGGATGTGGAAAACAAGACTCCTATACCACTTAAACAGGTACAAGAAAAAGCATCATGAAAATTTCCAATAATGCAGGCACCGACATTGATGATGCGCAGCATACCTATTGAGTTTGTCAAGTACTCAATGCAAGACTGATTTTGCAAAATCAACCTTCATTTTCAAATTTTCTATTACAGTTAGCATTTACCTTCAAATGATATTTCTATTACCAAGTTTTGTTGATTAATACCGGTAAGTATATATATTATGAAACAAAGTTCCTTCAATAACTTAACCCATATCTTGCTGTTCATGACAACCCCTATCTTTGCAAACAGTGTAGATCCAGATCAGATGGCTTCTGAAGAAGCCATCTGATCAGGATCTACACTGTTTGGCATTCAGTTTATGAATTTGTAGCAATAAATTACACCAAGTAATTTGATTGGTTGATAGACAGAAATGGGTGTGGCTTAAATGAATATTCAGCAAGATAAGGGTTAATAGGCTGATTTAGCCAGTGATAGTTGGTTTCTCAGAATAAGACTCTCTGTGGTTGTTTGATTTTTATATTCACGGAAATGTTGCACTGATGAGTTAGGAGGCCTTCATGCGGTCTGAAAAAATTATTTTTCTTAATCACGACGGAAGTAAGGACGTGGACTGTTGCCACGCAAAATCAATTTAAGCACCCCCCCCCCCCCCCACCCATCCCAGTGGAATTCGTTTCCAACCGTTCCAAGGCGGTTCTTCTGCCGCAGTTTATTCTTGTTATGGTTTGTCTTTGGGTATTTGTGTCACTTATTTTATTTTGGATAGCCTATTGGCCATTTTGCGGGAAAGTGAGTGAGTGAGTGAGTTTTAGTTTTACGTCCCACCAACAGCTTAGGTCATACGGAGACGGGACCTCGGTTTAAAGACTCATCCGAAAGTCTGGAGAAGCCCGGGATCGATCCCGCGATCCCTGGTTTACAAGGCTTGCGAGAAAGTAACTGTCCTTTTGGCTTTCCGCTATTGATGTTTCCATTAGGGTCTGTTGTTTAATGTTTGGGGTCTGTTGTTTAATGTTTGTGAATCTTTCCCTTTGTTGTCTCTGATGGGAGCTGTGGGTTAATTGTATTGATTCCTGGTCATTGCCTCCACTTCTATTTTGACACTATCAAAACACAAATTGCATCTTTTGTTCAAAATTCAGGCCCATCAATATTGAAGGGTCTGAGTTCAAAATCAACCTTTGTATGACCTTGACCTTTGAGGTACCAACCTGAATCATGTGTGTAATACATTGTCTCATAATAGTTAACATTTCTGCCAAGAAATTTCAAATTCTATCTAAAAAGAAAGTTATTGACAAAACATGAAACAGGCCCCTTTTTCACCTTTGACCTCTATGTATGACCTTGACCATTCAGGTACTAACCTGAGTCATGCACACAACACATCGTCTCATGGTGGTTAACATTTCTGCTAAGAAATTTCAAAATCCATCAAAATATAAGAAAGTTATTGACCAAACACGAAAAAAGGCACCTTCTTCTACCTTTGACCTCTAAGTATGACATTGACCTTTGAGGTACTGACCTGCCTCATGCACGCCAGACATCATCTCATGGTTGTTAATATTTCTGCCAAGTAATTTTAAAATCCATCTAAAAATAAGAAAGTTATTGACCGGACACAATTTGCCCATAATACCGACAAACTTCCAAGGCAGATAACACAAAAAGTATAAATGTGAAAGTTATAGTTCTTGCCCACTGCATGTCGTCTAATATTGATTAATATTTATATGAAGTTTCCTGAAGATAGCTGAACGGTTTTCAAGTTACAGAGTGGACACGATTTTGTGACAGACGGACAGACCGACGGACAGACAGATGCCGGGGAAAAAAAAAATTTCGGGGGGACACTGTCTCAGACATAATGAAACTTTATCCTTATTTCTAAACAAAAACATACGTGGTTGGTACTTAAGGCAACTGCCAACGGATGGACAGACGGACAGACAAACAACAACTAAAAAGAAATGGCTACTGAAACAAAACAAGATAAGAGATTAAAAGAATGCAGTTTAGTTCACAATTTGATGATCCAACCACAAGACTGAGGACACCCATCCAAAATGTGCTTAAACTTTCACACCTGCCCTATTGTTTCCGCCATCCAAATCGCCGCCACAAACAACTGCTACCATTTTTCTGCAAGCGATCGGTAAATTATGTCATCCGACCCCAGCAACCCCACACCTGTTAAATGTTGTTCTTTTATTATAATGGGGCGTTATCTCTTTCATTATAAAAATGTTTGAAACCGGTAAAAAATATGTTCTCGATAGCTAAATGGTTGTGGATAGAGGTGGATGGAAAACACGGCTTGGCACAACTCCCGACTTATCCCTGGAAGCTCGGTGTCAAAAACCAACAACAACATACAGGTGTGTTTACACACATTAGAGCGTCGACTTTTCCCACCAAGCGTCTGCTATTTGGCGCCAAAGCATAACCATTCACGAGACAGTAGACTAGAATAGTTCGTTTATATTATGCTTTACCGTTAGATGTAGCTTATCGTCTTAGGAGCGATTAAATCATTTTCACATTGATTGTGGATTAAATTTTATGATTGGGGGATAAACACAAATTAACTTGGCCATATTTTCACACCTTGTCACGCGGAACATTGTAGGCTTAAGTACACACTATACCAGAAATGAAAGACACGCACCGCAGGGCAATTATGTTTAATTGGCAATTATATGACAGTGATTTACAATAGTGTCATGAACTGTGGATGGTTTGTCTCTTAATTGCTGACAAAGCAGGACAGTGAAGCAATTTTTGTGATTTACTTACTGGTCTAGTTCTACCCTACTCAAAAGACTGACAGTTTTAGACTATTTTTTTTTTGCACTTGCCCGACCGGTCTTGTCCCGGGTGGCTGGGCAATGAATTAATATATGTGTGGATGCGTGAAAGAGATAATGCATTTTATACTGTTATGATATGCCTTATACTGTCGTTATTTGCTAGAGGGCTTCAATGAAAATTGGTTCGCCAATTGAGTTACCCGCTTTTAATAAAGTCTTTACTTACTTACTTCAGAATTGTTACTGGTGACACCAGGGTTTTTCCTGGCGCACAAATTTCTGCATTTTGCGCATTTTCAATGCAAATGTCCCGCATTTTGCTTCGCAGAGCGCCCCTACGGGCGCAGTCAGACGCATCTGAGTGTGATTCAGTTCAATTCCAAATTCTCTTAATAGACACACCTTGCAATCGTCTGAGTGATACTTATCAATTTATATGGTTCCCGACTCATAACTTTGCCGGTTGCGATACTGGTTGGGTGCACGGAACCAATACTTGCAGAAAATGGCTGCCTAAAAACGATTGACATTGTTTTTTTTCCTCTGGGGGAAAATCAACTGCAGCTTCCGCAGAGGAAGAAGTGGGACAAAATCTTTTACATAATGAGCCGTCAACGGGTGCAGAAGCGGTCTCCTCTAGTAAAACTAGAAAAAGTGTCCATAGGACACGGATGCCCCCGCCAGATGTCATTCATAAAAAATATTACAAATGTACTTCAAATCAATCATAAATTATATTAAAATCATAAATGTTGGCGGTAGAGCGATGACAAAGTTTTTCTAAAAATAGCCACAGTGACCTTGACGTCATGACCTTGAAAGTCAAAGCAACTCGAGATATTATCATAAGAAACATTTGTGTGAAGTTCTATTAACATCCATCAATAAATATAGGCACTAGAGCGATGACAAGCGCTAGAGCCATGACAAAGTTTTTCTAAAAATAGCCACAGTGACCTTGACCTTCAAAGTCAAACTCGCTCAAGTTATTGTCATAAGGAACATTTGTGTGAAGTTATATTGAAATCAGTGAAGAAATGTAAGCGCTAGAGTGATGACAAAGTTTTTCTGAAAATAGCCATTGTGACCTTGACCTTGAAAGTCGAAATGGCTTGAGATATTGTCATAAGGAACATTTGTGTGAAGTTATATTGAAATCGGTGAAGAAATGTAAGCGCTAGAGTGATGACAAAGTTTTTCTAAAAACAGCCACAGTGACCTTGACCTTGAAAGTGGAACTCGCTAGAGATATTGTCATAAGGAACATTTGTGTGAGTTATATTGAAATCGGTGAAGAAATATAGGCGCTAGCGTGATGACAAAATTTTTCTAAAAATAGCCACAGTGACCTTGACCTTGAAAGTCAAAATCACACGAGATATTGTCATAAGGAACATTTGTTATATTAAAATCAGTTAAGAAATGTAGGCGCTAGAGCGATGACAAAGTTTTTCTAAAAATAGCCACAGTGACCTTGACCTTGAGGTCATGACCTTGAAAGTCAAACTCGCTCGAGATATTGTCATAAGAAACATTTGTGTGAAGTTATATTGAAATCAGTGGAGAAATGTAGGCGCTAGAGCGATGACAAAGTTTTTCTAAAAATAGCCACAGTGACCTTGACCTTGAGGTCATGACCTTGAAAGTCGAACTCTCTCGAGATTTTTTATAAGGAACATTTGTGTGAAGTTATGCTACATCCCCCCTCACAACTATGTTGTGCGAGGGGATAAAAATATTACAAATGTACTTCAAATCAATCATAAAATATATGCATCAAGGGCAGATAATCCAAAAACCAAAAATGCAAGAGTTGTCTTCCTTGTTCATGACACATCGTCTCAGTGTGCTGAATGCACCTGTGAAGTTTCATGAATATATTCCATACGGTTTAGGAGTTATGGCCCGGACACGGTTTACTATTTGGTACTAAGTCAAGGGCAGATAATTCAAAAACCAAAAATGCAAGAGTTGTCTTCCTTGTTCATTACACATCGTCTCAGTGTGCTGAATGCACCTGTGAAGTTTCATGAATATATTCCGTACGGTTTAGGAGTTATGGCCCGAACACGGTTTACTATATGGTACTAAGTCAAGGGCAGATAATTCAAAAACCAAAAATGCAAGAGTTGTCTTCCTTGTCCATGACACATTGTCTAAGTGTGCTGAATGCACCTGTGAAGTTTCATGAATATACTCCATATGGTTTAGGAGTTATGGCCCGGACATGACATACCATTTGACTATATATGGAAGTAAGTCAAGGGCAGATAATTCAAAAACTAAACAAGCAGGATTTGTCTTCCTTGTTCATGACACATCGTCTCAGTGTGATGAATGCACCTGTGAAGTTTCATGAATATATTCCGTACGGTTTAGGAGTTATGGCCCGAACACGGTTTACTATATGGTACTAAGTCAAGGGCAGATAATTCAAAAACCAAAAAAGCAAGAGTTGTCTTCCTTATTCATGACACATCGTCTCAGTGTGGTGAATGCACCTGTGAAGTTTCATGAATATATTCCATACGGTTTAGGAGTTATGGCCCGGACACTGGACGAACAGGGGTAAATCTTAATGCCCTTCCGATATTCTCCGAATACGCGGGGGCATAAAAAACAATCAAAGTGGTTAGATTTCTACTCCTGCTTCACTGGGATGATAAATTGTGCGTGATGACATGTCATGCATGTTGCCACATAGGGCAAAGCAACCCATTTACAGCAGGGTGTATTAACTTCAGGACCTCAACCCTTTCGAGACATGAAAATTCCAAGTCTCATTCTATCTATCTATCTATCTTCTGATACTGCGTCGGTCACATTTGACCATTACTGCAGGTGTATATTACATACACTCCAGGTTTGTGTAGAATCAGGTTGGTTTTGCATTGGCTCATCAACAACATGGAATTAACAAGAGCTGTCCCCGGACAGCATAGCTCGCCTATTTCGCGCCTTCAACATAGAAGGTAAAATTACTGAACCATGAAATATAGGTCACACACACCTAGATACATTTTGAGGTCAGTGACCAGTTCGCATGGAACATATATACCAAATATTACATTTCAGAATCACAATGTGTATGAATTATAAGGCAAAATCAATGAACCATGAAATAGGTCACCCTGACCTAGATATATTTCTATGTCAATCATCTCGTCACATGGAACTTATAATTCAGGACTGAAGTTTCTAAAAAAAAAATAATAGTATTCAATTTTGCAGTCACTGAATCATGAAATTTAGGTCACACTGACCAAGATATAATTTCCAGGTCAATCATGGGGTCACATGGAATAAATAATCCAGGCATGATGTTTCTTCATGAAAAATTATTAAAGATAATAGGCAAATCACTGAACCATGAAATATAGGTCACAGTGACCTAGATATATTTTGAGGTAAATCATGGGGTCACATGGAACTAATAACCCAGGTATGACATTTCTCCATCAATTAGTAATAAAGATAATAGGGAAAATCACTGAACCATGAAATATAGGTCACAATGACCTGGATTTATTTTGTGGTCAATAATCAGCTCACATGGAATAAATTATCCAGGTGTAACATTTCTTCATCAAAAAGTATTCAAGATAATAGACAAAATCACTGAACCATGAAATATAGGTCACAGTGACCTAGACATATTTTGAGGTCAAGCATGGGGTCACATGGGACTAATAACCCAGGTATGACATTTCTCCATCAAATAATATTCAAGATAATAGGCAAAATCACTGGACCATGAAATATCGGTCACACTGACCTAGCCATATTTTGAGGTCAATCATGGGGTTACATGGAACTAACAATCAAGGTATGACATCTCTCCATCAAAAGTATTCGAGATAAAAGACAAAATCACTGAACCATGAAATATAGGTCACACTGACCTAGTTATATTTTGGGGTCAATTATCTGGTCACATGGAACTCATAATCCAGGTATGACATTTCTGCATCAAATAGTATTCGAGATAATAGGCAAAATCATTGAGCCATGAAATATAGGTCACACTGACCTAGATATATTTTGCGGTCAATTATCAGGTCACATGGAACTAATCATCCAGGTATGACATTTCTCCATCAAATAGTATTTGAGATAATAGTCAAAATCACTGAACCATGAAATATAGGTCACAGTGACCTAGATATATTTTGAGGTCAATCATGGGGTCACATGGAACTAACAATCAAGGTATGACATCTCTCCATCAAAAAGTATTCGAGATAAAAGACAAAATCACTGAACCATGAAATATAGGTCACACTGACCTAGTTATATTTTGGGGTCAATTATCTGGTCACATGGAACTCATAATCCAGGTATGACATTTCTGCATCAAATAGTATTCGAGATAATAGGCAAAATCATTGAGCCATGAAATATAGGTCACACTGACCTAGATATATTTTGCGGTCAATTATCAGGTAACATGGAACTAATCATCCAGGTATGACATTTCTCCATCAAATAGTATTTGAGATAATAGTCAAAATCACTGAACCATGAAATATAGGTCACAGTGACCTAGATATATTTTGAGGTCAATCGTGGGGTCACCTGGAACTAATATCCCAGGTATGGCATTTCTCCAACAAATAGTCTTCAAGATAAAAGGCAAAATCACTGGACCGTGAAATATAGGTCACCATGACCTTCACCCTTTTACACTTGAACCAATGTCACTTGGTTGGCTGATGTATAACCAATTCTGTCTATAACTTGTTAGCATAAGGGAAAGGTATACAACAAATTACAAAGTTGTCCTAGATTTTGACCCCTAGCCCCACCCCCTGCCCACCCCATCCCAACTCCCAGGCACGAACCAAGGGGGTTGTTGTCTTGGAATCTCAGAAGACACTCCCAGGTATCCAAGTTGTAAATATGAATGCTTTGTGATAAGTGACTGCTGAGATATAAGCATTTCAAAAACTTTAACACAGTATTACATAGGTGTTCTAGATTTTGACCCCAAGCCCCACCCCGGGGCATGACCCCAGGGGTCTGTTATCTTTGAACATCAGAAGACCCTCCCAGGTACTAAAGTTCAAAATATGAGTGCTCTGTGATGAGTGACTGTTGAGATATAAGCATTTGAAAAACTTTAACGCAGTGTGAAGCGCACGCGCACGCGCACACGCACGCGCACGCCATCCGAGGTGACAACAATAGCTCTCCATGTACTTCGTACAGGCGAGCTAAAAATGGAATTGGAACACTCCACGCAATATTTATTAACATTTTACATCAAAACAGGAGAAGAGATAAAAATTTCTGACATGTCCCCTTTACATTTGTCCCCTAAAATGAAATTTAAGGGGGGCAAATGTCCCCCAAATAAAAACTTTGAGGAAAAACCCTGGGTGACATGGCAAATGACATTCATACACCAGGAATGTCATTTGAGTTACTACTTACTAATTTGTCAGCCCCTGCTACAACGCTTCAGAAACCAACCAAATGTTAAGGGTTTACCGAAGTACAAAAAGTGGGTGGGGTACCCCTCAACATGACTTTTCTTTTCAGCCAAAACACGGAGTCGGAGAAAAAGTTTGAATATACTGGAAAGTAACACGTCTTCAAACATAACATTATCTAATAAGCAATTATCAAACTACTTGTAGGTTTACCCAGCCGATGCAAAAAATGAGGGTGACAGCATTTGCGCTCAAAGTCATATTTACCTAATTTTTCAGGACCTAAAATGTACAGTGTACTGTTCTTGGAAGGGTGAACTACAATGTCTTAGAGTATTACTAACCAAAATTGTCTCCTGTCTAAGAAACATTTGTGCCACCACGAGATATTTTTCATAAGTTCTTTGGTCGCCATTTTTCATTCATGGGATTTGTAAACAAAATATCAACACTTATTTGGAAACGCATATCTCCAAATCGGCTCGACGATGTAACATGACAACTATGCCCTGTGAAACAGGAACCCTTCCTGCATAGTTTTGTTCAAGTTTAAGTATTTTACAAACTTACGATTAATCATCCATCAGGTCAATTTTATAGTCATTTTTTAATCAAAACAGCTGATTGGAAACATTTGTTGTTGAGCATGAGGAAGTCATGGCTTTATCACATAAATATTACTACGCCTCAAGCGGAACTAGGACAAAACATCGGAAAAATTCCGATATGTCCTCAAAGTTTTTGTTTCATAAATCTAAATGACTTTTGTGCTTAAATTGCTTAAAATTGTTCTTGAATAAATGGTAATTCTTCAAAAACATGAATATTTTGGGACTATATTTATGCGTTCGTGTCACCAGATATGGAAGTCCTTAGGTGTTTCCGGTTTCATTGACAAGCCTTTGAAAAAAAAACATGTTACCAAATTTCACAAATTTTGCACTGTAGACATGTGAATCAAGGTAAGCATTTATAAAGAGCCTTACATTATGGATTTTGCTGTAAGAATGAATAGGTTCAAGAGTTCGATTGTCGAAAAACAAAAACACTTATTTGTGTTTCAACATCTAGTCTAATTTACGTTATTGATAGTAAACCTACACCTCGTGACCAAATGTAAACATGTATGGTGGTCAATAGAAGACGGCAGTTATGCGCTCTCTGCAATTATTTTGTGGCATACTGTCAATGTTGTTATAATTAAAATATGTGGCCCTGAAAAAGATACATAGTTCTCTAAGGAAAGAATTTGCTCCACAGGATCAAAATTGTTCCTTTTCAATTTAAACACTTATTGATAAGGGAGACAAAAATAATTTGGCTCCTTTGAATGTGTATCCTTTCTTTCTACTTAAACTGCGATCGGTCACATCTAACCATTACTCGCAGGTGTGCATTACATGCACACCAGGATGAAAGCCTACACAGTAATCATCCCCCCCCCCCCCCCCGCCCATCTGGGCATGAAAAAATAAATGGGCTGCATGATGATTCCACGCAGAGCTGATTCCGAAAGCACACAAGGACTGGTAAACCGGTTTTATAGAGAATCTAAGCCTGCCCAGGAAAAACCGTGCAAGTCGGACCCTCCATGCTTATTTATAAACCCTTTTGGTTTTCTTTTTTTTTCTCCCAATACTGTTTTCGATCGATTCTGACCATGATAACAGGTTTGGGATGTGGCACAAAAAGTTTTCAATCCCCAAAAAAGAGCTTTGTGACACTGCCACCAGCAGATTAAAACTATTTACAAGAAGTCATCAGGGGAAGGAATCCATACCTATCCCCTGCCCAACCCTATGATATTATATTTTGGCCTGAAACCCATCAACTATCTCAAAATAGACAGCTTCGATTGTAAGGCCATTTCAAGTTGCAATTGTCTCTTAAAACCATCCATGTAAGCATTAGGACGGTGATACTGAAAGGGATGGGACCTGGTTCTCCTACATCCTCCAACAGCTCCAGATAGGTACCTACTCTTATCTATAAAGGTTTCTTCGGGCGACAGGGCTTCAGGTGTCATTTAATCTCAATGTCGGGTAAAAGTCACACAAAATTGGAAGCAACTTCTCCAAAATGACCTATATAGTGTTGACGGTGACGTTAAACTTCAAATCAAACAAAACAGTGACATGAAAACAAGGGAGACAACTAAAAATTCCAATGATTCAGTTGTAGTAGCTGCAGCAGTTATTGTCCACCATACCTTTTTTCTAGACTACTTTTTAGCAACAAATATGTCTGGAAATTGTATTAATTTGATACACAGTATGGGCACACATTTGCTGTATACTCTACTGTGGAATATTTTTGAGCAATGACATTCTCACACATTGTAGTAGAATAACCTATGAATCTATTTATGCAATTTTATTTGGCTATATTACCATGGAGAATATACGTATGAACGCAAATGGATTGAAGCACATAAAGAGATGTATGTTTTTCTCAATAATTCCTGAATTTCTGAAAAAATTCTAATAGAACATGTGAATAAGTTGAAATAAATTATGGGCCAAGTAACTTTTCAAAAAACTTGACAGTTTTGCAAAATTCAATTAAACAAATTTTGAACACCACACCATTACCCCACCCACTTTATGTACATTGGCATCCCCTTAATTTTATAACAAATTTTTTTATTGGTCAATTTTCCGATTTATAGATTCACGCTCAATATTTTCGGCTAAAACATCGCAATTCACCCCGAAAATTACACCGGACAAACAGTCCGCCGATTAATTCCTTACCTTTCCTTATCGTTAAATGTCAGACACAAATTACAGGACTTAGAGACAAGCATGCCAGTGTGAAAAAGTTCTGAATTTGGGGATCTCTGGTTTGTTCTTGATAATTTAAGCACTGAAGTCGAAAAAGTAATATATATTTATTACATCTTAATGTCCGTTTGAAAATACTTATCCTGTTGTTATCAAAGAATTACGTTTTTGTAACCCGCAGCAGCTGCCACCTGTCAAACTGGTGCCATCTTGGATTACTGGCTCCCGGTATTGTGGGTATAACGAAACACAGAAAAGAGGGTGCGTAAAGTTACCGGAACGGACCAATTTCACCACGGCTTCCACCATATTTTTAGGAAATTTATATAAAATATACTCTATTTCACTCTTTTACCTCATCAAGTGCGTCAGAGCGACCACAATCAAAAGACAGCATACGGTGTTGGCCCAGTTCCGTTTAAATAATTTTTGATAATTTACAACTAAATATTGATAATTACAACATCTTTATTGCGCAATATTCAACAGGAAAACGTTTCAATATCTGACCTAGAAAAAATACCGACAGAAAAAATAGAGAAAATGGAATACGTAACTGCGCATGAAAGCCCATGCTAAAGGATGTTATATCGAAACGTTATCAAGAGATTACTACTCGGTGATCTTTAGCTTTAATGAAACAAGGAAACATTGCAAAGAATCCATTCACGCATTTTGAATTTGAGAACCTGTTAGATATGCATATGTTTTTGTATGCTGACAATCAAACGTTCCCACAACGTTTGCTTATGGGTTGTTTCAGCATAACTGTTCCAAAATAGAAGTCGAGGCAATGATCAGGAATCGATACAATTAACCCACAGCTCCCATCAGAGACACCAAAGGGAAAGAAACACAAACATGAAGCAACAGCGTGATAGCTCAGTGGTAAGTGCACTTGCCTCTGATGCTAGGGGTCCCGGGTTCGATCCCCGGCAGCGGCGATAAAATTTCGGTGTCCGAACACGCTCCATTGGCATCATTTGCAGGGATGAATGTCATAAAGTGCATCGTCCTTCGGATCAGGCCTCCTGTGCAGGAAGAACCATCCCCTGTGCAGGTTAAAGATCCCTACCGTAATTACATGATTACTGTGTAGGTTTTCATCCTGCAAACCTGGAGTGTATGTAATGTACACCTGTGGTAATGGTCAAATGTGACCGACGCAGTATCAGTAGAAAGAAACATACTCCAAGGAAACACCAACAGCGGAAAGCCAAAAGGACAGTTACTTTCCCATTAAATGGCCAATAGGCTATCCGAAATGAAATAATGTAAGCGACACAAACACCCAAAGACAAACCATAACAAAAATAAACCGCGACAGGAGAACCGCCTTTGAACGGTCAGCGGAAACGAATTCCACTGACGCAAACTTCATGGTTACGTTTGTGCAAAGTTGCTTTGCAACAAAACCTAGACACAACCAAAATGCTAACGTTGTGATAACGTTTTCTGATACCTGGGTTAGTAGTCTTTTTGTTTCTTTCTCAAAATACTGGCTCGTATCTTTGGATGGTGATTTTCACAAACTTCTCAGCAAATAAACAGTTAATATTTCACTGATCAAAGTCAAAATAATGCTTCTTTAGTATAGTATAGTGAGTAGTTGAATGAGACCTTGTGAGAGTCTGTTCGAAGCCGATTGACAATTAATCTAAGCCCCGCCTACTCCATTAGATATGCACAAGCATTCTGAATAGCAGACACTTGTAGTATGTATGTCGATTATGTATGATGTATATTAAACCAGTAGTGTAGACTCACACCAGCCTTGTCTTATACTTAACCACTCGACACTACATCTGGCGACGAGGATAAAAGTGTCACCTGGATAACGATCTGTGAACATAATAATTTCGTTATTTTATGGAATTATTTCTGTTATAACAAACATTGTCAGTGCAATGTTCTGAAAACAAAGCTCATAATGGCTACATCGTTACCAGCGTTTCCCAAATTTGACACAAATGGGGACACTTCCTCACTTGGACATCGGTGGGAGAAATATCTCCAAAAGCTTGAAAACTTATTTGTCGGTATGAACATTGACAGTAAGAAAAGACGCAAGGCTCTGTTATTACACTACTCAGGAGACGAGGTATTCGACATCTTCCAAACCTTACCAAATACGGGAGACGAAAGTGGGTACGACGAAACAAAAGAAGCCCCCACAACCTACTTCAAGCCACAAGTCAATGAAGAATTTGAAATCTTCCAGTTTCGCCAAATGAAACAATTGGAGTCAGAAACGGTGGACGAGTTCGCGACACGCCTTAGGAAAAAAGCGGAGTATTGAAGGTTCACGGATAAACCGAGAGAACTTAAATCCCAGATTCTTCAAGGATGTAAATCCGCAAAACTACGACGCAAGGTTCTCCAGGAAAATCTTACTTTGGAAAATATGTTGTTAGCTGCTAGGACAATGGAACTCGCAAATAATCAGGCAAAAGAAATGGAAAATGGACACTCCAATGACCTCAGTTTTGAACAGACAAATAAACTTAAGTCCGTGCCGAGCAAAAGAAGGCCAGAGCGTCAAAACAGACTGAATCGGAATGTAACTACAGGCCACAAAAGTGTAAAATGCCGTTACTGCGGAGGTGATTTTCCTCACAAACAAGGCCCATGTCCTGCAAAAGGGAAGTTTTGTGCATACTGTAAGAAACAGAATCATTTTGTTTCAGTTTGCCTCAAAAAGAAAAGGACAGACGGTCGTAAAAATGGACAGTATGGCGTAAAACAAGTCGATCTCGACTCAGTTGTGTGCTCAGACTCGGAAAGTGAAGCCCACGAGTCGGACAATTCTGATTTGGACATTTCATTTGGAATAAAAGTCAATCAGGTGAAAAGAAAACCGCCGAAAACGGACGTTCTTATCAATGGGCTAAAATGCAGACTGCTAGTGGATTCAGGTAGTTCAATCAATTTACTGAATGAATCACTTCTTAATAGAATGAAAACACGGCCTGTAATCTCTAAGACAGATACAAAAGCGTATGCGTATGGACACAAACATAAGTTACCGATCAAAGGAAACTTTACAGCGACTGTTGAGACGTCTAAGAAAATATCGACAGCAGTGTTCTACATAATAGGTGGAAATAATGACTCTTTGTTATCGTATGACACCTCTGTTCAATTGGATATAATCCCAGAAATAAACTCTGTTCAGGAAGTAAACATAGATAATTCAGCTGGAAATGTGAGATATTTGGTCAGACAATATTCGGACCTATTTAAGGGCATCGGAAAGTTGAAGGACACGCAAATTAAGTTACACATCGATGAAACCGTTCAACCTGTGGCGCAACATCACCGCAGAATTCCGTTTCACATGCGTGAAAAAGTGGAAAATGAATTGGAAAGGCTGGAAAGTTTGGACATTATCGAAAAGGTAGACGGCCCAACAGACTGGGTAAGTCCTATTGTTATCGCACCACGGAAAAATGGAGACATTCGAATATGTGTCGATATGAGAAAAGCAAATGAGGCTATCAAACGGGAAAGACACATCACACCTACAATCGCTGACATCGCCGCAAATTTAAATGGAGCAAAGATCTTTACGAAAATTGATATGAATAATGGCTTTCACCAGTGCGAATTAAGCCCTGAGAGTAGAAACATAACTGTGTTCTCCACACACGTATGACTAAGACGTTATAAACGGCTAAATTATGGAATTTCCGCCTCGCCGGAAATATTTAATAATGAAATAAGAAAGGCTTTAGACGGGCTGAGTGGCTGTATCAATATAAGTGATGACATAATTGTTTATGGGAAAGATCAACAAGAGCACGATAGGAATTTACAAGCAGTGTTTGAACGCCTTAAACATAAAAACCTGACACTCAACAAAAGCAAGTGTTTATTCAGTCAGAAACAAGTGAAATTCTTTGGCTACATTTTCTCTGAAAATGGCATTTCAGCTGACCCGGAGATGGTAGATCCATCAAAAATGCCAAGAAGCCTACTACACCCTCGGAAGTCAAGAGTTTTCTTGGAATGACAAGGTATGTTTCACGTTTTATTCCCCAATATTCAACCCTTACAGAACCTCTACGGAGACTAACAAGAGAAAAAGAACAGTGGTTATGGACTGATGAGCAAGAAAGTGCATTTCAGACATTAAAAGACAAATTAACAAGTGACACTGTCATGGTCTACTTCGATCCGTCAAAAGATACAGAACTATGGGTAGACGCATCGCCAGTAGGTTTAGGAGCAATATTGTCCCAGGACAACAAAATTGTTGCTTACGCCAGCCGAGCGCTAAGCCCGGTGGAACAACGTTACTCTCAGACAGAGAGAGAATGTCTAGCTATAGTGTATGGTGTTGAACATTATCATTTGTTCCTGTTCGGAAAATCATTCACACTGATCACCGATCATAAACCTCTTACTGCCATATTTGGCACTGGGAAGTTAAAGAACAAACAACAATCTCTAAGACTTGAACGTTGGAGATTACGTCTTGCTACATACGATTTTAAAGTGACATACAAAAAAGGTGACCTAATGATATCGGATTATATGAGCCGTCATCCGTTCAATGGCTATTCTGATCACAATTCTACCGAGGATTACGTACGACTCATAGCTTCAAATTCAGTACCCAAAGCACTGAATATGTGTGACGTAGCTTCTGCAACACAGCAAGACAAAACATTACAAAATGTAATCTTATCAGTCAAAACGAATCGATGGCGCAACAAACTGTGTCGGATTAACAGATCTTACGGGGTGTTTTCTAAGGTATCTCATGAACTCACTGTAGTGGAGGTAGATGGACAGGAGATATTATTGCGTGGATCAAGGTTAGTAATACCACTTAGCTTACAAAATCATGTTGTAAACCTCGCACATGCAGGACACTTGGGAATTGTCAAAACAAAAACTTTGTTAAGAGAAAAGGTGTGGTTTCCATTTATTGACTCAATTGTTGAAGAAAAGTGCAAAAACTGTATACCGTGCCTATCTGTGTCAGCACATAACCCATCTGAGCCAGTAAAAGTCAGTGTATTACCCAATCAGGTTTGGGATGAAGTGTCAATAGACTTTCTCGGACCTATAAATGATACAAACTATGTTCTAGTTATCATAGATGACTACAGCAGATTCCCAATAACAGAGACATTGACATCTCTTACAGCAAAAGCAGTTATCCCAAGGCTAGAACGTATATTTTCCTTATTTGGAATACCCTCTGTATGCAGGTCAGATTCGGGACCACCGTTTCAAAGTGATGAATTCCGTCAGTTTGCTAAGCGCATGGGATTCAAACACCGTAGAATTACGCCGCTACATCCGAAAGCAAATAGTGTAGCAGAACGGTTTATGTCACCATTGCAAAAGGCAATAAAAACAGCTGTAATTGAAGGTCAAGACTATAAACAGGAAATGAATAAATTTCTAATGAACATTCGTGCCTGCCCACATCCCAGTACAGGTATGGCCCCCGGGACAATCATGTTCAACAGACCTGTAAAAACATTTTTTTGCCACAGTTTTCGGTAAAACGTAGTGATAAACAAATCCGTAATCGGGACAGAAAAGCTAAGCTAAAACGCAAAGTATATGCGGATCAGAGAACGGGCGCAAAACAGTCAACGACTAAGCCAGGAGACGCCGTGCTCGTAAAACAGCCTAAAAAGAATAAACTGACCCCGCCCTTTCATCCAAATCCAGGGACAATCATTCAGAAAAAGGGTTCGATGTTAACAGCACGCCATGGAGATAAAACGATCACTCGAGATGCATCGCATTTCAAACGGTTATCGGGTACGCTTGCTGGTCAAAGTCTACGTGGATCTCGTGGGTCTGGGAATATAGCAAACCAAGGTACATTTCAGTCACGGGACTTACCGCAACGAGAGAGGAAAAAGCCAGCAAGATTCAAAGATTATGTGTAAATGTGTCAAACTGTGTTTAAAGGGCCATAATAATGCCCAGAATGTGTAAAATGTGTTAAAAGGGCCATTATAATGCCCAGGATGTGTTTAAAGTGGTTTTAAAGTGATTTTGCATACAAATTTTGCCTCTCCAATTATGTAAATTGATGTTAAGCTTTTCAGCTCATTATCACTATTCTAGTGTTTATGGGCCGTAAGGCTACTAGTTTTTATTTTCTGTTTTGTGTTGTTGTTTTTTTGTCACTGCGCAATTTTACTTTGTTTCCCCTAAAGAAAAAGGGAACTGGCAAGATTTGTATCCAACTGACGCTTTTTAATTTTTGTTCAGTATACAAAAAATTGTCAACCAATTTCAGGATTGATTAATGAGCTGCATTCTCTAGTTCAGATGTACTGTAATTTTATTATTGGACAATCCTGTAAGTGCCAAAAGTTAATTTGGAAAACAAACATCTCTCAGCAGGCTGCTTTAACACGGCAGATTATGGATCAATTGAAACTGTCATTTCCTGCTTAATATGTTTTCATGTGTGGTTAACATGTTTAGTTTTAATTCCATGCTTTGATTGAAATGGCAGACTTATAGTTTACAAACAATTAACTCAAACCAAAACTGATAGATCTAACCTTCAAAATAATAAACTGTGAGCAGATTTACTGTTCAGACATTTCGGCTTCAAACAAGCGTGTGAATGAAATTTCTGTGACAAACAATTTTGTGACTTGCCGTAGAAAAGAGACTTTAAGTCACATGGTTTTGAGAAAGGTATTATCAAAACATTTTCGAACATTAAAACGTTTTACACTTTCTTTAAAGTAATACTAATAGAGCTTAGAGTGTTAATGCTGTTTACAATCTGCATGTTTGCTCTATATCATCATTCTTTAAACAAAAGGAGGGATATAGTATAGTGAGTAGTTGAATGAGACCTTGTGAGAGTCTGTTCGAAGCCGATTGACAATTAATCTAAGCCCCGCCTACTCCATTAGATATGCACAAGCATTCTGAATAGCAGACACTTGTAGTATGTATGTCGATTATGTATGATGTATATTAAACCAGTAGTGTAGACTCACACCAGCCTTGTCTTATACTTAACCATTCGACACTACATTTAGAAAGACAGTCAGATAGCTGTTTTATTTCCTTAAATGTTTGTAAAATACTCAAAAACCTTTGTTTATATATTAATCATTGCATACAAACATCTTTTGAAGTATATCATTTTCTTACAAATGAATTATAATTGCATCGTAACTTAAGACTGTATCCACAAAAATACCATTTGACAACAACAATTAACTGAATTGTTACTAACATTGTAATTAAATCCATTGAACAATATAAATATTTCAATGAAATGCACCTGTACATAAATAATACTTTACTTTTTCATAACCACTATCCAATTAAGAGCTTGTCAATTTAATGATCAAAGACAGCATTATATTTCTTAAGACAAACTGTTAGATAGCTAATTTATTTTTTCTTAGGTTTCAGAAACAATTAAAAAATGTCCTAGAAAGGGTTATCCTTTGGAAGCAAGGAATACACCACAGAACTGGAAAATATGGAGTGTACATGTTTTCTGGGCCAGACTAGCTAGTTTCGGTCATTTAGGCCTCAACATTGACCCTCAAATATTTTCGAAATTCAACAATGGAATCAATGATCCCAAATGACATGGAAATACAAACTACACTACGGTGTACTTTTATAAGCACTTTTATATGATAACTTGCAAACAGCCTTTGAAGCTGCTTCGTAAAATCGATTTAAGCCCACCACCCCCCCCCCCCCCCAGTGGAATTCGTTTCACTGGCCATTCCAAGGCGGTTCTTCTGTCGCTGTTTATTTTTGTAATGGTTTGTCTTTGAGTGTTTGTATCGCTTATATTATTTTGTTGTGGATTGCAAATTGGTCATTTTGTGGGGAAAGTAACTGTCCTTTTGGCTTTCCGTTGACTCTGTCTCTGGTCGGGCCCATCGGAGTCTAACTGTTGGTTTTCTTTTGTTCCAGCATTTCAGTGGTTTCTTGCTGTCGAGTCCTCACCGTTGTCGCACCTCTGTGGTTCTATGATTTTTTGTGTTCACGGAGGTGTTGCACTGATGAGTTAGGAGGCCTTCATTCCACGTAATGACTTATTTTCTAGCAATATTGCAACTGTCTCTGGTCGGGCCCATCGGAGTCTAACTGTTGGTTTTCTTTTGCTACAGCATTTCAGTGGTTTCTTGCTGTCGAGTCCTCACCGTTGTCGCACCTCTGTGGTTCTATGATTTTTTTTGTGTTCACGGAGATGTTGCACTGATGAGTTAGGAGGCCTTCATGCGGACTGAACAAATTACTTGTCTAAATCGCGACGGAAGTAAGGGCGAGGATTGTGGCCACGTAAAATCGATTTAAGCCCCCCAGTGGAAATCTTTCCACTGACCGTTCCAAGGCGGTTCTCCTGTGGCGATTTATTTATGTTGTTGTTTGTTACTTACTGTGTGTATCATTTGTGTCTTTTTATTTTGGATGGCCATATGGCCATTTTGTGGGAAAGTAACTGTCCTTATGGCCTTCCTTTGTTTAGGTTTCCATTATGGTCTGGTCGCTTAATGTTTGTATTTGTTTCCCTTTGGTGTCTTTGGTGGGTGGAGTAAGTTAATTGTATCGATTCCTGATCTTTGTTCTACTTCTACTTTGATGTTTCCATTAGGGTTTGTTGACGTTTCATGTTTGTGTTTCTTTCCCTTCCTTTGGTGTCTCTGATGGGAGCTGTTGGTTAATTGTATCGATTTATGATCATTGCCTTCACTTCTATTCTGTTATTTCAACTGTTTAATTCTAAACACTAATTGTTTACAAAACAGACAAGGCCCATTGACAACCAATGGCAAATCTTAATTGATCATGTTAAAATGATTACCAATTCAATAAAATACAATTCATTTTATTGGCCTTAAACTGCATATGAGTTTCTCGTCCTAATAACAAGGTGGTGGTGCGAGAAAAGCACGACCATTTTATACACAAACAATATATACATGCACGATATATGATAAATAAACGATATAACCAATGAACAAGAATAACAAAATGCATGAACAAATACATCAATGTTCAGATAGAGAGTTTCTTTTTTCAATGGCAATATATGTGTATCTAGCTTATTTCCTCAAAATACCGGTTTGACTCGCATTCAATATATTAATTTATTTGTGTGTGTGTGTGTGTGTGTGTGTGTGGGTGTGTGTGTGTGAATTCGGGTTTAACGTCGCTTTCAACAATTTTCAGTCATATCACGACGGTGTCTGGTTGCGACAGGGAGCTCAATGCTCACTTTTATAGTGCTGCCTCACTGAAGTATCATGTCCCAGACACATTACATGATACCACACCCAGTCACATTATCCTGACACTGGGTCGACCAGTCCTAGGTCTACCCCGTAAATCTGAGTGCCAAGCGAGGAGCAGCTAGTACCATTTTTAACGACTTTGGTATGTCGCGAATATTTTTTTTGTCTTGAAGGCCAGCTATGGTAATATTTTTGTAATACAGATATTCTAATTTCTCGGTAAGCAGGGCAGACAATGAATAAATGATATTCGTCCTCGAAGAGGTTCATATTACAATAACGACATATACAATTTATTCTTTCAATAATCCTATATCTACCTTCCTCAATCATTTACTTGTGAGCAGAGCATCTGAAACTAGTCAAAGCTATTCGATGTTTTTTTTTTCAATATTAAGACACGAGAAGTATTTTTCAAAATTGAAGCTCTTCTTAATGGTCTTAAGTGTATAAAGTTTATTCGACGTATCGAGTTCGCTATACCAATACCAATTTTGACAGTATTGATCGTATACAGTTTAAATCACCATATTCAGTTCAGCCCAATCACGGTTGGCAACTGCTTCCCTCTTTAATTGCACGCCGGTGGGTCAGGCCTCAGATTCTATGACGGTTCCAACGTAAAGGCTTATTGAGAATTAGAGAGATCTAATTCAATGTAATGTTGGTTGGTGCCTGATGCTCTGTCTCTGGTCGGGCCCATCGGAGTCTAACTGTTGGTTTTCTTTTGCTCCAGCATTTCAGTGGTTTCTTGCTGTCGAGTCCTCAACGTTGTCTCACCTCTGTAGTTCTTTGATTATTTGTGTTCACGGAGATGCATATGTTGCACTGATGAGTTAGGATGCCTTCATGCGGACTGAACAAATTACTTGTCTAAATCGCGACGGAAGTAAGGGCGAGGATTGTGGCCACGTAAAATCGATTTAAGCCCCCCAGTGGAAATCTTTCCACTGACCGTTCCAAGGCGGTTCTCCTGTGGCGATTTATTTATGTTGTTGTTTGTTACTTACTGTGTGTATCATTTGTGTCTTTTTATTTTGGATGGCCATATGGCCATTTTGTGGGAAAGTAACTGTCCTTATGGCCTTCCTTTGTTTAGGTTTCCATTATGGTCTGGTCGCTTAATGTTTGTGTTTCTTTCCCTTCGATGTCTTTGGTGGGTGGAGTAAGTTAATTGTATCGATTCCTGATCTTTGTTTTGCTTCTACTTTGATACACATTGTGAATTCCACAAATATAAGAAACTTAGTTTATTCAACATATTACGAACACATAAAGCCCAGCAGTCATAATTTGTCATAATTTACCAAAAGAGCGAACAAATATTTTAAGACTTATAAATAGCCATGGCAGACTTTACCTCCATTGCCTCCACTTCTATTTTACGAAATGCCCATTTTGCATAATTTATACCAAATACTATTCCTATATAAAAGGTCAAATGACTTTTTAAAATCAATGAAGGCACAGTAGAATAGAAGTGAAGGCAATGATCAGGAATCGATACAATTAACCCACAGCTGCCATCAGAGTTTTCTTTTATTTTATAAGTGGTTACTTACAATAGACTGCAATATGAAGAGACAAAATACAGTAGTTTTATTCTGCATTAATCCAAACTGACAGTCTTTTAAGAGATTTATGTCCTCCGTCCATGTACGTAGGCGATTATCAAGAATATGGAGTAATTTTTAGAAAATATGCTGGTCAAAGTTATACCTCTACAGTTCTTAACATCATTTAAGTCTCCTTGTTTGGTACAGGAACTACTATACCACGTGTCCAACTTTCTGGATATAGATTCTTTACAAACATATAATTGAAAAAAAAAATACATAATAACTCACATAACTGGAACACCGGAACAGGCTATCTAGCCTCTAAAGGTGCATTCCGGTAATAATCTCTGGGTTTTGGTCCGGGTCGTAGCACCAGGGGTTGAACTTGTATGGATGGAACTCCAACGTGAGTTTAACCTAGCCTTAAAACTGTTCAGGGAGGGTGCCATTATTACACTTTCTAGTAGTGAATTCCATGAGTCAATCACTCTGATACTAAAGCTATTTGCCCGAACTTTCAACCTATGTTGTCTCTTATTAAACTTAATTGAGTGGCCTCGTGTTGCATGGTAAGTGGATAGTTTGAAGAATTTGTCCTTTTCTATATCGTTGATACCGTTCATTATCTTATACACTTCAACAAGGTCCGCTCGCACCCTCCTATATTCAAGGGATGGGAGTCCAAGGCATTTAAGTCTTTCTTTGTAAGTTAGGTGGCTTATCGTTCGGACTAGCTTTGTGGCTCTCCTTTGCACATTTTCAATAGCAACCATATCTTTCTTATTAAGAGGTGTACATACTGTGACGGCATACTCAACTTGTGGTCGAACAAGACTTTTGTAAAGGTTCAGAAACATTTCCTGGTCCATGTATGAGAATGTTCTAAAAATGATCCCCAAGTTACGATTTGCTTTATTGATTTTACTACTAATATGTTCACTGAAATTTAAAGCTTTGTCTATTATAACACCAAAATCTTTTTCACTAGTTACTTTTTCGATCTCAAATTGTTCTTGACCTGGTTTCAAGGTATATGTGGCTGGCTGTTGTCGAGCACCAATATGTAAATGTTTACATTTTTGTAGGTTAAAAAACATTTCCCAGGTTTCAGCCAAGGTTTCTGATTGGTCTACACTGTTCTGAATTTCGTGCGCATTTTCCACTGTTGAGATGCTTTTTATAGATTTTTGAATCATCTGCAAAAAGTTTCATGATGGCCACAATAGTAACGGGAAGATCATTGATATATATCAAGAAGAGAATCGGTCCTAGGACACTGCCCTTGGGAACCCCGCTTGTGACATTTACTGGCTCAGATGCTATACCATTGATCTTTACTACCTGTGTCCTGTTGGTAAAAAAATCTTTAACCACGATTGTATTTTTCCTGTTGCCTGTTTGTATTCTGTGTGTTTGTGTCAGCTTATCTCGTGTATTCTTTTTATTCTGTCTTAGTTATTCATTTATGAAATAACTTAGAATCCTCTTATAACTGTAGCAAGTTTCAAATATTTTAACTAGTAATTTCCAATTTTGTTTAAGTATTTAATAACTTAATTCTTAAAGGAAACTTTATTTTCCCTTTTAGATGATTATATATGTTATTGATTGCAACATGTAAGAAATTTTAAATGTCGCTATTATTGTTTTAATTGTGTTTCTACATGTGTTGTGTTGTTTGTAATTGTATGTCTGGTTATATGTCCTATGTGTTAGTCGGTTAATAGCTATACATAGCTAATGTTACATTTGTTGAAAACTTCCGACTTTAACTAAAATTTGAAATTTGTATCCTCTTATTCCGTACCCCCACAATTTCCTCAGTAGCCGTCTATGTGGGACCTTATCAAAGGCCTTACAGAAGTCAAGGTAGATGGCATCTACGTCATCTGCCTGATCCAAGGCCGTGGTAATGTCCTCCAGAAACTCTAACAGTTGGGTTGTACATGATTTCCCGGCTAGAAAAGTTTTGAATATGTTCTATAAAAGGGTTATCCTTTGGAAGCAAGGGATACACCACAGAACTGAAAAATATGGAGTGTGCATGTTTTCTGGGCCAGACTAGCTAGTTTCGGCCAATTAGGTCTCATCAGTGACCCTCAGATATTTTCAAAATTCCACAATGGAATCAATGATCCCAAAGGACAAGAAAATATAATCTACAATATGATGTAGGGCAGGGAGACGTTTTACCGCCGCCACACATTCCCACACACCAGCTGTAGTGCCTTAGTGAAATTGCCTTTTTAACCTCTTCGTTTGTAATCGGCGCGTCAGCAAAGACGTGTCGTACAGCTGATCTGGTCTGTGTAATTAAAATTCTCATTGGTACGGCTGATCTGGTCTGTGTAATTAGAATTCTCATTGAAGTCATTATAAATAAACTGTTCGACATGCTCTGACGTAAAGTTGTTTTCATCCGAAAATAAAAATTTGTAATGATCAAAAACATCTGACAGAACGGACTCGTTCCGCCCCACTTCATGCGCTTAATTTCACGCCAAAACCCTCGGGGATTATTAATTGCCATTTCATGTAATTTCTGCCTTTTACTTTGCTTATATATGTATTGTGCGCGGCTCTTAACTTTACGATATTGTTTACGGCTTTTAACGACGTGCTCGTGATACTCTGGTGTCCTATATTTGCGAAATAATTTATTGGCCCGTTTAAGTTCTGCTCTGGCGATTACACAATCATTAGTAAACCACGGACTATCAGATTTTCGCTGTTTTTTTGTTTTTTTTTAATCTACCGTTATGTATTAACTTCGAGTGACCAAATACCTCATATCGTTAATTGAAGAATAATGCGCCAAGTTGGAAAATCCCATCATCGATGGTTTCATTTTCCTTAATAATTCTGTCTACTAATAAATCTAAATCGACTAAATTATCTGATAAGATGTCTATGAAACTGTCTAGCAAGTAGTGTATAATGTATCACACTTCTACCCTATGCACCTTGAAAAGTAAAAAAGACCAATGCCAGGGCCTGACAAATCTAAAAATTTTCCACTTGCCCACCGGGCAAGTAAAATATTTTTGCACTAGCCCAGCTCAAAATCCTACTTGCCCAGGATTTTGGAACTCAAAGTGGGGCTCGTGTGTGTGTGTGTGTGTGTGGGGGGGGGGGGGGGTAATGGTGACGATGATGATGACCAACATTTATAAATATAATCCAAGGTTTCTGTCAAGTTTCAAGCAAAGCACTGTTGTTGTCACAGTCAATAGCGGTACTTTTCCAAGTTAATTGCTGACATAATACCTTAACCGATTAGCAATTTAAGATACAGTTATATTGACAAGCATGATAAATACGAGCTGCAGCCGATATAGATCTACTCAAAAGATCAGAAGTGTCAGGGTAGCGCGATAAAAGATTAAAAGAATGCAGTTTATTTAGCTTGCAATTTAATGATCCAACCACAAGACGAGGACACCCTCCATCCAAAACGAAACCAAACTTTCACACCCACCCTACAAGCAAGTTCAATGTGATCATTATTTCCGCCATCTAAATCGTCGTCCACAAACCACAACTCCCATTTTTCTGCATGCGATCGGTAAATGACGTCATCCGACCCCAGCAACCCCACACGTGTTTAACGTCATTGATTTTCTTATAATGGGGCTTATCTCTTTCATAAAAATATGTTTGGAACCGGTAAAAAAAAATTTCTCGATAGCTTAACGGCTGTGGATAGAGGCGCGACTAACCCACGGTTACCAACATTAAAACATTCGACTTTTTCCGCCAGCGTCTGCTATTTGGCGCCAAAACATAACAATTCACGAGATAGTAAAATAGTCCGTTTTTACCGCCGTAAGATGTAGCAAATCGTCTTAGGAGCTATTAAAGATAAAGATAAAAGATAAAAAAAGATAAAGAAAATTTATTTAACGTCGCATATTCGAAACAAATAACATAAGCTCTGTAGAGCTTTTATTGCGACAAACAAAGTATCCTCAAACAAATACTTACCTGCTATTAAATCATTTTCACATTGATTGTGAATTAAATTTTATGGCAGGGATAAACGCAAATTAGAGACATAACTTAATCTTATTTTCACACCTTGTCACGCTTATCGATAGCGCTGGTGGTACACACTACACCAGAAATGAAAGACACGCACCGCCGGGCAATCATGTTTAATTGTTATTTGACAGGGATTAACAATAGTGTCATAATTGAACCGTTATAAAAACATAGATGATTTTGTCTCTGAATTGCCGACAAAGCGGGAATTGTTATGATTTACTTACTGGTCTAGTTTTACCGTATTTAAGGACTCAAAAGACTGGCAGTTGTAGACGATTTTTTGCACTTGCCAGACCGGGCGTCAAAAGGTCAAAGTGCACCTGCCCGGCGCGATTTCGGACTTGTCCCGGGTGGCCGGGCAATGGATTTGTCAGCCCCTGGCCAATGCCATTATTTTGTCCCTTACGCCAATTTACAATGCATAACTCTTGAGTCTTTACATGGTTATATTAATCTTACACCAGCAGAGTAGGTTTGCACATTACGAAAGCACGCCTATATAAATACATTGTACTCGTAAACCTTACCGCCGAAAAATAAAAAAAAAAACGAAAATTTATGAAGGAAAAATTGTGATATTTTTTTAGTTCTGTTGATCCGAACATTGATATTTGCCCTTTTGTATATGGATTAACGATTTTGGATTAGCGCTTTGGTACTACGACCTAAACTACTTCAAAATATAGATTATGGGTACTCGTTAGAGCCGCCTCATCGAGGCAGTTCTAACAGTATCCAGTATCCATATTTTAGAGCAGAAATAATAAAAATAAGGATTACCCCTCTAAACCCCAATTTCACTATATAACAGTGGAGTTCAACGTGGTCAAAATTATATAAGCGCGTTTTCGTGATGATATCAAGTGAATGGCGATGACAAATGTTAATATATACACTCCTATCAGAAATATCAGAACCGTTCATGCAACGCATATATCTATCAAGACCTTCATACGAAACTGCCCTGTCATCAAGGGCCCCAGTGCGAGCATTCAAGTCGCCTAGAACTACAATTTTACCCAAATCGGCGTATTTTCTTATACCGCTCATAGATCAACGTCGACGTTTTTAAAGTAAACAGATTCCTTCGGGGGTACATAACAAAAGCAAGTATATAGATCAGATGTAAGACCGAAATATATCTTACAATATACATGAAGACTGTTCCTCGATAATTTCGATTCCATCAGCAATTGTTTCATTTATAAAAAGACATATTTCCCCCGAGCCCTCGTCGATTTCTGCCCCTGTTGCGCATGCTTTCAGATCTTGGTACACATACACATTTGTAACCCTCAATATTGAACTTGTCATTTCGTCTCTGCCAAGTTTCGATGCAAAATTTAAATGCAAACTGTGTAACAAAATTCAGAAACTCGTGGTCCTTTAAACACGTACTCAAACCTTCAACATTCCATTATACAATACTGATATCACGCCCTTACTACATACCACACTGCAAAAAAAAGTGATCCTTTCACATATTTATTTATTAATTTATTTATTTATCTCAAATATTCCACATATTTATACATTTATTTCTTTTACTTTTTTCATATATTTATATATGGCGACGGACTCGTAACGAATAACCGTGGTGGCCAAGACATTTCCTGTCCAATTGATTTTCATTGGTCGAATGCAATATTTACTTTTAACAAATAAAGCATTTAAGGTCAAAATACGTAAATTAAGTCGCCACCAAACAACTCACGTTAACCGACAACGTCACTGTATTCCAAACAAACGTCAATTATTTTTTGCAATGCTGGTTGAAATTTTCAACACATCAGATTTGCTCGATTTTGACGACACACCCGGTACATACGATTAATCGTTTTCCACTGTATTAAATCCCAACATTTCAATTTGTTGTAGTATTGTTTGTGTTTTTGGCGATAATGTTTCCACGTAATGACTTATTTTCTAGCAATATTGCAACTGTCTCTGGTCGGGCCCATCGGAGTCTAACTGTTGGTTTTCTTTTGCTACAGCATTTCAGTGGTTTCTTGCTGTCGAGTCCTCACCGTTGTCGCACCTCTGTGGTTCTATGATTTTTTGTGTTCACGGAGATGTTGCACTGATGAGTTAGGAGGCCTTCATGCGAACTGAATAAATTATTTGTCAAAATCGCGACGGAAGTAAGGGCATGGATTGTGGCCACGTAAAATCGATTTAAGCCCCCCAGTGGAAATCATTCAACTTTGCTTCCCTCTTTAATTGTACGCCGGTGGGTCAGGCCTCAGATTCTATGATGGTTCCAACGTAAAGGCTTATGTTGGTTGGTACCTGATGCTCTGTCTCTGGTCGGGACCATTGGAGTCTAAATGGTGGTTTTCTTTTGCTCCAGCATTTCTGTTGTTTCTTGCTGTCGAGTCCTCGCCGTTGTTTTATCCCTGTGGTTGTTTGATTTTTGTGTTCACGGAGATGTTGCACTGATGAGTTGGGAGGCCTTCATGCGGACTGAAAAAAGTATTTGTCTTCATCGCGACGGAAGTAAGGGCGAGGATTGTGGCCACTTAAAATCGATTTAAGCCCCCAGTGGAATTCGTTTCCGCTGACCGTTCCAATGCGGTTCTTCTGTCGCGGTTTATTTTTGTTATGGTTTGTCTTTGGGTGTTTGTGTCGCTTATATTATTTTATTTTGGATAGCTTATTGGCCATTTTTGGGAAAGTAACTGTCCTTTTGGCTTTCCGCTGTTGGTGTGTCCGTTGGGGTCTGTTGCTTCATGTTTGTGTTTCTTTCCCTTTGTTGTCTCTGATGGGAGCTGTGGGTTAATTTTATCGATTCCTGATCATTGCCTCTACTTCTATTTTACGGGGGTAAATTATATTTAGCTTGTTATCATGAATGCCAGGATATTTTGACTGCTTCAGAAGTGAGTCCAAAAATACTTGCTGAATGACCCTTAATCCCACACCCAAAAATAGCTATTTTCGTCTATTTTCGTACCCCCATCTCCACGACAAAAAAGGTAAAATATAAAGTTCTGCGCCTTTCAAAATAGTTTCTAGAGCTCTGTGTAGCCGTGTAAAGGTGTTATTTGGCACACACATGCACATTCGTAACAAGTCCGATATTTTCAGGTAGCCCAAGCCACCATCCGAGCCCCCGCGTCTCGGGGCGAATAGACGAACAATTTTATATTTTCTAGACCGCAAAATATGGTTCTATACGGGCCCCTCGGAGTCTAACTGTTGGTTTTCTTTTGCTCCAGCAATTCTGTTGTTGTATGCTGTTGAGTCCTCAACCTTGTTTCATCTCTGTAGTCTTTTTTTTATTTGTATGTTCTCGGAGATGTAACAGTGATGAGTTAGGAAGCCTTCATGCGGACTAAACAACATTAGTGTATACTGCGACAGAGGTAAGGGCGAGTATTAAAATCGTAAAATCGATTTAAGCCCACCCCACCCAACAGTGGAATTCTTTCCTCTGATCGTTCCAAGGCGGTTCTTCTGTGGCGGTTTATTTATGTTGTTGTTTGTTACATACTGTGTGTATCACTTGTGTCTTTTTATTTTGGATGGCCATTTGGCCATTTTGTGGGAAACTAACTGTCCTTATGGTCTTCCTTTGTTTAGGTTTCCATTATGGTCTGGTCGCTTCATGTTTGTGTTTCTTTCCCTTTGGTGTCTTTGATGGGTGGAGTAAGTTAATTGTATCGATTCCTGATCTTTGTTTTACTTCTACTTTTAATAGAAATCTTAATTGTGAATCGGATGTGCGACTCACTAGAAGTGTTGATTGAAATTTCGTTTTGACCAGTTAGGAACATAATTGTCGTACAGTTGACCAAAAACAACATTAAATGGCTTATACCTTGAATCCTCGGGATGGAGGGATTCTAAGAGATTAAAAATAGAACCAGAATCTGTTGTCTATTCTTTAAATTATCTAGACCCTGAAAATAGATCCAAAATAATCTCATTTTCTCTGTTTATCGTGATTATATGCAGTCAAAATCTGTTCCGATTTTTCCGTCGATTCGAGCTTCGCAGCTAATCGAGCTTCACTACAGTTTGAGGAAATATCAGCGATACAGCCATGTTTCCTGGAACACTGTATAATTTCTCTACATCATGCGCCAGGTGATATCATATTTCAGAGCCAGCAAACATAAATACTTTGCGGTTTTGTCTTCAAATTTTCTATCGCCGAACGCGAAACAGGCCATTTTTGACCAAAAACGATATATCTATGACCTATTGACCATAAAAACTGTAATACGTTGCACCCTTGAACTTTGCTTCCCTCTTTAATTGCACGCCGGTGGGTCAGGCCTCAGATTCTATGACGGTTCCAGCGTAAAGGCTTACTGAGAATTAGAGAGATCTAATTCTATGTAATGTTGGTTGGTGTCTGATGCTCTGTCTCTGGTCGGGCCCATCGGAGTCTAAATGTTGGGTTTCTCTCACTCCAGCATTTCAGTGTTTTCTTGTTGTCCCGGCCTCACCGTTGTTTCATCTATGTGACTGTTTGATTGTTTGTGTTCACGGAGATGTTGCACTGATGAATTAGGAGGCCATCATGCGGACTGAACAAGTAATTTGTCAAAATCGCGACGGAAGTAAGGGCGAGGATTGTGGCCATGTAAAATCGATTTAAGCCCCCCAGTGGAATTTATTTCACTGACCGATCTCAGGCGGTTCTTATGTCGCGGTTTAATTTTGTTATGATTTGTCTTTGTATGTTTGTATCGCTTATATTGTTTTGTTTTGGATAACCAATTGGCCATTTTGTGGAAAAGTAACTGTCCTTTTGGCTTTCCGCTATTCATGTTTCCATAGGGTCTGTTGTTTCATGTTTGTGTTTCTTTCCCTTCGGTGTCTTTGATGGGAGCTGTGGGTTAATTGTACCGATTCCTGATTATTGCCTTCACTTCTATTTAGATCCTCTAAGCGGTTTACCAGTCCTCGTGTGCGGGCGGTTTCAGCTCTGCGCGGAAGCATCATGCAGCCCATCTATTTCTTCAAGCCCCGATGGGTGGGGGCTTCATGTCAAATCAGAATCAGAATTGTTTACTGGTGACACGTCCTTAGACAATCCTTCACCAGGATGATGTTCATACACCAGTCGATTTAAATTCCGACAGTTTAATGCGATTTAAGTATATTACAGTGATAATCTTGGTAAAACAAAAGAGTGCCATAATAATCTACTTACCTTGGGTGTGGATAATTTAATTATCTATGATGTTGATAATACGATGTGTTGGTCTTTTAATTAGGGTTATGGTCAAATAAACAAATAAATAGATAAATGGAGTAGATAAAGAAAAGAAAAAGGCCGCGACATGGCATTTGGCTTTTCAGGTGTGATTTAAGTATGTTTTTCTTATAAAAATCAAAAATGAGTTCCTTTAAGAGCAATGAAAACATTCATAAGAAAGAAGATGGGTCATACTACGTAGTTTCGGCTAATAAAGCCTCATCAGTGACCCTGTAATGATCCGGCAAAGAAAGCCAGAGGAAATATACTGCAATTTTGCGAATTTCGAATAGGCAGTCGATACAAAGACTGATATAAATCAAAATGGGGTCCAAATAATTAAAAACCTGTCTAGAATATGAGTCTAAACCAATAATTTATTTCTGATTTCTCAGAATATTCACGCTGATCTCAAAGGACCAAAAGTAAAATATAAACTGCACTATGGTTGATGTACGGGGAGACGTTTTACGGCCGCCACACGGCACAACACCAGCTGCAGTGAAGGCAAATAAAAATCAAAAATGAGTTCCTTTAAGAGCAATGAAAACATTCATAAGAAAGAAGATGGGTCATACTACGTAGTTTGGGCTAATAAAGCCTCATCAGTGACCCTGTAATGATCCGGCAAAGAAAGCCAGAGGAAATATACTGCAATTTTGCGAATTTCGAATAGGCAGTCGATACAAAGTAGAAGTAAAACAAAGATCAGGAATTGATACAATTAACTTACTCCACCCATAAAAGACACCAAAGGGAAAGAAATACAAACATTAAGCGACCAGACCATAATGGAAACCTAAACAAAGGAAGGCCATAAGGACAGTTACTTTCCCACAAAATGGCCATATGGCCATCCAAAACCAAAAGACACAAGTGATACACACAGTAAGTAACAAACAACAACTTAAATAAATCGCCACAGAAGAGCCGCCTTGGAACGGTCAGTGGAAGATTTCCACTGGGGGGGGGGGGGCTTAAATCGATTTTACGTGGCCACAATCCTCGCCCTTACTTCCGTCGCGATTTAGACAAATAATTTGTTCATTCCGCATGAAGGCCTCCTAACTCATCAGTGCAACATCTCCGTGAACACAAAAATCAAAGAACCACAGAGGTGAGACAACGGTGAGGACTCGACAGCAAGAAACCACTGAAATGCTGGAGCAAAAGAAAACCAACAGTTAGACTCCGATGAGCCCGACCAGAGACAGAGCATCAGGCACCAACCAACATTATCTCTCTAATTTTCAATAAGCCTTTACGTTGGAGCCGTCATAGAATCTGAGGCCTGACCCACCGGCGTGCAATTAAAGAGGGCAGCAAAGTTGCCAACCGTGATTGGGTTAACTACCATGCATGCAGTCTGTCGTATAATATCCATGTTGTACCCAATCTTTTTATATCGAAGAATGATTTTACGAAATTGGGTGCTGAAGTCATTGCCGTTATATATTTTTCTGAATTTATATACTAAGTCACCATAAAATTCGGGTTCCGATAGACCTTGTTGCAGAAGAGATTTAAGTCCAATATTGAACTTAAAATTAAATCAGAATGGCGTCTATAAAATTTTGAAAAGACTGATATAAATCAAAATGGGGTCCAATTATTTCTTATTTAAATACAGATTGTGGGTGCTTTTTAGGAATGCCCAAATGAGGATGTTCTAGTGAGTACCCACAATCTCTGATCAACAGTATAATTGAGAAAAAATGTATATCCCACAAAGGGTTATAAGGGGTGTCAAACGGGGTGACAAATGTACCAACAGGAGAAATAAACAAACATAATCACGTTATCAAGTGCATGTAATGAACACCCTTTTATGTAGAGAAAAGAAGGGTTTACAAAGTTATAAGTCGTACTAAATACCGCAAGGTACCGCAAAGTACCACCAGGTAGCACAAGGTACACACAAGGCACCGCAATATAGCACAAGGTAGGTACAAGGTAGCCAAAAGGAGAGTAGGTAGGCATGCTTTTGTCAAATCTTAAGATTTAGTAACTAAAAACAATTTAAATACAAGCACTACAAGCAATTTATGACAATCCATTGAGCCTTTTTTCACTGTGACTCGAAACTGTTCCCCTTTCTGTAAAATAAAGAAATAGTCTTTGACTAAAACTAATGTCCTTTGTTAAATCAGTGAATGATGAGTTGTGTTTATCTTTGAGTGTGTGTATCGCTTATATCTTCTTGTTTTTGGATAGCCAATTGGTCATTTTGTGGGTAAGTAACTGTCCGTTTGGCTTTCCGCTATTAATGTTTCTTTTAGGGTCTGGTTATTCTTTCCTTTTGGTGTCTCTGATGGGAGGTGTGGGTTAATTGTATCGATTCCTGATATTTGTCTCCACTTCTATTTGTACTGCAGGACCAGATAGCCTGTTAAAACACCTTACATACGACGCACAGAGAAGACTGATCAGTCTGCGCCTACAGGGTGATCAGCTACGCTGGCGCATATGCTCTATCACGAAAACACGCGTATATAATTATGGCCCCGTTAACCCTCACAGTTTTATAGTCAAACCGGGATTTACAGCGGTATGCTTTATTTTCTTATTTCTGCTCAAAAACATAGATTGTGGGTACACGTTAGTACCGCGTACACACAATATATGTTTGAGCTCAAGATATAGATTGTGCATGTGGTATGCGTTAGAACCGCCACATCGATGTGGTTCTAACGAGTACACACAATCTAAGTTTTGAGCAGAAATATGAAAAGTATGGAGCGACCGCCATGTCCGATATATCTTTAACAATACAAGCGGAGAAATGTAAAGAAATATATAGGGACCGTTTGGTTTAAGGTTTATTTATGAAATCTGCGAATAAATACAAATTTTTGGCTGGGAAATTAAAATACTGCATTTATTCACAGATGTGCTGATATTTTATTCTTATTTCTATGGCAAAAAAAAATGCAATACGCTTTGCCAATAGTTTAAGGCCCTATCAAAATGATCAAAATATATAGTAAAACGTCTGTTTTTTTTTTTTGTTTTTTTTTTTGTTTTGTTTTGTTTTGTTTTTGGATGTGTGTGTGTGTGAGGGGGGGGGGGCGTCTATGCGTAAGGTGTAGAAATAATTCATTTAAGTAACATATCATGAAATTTTGGCCGGAATTAGAGTGTAATGGTGAAAATGAGCAATAATTTGATATTTATTTCAAGAGAATAAATTACAAACGGATGTCTCCTTTCGGCATATCTTAACAGTGGTATTGCCCTTTTTCTTCTGAAATGCGGATTTGAACCCGCGTCCTCCTGGTCACCATTCAGATGCGTATCAGACTGAGCTGCCGAGACCGGCGAGGACCAAGCTGTGCTTCGGAAACTTTTATTCTAACATGACGTTAACGTTTTTCCCATTGAACCCAGTGGAAACGTCAGCGTTTGCAAATATGCGATAATTCACGTCGTCAACGTGGTGCGTGCAATTTGGCGTCATCGTGACGTTGCATGTAAACATTTCCTTCTGTCGACATCCGCTGCAAAATAGTCCCGAAGATAACGCTTTGTTACTACTGTATTTCAGTTCAGCATCATGTTAGAATCGAAATAATTTCCACGCACCCGGTGTGTTATCGTGATTAACACACGGTGTTGTCGGGCAGATGCGAATATTAATTCACTCCGGCTTCGCCGTCGTGAATTAATATTTCGCAATCTGCCCTCCAACACCGTGTGTTAATTACGATAACACACGGTACGTGGAGATTATTTCTTAAATCACCCCTACACAGACGGCTGACTTATGGATATTGACAAGCTAGTCCCAGTATTTACATCAGATGGTAGCATGTCACAAAACAGTTTGCTTAATCATGCATATAATCAAGCTGGTCTGATTATTTGCTTCAGATGTGTATTCTTTTGTTCAGGCTCATCATCGCGCAAACATGCCTACATAAAGTTTGACCCCCTAAAACCCCACGTTTGTATAGTAAAACTGGGGTTTACAGGGGTAAACATTATTTTTCTTATTTCTGCTTTCTACCGACCAATTTAAAATAAAACTGATTAAGGTGCTAAAGAGATCATTAAAGATGTTTAACTTTACAAAGAGCATGTGTTTTCACACCTCATCATTAATCGCATTAACTGCGAGATTATTGAGTCAAATGCGTCAACCCAAATAAACAATGTGATTGATGGCATTGATCAAAACAGGTAATACTTATCATCAATCCTTATTTCCATTTCCATTCAAACTGAATGCTCTCTCTCTCTCTCTCTCTCTCTCTCCCCCCCCCCCCCCTCTCTCTCTCTCTCTCTCTCTCTCTCTCTCTCTCTCTCTCTCTCTCTCTCTCTCTCTCTCTAAGTTCATAAAACTTTTATATACTATATACCACAGCCTCAGCAAAACTCCCTAGAATATAGGTTACTTAAAATAGCTCAATGGCATTTCCAGCGCTAGAGAGCTACCTGTGATGACACATTCTTCTGGCCAGTGTAGGTTGCGGTATAAAGTATATACAAAATGATTAGGGGAAATGTTTTGGGGGGCGAAACGACTAGGGGCCAAAAAGGGAGGCGAAACGACTAGGGGGGAAACGACCAGGGAGGAAACGTCTTGGGGGCGAAACGTCTTGTTACCCTTTGCGGTATTTAGTATGACCGCTGTTTACCGTTCCGGTAAATTTACGCACCGTTTAGGTTCATCAGCTGCGAAGTCGCAAAATTAAACGAGAAACAGCTTCAAGCTCCTATATCTGTGATATGGTCAACATACCCTCGTCCATGCACCCTCTTGCTTTTAGCAGTTCAGTGTGCCCAATAGTTATTTAGAATTGTAACAAGACCTTTCGCCCCGAGACGTTTCGACCCCCCCCCCCCCCCCCCCTTAGAATCTGAATGGTTACTGGTGAAACATCAAATGACATTCATTCATCAGGACTTGCAAAAAGGGAAGTTAGTCCCACAGATGCTGGGGTTCAGGTCTGATTACCCAACAGAATAGGCCTACTATCGATAAAACTTGTTGAAAGGCCTTAAAACAATGTTTTAAAAAAGTTCCCCATCACTTATAGGCTCTATTACTTATAGGCTCTAATAGAGCCTATCTGTGATGGGGACTTTTTTTTTTAAAACACTGTTTTAAGGCCTTCACCTACTATCAATAAAACTTGTTTGAAGGCCTTAAAACAATGTTTTAAAAAAAAGTACATGGGAGTTCTGCATTCCAGCTGTTCATGTTTTACATTTATATGCTGATATTTATGTTTTTGTTACTCTTCGGAACGCGAATGCACAACTATTAAAAACCAATCTGTAAATGAGTACATGGGTATGTCTTGGCCCCCCGCCCATCTGGGCTTGCAGAAATATATGGGCTGCATGATGCTTCCTAACCCAAGGTCTCTGGCTGTAGATAAAGCCGCCAAATCAGAAAATAAAAAAGGCTTTTAGAATGTCAGAGAAGGCTCGGATAAGATGCTTCTATGCAGAGCTGAAACCGACCCGCACACGAGTATTGGTAACCCGCTTAGAGGATCTAAGCCTGCCCAGGCAAAGCGGTGCGAGTCGGCCCGTCCATGCTTATAAACCCTATTCATTGGTTTCATTGGGTGGCAGGGCTTGAGATGTCATTTCATCTCAATTTCGGGTAAAAGTCCCACAAAATTGGAAGCAACGTCTCCAAAATGAACTTTACAGTGTTGACGGGGACGTTAAACCTCAAATCAAACAAACAAACATGCATAATATTATGTCTACCTTGTTGGACTACTTCTGCGGATGAATAACCGAATCTGGATGGGCATTCCAATTTCTAACTGTCTGAATCAGAATTGTTACTGGTGACACGTCAAATGACATACATACACCAGGACCTGTGATGGGAAGTTAGTCCCTAGCCCTCACCAAAGAGGTAAACTTAGCTACACAGTACACAATCCTCACCAAAGAGGTAAACTTAACTACACAATCCTCAGCACCTTCAGCCTTTGAAGGTTGAATTGAATCGAGAAGGGCATTCCAATCTCTAATGGTTCGGGGGAAGAATGATTCTTCATAAATGTCAGTTCTTGCAGCAAGGGTCTGAAACGCCAATGAATGATGATTTCTACAGTGCCTTGGTGGGGGAACAAGGTCATCTGTTGGGATGCTGCTGGCATAAAAGTATGAGCCTACTGTATTTTCTCCTTTTCTTGAGAGACTCCCATCTTAATTTTCCTAGTATTCCAGTCATGCTCCCAGTTCCAAAGCAGTAATTGCTTGTTACAAATCTAGCAGCTCTATTCTGAACTTTTTCAGTTTCTTCATTAAGGACCACTCCGCTGGGGTCCCAGATACAACTACAGTAGAACTTCGATGGCTCGAACACCGATGGCTCGTTTACCATGTATGAGTCGAACACATTCTTGAGCCCCTAACGAAATCCTCTACATAAGAAAAGTGGGGGATAATTAAGGAAATTTTAGTCTTTTATCTTGCAAATGTATGCTGTGTGTACTCTTTAGAATCGCCTCGATGAGGTGATTCTAATGAGTACACACAGCATACCTATTCATTATAGAACACCGAAAGGATGTCTAAAAGTATCTCGTTATGGCTCCTGGCAGTAACCCTGAGTGGCTCGAACTACCCCTGTCTCGAACAGATTTTCGAGGTCCCAAAGGTGTTCAAGCCATTGAAGTTCGACTGTACCATATTCCAAGATTGGGTGAACAAGTCCTTTGTATGCTGCCTTTTTTACATCCTGAGGACACTGATGAAGTTTTCGCCTCAGGAAACCAAGCTTTCTATTTGCCTTTGTATACATGTTGCTATATGTGTATTCTCTCTCAAATCGTGTGAGTGTCACCCCAAGGTATTTAATGGAATCCACATTCGCTGTTTTCTTCGTCTCTAAAAATGCCATGCTATTTCTTGATTTTCTGTGGAAGCCACGGATTTCTATAGAATTTGCCATGGCATTTTCAAAAACAGGCTGATTTTCCATGGAATTTCACGGAATTGGCAGGTGGTAGTTTCTCTATCTTTTTGGTGTAAGATCTGCCATGCGTGCAGCAAGCCAGCTACCTGGAAGGGGGCCCACTTATGTGGACGTTGCCCCTGTACCTGCACGTTAATCAAAAATCCGTTGATGATGATGATGATTTTCTTTACAATTGATGTCTGTGGAATCCAATAATTTTCTATGGAAACAAGGAAATCATTGACAACTGTCCGCGGATTTATGAAGTAGGTGCCACAGAAAGTTGAACTTAGTCAATATTGAAGACAGAAAAATGATGGCAAAATAAGAATTGCAAGGATGGAAATTGGCGGCACTTGGAAATTTTAAGACCAGATGAGAACATAGATTATATAACCGACTCTCGGCAGTATTTGTTGTCATAGATACAAGGTGGTATCTGTTATAACTGAAATCTCTTTATTGCTTTGGAACCAAAAATTTTAGTCCTTTATAGCAACCCTCTGTAAGGAAGCAGACAGCCAGAATAAGGCATAATAGTGAATTTAAATTATGGAATAGACATACGTGTGCTAGTTTTTTTTGTGTTTTACACGTAAATGGAATGTAGTGCATGGAAATGCCAGGACAGATCTTAGTTGTTCGAACATAAGGTTGGCGGTCACTTTCACTATTTCTGTAGATTATAAGCAAGTTTTAAAATTGAATAACATATACTATTGTAAAGGTTTTTGGTTTTTGGACAGAGATACCTTGATCTATTTTATGTCAAGGTCAAATTTGGACACATAGGCTCTGTGTTTTTCAAACACCAGGTGTTGCAGCCTGTGATCTGTAAATTGGTAGATGCAGATAGCTAAATGAGTACATGCAACATGTACATGGGTATTTAAGGTCTTGACCATAGCACAAAGTCATTCACATATGAAAACTGTAAACTTTTTCCTTAGAAACTTCTTGGTAATTTGTAATCAAATTTCATATATGAAAACTTGGATATCATGATAAAAAGTCTGTGAAGTCAACATCCCTCAAAACATACCTGTGATACCTCCCTCATCAGGAGGGAGACTGCCTCATTTTGATGCTATTTTTGCCCAATTTATGCTAAATATTAGTAAAATTTTGGAGTCTCCCTCATTTGAACTGAGAATTTCCCTATATATTCTTTACATCTCCCTCATTACAATGGCAAATCTCCCTCATACAGTTCAACAGATTATCACAGGTATGTCAAAACCCCAAATTATATAAAGAACATTGCGGTTACAAGGATATACATTATTAATCTTATTTCTGCTTCAAGACATAGGTTGTGGGTACTCTTTAGAATTGTTTCAATGAGGCAGTTCTAACAATCACCCACAACCTAAAAATAAGAAAAATGTCGCTGATTTTCATCAGAAAAGTACCGATTTTGGAGATGTGAAAAATGCGAATTGGGGCGACTCCTAATTGGGGTGATATGTTGGAATGCTGGTCCCTTTAGACCTTTGTACAAGATTATAAGCCTACTGCCTCTACTCTTTTCTTGAGAGACTCCCATCCTAAGTTTTTTTCAGTATTCCAGTCATACTTTCAGTTTCAAAGTTGTGATTGCTCATAACAAATCTAGCTGCCCTATTCTGAACTTTCCATCTCCTCCTGAAGGATAATTCCACGTGGGTCCCAGACACAGCTACCATATGAGCCAGAGCATGAAAAAACCTACAATAAGATCGGTGCGACCCCAGGGACTCAAATCAACCTGCCCACCCATCCACTATGACAAGACCTTTTGCTTATGTCTCTTTGCATAGATATTAGCCTATAGTAGGTACATGCGATCATCGAAGACTCTGATCATACTGCGCAAATGCACAGGCTGAAAGACTCTGATCAGACTGCACGAATGTAAGTCTGAGTCTTCGCTGGTCGCTCAAGCCTTCTTGTAGATTTTGTCATGTGCTGGCTCATATTCCATGATGGGGCGAACGAGTCTCGTTTAAAATCTTTAGGACATTGATAAAGATTACGCCTCAAGAATTTAAGCCATTAGTGCTCTATTAGTCTTAACCCTTGTCCTGCTGAATATTTTTAATCTGCCACACCCACTTCCAATTATCAACGAATCAGATTACTTGATGCAAATTATTGCAACAAATTCACAATTGAATGACAAACAATGTAGATCCTGATCAGATGGATCTGAATCTACATTGTTTGAAAGATAAGACATATCCGGGCTCAGCAGGACAAGGGTTAACTATTGCATGATGCTTCCGCACAGAACTGAATCCGACTGCACACGAGTACTGGTAAACCGCTTAGAGGATCTAAGCCTGCCCAGGCAATGTGGTGCGAGTCGGACCGTCCATGCTTATAAACCCTATTGGTTTCATTGGGAGGCAGGGCTTGAGATGTCATTTCATCCCACAATCTCCAAAATGACCTATACAGTGTTGACAGGGATGTTAAACATCAAAACAAACACTGCCCTTGCCAGTGTGCACAGTTTCATTAAACTTGTACCTACACTAAGTGACCCCTGTATGTGTGCTCAGTTATTACCAAAAGATCGAAGGGGATTTTATAAAAAATCACCTCTGCCCATCCATCCATCTGCCCATCCGTTATGTTATCTACTCCCAAAACGTTAGTCAGAATCCAGACAAATTTGGCGTGTGGGTTGCGTATATGAGTGGGGTGTACAAGAGCACATTTATTTTTGGCCTCGTCCTCAGGGGCCCTGGGGAGGGGTCAAAGCTTCAAATATCATTAAAATTCAATTACAAAGTAGAAGTAAAACAAAGATCAAGAATCGATACAATTAACTTACTCCACCCACCAAAGACACCAAAGGGAAAGAAATACAAACATTAAGCAACCACACCATAATGGAAACCTAAACAAAGGAAGGCCATAAGGACAGTTACTTTCCCACAAAATGGCCATATGGCCATCCAAAATTAAAAGACACAAGTGATACACACAGTAAGTGACAAACAACAACATAAATAAATCGCCACAGAAGAACCGCCTTGGAAGGTCAGTGGAAGTCAATTTTGTAGATTTTGATACCAAAATTTACAGAAGTAATGAGTAATGAAATATGTAAAACATATTGAATGGGGTTTCAGTTGTGACCCCAGGGTCAAGCCCCAAGGGTTGGACTTGGGGTTGGGGGGGGGGGGGTCAGGGGTAAAAAACAAAAGTTTTTCAGAACTTAGTCATGTGCATATCAAATCGAAGGGAATGATTAGTAGAACATAATACAAGTAACATTTTGACCCTGGGGTCAGATTGGGGCTTTGGAGAGAGGGTCAAAAGTTCAAATGTCAATAAATATCAATAACAAAGTCAGTTTTGTAGAATAACCAATTTGCTGTAAAACTTTGCAGAAGTAATGAGTAATGAAACATGTAAAACATATTGAACAGGATTTTGGCTATGGCCCCTGGGCTGGACTTGGCGATGGAGTTGGGCGGGGGAAACTTGTACTTTTGAATATGATATTATTTGGTACTTCAGCCCCTGTGGGGATTTGTGATGGTGTGCCGTCAACCGCATTCTAGTATTAAAGTTATACCCACACCATCCCTGCCAGTGTGTCCTGTACCCACACTATCCCTGCCTATGTGCCCTGTTACATTAATCCTGTACCCACACCACCCCTGACAGTATGCCCAGTTACAATGTACATTAAACCTGTACCCACATTGCCCCTGTCTATGTGACAATTAATTAAACCTGTACCCACACTGCCCCTGCCTATGTGCCCTGTTACTTTAACCCTTTACCCACACTACCCATACCAGTGTACCCAGTTACATTAAACCTATACCCACGCTGCCCAGTTACATTAAACCTGTACCCACATTGCCCCTGCCTACATGACCTGTTATGTTAATTTAAACCTGTACCCACACTACCCCAGCCAGTGTGTAGTGTTTCCCCCAACTCCCAAAAAGGGCAAGGTGCTTGTCAGGAAAAAGGGTGCTTTTAATACCCGAAAATATATGTACATGTATGTACATTTATGTAAAAAAGGCACTTTAGATATGTGTGATCTAAAAAAAAAATGGGACACAGATGCCAATTTTCAAACAGATTTAACCATGAGATTTTAGCTCGGCTGTTTTCGAAGAAAACAACGAGGTATTGTCATAGCTCTGGTGTCGTCGTCGTCATGCAAAAACATTTTCGTCTGTGTCATGCAAAAACTTGAACATTTTGTAATATCTCCGTCATTACTGAACATATTTACTTGAAACTCAGACTAGTTGTTCATTATGAAAAGGGGAACTCATACCAATAGGTGAGGTAACCCTCAAAATATTTTTGGCACAGTTATGCCCCTTTTTCGACTTAGAATTTTGCGTCATTGTCGTGCAAAACTTGGACATTTTGTAATATATCTGTCATTACTGAACATATTTACTTGAAACTCGGACTAGTTGTTCATTGTGAAAAGGGGCTGCAGCCGAGCGTTGGCACCTGCATGCGGTGCTCTTTTTTAACATTAGCCTGGTAGTAAAATGATCCCTCTGTCATGCTCAACTACCAGTTAGATAACTTCAGTCCATCTGTAGAAGTTATAAGGGATCTTTGTACTCATCCGTAAAATGGAACACCTGTTACATGGTGTCCTTCTTTATGTTTCTGTTTCCACTTACATCACTAATATTTGTTTATATTAGTAAAAACTTAAGATAAATGACAGAATCTGAGAGAAAGAAACCCTAAGGAAAATATTATTTACCAATTTCCTTCTGAAAAAGTGGTCTAAATTTTCAGCTATCAGCTTGCCTTAACTTTAAAAAAAGGAGGCAGTTGCCGCAGTTCTGAATATAATCTAAAATAAACAGTCAATGATTTCCTTGTTTCCGTAGAAAATTATTGTATTCCGTGGACTTCAGTGGTAAAGAAAAAGATAGAGAAACTGCCACCTGCAAATTCCGTGGAATTCCATTGAAAATCAGCCTTTTTTTTTTTTTTTTTTAATTCCATGGCAAATTCTAAAGAAATCCATGGATTCCGTGGAAAATCAAGAAATGGCATGCTCAGATAGTGACATACAAGTCATCTCTGTTTTGTCAAGGGGATCAGCCCCAACCCCATCACCATGGGTCATTGATAGTTAGCATGTTCATCTCTGTCTGTTGCACTAGGACCTGACCCTCAATGTCCACAAAGTCCAGATAGTGACAAATAAATTTGATCTAACGTCCCCCCCCACCTGCCACACACACACATTCCACATTATATTACCTACCATTTCATGTGTGCAATAATTGTTTGTTTGATTTGAGGTTTAACATCCTCGTCAACACTGTAAAGGTCATTTTGGAGATGTTGCTTCCAATTTTGTGGGACTTTTACCCGACATTGAGATGAAATGACATCTCAAGCCCTGCTGCCCAATGAACCAATAGCAGGGTGGCCACACACTCTGGAAAACAGGGAAAATGGCGAAAAAAAATCCCTGCAGGGAAAAATCAGGGAATTTGAAATTTTGCTAAAAATCAGGGAAAAATCAGGAATTTAAATACCTGCGGATCTTATCTTACTTAAAGGTGGAGTACTTATTAGATGGAGTTCTTGATTGCTATATATTCTGTTTTTTTTTGTTTTTTTTCTTTTTTTCTCATTCCGAAGTGGACATTTTATTGCAAACCCAATGTCTGTCATTAAATTTTGATGCGAAATATACATCAGTGCAGTTAGAAGCCAAAACGGAATTGAGCAACCATTGCTGCAGAGCTCAAGTAGAAGTGTGTATGCATGCACCAATATCATATTCTTAAGGATGTATAAAGAATAACACAATGACAATAACAAGGGATATAATAAGGATGTTTTACCATACCATTATGGCTGTATGTAGTACTTTGTACATACATTTATACTGGGGTTCACAAAAAACAGAATCCATAATATTAGGTTCATGTTTCTGTTGGGATCATTTGCAGCTGGGAAATTCACATATAGTTAGTATGATACCTGGATCAGGGCATTCACTTTATCCTGTTCTTGCCTCAGGGTCCAGCTTCTGGAAGGGACTAAGGGTCTAAGCGTACCATGTAACCTTCCCCCCCTTCCCCCCCCCCCCCAAAAAAAAAAGAACAAAAAACCCTACAGTTTTAGCTCACCTGTCAAGAAATGATGAGGTGAGCTTTTGGGGTCACTTTTCATCTGTCGTCTGTGTGTGCGTCCATCCATCCATAAACATTTTCTTCAAACAACATCTCCTAAACCACTGATCGGATTTTGACCAAACTTCACAGAATGATCTTTAGTTAGATGGTCCCCTTTCAAAGTTGTTCAAATGGTTCCGGTCCATTCCACACCAAGTTCACGGGAGCCAAAAATAGATTTTTTAATGAAAACTTAAAAAATCTTCTTCCTGAAACCGCAAGGCCCAGGCCTTCGCTATTTGGTGTGTAGCTTCATCTATTGGACCTCTACCAAGATTGTTCAAATTGTAGTCTGGGGCTAAAATGCCCCCGTCCCAGAGCCCTTTGGTTTTACATAGACTTACATAGGGAAAAGCTTTAAAAATCTTCTTGTCTGAAACCAGAAGGCTCAGTTCCTTGATATTTGATATGAAGCTTTGTCTATAGTGAACCTAGACCAAGATTGTTCAAATTATAGCCCTGGGGCTGAAAATGGCCCTGCCCTGGGGCCCACAGGTTTTATTTAGGCTCGTCAATCTTTGATATTTGGTATGAAGCTTCCCCTTTTAGACCTCCCTCAAGATAATGCAAATTATAGTCCTGGAGCCAATAACGGCTCTCGGGGCCCACTTGTTACACAATGGATCAGGTGAGCAATCCAGCGCCATCTTGACCCTCTTGTAATAAATTGGAGGTGAAGGTGTGGCTACAAGGGGAGGTTGAAGGCCATATATTTTACCAATTTAGATTTTGACTACCATGAAAGTAAATTAGCACATGTACATCATATTTTAGATAAATTTTCATTTGATTAAGAATATTGTGACAGCATTGTATATAAACATATCACTTGACAGCATTTGAATCAGTGCATGACTTCTAAAAGTAGGGGCCATTGCGATAATATCAAGGTTTTTAATCAGGGAAAATCAAATCAGGGAAAAATCAGGGAATTTGATTGTTAAAAATGTGTGGCCACCCTGAATAGGGTTTATTAACATGGACTGGCCGACTCACACCGCTGTGCCTGGGCAGGCTTAGATCCTTTAAGCGGTTTACCAGTACTCGTGTGCGTGTTGGTTTCAGCTCTGCCTGGAAGCATCATACAGCCCATCTATTTCTTCAAGCCCCAATGGGCGGGGGCCGTTGTGTGCAATAAGGATCGGGTGAGTGATCCAGGGTCATCATGACCCTCTTGTTTTTCAATAAATTTAATTTATTTATGTATCTCATGCTGTCTGTAAAATCATGTTGGTAATTACAGTTGAACTTCGATGGCTCGAACACCAATGGCTCGTTTACCATGGATGAGTCGAACACGTCCTTGGGTCCCTAGCGAAATCCTCTACATAAGAAAAAGTGGAAGATAATTAAGGAGATTTTAGTCTTTTTTCTTGCAAATGTATGCTATGTGTACTCATTAGAATCGCCTCATTATAGAACACCGAAAGGATGTTTAAAAGTATCACGTTATGCCTCCTGGCAGTAACCCTCAGTGGCTCGAACTACCCCTGTCTCGAACAGATTTTCGAGGTCCCAAAGGTGTTCGAGTCATTGAAGTTCGACTGTAGCATACATTAGGCCAAACTTAACCGTATAAACTAATATCCAGTTTTATGTAGGGGTTGATTTGTGGGTATGGGGACAAGATAAACAAGCTACACACACAGTATCTTGTACCCTACCGTACCCGCGCTTTCTGAGCTAATTCAATTTCAATAAATTTCATATTCTGTATGTCCACCTAAGGCCAAAAAAAAAAATAGGTGTGTTTCAGGTTTCAGCTTGAAAAAAATTAGGTGGGGAAGGTCGATTTAATTTTTTTTTTTATCTTATTTTTTTATTTTGTTTATACACTGTATAGAGCATTTCTGCGGAAATAGTAGTAGTAAACACTGAAACGCTCGGAAACTGACCGAATTAGAACAAATAAACCGCACGCAACCGCTCGCGTAGTTCCGATTTTTTTACGAGTCGTTTCGCCCCGCGATTTTTTTTTTTTTTTTTTTTTTGGCAATAAAAAATTTAGGGTCGGGCCTAAAACTTAGGTAGGGTCGGGAAACCTGAAACACACCTATTTTTTTTTTTGGCCTAACCATGTAACCAGCCAGATATTAAAATAATCAAACAAAATGCAGGAGGTGGAGGCATAGGTGGTGGGTGGGGGTTGTGGATAAGATAATCTAACTATGGTATTTTGTCCATCCCAACACACTGTACTCATCCCTTCTAGAAATAAATGTCTGAATCATGGGGCCTATCCTGTTTGCTCACCGCCGCCCATCAGGGCTTGGAGAAATAGATTGGGCTGCATGGTGTTTCCACCCAGATCTGAAACTGACCACACATGAGTACAGGTAAACGGCTTGGAAGAACTAAGCCTGCCCAGGCAAAGCGATGTGAATCAGACAGCCCAATGCATAAAAGCCTTTAGGTTTCATTGGGCAGCAGGGCTTGAGATGTCATTTTATCTCAGTGTCGGGTAAAAGTCCCACAAAATTGGAAGCAACATCTTCAAAATGACCTAAATAGTGTTGATGGGTCCGTAAACCTCAATTCAAACAAACAAACAAATCTTTACATACAATATCATGTAGTTAATTGCACTTGTTCAAATTTCAGAACTAGTATAGTAGTATGGTGCTGAGCTGCCCAGTATGGAGTTGAGCTGCCCAGTATGGAGTTGAGCTGTGGAGTTGAGTAAAGTGGAGTGGAGTTTAGTGTAAATCCGGTACATTGTATCACTAAGTGGGGTTTTCATCTGGCAGACAAGTTGATGGTTTATCTATATGACCTTTGGCCTGACCTGTCTTAGCACTTCCCAGCAACCTTTGCAAGACTGACAAAGATATGCATCTTCATCAAGCCTCCATTGTGCTGGTTTTGCTAGCATGGTGTAAAATTGAAGGTATGTAGTAAGGCCAAATAAAAATATCTGTGTTTAACCCATGCCAATCACGACAATTGTTGTCTGCTTTGCTGTCTGCTCATGTTACCTTAAAAGTATTTTTTGCAAACAGTCTGAAGGAGCAGTCTGATCTGGGCCCACACTGTTTGCCTGCATTCAAAAATTATTAAAAAGTTTGCAAAAAATTGAGCAGACGACATAAGCAGAGGATATTTTCAGATGAAGTTTTTCTCAGCGTCTTAAGGGTTAAAATAATGTGTGTTTAGGGTTTTCCAATACTGCCTTTTTTTCTTTTTTTTTGTGAACCCTTCAATTCTTTATGTTTTCTGGAAAAAAAATAGTTCAAATGACAGCAAAACTTTGATGATTCTAAAACCTTTGGGGCCATTAAAATTTGTTTGAGAAATGGGTAGTTAGATAGTTTTGAATACAGACAAACAGTGTAGACCCTGACCAGAGTGCTCCTACAGGGGCAATCTGATCTGGGTCCACACTGTTTGCAACAATGATTTTTAAAGCGTCTTATGGGTTAAGGCACTCTATTTTAATCATAAAAAGCTAGCTGTAGAAAGTCCTTCTGTTAAGGGAAACGGGAACACCTGGCACATTTTTCTGCCATTTTTCAAAGGGAGACAACTTTCAGGACTACCTGTTCGCTTTTCTATAAGCACTGCACTCATGTGGACTGTATCTGAAATATTAGGTGTTTTATAAAGTAGAGAGGGTGGGGCATGAACCCAATGGAGCCCTGGTTGGTGTCACTAAATGCATCTTATCAAAAGGAACAGAGACATAATGGCTTAGCAGTGGGGATATGTATGGCTCCTGAGATGTAAGGCTTTTTAAGCAGTGGAGGGATTCGGCCATGGTGGATCCCAGAAAAGCCCAAGATTGCTGTCACTGAATGCTGACCAGTTTCTGAGATATGAGGCCCTTTTATGAAGTGGATGGGAGAGAAATGGCCCCTGCTGACCCCTCAAGATGGGGTTGACTGAATGTGTCTAATAACAATGAATTAGAATATAATTATGTGATTATGGGGTGGGGATTTGAATGGTTTCTGAGATATATGGCCTCTTATGAAATGGGGTCTTATCATAAGGAAGAAGAATATATATGGTTAAGGGGTGGGGATCTGAAAAGTTTCTGAGATATATGGCTTTTAATGAAGTAAAGGGGTGGGACATGGCCGGTGGCACCCCGGGAATCCCACATGCTGGTGTCACTGATTGCGTCTTATCATAAGGAACAAGAATATATTATGGTTTAGGGGTAGGGCTGTGAACAGTTTCTCAGATATATGGTCTTTTGTGAAGTTGAGGGGTGGAGGTTGGCATGGGCATGCCCTGGGTGATTCCTAGGTTGGTGTCACTGAATGTGTCTTATCATAAGGAACAAGAATATAAATGGTTTAGGGGTGGGGATCTGAAATGTTTTGGAATATTTGGCCTTTTATGAAATTGAGGGGATGGGGCATGGCCCCGGCACATCCCGGGGGACCCCCAGGTTGTTGTCACTGAGTGTGTCTTATCATAAGGAACAAGAATATATATGGTTTAGGGGTAGGGCTCTGAGCAGTTTCTCAGATATATGGTCTTTTGTGAAGTTGAGGGGTGGGGCATGTCCCCGGCACATCTGGGGGAACCCCAAATTTGGTGTCACTTAATGCATCTTATCATAAGGAACAAGAATATATATGGTTTAGGGGTGGGGATTTGTAAGGTTTCTGGAATATTTGGCCTTTTATGAAGTGGAGAGGGTTGGGCATGGCCCCGGCACATCCTGGGTGCCCCCCAGGTTGGTGTCACTGAATGCGAATTATCATAAGGAACGAGAATATATATGGTTTAGGGGTGGGGTTCTGTAGGGTTTCTGGGATATTGGGTCGTTTTTGAAATGGAGGGGGTGGGACATGGCCCAGGCACATCCCAAGGGACCCCCACGTTGCTGTCATTGAGTGCGTCTTATCATAAGAAACAAGAATATATACGGTTTAGGGGTGGGGATCTGAATGGTTTCTGAGATAAATGGCATTTAATGAAGTGGAGGGGGTGGGGCATGTCCCTGGCACATCCAGGGGAACCCCAACGTTGGTGTCACTTAATGTGTCTTATCTTAAGGAACAAGAATATAATATGGTTTAGGGGTTGTCGATCTGTAAGGTTTCTGAGATATAAGGCATTTTATGAAGTGGAGGGGGCGGGGCATGGCCCTGGCACAACCTACGGGACCCACAGGTTGACATAAAAGCATATGGCTGAGAGAAGTTTACTCAAGGAATGTTTCTATGAAAATTTTGTCAAAATATCTGCAAAGGCTTGGTAGTTTATGCCATTTTTCAATTTTCCCCATTATAAGTCTATGGAAAATCTAAAGAGCCAAATTTCACAAAAAACACAAAACCTGTAAAGGCAAATATGGTGAATATTTCCATAAACTCACAGCCTCATAGAGCATACGGTTTTTGAGGAGATGATTTTTTAAGTATTTTTTTTATCTATTTTTTCATTTTGGTTTCTATGGCAACCAATACAAATGAACAGCAGCCCTAAATTCATATGGCAGAGAGTAGATTATCTAAGGAACATTTGTATGAAATTTTTGTCAAAATATCTGCAGAGGCTTGGCAGTAAATGCCATTTTTCAATTTTCTTCATTATATATTATGGGAACTCTAAGTTGCCATAGCAACCAAACTAATAAGCCGATTTTCATAAAAAAACACAAACTTTCAATCCTCCAACCCAAGGATGCTACAGATAAAATTTGGGCCCAATCGGCCCAGTGGCTTCAGAGGAGAAGTCGTTTGAAAGTGTTGACGACGGACATACGACGCAGAGGACAACGGACAACTGCCTATCCTATAAGCTCCCCCGGAGCCTTCGGCTCTGGTGAGCTAAAAAAAAGTTGAGAAGTCCATTTTATGCCTCTGGTCCTGGCTCCACCCTCGGTGGCTCAAACTACCCTGTCTCGAAAAAAATATGATGTTCAAGCCATTGAAGTTCGACTGGTCATTTTACTTGAGAAATAGCAGTGATTTGTTGAGTAATATATCACTGTTTTGAGGTCAGTATTATGGTAGATTAAATCACGAGAGTGTAGTGTGAGTGATTTATCTACTTACAATTGTCAGACCAACAAACTGTGATATATTACTCAACAAATCTCACAATAGAGTTGATTTAATTTTATTCTAACACACTGAAAGTTGACTAAATATTGTTGTTTTCTTCATATTCTCTCAATATTCTGCCATTGTTTGAAGAAATCCCGCCAATATATTTGACTGTAACACAATCATGCAGTTATAGTGCAAACAATTTGACCTGAGACTGACCTTTATGCATGGAATAAATTAGTCAATGCTATCGCCTAATACGTCAGTTGTCGTAAACTTCTCGTGAATTTTGGGCATCAGGTGAATAGCGGCACATTTACCGACCTCTGTGTATTGTATAACATCTTTGGAAAACAGGGAAGATAAATATATGCATTCAGTCGGGTATGAAATATGTTAATAGAGTTCACCAGTATCAGGTCAGTTTGTTGGAACTATACCTGTTTTTGTTACATACTTTATGTGTGAAAAAGCCCTTACTCTGTCAACGATCAATGACATTGCCAAACGTCACAAAATTGCCAAACGTCATGAAACAGTATCTCTTCGTGTCACGCGTGATTTGTCACTCAATGTCACTGGTGATTTGTCACTCAATGTGTCACGGGATTTAGCCATTGGTTATATAGGCGACCAGTTTTAGAATTTTCGGTTGATTGTTAACCCTTATCTTGCTGTTCATGACAACCCCTATCTTTGCAAACAGTGTAGATCCAGATCAGATGGCTTCTGAAGAAGTCTTATCTTGCTGTTCACGACAACCCCTATCTTTGCAAACAGTGTAGATCCAGATCAGATGGCTTCTGAAGAAGTCTTATCTTGCTGTTCACGACAACCCCTATCTTTGCAAACAGTGTAGATCCAGATCAGATGGCTTCTGAAGAAGCCATCTGAACAGGATCTACACTGTTTGGCATTCAGTTTATGAATTTGTAGCAATAAATTACATCAAGTAATTTGATTGGTTGATAGACAGAAATGGGTGTGGCTTAAATGACTATTCAGCAAGATAAGGGTTAAACATCTTCAGTGCTGATTTCCACGTGACTATCACTGATTGTAGGAAATCCAGGTAATATTTATATAAAAAAAATCATGCTATGATTTCGATGTGAGATTATTGTTATGTAATTGGGTTATCTATGGATTTGCGCTGCATTCATGTGTTGGGTTTGGTAAACAGAGTAGACCCAGATCAGACACAGAATATGATTTCTTGCACACCAGACAAGGAAATCCGTGATTTTACCCTGTGATAGAAATTTATGTTCTGACCCTTGTGTTCCGACCCAGGCAACTAACATAAATGCGCTTCAATTCTATTTAACTGCCGGAACTACTTCCGCAATACTTTTATTTTGCAAACAATATACATGTGCGAGCTGTCAAAACTAACCGGAGGTGTTGTGCAAGAAAAAGAATCCAATATGGGGTTCTGTTGTAGATGGGCGTTTCCAACCCTCGGGATGACTGTGCTGAGCGGAACCTCTGCATAGCCTCGGTTCCGCTCAGCACGGTCATCCCTCGGGTTGGAAACTCTCATCTACAACAGAACCCCATTTCAGATTCTTATAGTCTGATCAGGGTCTGCACTGTTTGCATACAGTACAGGAATTTATGGGTTAAATTAAACAGTCCTGATTAGGAACATTTCTATCCTATGCTCAGAGACAATTGACCCATCAGTGCTGTCAGCTCTTTGATTTTTTTTTATTTCAGCTTTAAATATACAAGTATCCAGTTCTGATGACTGTGATTATTATAACCTAGAGAGTTACAGTGAGATTAATATAATCTATGAGGGATACAACCCCACTTTAGATGGCTGCGAAATTGTAATCAGAAAAGATATAAGCTATTTTAGGACATGTGTGGAGGCCAAGGAGCTGGATATACATGGCTGCTCAACAGAGTTTGAAATTCACAACAGTCGTTTATCATCAACACCGGATAAGGTATATATACACCATGGATCCAGTTGTTCCCAGCTTCATGAGTTTATGAGCTTGTTCACCATTTTTGCAGCAAATGGAAGCTTCCTCCTTATATATAGCAGCAGTCCATTTCAAAATTAAGGGTGTCAAGTTGTGTTTTCTTCAAAATTTATTTATTTGGCCCCCGCCCCTCGGGGCTTGAAGAAATATATGGACTGCATGATGCTTCCACGCAGAGCTGAATCCGACCCGCAAACGAGTACTGGTAAACCACTTAGAGGATCTAAGCCTGCCCAGGCACCAGGCAAAGCTGTGCGCATGAGTCGGACCATACATGCTTATAAACCCTATTGGTTTCAGTGGGCAACAGGGCTTGAGATGTCATTTCATCTCAATGTCAGGTAAAAGTCCCACAAAATTGGAAGCAACGTCTCCAAAATGACCTTTACAGTGTTGACGGGGATGTTAAACCTCAAACCAAACAAACAAACAAAAGAAACAAAATTTATTTGGAAAGTGGCTGAACTTTTACAAACAGTGGAGGCCCTGATCAGACGCCGCATTCTGCAGCATCTGATCCGAGCCCTGGACTGTTTGCCAGAGTATCCGTTATGGGGTTTCTGGTATCAAATGGGTTAATGTCCCAAACTGCTAAGTTCAGTATGCATTATTGTTACATGTGGGTTTAGGGCGTCCCGCAAACCCCAATGCTGACCAGACAACCGAGCGTGATCTCTGACAGGTGTAGGGGCAGCTGTGGGGTAGGCACAAGAAAGATATCAAACGAATGACATGAATTATTTACAGTATCTATATACAACACTACTAACACAAAACATCACAATTAGTTGCTTCTGTAGCCCACTCACGACGTCCACCCCGAAGGCAAAACAATGTTCTGTGCTCGGAACGGGTGACGTGAATGCCTTCAGAAGCAAACAACAAAAACAACAACAAAATAAAAAAAACAACACAAGACGCGACTGGCCAGTTTATAACTTCGGGTGAACCCCCCTCTCGCGCATTAGTGTGAACTAGTTTGTCAACCTTGTTGTCGACCATAGGTTGATATGTATCATTTATCGATCGCGCACTGGTGCGAACTTGAAGTCCTGGTAAGTTCTTCATTTGATTCGCCTGAATCGCCTGCAGGTTATTTATTCAACCTGTTTATTTTGAATGGTCTCACATTGGTCTCACATGGCTTTCTACAACCTGTTTATGTTGGTTTGTCCGCCCTTGCTGGACCCTAACCAACAGCGTCATACCAGTACCTGCTGCTATTTTGCAGGGAGCAGCAGGTCACCACACATTGTTGTGCCTGCAAATTACGATAATTGGACTAAGATACAGTTCACAAAACATACATACTATATCATGATCCCCCTCCCGGAGAAGTAAGAATATGTTCATGCATATACCGTTATTGCGCATGCGCAGACCAGACACACAGGCTGATTAGTGCATGCGACAAATAACCGTACAGCAGAACTCAACTTGACTGTGCATCAAATTATCAGCACCCAGCGCTTGACACAATATTACTCAAAAGTTTATGTTTCCTTACTGAGCACTACATAAATCAATTAATGCTCACTAGTACTGAGCATAATACTCATCAAATTCGTGCTCACTACATTAGCACAAGTAAGAGGCAATTGAACAGACCACGCCTTTGCGCTACCTGGTCAGCCGCCAATTACAGGAAACATAACAAACTGTATTTCATATCCTTCTCCGCGACGTGTCGCTTGTGTCTTTTGGTTTTGGGTGGCCGTGTGGCCGTTTTGTGGGGGGGTGGCTGTCCTTGTGGCCTTCCTTTGTTTGGGTTTCCATTGTGGTCCGGTCGCTTAATGTTTGTATTTCTTTCCCTTTGATGTCTTTTATGGGTGGAGTAAGTTAATTGTATCAATTCCTGATCTTTGTTTTACTTCTACTTCACAAATATAGCTATTCACAAATTCATTACATTAACAACAGATAGAAACTACAAACAGAAGATTTTCATCTATTCTCCACAACATTTGTTAGTGTCTCATAAGGGCTAACATTGTTTGCCGTAAATTCTCTCTGTATTTGGTAGGCACCACGTTATAACCTCCTCGTAACGCTGATGACGCCGTTACGACGTGTGGCGACCAAATACTCCCACATATCATCATCACGTTTTTAGCTCACCGTCACGTAGTGACGAGGTGAGCTTTTGGGATCACTTTTTGTCCGTCGTCCGTCGTGCGTCCGTGCGTCCGTGCGTGCGTGCGTAAACAATTTCTTTAAACGACATCTCCTCCTAAACCACTGATCGGATTTTGACCAAACTTCACAGGAATGATCCTTAGGTGGTCCCCTTTCAAAGTTGTTCAAATGGTTCCGGTCCGTTGCACATCTAGGTCACAGGAGCCAAAAACAGATTTTTTTCACCAAAAACTTAATAAATCTTCTTCTCAGAAACCACAAGGCCCAGGTCTTTGATATTTGGTATGAAGCTTCATCTAGTGGACCCCTACCAAGATTGTTCAAATTATAGTGCTGGGGCCAAAAATGCCCCCGCCCTGGGGCCCTTTGGTCTTACATAGGCTTATATAGGGAAAATCTTTAAAAATCTTCTTCTCTGAAACCACAGGGCCCAGGTCTTTGATATTTGGTATGAAGCTTCATCTAGTGGACCCCTACCAAGATTGTTCAAATTATAGTGCTGGGGCCAAAAATGCCCCCGCCCCGGGGCCCTTTGGTTTTACATAGGCTTATATAGGGAAAATCTTTAAAAATCTTCTTCTCTGAAACCACAAGGCCCCGGACTTTGATATTTGGTATGAAGCTTCATCTAGTGGACCCCTACCAAGATTGTTCAAATTTTAGTGCTGGGACAAAAAATGCCCCCGCCACGGGGCCCTTTGGTTTTACATTGGCTTATATAGGGAAAATCTTTAAAAATCTTCTTCTCTGAAACCACAAGGCCCATGTCTTTGATATTTGGTATGAAGCTTCATCTAGTGGACCCCTACCAAGATTGTTTAAATTATAGTGCTGGGGCCAAAAATGCCCCTTCCCCGGGGCCCTTTGGTTTGACATAGGCTTATATAGGGAAAATCTTTAAAAATCTTCTTCTCTGAAACCACAAGGCCCAGGACTTTGATATTTGGTATGAAGCCTCATCTAGTGGACCCCTACCAAGATTGTTCAAATTATAGTGCTGGGTCCAAAAATGCCCCCGGGCCCTTTGGTTTTACATAGGCTTATATAGGGAAAATCTTTAAAAATTTTCTTCTCTGAAACCACAAGGCCCAGGACTTTGATATTTGGTATGAAGCTTCATCTAGAGGACCCATACCAAGATTGTTCAAATTATAGTGCTGGGACAAAAAATGCCCCCGCCACAGGGCCCTTTGGTTTTACATTGGCTTATATAGGGAAAATCTTTAAAAATCTTCTTCTCTGAAACCACAAGGCCCAGGTCTTTGATATTTGGTATGAAGATTCATCTAGTGGACCCCTACCAAGATTGTTCAAATTATAGTGCTGGGGCCAAAAATGCCCCCGCCCCGGGGCCCTTTGGTTTTACATAGGCTTATATAGGGAAAATCTTTAAAAATCTTCTTCTCTGAAACCACAAGGCCCAGGACTTTGATATTTGGTATGAAGCTTCATCTAGTGGACCCCTACCAAGATTGTTCAAATTATTGTGCTGGGGCAAAAAATGCCCCCGTCCCGGGGCCCTTTGGTTTTACATAGGCTTATATAGGCAAAATCTTTCAAAAATCTTCTTCTCTGAAACCGCTAGGCCCAGGTCTTTGATATTTGATGTGTAGCTTCATCTTGTGGACCTTTGCCAAGATTGTTCAAATTATAGCCTTTGTTGATGTTTGGTATGAAGCTTCACCTTTAAGACCTCCCTCAACATTATGCACATTTAAGCCCTGGGGCCAATAATGGCCCTCTCTGGGGCCCACTTGTTACACTATGGATCAGGTGAGCGATCCAGGGCCATCATGGCCCTCTTGTGTTTTATATTAGGATCACTTTTTGTCTGTCATCCGTGCGTAAACAATTTCTTCAAACGACATCTCCTCCTAAACCACTGATCGGATTATGACCAAACTTCACAGGAATGATCCTTAGGTGGACCCCTTTCAAAGTTGTTCAAATGGTTCCGGTCTGCTGCACATCTAGGTCACAGGAGCCAAAAATAGATTTTTTTCACCGAAAACTTAAAAAATCTTCTTCTCTGAAACGGCAAGGCCCAGGTCTTTGATATTTGGTATGAAGCTTCATCTAGTGGACCCCTACCAAAATTGTTCAAATTATAGCCCTGGGGCCAAATTTGCCCCCGCCCCGGGGCCCTTTGGTTTTACATGGGCTTATATAGGGAAAATCTTTAAAAATCTTCTTCTCTGAAACCGCAAGGCCCAGGTCTTTAATATTTGGTATGAAGCTCCATCTAGTGGACCCCTACCAAGATTGTTCAAATTATAGTGCTTGGGCCAAAAATGCCCCCGCCCCTGGGCCCTTTGGTTTTACATGGGCTTATATAGGGAATTTTTTTAAAAATCTTCTTCTCTGAAACCGCAAGGCCCAGGTCTTTGATATTTGGTGTGAAGCTTCATCTAGTGGACCCCTACCAGAATTGTTCAAAATATAATGCTTGGGCCAAAAATGCCCCGCCCCCGGGCCCTTTGGTTTTACATGGGCTTATATATGGAAAATCTTTAAATATCTTCTTCTCTGAAACCGCAAGGCCCAGGTCTTTGATATTTGGTATGAAGCTTCATCTAGTGGACCCCTACCAAGATTGTTCAAATTTTAGCCCTGGGGCCAAAAATGCCCCCGCCCCGAGATTCTTTGGTTTTACATGGACTTATATTGGGAAATCTTTAAAAAAATTTCTTCTGTGAAACTGATAGGCCCATGCCTTTGATATTTGGTATGGAGCTTCATCTAGTGGACCTCTACCAAGATTGTTTAAATTATAGCCCTCGGGCTACAAATGCCCCTGCCCGGGGGCCCTTTGGTTTTACATAGACTTATATAGAGATAATCTTTGAAAATCTTCTCTGAAACAGCCAGGCCCAGGGCTTTGATATTTGATGTGAAGCTTCATATAGTGGACCTCTATCAAGATTGTTTAAATTATAGCCCTGAGGCCAAAAATGCCCCCGCCCCTGGGCCATTTGGTTTGACATAGGCTTATGTAGGGAATATCTTTAAAAAAAATTTCTTCTTTGAAACCACAAGGCCCAGGTCTTTGATATTTGGTGTGTAGCTTCATCTAGTAGACCTTTGCCAAGATTGTTCAAATTATAGCCTTTGTTGATATTTGGTATGAAGCTTCACCTTTTTAGACCTCCCTCAACATTATGCACATTATAGCCCTGGGATCAATAATGGCCCTCCCCTGGGCCCACTTGTTACTCTGTGGATCAGGTGAGCGATCCAGGGCCATCATGGCCCTCTTGTTTATATGTACATACATGCACAAACTGAGTTATCAGACAAAAATGGCATCATTACAAAATGAACTCATAATTCTTCTTGAACAAAATTATTTCTACTCAACATGAACACGCTTGTAAAATCAAATTCATCATGGTTCATCATCACGGATAACCCGACAGGCTATTGTAAGAGTTTGCCCTGATGATGAAGATATGGTTAAACCCGTCTTAAGTCCCCTCTACACCCAATATCATATAGAGACGGGACCACGGTTTTCTAACCACAGCTAGTCAAAAGACATGGATCAAACAAGTGACCCGGCGTTTATTAATTACATTCTGCAAAAGGAGTCTAAAAGCCTAAATGAATCTAGAATGAGCAGGTGTCCAAACTTTAGGTCTCACCAACATCTAGGGTCAGAATGAGACAGGACCTCGCTTAAAAAGACTCATTCTACTTCTGGAGAAGCCTGTGATCGATCCTGCGACCTCTAGCTGGCAAAGCTAGTAGCCTAATCACTACACCACAGAGGCTTCAAAAGTGAATTCAGAATAGGCTTCAGAAAGTTGGGGTATACTAAAAGTAAACCCCTCCAAAATCTACAAGCATGTTCATACAAAAATAATACTAAACATAGATTTAACATACCTTTCAATATACTTTCACTGTCCCTTCACAATGTTATGTGAATTCGTTACAACTTGACCTGCTGCTGAATAGTGTTCGTTTTTCAGGGTTTTTATATCTATGAATACTACCGGAAAATCATGCATACTCATATTAGCTTGCTATAATCGTGGCGAGGTGGAGAGACCGTCCACAATTAAAGCCAGATAGCAAAAATCGAGTAGATAATGGATTTGCGTTCAAATAGTATATTTCCATTGGAAAAAAAATGATTAAACGACCCTATAAATCAATGGCATGACTCCTGTCAAAACGAACACCCACACAATACGTGACGGGAATGAAAATCATATATGGCACAATTTGGCGGTTGGCGATTTTTAGGCAAATTTTATAGAACTCAGCCTTATAGCGGCCCCCTGTATTGTAAAAACAGATCTCCACAAACCACTCATGCATACATCGTATGATATGTGCATGACTTGTGCATGGAGCAGCACATTTTGCCTACCATATTTCACCTAAAATATTTCACTCGCACCGCCTTACCATATACCTACTAAAATAATTTAGATGTGCATAAGCACCAGAGAGGTTTCCTATTCCATCCCGTAAGACTTATGATAACAAACCCATGCCACATTGTGCATTTTTTCACATCTCCAAAATAGCTATTTTTTATGAAAATCCGTGATATATTTATTTCTTATTTATACTGCAAACATAGGCTTTGGGTGCAGATGTTCCCATTACTTCACCAAAGAGCCGAGATGAAGTTGCACCAATGGTCATCCATGACATTGAATAGAAATATATGAACATATCCGAAACTGCGGATTTCGAAAATTCGAACTGCCCATGATTCTAAGGATTGCCTGCGGTCCCTCGTACTTAAAATTATTGAGGGTTTGACTGTATTTGCTTACAAAATGATAGTAGCTTTTGCATACCCAAGAAATAATAGATACAGTACATGTACTATAACCTGCTAGACATTACGCAAACACGCCTATATAAATACATTATCACTTTCATCGCCGAAAAAATGAAAATTTTAAGACGAAAAATTGTGATATTTTTCTTATTTCTGCTCAAAATATAGAATGTTGGCACTCGTTAGAACCGCCTCATTGACGGGTACCCACAATCTATATTTTAGAGCAGAAATAAGAAAAATAAGGTATACCCCCAGAAACCCCAGTTTTAGAATGTAAAAGTGGGGTTCAAGGGGGTCAAAATTATATAGGCGTGTTTTTGTGATGAACAGCTAACAATTGGACCCTGAATCAGCAGTTTTCAAATACGTTGAGATATTTTTTTCAGGGTCATTGTATGACCATTAGTGCAACTTCATCTTGGCTCATTGGTGAAGAAATGGAAACATCTGGCAAAGCATGAAAGAAAATGAGGTGCCTGAAGGTTGATCTCATCATCTTAAAAACACCTGACAGGTGACGGACAGTGACATTTAAACAATACCAAAAATGAAGATTAAATGTAAAGTGCCGAACCATTTTACTAATGAAATATTTGACCCTGCTAAAAGGACAGCAGTATTAGCAATGTTGGACAGCTAGTGAATATTTGTATCAGTCTGCAATAAACTGGCCAATAAAGATCGTAAAGAAAGTGAGTGTTTGAGTTTTACGTCCCACCAACAGCTAAGGTCATACGGAGACGGGACCTCGGTTTAAAGACTCATCTGAAAGTCTTGAGAAGCCTGGGATCGGTCCTGCGACCCCTGGTTTACAAGGCGAGTAGAGTAGCCATACACCACTGAGGCTTCTTAAGGGCTAACTACATGTTGCTAGCCAATTTAGTTTCATTTTTTGGTCCCTACGTTCCCTTTCAAAAACGTCCATAAATGTTCAGGAAATTTAGTGTACTTTCAGTTGTGATAAGATGTTATTTTTGCTGTAATCGCTGGTCTGTTGAATCACCCAAAACCACCCCTTATCGCCCAAATCTAAGGGAAAGAAATGTTCATTAATGCCCCATATTAAAACACTTAAAATCATGTAATAAAATGATCAGTGCAGACGTACTCGAACTCGGCTAAAGGCAACTACATGTATATCAGTATACAGTAAAACTCCGCTATTAAGACCACCTACAATTAAGACTAATTCTGCTTTGAAAAGCTTATTTTGAAGAGTACATTGTGTTTTTGCGCACATTGTCTTGTGGTCAAGGACCACCTTTGGAGCTGTTCAAAAGTGGTCTTAAAGACCACTTTTGAACAGTCCCAAAGGTGGTCTTTTTAAGACCACTTTTGAACAGTCCCAAAGGTGGTCTTAATATTGGAATTTCACTGTATATGCCATATTAAACGATCGGAGTTTTAAAGATTCGTAAACTAACAACATTGTTAGTTTTGAACAACTGACCAAAGAAGGCCAAGCCCCCGCCCATCGGGGCTTCAAGAAATAGATGGGCTGCATGGTGCTTCCACACAGAGCTGAAAACGATCCGCACATGAGTACTAGTAAACAGCTTAGGGTATCTAAACATGCCCAGGCAATGCGGTGTGAGTCAGTCCGTCCATGCTTATAAACCCTATTGGTTTCATTGGGCGGCAGGGCTTGAGATGTCATCTCAATGTTAGGTAAATGTCCCACAAAATTGGAAGCAACGTCTACAAAATGACCTTTACAGTGTTGAGGGGGACGCTAAACCCCAAAGCAAACAAATCAAACAAAGACCCAAGAAGGCCAAGGTCTTTGGAAGCTGGTTTGTAGTATTATCCAGTGGACCTATATCAAGCTTGTTTGGCTAAAAAAAAGAGCTGCCATTAGACAGCATATCTGTCATTAGACAGCATATTTTGACTGGGAGATTGTCTCTGAGGCCGGTGGCATACCAGGGGGTATTGCCTTATAATCCTTTAGAGTTACATTTATAATCATACAAATACAAACCAAATCCACCATATAATTATGCCCCCGCCATTCGAAGAATGGTGGAAAGGGCATATAGCTAGCGTTGCCCCTGTCCCTCCGTTCGTTCGTCCGTCTGTCTGAAACTTAAACGCTTTCAATAACTTCCTTATTTTTTGATGAATTTAAAAATTACTCAGCAGAAATGTTAACCATCATGAGACGACGTGTCACGTGCAAAACCCAGGTCCGTACCTCCAAGGTCAAGGTCATACTTAGAGGTCAAAGGTCCAAAAAAGGGTTCGAAACTTAAACGCAGTAAATAACTTTCTTATTTCTGGATGGATTTTGAAATTACATTGTAGAAATGTAAAACATCATGAGACTATGTGTCAAGTGCAAAACCCAGGTCCGTACCCCCAAGGTCAAGTTCATACTTAGAGGTCAAAGGTCAAAAAAAGGGTCTGAAACTTAAACACAGTAAATAACTTATTTCTGGATGGATTTTGAAATTACATGTACTTTGAAGAAATGTTGTTAACCATCATGAGACGATGTTTCATGTGCAAACCCAGATCTGTACCTCCAAGGTCAAGGTCATACTTAGAAAGGTCAAATGTAAAAAAAAGGTTCGAAACTTAAACACAGTCAATAACTTTCTTATCTCTGGATGGATTTTGAAATTACATGGCAGAAATGTTGGCCATCATGACACAATCTACCTCACACAAAACCAAGGTCCTTACCTCCAAGGTCAAGGTTATACTTAGAGGTCAAATGTGAAAAAAGGGTCCAAAACTTAAACACGGTCAATAACTTTCTATGGATGAATACGAACATAGACATATTTTCAGGCAGGGGCATCTGTGTCCTATGGACGCATTTCTAGTTTGAAAAATATTAGCTCTATATTTTAACTCTTTAACATAAAATTTCTAAGTCTGTGATCTTGACCTTCAGGTCATGGCATAGGAGCACAGGTTGGGAATGGCTGAATACAACTTTTGACCTTATCTTATCATCCTATCAAATATAAACCAAATCCATTGTCTTGAAGCAGAGATAAGAAGAATAATATATACCCATGTAAACCCCGTTTTTTGTCGCGCCTGCTATTAGCATGGCGCAATATTGGCGCCCTGTTTTCCATCCGTTCATCTGTTTGTCAAGGCGTCAACATTTGCGACCACCCTGGTCAAGTTTATTTCTCAAGAACTATAAAAGCTTCATTAATGATACTTGGTACAAACTTGTATCTTTGGATGGCAACTTAAATGGAAGCATCCATATTTGACCTTGACCTACATTTCATGGTTCACTGACTTCGTAAAATATTGAGACCACCCTAGCGTTCACCTTAATGGACAAGTTAATTTCTCAAGAACTATGAGCTTCATTAATGATACTTTGTACAAACTTGTATCTGGGGATGGTTACTTAAATGCAAGCATCCATATTTAACCTTGAGGTACATTTTATGGTTAACTGACTTTGTGAAATATTGTGACCACCCTAGCGTTCACCCTAATGGTCAAGTTCATTTCAAAAGAATTATAAGAGCTTAATTAATGATACTTGGTACAAACTTGTATCTAGGGATGGCAATTTTAATGCAAGCATCCATAGTTGACCTGGACCTACATTTCATGGTTCACTGACTTAGTGAACTATTGAATCAACCCTAGTGTTCAACCTTAATGTTTAAGTTCATTTCTCAACAGCTGTTACAGCTTCATTAATGATACTTGGTACAAGCTTGCTTCTAGGAATGGCAACTTTTATGGAAGTATTAATGTTTGACCTTGTCCTAGATAACATGGTCCAGTGACTTTTCGCCCCGACAGGCGCGACATTGCCATTGTTGGAATTCTTGTCTCTATATAAAGTGGGGATTAGGGGGTATTCATTTCACGGACTTGTTCATGTGTAGGGCTGGCTAATCGGAGCTGGAAAGATAATCGATTATCAGTCCTATCATTGCGATCGATAATCTATTAGTAATCGCTGAGATTTTTATCATAATTTTACCTGTCTGGCTTTCTGTCTGAGCATGACTCTCACCATATGTTGCACTTTACCATATGTATATTTGAACAGGCAGACCTGAGCAAACAGTGTAGACCCAGATGAGACACCGCATTATGCGGCATCGCATCAGCGTCTGCACTGTTTGCCACTCATCCAGCTATTTTAGGCATAACTTTGGGTAGTTAATTGTTATAGTAAGTAATCCATTAAAAGCAAATCAGAAATGATAATCAGTTTTGTGGAATTTATTGATCGATTAATCGATTATACGATTAATCATGTCAGCCTTATTCATGTGACGTGAAATGTCAGTGTAAAGGGGGTTATCTGTATCAATTGTTGTTTTCAGATGTATACATGTCACTCTAACACAGTGGACTCAGAATACTGCACTTACCTGAGTTCTCTACGTGTTATAATAAAACAGGAATCAAGATTGTACCCAGGGGGACAGACCAAGGTGAAACTAAGAGTGTATCCAAAAGATCTCAGAAATCCAGGTAATATTAATCTTATTAGCCCCAGTCCCAACCCCATCCCCTACTATTTACATTCACATGAAGTTTGTCTTGCTGAGTTTTTCAATAGAACTTTAACCCTTATCTTGCTGAAAATTCATATGTGCCACACCCATTTCTGTCTATCAAGCAATCAAATTACTTGATGTAATTTATTGCTACAAATTCATAAACTAAATGCCAAACAGTGTAGATCCTGATCAGATGGCTTCTTCAGAAGCCATCTGATCTGGATCTACACTGTTTGCAAAGATAGGGGTTGTCGTGAACAGCAAGATAAGGGTTAAAAAAATCCAGTCTTAAGTCAAAATCACAAGATTCAGTTCAACCCTATTTCTGCCAAATGGAATCTTCCTCCTTATATATAGTATGAGTTCATTTCAAACTTTACTCCATGACCTAGTGGTTAAGAGCGCTGACTCATGATCATTAGATCTTTCATCGCTGGGTTCGAGCTTCGCTCGGGTCATATATGAGACGACAAGTTCTGCAATGGAAGGTTAGGTGGTTTTTCTCCGGGTACTCTGGTTTTTGCCCACCTCTGATTAACGATTGGCTCTATATGAGTGAAATAATCTTGAAAGGGCCGTAAAACAAAAAAAAATAATTTCAAACTTTAGGGTTGACAGGTTGTGTTTTTCTTCAAACTTTATTTGGCAAATGGCTGTGCAAACAGTCTGCAGCATCTGATCTGGGCCTGCACTGTTTGCCAGGGTGCCCGTTTTGGGTTTTCCGCTACGAAATAGGTGAACCTTACCACGCTGCACATTATTTTAGCCACACCCATTTACATTTCAACCACTCAAATTACCTATTGAAATTTATTCATTTAAATTCATAAAATTCATTAAAAACAGTGTATATCCTGCAGAAGCTATCACTGTTTGCAAAGGTAGGAGTTGTCGTAAACAGTAGGATAAAGGTTAATCTGCATTCTTGCATAAATAATCTATGCGCATGGCTGTTTGAAGCCATTGTCATATGGACAGAAAGCCATGCTCAAACAGCAAAAACCATGTTCAAATAATGAAATTCGCATGCTGTTTGAACATGGATTTTGAGCTTTTTATATCGCAAGACTGGCCTTGCTTTTTTTACGTTATGTTGAACGACTTAATGTTATCACCCTGAATGTAGCGTTTTAGGGTTCTATGATGACGTCAGATGGTTACTGCGTAACAACGTTATTGTAAACAACATTCTGAACTGGCCGCCGTATTGGTTCGCCGGTCCCATTTGAAGAGTTGGTGTTTATGTAGAGCTTTTGGGCGTTTTCATCAAAATTTGCTGTCGGAATCGTAAGTTATGCAAGAACAACAATCATCCATGGTTGTTTCATTGCATTAACATTTGTCGGATCCCTCGGAAGATATTTGAACATTCGGCCTGGCGGCCTCATGTTCAAACAGTTTCCTCGGGACCCGGCGAATGTTTTTTTTTGGGGTTTTGGTTTTACGGCCCTTTCAAGATTATTTCACTCATATCGAGCCTATCGTTAATCAGAGGTGGGGGAAAACCGGAGTACCCGGAGAAAAACCACCTGACCTTCCGTTGCAGAACTTTACGTCTCACATGTAACCCGAGCGAGGCTCGAACCAGAGCGGTGAGACCTAATGATCAAGAGTCAGCGCTCTTAACCACTGGGCCACAGAGGCCCGTGCCGGCGAATGTTAATGCATGAAAAACCATGGTTGATCCCTATAACAGGAGGAAGAGAAACAACTCGCAGGAAACGAGCATAACAACAACCCTTTAACATTAAGAAAATACGCCTATACGAATACATATTAAATTTTATCACAAAAAACAAAGATTTTAAGATAAAAATTTGTGATATTTTTCTTATTTCTACTCAAAAAATAGAATGTGGGTACACGTTAGAACCTCCTTGATGAGGCGATTCTAACAAGTACCCACCACCTATATTTTAGAACAGAAATAAGAAAAACATAATATACCCATATAAACCCCAGATTTACTATTTAAAAGTGGGGTTCAAGGGCGTAAGATTTATATAGGCATGTTTTCATGACAACAAGAGGAACAATCGCCCTCTCCTCCTAAAACAGGTTGATTGGAAAGCACTAAACAACTATAAAAGGTACATTGCAGAACAAAGTACACATTGCAAATACGACAATAGAAAGCAACAATGAAAGAATAACACTATGCAGAACCGCTGGAGGGAGCGGGATTTACATTAAAATCCTAAATATTTGGACACCTCGAGGACTTGCTGTAATTCTCCAAAAACTTTAGAACAATTTTTAGCTCACCATAGCCGAAGGCTCCGGGGAGCTTATAGGATGGCAGTCGTCCGTAGTCGTCCGTCATCGGCTGTCAGTTGTCTTCCACACTTTCAAACTGCAATATCTCGGCAACCTGCAGGCTGATTTCAATCAAACTTCATATGTGGTGTACACTGGATGGGGGAACAATGACATAGTATGTTTTGAGAGAATCAATTGCAAAGTCTGGTTGCCATGGCAACCATTTACCAAAAGCTTGTGCCCTCTCTAGCGCATTCATTTTTGGCTTGATCTTTCTGAAACTGATATATATTGTAGAGATCACAAAAATAACTATGGTAAAATGCGGCAAAGCTGGGGCCAGTTGTTCAAAACTGATGATAGCCTTAGTTAACGTATCATTAAAACTTTGATCATTTATTTTGGCAAATATGCTAATATTTATGCTGAAAAAAATGTGAGCAGCTTTTGCATTCGCAAAAGCTGCTCACATTTTTTCAGCAAAAATGCCAAAAATTTAAATATTAAACTGCTATTATTGTTACACTGTACATGTATTTACTTTCTTCTAGACAATCTATACAAAGTCATTGGAAGGTAAAAAGTCGAAAACAGAGAAAAAAATTTAAAACATTAACAGGGAAGGCAAGCCAAATGTGAAAAGCTGTTCTATCAACACTGAGGCCTCAAGAAACGAAATTTATAGTAAATTTGTCTTGCTGGCAAATACATGTACTGAAATGCCAACAGTCAGTAATGCTTTCAGCTCACCTGTCACAAAGTGACAAGGTGAGCTTTTGTGATCACTTTTCGTCCGTTGTCCATGCGTCCGTCCGTCCATCCGTGGGTCTGTACATGCGTCCATAAACAATTTTTCAAATGACATCTCCTCCTAAACCACTGATTGGATTTTGACCAAACTTCACAGGAATGATCCTTAGGTAGACCCCTTTCAAAGTTGTTCAAATGGTTCCGGTCCATTGCACATCTATGTCAAAGGAGCCAAAAATATATTTTTTTTTCACTAAAAACTTGAAAAATCTTCTCTGAAACCACAAGGCCCAGGCCTTTGATATTTGGTATGAAGCTTCATCTAGTGGACCTCTACCAAGATTGTTCAAATTAAAGCCCTGAGGCCAAAAAGCCCCGCCCCGGAGGGGGCCTTTGGTTTTACATCGGCTTAAAGCCCCCGCCCATAGAGGCTTGAAGAAATATATGGGCTGCATGATGCTTCCACGCAGAGCTGAATCCGGCCCGCACACTAGTACTGGTAAACCGCTTAGAGGATCTAAGCCTGTCCAGGAACCCCGGTACTACCGTCCAAGCTAATAAACCCTATTGGTTTCATTGGGCGACAGGGCTTGAGATGTCATTTCATCTCAATGTCGGGTAGAAGTCCCACAAAATTGGAAGCAAAGTCTCCAAAATGACCTTTACAGTGTTGACGGGGACGTTAAACCTCAAATCAAACAAAACAAATTTACATAGGCTTATATAGGGAAAATCTTTAAAAATCTTCTTCTCTGAAACCGCAAGGCCCAGGTCTTTTATATTTTGTATGAAGCTTCATCTAATGGACCTCTACCAAGAGTGTTCAAATTATGGCCTTGAGGCCAAAAATGGCCCCGCCCCGGGGCCCACTGGTTTTACATGGGCTTATACAGGGAAAATCTTTAAAAATCTTCTCCTCTGAAAGCACAGGGCCCAGGTCTTTGCTATTTGGTATGAAGCTTCATCTAGTGAACTTCTACGAAGATTGTTCAAATTATAGCCCTGGGGCCAAAAATGCCCCCGCCTCGGGGCTCTTTGGTTTTACATAGACTTATATAGTGAAAATCTTTAAAAATCTTCTTCTCTGAAACCAGAAGTCCCAGGTCTTTGATACTTGGTATGAAGCTTCATCTAATGGACCGCTACCAAGATTGTTCAAATTATAGCCTCAAAGTGGGGCCAAAAATGTCCCTGCGCCGGGACCCACTAGTTTTACATAAGCTTATATAGGAAAAACCTTTAAAAATCTTCTTGTCTTAAACCAGAAGGCCCAGGTCTTTGATATTTGGTATGAAGCTTCATCTAGTGGACCAATGAGATTATTCAAATTATAGCTCTGGCTCCAAAAAAAGCCCCCGCGCCACCGCCCACTAGTTTTACATAGGCTTATATAGGGAAAACCTTTAAAAATATGCTCGTCTGAAACCAGAAGGCCCAGGTCTTTGATATTTGGCGTGAAGCTTCATCTAGTGGACCTCTACTGAGATTAAATTAAATCAAATTATAGCCCTGGCGCCAAAAACGTCCCCGCACCAGGGCCCACTGGTTTTACATAGGCTTATATAGGGAATTCCTTTAAAAATCTTCTTTTCTGAAACCAGAAGGCCCAGGTCTTTGATATTTGGCGTGAAGCTCCATCTAGTGGACCGCTACTGAGATTGGTCAAATTATAGCCCTGACGCCAAAAATATTCCCGCGCCAGGGCCCACTGGTTTTACATACGCTTATATAGGGAATTCATTTAAAAATCTTCTTTTCTGAAACCAGAAGGCCCAGGTCTTTGATATTTGGTATGCAGCTTCATCTCGTGGACCACTACCAAGTTTGTTCAAATTATAGCCCTTGGGCCAAGAATGCACTAGAGACACTGATACTCAGTTGAGCGCTTCAGGGCCCTCTGTGCCCTCTTGTTTATGATCCAGCAAGGCGTCCAAAAGGTGCAAACAGAATGGCAAACGGTGTAGGCCATGATCAGACTGCTCCTTCAGTCTAATCTGGGTCTGCTCCGCCCATAGGGGATTGAAGAAATAGATTGGCTGCCTGATGATTCCACGCAGAGCTGAAACTGATACGCACATGAGTACTGGTAAACCGCTTAGAGAATCTAAGCCTGCCCAGGCAAAGCGGTGCAAGTCGGCCTGTCCATGCTTATAAACCATATCTGTATCATTGTGCGACAGGGCTTGAGATGTCGTTTCATCTCAATGTCGGGTTAAAGTCCCACAAAATCGGAAGCAGTGTCTCCAAAATGGCCTTTACAGTGTTGATGGGGGCGTTAAACCTCAGATCAAACAATAACAAACAAACAATGATCTGGGTCTGCCGGTCTGCCGGTCTGCACTGTTTGCTTAGGCCTATCTATCCCAATATTTAGGACCAATTACCAGTGGTGAAGCTTCTCTCCTAGGTTCAGGTGTAATTTTCATTAACCATCCTAGTTTTGGAACATTGTCAAACAGTGTATGCTCAGATTAGATGGAGAAGATCATCAGGGTTGTCAAACCTCAACACAAACAAATAACTTTAAACATACAAGCTATGTGAAGACACAGACCAGCTGGTATGCTTATTATCCATTCCATCAAGAAAACATACCTATGATATTCTGATCTCCTTGAAGCCCACTTTTATATAGTAAAACTGGTATTTACAGGGGTATGCCTTATTTTTAGCTCACCAGAGCCGAAGGCTCCGGGAGAGCTTATAGTATAGGCAGTGATCCGCCGTCCGTCGTCTGCGTCTGCGTCTGCGTCAACATTTTCAAACGACTTCTCCTCTGAAACTTCTTGGCCTATTGAAACCAAATTTCATGTGGAGGCTCTGTGGGAAGGGGGAACAAAAGTTTGTTCGTGAAGACTGGGTCACATGACCAAGTTGGCCCCCATGCCCACTTATGGTAAAAACCTTTAAAAATCTTCTCAAGAACCGAATGGCCGATGATCTTGAAACTTGGTATGCAGCATTGGGGACTCGGGCCTTACCAAGTTTGTTCAAATTATGACCTTTGATTGACCTTGACCAGTTTTATGTCAAGGTCAAATTTGGTCACTTAGACATTTGTATGGAAAAAGGCAAAACAGTGGATTTTTCTGATTGCATGGTAGCTAGTGGCATCAGAAATGGTATTTGCAATCAGCTGAATGGAAGTTTATAAGTTCCAAAGGTCAAGGTCATTTCCCGACCTTTGTCCAGGACGGCTCAGATTCAGTATTTTCATGTTCTTCTTCACTTAAACTACTTGGCCATTTGAAACCAAATTACATATGGAGCCTCTGTGGAATAGGGGAAAAAAAGTTTGTTCGTGAGGATGGGGTCACATGACCAATATGGCCGCCATGCCCATATATGTTAAAAACCTTTAAAAATCTTCTTCTCAAGGACTGAACGGCAGATGATCTTGAAACTTGGTATGCAGCATCGGGGACTCGGGCCCTACCAAGTTTGTTCAAATTATGACCTTTGGTTGACCTTGACCTGTTCTACGTCAAGGTCAAATTTGGTCACTTAGACATTTGTATGGAAAAAAGGCAAAACGGTGGATTTTTCTGATTGCATGGTAGCTAGTGGCACCAGAAATGGTATTTGCAATCAGATGAATGGGAGTTTTATAAGTTCCAAAGGTCAAGGTCATTTCCCGACCTTTGTCCAGGACGGCTCAGATTTAGTATTTTCATCTTCTTCTTCACTTAAACTACTTGGCCAATTTAAACCAAATTACATATGGTGCCTCTTTGGAATGGGGGAACGAAAGTTTGTTCGTTAGGACTGGGTCACATGACCAATATGGCCACCATGCCCATATATGGGAAAAACCTTTAAAAATCTTCTTCTCAAGAACTGAATAGCCAATGTTCTTGAAACTTGGTGTGCAGTATCGGGGACTCGGGGCCCTACCAAGTTTGTTCAAATTATGACCTTTGGTTGACCTTGACCTATTTTACGTCAAGGTCAAATTTGGTCACTTAGACATTTGTATGGTAAAAAGGCAAAACAGTGGATTTTTCTGATTGCATGGTAGCTAGTGGCATCAGAAATGGAATTTGGAATCAGCTGAATGGAAGTTTATAAGGTACAAAGGTCAAGGTCATTTACCGACCTTTGTCCAGGACTTCTCAGATTTAGTATTTTCATCTTCTTCTTCACTTAAACTACTTGGCCAATTGAAACCAAATTACATATGGCGCTTCTTTTGAATGGGGGAACGAAAGTTTGCTCGTGAGGACGGGGTCACATGACCGATATGGCCACCATGACCATATATAGTAAAAACCCTTAAAAATCTTCTTCTCAAGAACTGATTAGTCGATGATCTTGAAACTTGGTATGCAGCATCGGGGAATGGAAGTTTATAAGTTCCAAAGGTCAAGGTCATTTCCAACCTTTTTATCCAGGACGGCTCAGATTCAGTATTTTCATCTTCTTCTTCACTTAAACTACTTGGCCAATTGAAACCAAATTACATGTGGAGCCTCTATGGAATTAGGGAACAAAAGTTTGTTTGTGAGGACTGGGTCACATGACCAATATGGCCGCCATGCCCATATATGGTTAAAAACCTTTGAATATCTTCTTCTCAAAAACCGAATGGTTGATGATCTTGTTCTTATTTCTGCTCAAAAATAAAGACTGTGAGTACATGTTATAACCCCCTCAATGAGGCGGTACCCACAATCTATATTTTGAGCAGAAATAAGAAAAATGCTTAAATTTTTCATCTTAAAATTTCTGTTTTTTTTCGCGGTAAAGTTTACAATGTATTTGTGTAGGCGTGTTTTCGTAATGCAGTGACAGCATGTAAAAGCTTTTGTTCAGTGGGCATCAGTATAGTGTTCAACATAATAGAAGTGAAGGCAATGATCAGGAATCAATACAATTAAGCCATACCTCACATCGGAGACACCAAAGGGAAAGAAACACGAACATGAAATAACTAGAACCTCATTACGAAAACACGCCTATACAAATGCAATAGAAGTTTTACTGCCAAAAAAAAATGATTTTTTAAGATGAAAAATTGTGATATTTTTCTTATTTCTGCTAAAACTATAGATTGTGGGTACTAGTTAGAACCGCCTCATCTAGGCAGTTCTAACGAGTACCCACAATCTATGTTTTGGAGCAGAAATAAGAAAAAAAGGAAGGTTTACCCCTGTAAACCCCAGTTTTAGTATATAAAAGTGGGGTTTGAGGGGGTTAGAAATATATAGGCGTGTTTTTGTGATGCTAATGGGAACATCACGAGCGGAAAGCCAAAAGGAAAGATACTTTGCCACAAAATGGCCAATTGGCTATCAAAAACAAAAATCGCACATTCAGAGACATACTATAACAAAAATTTAACTGCTACATACAGAATAACCACCTTGAAACCGTCTGTGAAAAGTATTTTATTGGGGGGCTTAAATCAATTTTAGACAAACAGCCTGCTCAGTCCGCAGTTCAGCTGATCAACTTGCTGATATATGCAGGCTAATCCGAGTCTTCGCTGTGCACACTTATAGTCCTAGATAAGAAGGCTATTCACACATAAATTTTCTCATTTCTGCGCAAAAGCATGTGATACTCATTAGAAGTGCCGCTTCTGTTGAGTACCCATAACATGATTTTATGACAAACTAAGGAAAATACCAGTACGTTTTGGATGAAATAGTGCCTTCTCTGGAACTCTGACACTGCACACAATGTAGAAGACAGTTTTTCTTGTGTTGTGTCTCATATAGTATAAGATTGTGTTTTGTTCCAGAACTGCATTCCAACATAACAGACATAGCTGAGACAGCTGCTATTGGCGTATATGTCATTATTGGCATCAGCATTGGTTCTGTTGTCCTTTCAATAATCATTGTTGTGATAGTGATATTCTGCTGCTGTAAGAGACAGGGAGCCAGCAGTGGAACTGTGTACAGGAGTCAGCAGCCGGCTCCCGTGCCTGCCCCAAGTGCCTACCACCATGTACAGTATACCTCTGTGTCACCACATGCAGCTGGCTACAAGCCTCCACCACAGGGGTACCAGCCACCACCACAACGGACTTCAGGGTTACCAGCCTCAGGCTGGCTACCAGCCTCCCCTTGAGGGTTATGCTGCACCAGGGTACCAGATGGCTGAAATGCAGAAAATGCCTTCGGGTGAGTGCTCTTTATTCAATGTCATAAATGCACCACCTCCTGTTATTTCACTTTTGGTTGCCAAGACAAAACCTTGTTTAACCCTTATCATGCTGTTCACGACAACCCCTATCTTTGGAAACAGTGTAGATCCAGATCAGATGGCTTCTGAGAAGCCATCTGATCAGGATCTACACTGTTTGACATTCAGTTTATGAATTTGCAGGAATATATAACTTCAAATAATTTGATTGGTTGATAGACAGAAATGGGTGTGGCTTAAATGAATATTTGAATGATAAGGATTAAAGTTTAGTGATCACAATGTTAACTGTTACTGCAAGTACAAAATGGAATACAAAGAGGATCTTAATGAGTGGTTATGTAATTTCAGCCACGCCAAGCGAATTTGTGTCTTCGAGCATTCCGTCATGACAAATTTTCATTGCGGATGTCCAGCCATTCAGAGGGGACAGGGATATTTCTTCTGTCTGAAGGTTCCTCTTGATTCACTGCTTGTATGAGCGAGCAGCGAAGGTTCTGGCGAGACTGTGCGGATGCGTAGGCTCGCCTGAACCTTCGTTGCTCACATAGGCGATAAGTACCAAAATCGCTTGACGGGGTCCATTTATTGAACTTATTAAACAAGTTGAGGAAAATGAATAAAATGCAAGGCCTCTTATGTTTCATGTTTGTAATTCTTGTTATGTCTCCCCCGAAATTTTTTTTTTCGGAGAGACATTGTTTTTCCCCTGGGCGTCTGTCCGTCAGTCTATCTGTCTGTCCGTCAGTCTGTCTGTCACAAAATCATGTCCGCTCTATAACTTGAAAACCGTTAAAGCTATCTTCACGAAACTTCATGTAATTATTAATCAATACTAGACAACTTGCAGAGCGCAAGAACTATAACTCTCGCATTTATACTTTTTAAGTTATCTCCCTTGGAAGTTTATCGGTATGTATGTATGGGCAAATCGTGTCCGGTCAATTACTTTCTTATTTGTAGATGGATTTTGAAATTAATTGGCAGAAATATTAATAACCATGAGACGATGTGTTATCCAATCAGACGTTGCGTTACATGCGTAAGTGCATTACAATGATCATTTACTTACCCTAATGATATGTTTTCAATACATTTATTCCCATTCTAATGCTGTTATTTATTTTATTTAAAAATTGTACTACCTGCACAATTTGACGACCTCTTTGAGTTGCCAGAGACCTAATGCAAGCCAATGCTTGTTTGATTTTTAGCTCACCAGAGCCGAAGGCTCCGGGGGAGCTTATAGGATAGGCAGTTGTCCGTCGTCGTCTGCGTCGTCGTCGTCGTCGTGTGACGTCAACACTTTTAAACATCTTCTCCTCTGAAGCCACTGGGCCGATTGGGCCCAAATTCTATCTATAGCATCCTTGGGCTGGGGGATTGAAAGTTTGTGTTTTTTATGAAAAATCGGCTCATTAGTTTGGTTGCTATGGCAACTTGAGTTTCCATAGACTTATAATGGGGAAAATTGAAAAATGGCATTTACTGCCAAGTCATTGCAGATATTTTGACAAAACTTTTATAGAAATGTTTCTTGAGTAAACTTCTCTCAGCCATATGCTTTTATGCCAACCTGAGGGTCCCCCAGGTTGTGCTGGGGCCATGCCCAAACCCCCTCCACTTCATAAAAGGCCATATATCACAGAAACCATTCAGAGCACGACCCCTAAACCATATATATTCTTGTTCCTATTGATAAGACGCATTCAATGACACCAACCTGGGGGTCCTCACGGATGGGCCGAGGCCATGCCCCATCCCCCTCCACTGAATAAAAGGCCCAATTTCTTGGAAACCATTCAGATCCCCACCCCAAAATCATATATATTCTTCCTTATGATAAGACCCATTCAATGGCATCCCCTGGGAGTCCCCGGGATGCGCCGGGGCCATGCCCCTACCCCTCCATTTCATAAAAGGCCCAATATTTCGGAAACCTTACAGATCCCCGCCCTTAAACCATATATATTCTTGAACCTTATGATAAGACACATTCATTGACACCAACCTAGGGGTCCTCAGGGATGCGCCGGGGCCTTGCCCCACCCCTTCACCTCACAAAAGGCCATATATCTCAGAAACTGTTCAGACCCTTACCCCTAAACCATATATATTCTTGGTCATTATGATAAGATGCATTCAGTGACACCATACTAGGGGTCCCCAGGGATGTGCTGGGGCCATGCACCAGCCCCTCCATTTCATAATCTCACAATATCTCGGAAACCCTACAGATGGCTACCCCTAAACCATATATATTCTTGTTCCTTATGATAAGACAGATTCATTGACACCAACCTGGGAGTCTCCCGGGGCCTTGCCCCACCCCTCCACTTCACAAAAGGCCTTATATCTCAGAAACTGTACTTAGCCCCACCCTAAACCATATATGTTCATCTTCCTTATGATAAGACGCATTCAGTGACACCAGCTTGGGAGTCCCCGGGGCATGCCCAGGCCATGCCCAGTCACTTTACTTCATTAAAAGCCATATATCTCAGAAATAGTTCAGATCCCCACCCCTAAACCATATACTTGTTCCTTATGATAAGACTCGTTCAGTCACACCAACCTGGGGGTCTCTTTGTGCTGAGGCAATGTGCCCCGCCCTTCCACTTCATAAAAGGCTTTATATTTCAGAAACCATTCAAATCCCCACCCCATAATCGTATATATTCTTGTTCCTTATTATTAGCACACCTACTGCAGGGGGGTCCGCATTCCTATCCTTTCCACTTTATAAAATGGCCTCAAATCTCAGAAACCGTTCAGATTCCCCCCCTCAACCTTATATATACTTGGTCCTTATGATAAGACACATTTAGGGCCAACAATCTTGGGCTTTCCTGGATCAACAGGGCATGCCCCAACCCCTCCACCACTTAAGAGGCCTTACAGATCCCCACTGCTAAACCGTATATAATCTTGTTCCTTATGATAAGACGCATTTAGTGATACCAACCAGGGCTCCATTGGGTCCATGCCCTACCCCCTCTACTTCATAAAAGGCCTAATGTTTCAGATACTGAGTCCACATAGGTGCTCATTTGGACATGGGGGTTCATTTGGTAGATTAAAATACATGGCTGCCATTGGGCAGTGCCCACCTGAGCTCTGATGAGCATAGTGGCCCATGGGCCTCTTGTTTATTTGAGATTTAACATTCCCGCAAACACTGTATAGGTCATTTTGGAGAGGTTGCTTCCAATTTTGTGGGACTTTTACCCGACATTGAGATGAAATGACATCTCAAGTCCAGCCGCCAAAGAAACCAATAGGGTTTATATGCATGGACTGTCCAACTCACACTACTTTTCCCCTGCAGGCTTAGCCTATTGGCCATTTTGTGGGAAAGTAACTGTCCTTTTGGCTTTCCGCTATTGATGTTTCCATTAGGGTCTGCTGTTTCATGTTCGTGTTTCTTTCTCTTTGGTGTCTCTGATGGGAGCTGTGGGTTGATTCTATCGATTCCTGATCATTGCCTCCACTTCTATTTAGAATCTCCAAGTGATTTACCAGTAGTCAAGTGCCGTCGGTTTCAGCTCTGCGTGGAAGCATCATGTAGCCCAATCTATTCCTTCAAGCCCCGTTGGTCGGGGGCCGGATGTAAGCGAATGAAAATCAAAGTTAATTTACGACATCAGGTCTATGGCAGAATGCACTGTCACATATTTTTGATAGTGTCCAGTCAGACATTGTACTACATACATAAGTACACGCCTGGCCCATCAGGCTCGGAGAAATACATTAGAGCTGAAACCAACCGAACATGAATACTGGTAAACTGCTTAGAAAGTCTAAGCCTGCCCAGGCAAAGTGGCGCGAGTCCCTTTATATAAACCCTATGGTTTGTTGGTGTGGTAGGGGTTGAGATGTTGTTCCATCTCTGTGTCGTGTAAAAGCAACTTCTCAAAAATTTTGATTGGCATGAAAAACCTCCACACAAACAAACCAAAACATTAGCAACTGCATTAGGATGCAGTTTAACTAACCCTATTTGTACCAGACACACAAAAATGGGTACCCTGGCAAACAGTGCAGGTCCAGATCAGATGCTGCAGAATGCAGCATCTGATCAGGGTCTACACTGTTTGCAAAAAGTTCAGTTATTTTCCAAATAAATTTTAAAGATAACACAACCTGTCACCCCTAAATTTTGAAATGAAAGCCTGCCGTACATTTGGTACAAAAATGGTTAAAATAATAATAAATGCTTGTGCCGTAGGATGCAGTGTAACCCTTAACGCACTAATAATACTAGTTGATGGCATTTTGAAAGCATTTTTTTCTTATTTTTCAGAGCAATTAAGATGAAAACTTTTACCCCACACTGAGATGACAAATTCACATTTTTCAGAGAAATTAAGGCTTGACACAACGTAAATCGTTAATTTATCTGAAAAATGTGAATCCTCTAACATCAAACATCAAGCCTTTTACAGTGTTGACGGGGAAATTAAGCCACAAATCAAACAAACAAATTCAAGACTTTTCTCTGAATAATAAGGGGAAAATATTGTCATCTGCTCTAGAGGTAATATTATTCTATATTCGTTATTTCATTTTCAGCGCCTCCTCTACAGAAGGATCCCATGGCCCCACCTCCCTATCCGGGACAGTGATATGTGTGAAATGTCTTCATGAAAGAGATGTCTTCATGAATGGGATGGGCTGTAATGTCAAAATATTTACAATCGAAATGTGTACACATTCAACTAAGAGATGAGTGTCATGACAGGTTGCCCATTTTGGTCAAAACATGTACCGGAGCAGTGTCTACACATTTAACTTAGAAATGGTCTTTCATGTCAACTTGATCATTTTGATCAAAATATTTACAAAAGCAATGTCTACACATTTAACTGAGATGGGTTGTCATGACAGGTTGTCCATTTTTGTCAAAATATTCACAAGAGCAATGTCTGCATATTTAAGAAATGGTTTGTTGGGTGAAGTTGGCCAATTTGGTCAAATATTTACAAGAGCATTCCTTATTCATTTAACTAAGAGATGGTCTGTCTTGTCAAATTGGCCATTTTGGTCGAAATTTTGGTCAAAATATTTACAAGAGCATAGTCTATAATTCATGAAATGGTTTGTTATGTGAGGATGGCCATTTTGGTCAAAATATTTACAAGAGCATTCCTTATTCATTTAACTAAGAGATGGTCTGTCATGTCAGATTGGCCATTTTGGTCGAAATATTGGTCAAAATATTTACAAGAACACTGTCTACACATTTAACTAACATGGGTTGTTATGATAGGTTGTCCATTTTACATAAGCAATGGCTAGCACTGGTTTGTCGTGCCAGGTTAGTTATTTTTGTCAAAATATTTACAAGAGCAGTCCTTTTAAATGCATTTAATTAAGAGATGGGCTCTTATGTCAGATTGGCCATTTTGGTCAAAATGTTAAAAATAGCAACGACTACACATTTTACTGAGGGATGGTCTGTCATGTAAATTTAATTGTCTTCTGTGTAGACAGTCCACTTGAAATGCAGCCTTTGTTTTCTCTGAAAATAAGAAATTGATGGCCATCTGCACTAGAATTTTCAAAGTGCTTGAAGTATTTATATATTACAGTAGGATCTTTGTTATTGAAATGAGGTTTACACCCCTGTCAGCAGTTTTTGAATCAATTTGGACGTTGCTTCCAATTATGTGGGACTTTGTCCCGACACTGAGATGAAACGCCTTATCAAAGTAGAAGTAAAACAAAGATCAGGAATTGATACAATTAACTTACTCCATCCATAAAAGACACCAAAGGGAAAGAAATACAAACATTAAGCGACCAGACCATAATGGAAACCTAAACAAAGGAAGGCCATATGGACAGTTACTTTCCCACAAAATGGCCATATGGCCATCCAAAATTAAAAGACACAAGTGATACACACAGTAAGTAACAAACAACAACATAAATAAATCGCCACATAAGAGCCGCCTTGGAACGGTCAGTGGAAGATTTCCACTGGGGGGCTTAAATCGATTTTACGTGGCCACAATCCTCGCCCTTACTTCCGTCGCGATTTAGACAAATAATTTGTTCAGTCCGCATGAAGGCCTCCTAACTCATCAGTGCAACATCTCCGTGAACACAGAAATCAAAGAACCACAGAGGTGAGACAACGGTGAGGACTCGACAGCAAGAAACCACTGAAATGGTGGAGCAAAAGAAAACCAACAGTTAGACTCCGATGAGCCCGACCAGAGACAGAGCCTACTACCCCCCCCCCTCCACCCCCACCGCTCACCCCAAAAATAACAAAAACAACAACAACAAAAAACAATTTGCACCACTTTGCCTGGACAGGCTTAGACCTAAGTGGTTTACCAGTACTCATGTGCGGTTGATTTAAGCCCTGGGTGGAAGCATCATGCAGCCCAATCTATTCATCCAAGCCCTAATGGGTGGCGGCACAATTTCATTCTTTTACCCTGTTGTGCACTACCAATGATCCTTTAGTGCAATTTTATATTCAGTTCAGACCACTATATTCCATATTTTTATGCCCCTTCACAAAGTGTAGTGAGCATATTGTTAGGACATACATGTATGTACATCTGTTCATCCCTCTGAAATAGGGATAACATCTGTTCATCCCTCTGAAATAGGGATATTACAATACATTGAACCGTTGATGCATTGCAATAGTGACCTTTGTAATTGTACTATCGTGATAGTCATTCTGCTGCCTGTGCCTAACAGTGTTCAGTGGTGGCCCTGTTCCCTATTAATTCACGTTTGTTATTAACATATCTCCCTTAAGTTTTTTCCACTTGATTCGATTCAAATTCCAATGTCACAGTTTCTTCCCATTGTGCCTCCTGGGAGTCCCTGAAAGTATTATCCGCTTATTAATGTCCAGTACTTCCCCATGACCTCTGCCACTATACAAAATAATTATAAATACAGTGTTACCTGAATATAATTACAGTTTCTTGTCTGTGTTAAACTCCATTACAGTCAGGAATTAACCTTATTCGGACAGAACCTGATTTGGTGACCTGGATGCTTGCTTTTAAAGCACGGTCTTGCTGGCCTTGGGCTCCCGTGACTGAACCTAGACTGAAATCCTAACCTGGGCCAGGGCTGATGCTGAGCATGGAATGGTGGTGCATAAGGCTGTCCTTCCCATGGGACGTGATCGCATAGACGCCCTATTTCTACAGTAGAATCCAAATGAGCCAGCGCACGTCAAAACCTACAATAAGACATGTGTGCCCAGCGAAGACTCAGACCAGCCTGCGCATCCGTGCAGTCTGATCAGAGTCTTTGCTGCACACTGTAAGGATATTTGAGATATTTGATCTTTTCCTCCACCTTCCTGACCTGGAATGTATTGCCAAATATTCTCTGAGGTGCTTACAGGGCAAATATCATAATTTTGGAGCTGTTTAAGGGAAATGGGAACACCTTCAGGGAAGGCAACTCCTGCAAAAGTATTTTTGTCTCCCCTGTCAATAGGGGTCAACTATTAAAGGAAAGAATTTGCTCCTCAGGAGTTAATTCTTTCCTTTAAGAGTAGATCACTCTTTCAGTGGGACAGGGCTTATAGAAAAGCGAACAGGAAGTCCCAAAAGTTATCTCCCTTTGAAACATGGCGGAAAACCTGCCAGGTGTTCACATTCCCCTTAAGATAGATTTGTGTGGACTGTTTACCGAAAATAGCTTTCCTACGATTTGAGAAAAAATCCATTCGCCCTTTAGTTTAAACATATTTATATCATTCATATCGATATACAACACAGATATACACACACAACACATGAAATAATGATAGGATTAGAACGGAAGCATGTGGATACTTGCTTTAGAAGATTAAATATTTTTTATCACTTCGTAGCAAACCTAAATCTCATCCGCAATCCCCCAAATGGTTTATGACAGCAAAGTATGCTATGTCTCTGAAAAGAATAAACTTCTAAACGTCATCTTTTTCCCTTGAAATATCAGCATAGTTTGCATAATTTGTCAATCATTAATGGCATAGGCTGTTTAACGACCACCCCCTGTGAACTTTGTTCTAACGTCACTGACTGCAAAGGACGCTGCAAAATGATGCCGCGGGAGTCCCAGATAATAAGGCTGGATTAAAATCACCAGACCTGCCTATGACCCCTAAACATTGCACGCTAACTGTCTAGTCATTGCAGCTATCGTAAAATGACATTCACAGGCTTTCTTGCCACTGTGCCCTTTAAACTCACTGTTTTCATCAAGCAATTCAGTTCTCCCGTTTCTCTCTTTGAATATCAGAAATTTCTGCAAATTATTAGGTAAAGATGTGCATAAGTCTTTAGGAGGATTCAAAGAAGCTAAGAAATTTATCAGCCCCGTTTTCAAATTACAGTTCCTCTGTGACTATTTTGAAACATCAAGCAATTTGTCTGAGGAAAATATTCTTTGATCAATTTATCCCAAATGCTCTTGATTTTTTCTCAACGCTGAATGTACTAAACTTTAATTATACCCCCGGCATACGAAGTATGCCATGGGGGTATATAGTTTTTGTCTTTTCCGTCTGTCCGTAAACAATTATTTTGTGTCAAAGATATCTCAGGAACTGCTTCACATAGAATTTTCCGTCTGTCCGTAAACAATTATTTTGTGTCAAAGATATCTCAGGAACTGCTTCACATAGAAACTTGAAATTTTGCACACATGATCAGTATGACTACTTGTATTGTGGGAAAGAAAATAAGGGCCAAGGGGTCAGGCCTTTTAGAGTTATTTCCCTTTGTAGTTTTTGTAAATTTTGTGTCAAAGATATCTCAGGAACTGCTTCACATAGAAACTTGAAATTTTGCACACATGATCAGTATGACTACTTGTATTGTGGGAAAGAAAATAAGGGCCAAGGGGTCAGGCCTTTTAGAGTTATTTCCCTTTGTAGTTTTTGTAAACAATTATTTTGTGTCAAAGATATCTCAGGAACTGCTTCACATAGAAACTTGAAATTTTGCACACATGATCAGTATGACTACTTGTATTGTGGGAAAGAAAATAAGGGCCAAGGGGTCAGGCCTTTTAGAGTTATTTCCCTTTGTAGTTCTTGCTGTTTAATAGTGTATATTTTTATTTTGTGTCAAAGATTTCTCAATAACTACTGTACATAGAAACTTGAAATTTTGCAAACATGATCAGTATGACTAGTTGTATTGTGGGAAAGAAAATAAGGGCCAAGGGGTCAGGCCTTTTAGAGTTATTTCCCTTTGTAGTTTTTGTAAACAATTATTTTGTGTCAAAGATATCTCAGGAACTGCTTCACATAGAAACTTGAAATTTTGCACACATGATCAGTATGACTACTTGTATTGTGGGAAAGAAAATAAGGGCCAAGGGGTCAGGCCTTTTAGAGTTATTTCCCTTTGTAGTTTTTGTAAATTTTGTGTCAAAGATATCTCAGGAACTGCTTCACATAGAAACTTGAAATTTTGCACACATGATCAGTATGACTACTTGTATTGTGGGAAAGAAAATAAGGGCCAAGGGGTCAGGCCTTTTAGAGTTATTTCCCTTTGTAGTTTTTGTAAACAATTATTTTGTGTCAAAGATATCTCAGGAACTGCTTCACATAGAAACTTGAAATTTTGCACACATGATCAGTATGACTACTTGTATTGAGGGAAAGAAAATAAGGGCCAAGGGGTCAGGCCTTTTAGAGTTATTTCCCTTTGTAGTTCTTGCTGTTTAATAGTGTATATTTTTATTTTGTGTCAAAGATTTCTCAATAACTACTGTACATAGAAACTTGAAATTTTGCAAACATGATCAGTATGACTAGTTGTATTGTGGGAAAGAAAATAAGGGCCAAGGGGTCAGGCCTTTTAGAGTTATTTCCCTTTGTAGTTTTTGTAAACAATTATTTTGTGTCAAAGATATCTCAGGAACTGCTTCACATAGAAACTTGAAATTTTGCACACATGATCAGTATGACTACTTGTATTGTGGGAAAGAAAATAAGGGCCAAGGGGTCAGGCCTTTTAGAGTTATTTCCCTTTGTAGTTCTTGCTGTTTAATAGTGTATTTTTTTATTTTGTGTAAAGATTTCTCAATAACTACTGTACACAGAAACTTGAAATTTTGCAAACATGATCAGTATGACTAGTTGTATTGTGGGAAAGAAAATAAGGGCCAGGGGGTCAGGCCTTTTAGAGTTATTTCCCTTTGTAGTTCTTGCTGTTTAATAGTGTATATTTTTATTTTGTGTCAAAGATTTCTCAATAACTACTGTACATAGAAACTTGAAATTTTGCAAACATGATCAGTATGACTAGTTGTATTGTGGGAAAGAAAATAAGGGCCAAGGGGTCAGGCCTTTTAGAGTTATTTCCCTTTGTAGTTTTTGTAAACAATTATTTTGTGTCAAAGATATCTCAGGAACTGCTTCACATAGAAACTTGAAATTTTGCACACATGATCAGTATGACTACTTGTATTGTGGGAAAGAAAATAAGGTCCAAGGGGTCAGGCCTTTTAGAGTTATTTCCCTTTGTAGTTCTTGCTGTTTAATAGTGTATATTTATACCCCCGGCATACGAAGTATGCAATGGGGGTATATAGTTTTTGTCTTTTCCGTCTGTCTGTCCGTAAACAATTATTTTGTGTCAAAGATATCTCAGGAACTGCTTCACATAGAAACTTGAAATTATGCACACATGATCAGTATGACTACTTGTATTGTGGGAAAGAAAATAAGGGCCAAGGGGTCAGACCTTTTAGAGTTATTTCCCTTTGTAGTTCTTGCTGTTTAATAGTGTATATTTTTATTTTGTGTCAAAGATTTCTCAATAACTACTGTACATAGAAACTTGAAATTTTGCAAACATGATCAGTATGACTAGTTGTATTGTGGGAAAGAAAATAAGGGCCAAGGGGTCAGGCCTTTTAGAGTTATTTCCCTTTGTAGTTCTTGCTGTTTAATAGTGTATATTTTTATTTTGTGTCAAAGATTTCTCAATAACTACTGTACATAGAAACTTGAAATTTTGCAAACATGATCAGTATGACTTGTTGTATTGTGGGAAAGTAAATAAGGGCCAAGGGGTCAGGCCTTTTAGAACTATTTCCCTTTGTAGTTCTCTGTCTTTGTGGCCGTAAACAATTATTTTGTGTCAAAGATATCTCAGGAACTGCTTCATATAGAAACTTGAAATTTTGCTCACATGATCAGTATGACTACTTGTATTGTGGGAAAGAAAATAAGGGCCAAGGGGTCAGGCCTTTTAGAGTTATTTCCCTTTGTAGTTCTTGCTGTTTAATAGTGTATATTTTTATTTTGTGCCAAAGATTTCTCAATAACTACTGTACATAGAAACTTGAAATTTTGCAGACATGATCAGTATGACTAGTTGTATTATGGGAAAGAAAATAAGGGCCAAGGGGTCAGGCCTTTTAGAGTTATTTCCCTTTGTAGTTCTGTATATGCAAAGAAGCTTTTGACATTGCTATTTTCAGCTGAGGTGATGGCACTGGCCGGGGGTATACGTGCCCCACTGGGCACTTTTGTCTAGTTTATTTAAAGCACGGCCCCGCCCATCGGGGCTTGAAGAAATAAATGGGCTGCATGATGCTTCCACGCAGACCTGAATCCGACCGCACACAAGTACTGGTAAACCGCTTAGAGGGTCTAAGCCTGCCCAGGCAAAGCAGTGTGAGTCAGACCGTCCAGTGTCGGGTAAAAGTCCCACAAAATTGGAAGCAACGTCTCCAAAATGACCTATACAGTGTTGACGGGGACGTTAAACATCAAATCAAACAAACAAAACAAACTTTTAAAAGCAGAAATAGTCACAAAATTTACAGTACTTGAAATCGATATCGTTTGCACTTTTACAGCAAAAGCACATGCCCGTGTGGCACGACGAGAGAAAGCTGTACAATTTCAAACAGTATTAAATAGAGGATTTTACATGGGTGTTCATGTATTATTGAATTTACTAAACGAATTTTGAGGGAAAGGGATAAAATGTGAGGCTGTGCCGAGCATTATATCCCGTTTCCTCAATGAGTTTAATAGATTCAATAATACATGAGCACAAAATTAATGCAAGCTTCTTTTTATCATATGACATTTTAAACCAATTTTATTCACGATTAATTAACGAAAATGTCAATATTACCTATAGAACAATATCATGCCATTAGTAAACGCGACGTCGTTAAGGATGTCGTACGTGTAAAGTTACGGAATGTATCTAACTAATTTGCATATTTAATCCACTAGTGGATTACGGAATTTATTACATGGCGTTATTACACACTCACACGAGACGTCATATGATAAAATAGTAATAATATTAATAAATAGATAATAATAATAATACTAAACATACATGCTGTCAAATTCCAACATTTTAAAGTAATCAAATAAGAATGGCATTTGACAGAGACAGATTTATTGCACTAGTTAGAACACCCACTTTCTCCTCTTTGAAAAAGAACAATATGATGCTGCCAGAAAACGAACTTTGTAAATTTCCTACGATGAAAACCAGATGTTTCCGTCTACTGTGAAAACTTGCTAACATGTAAAAATATTTCATAACCGCAACCATAATTCACTGGTCCTAAATAATTAGGGACCTAACTTCCCCTGCCGCTACCTTAAGATAGCCATTTGAAAGTGTGTATAAGCGCAGGCGGAAATTTTCTCCCAAGCTAGACGGGAACTGCAGAGCAAAATTTCCTTTCTTATCAGCAGTACTCTTGCTGTTTCACAATACCTGTGCCTACACATACACCAAATTTCACAGTAGGATACTAACCTGGCTCAATAATAATAATAATAACATATTAACAAATAAGTTCTGAATTGTTAGATTCTCCGGAAGCAAGGAATACACCAAATAAACGGAAATAGCAGACTTGGTTTCATTGAGTCTTTTCATGACCAGTACTGAAATGTGCATAACTGGCCATGCCCTATAGCGCCTGCAAAAGCAGAACTTCGTGTTGCTGCCTTAATCACTGCACTAGCCTCCTGACTTTTTTGTTTTTCAAGTTTTCAATAAAGATTCCCTCTCAGTCGCTGCTGAAATGCACAGTGGCTTTTAAATGTGATCGGCTTATTACACTATTGTCCATATAACACCAATTCCTTGTTTCACAGATTCAGCGCAAGGAATAGTTAAAAATGCATACTCTAGCCGTTTTGCTTCCATCCCTCTGACAGCCACAGTTGACAAAATGATTTTCCTTTCTTGAAATTCTTGTACATATTCTGCTATTTTTGAGGCCATGTCCTCCCACTCTTCTAGGGTTTATTACCTTTGCTGTAACTAGCTACAATAACGTTATAATCCCCCGCCTCAAAGCGGAGCGGGTATTATAGGAATGGCCTTCGTCTGTCCGCCCGTCTGTCCGTAACACTTTCTTGTCCGCTCCATATCTCCTGAACCCTTTGATAGATCTCATTAAACTTTGGTCAATTATTCGTCTCAGTGAGCTGGTGTGCAGAACCCATAAATGAACCATGCCGACTCAAGGTCAGGGTTGAAGGTCACGAGTTTGAAACTTTTTTTGTCCGTTCCATATCTCCTTTACCCTTGGAAGGATTTTCATTAAACTTTGGTCAAATATTCTTCTCAGTGAGCTGATTTGCAGAACCCATGTTAGTCCGTCTGTCTGTCCGTCCGTCTTTCCGCAACTTTTGTCCGCTCCATATCTCTTGAACCCTTTCATAGATTTTCATTAAACTTTGGTCAATTATTCTTCCCAGCAAGCTGATGTGCAGAACCCATAAATGAACCATGCCGACTCAAGGTCGAGGTCACATTTGAAGGTCACGAGTTTAAAACTTTGAATTTTTTTGTCTGTTCCATATCTCCTGTACCCCTCAAAGAATTTTCATTAAACGTTGGTCAAATGTCCCCATTAGTGAGCTGACGTGCATAACACATAAATAAACCATGTCAACTCAAGGTCAATGTCACAGTTGAAGGTCACGAGTTTGAAACTTTGAATTTTGTGTCTGTTCCATATCTCCTTAACCCCTAGAAGGATTTTCATTAATTTTTTGTGAAATATACCCCACAATGAACTGATGTGCAGAACCATAATTTTCCCCCTCAGTGAGCTCATGTGCAGAGCCCATAAATGAATCATGTCGACACCAGTTCGAGATCACATTGGAAGGTCACGAGTTTGAAACTTTGAATTTTGTGTCCATTCCATATCTCCTTTACCCTTCAAAGGATTTTCATTAAACGTTGGTCAAATGTCCCCATCAGTGAGCTGACGTGCATAACACATAAATAAACCATGTCAACTCAAGGTCAATGTCACAGTTGAAGGTCACGAGTTTGAAACTTTGAATTTTGTGTCTGTTCCATATCTCCTTAACCCCTAGAAGGATTTTCATTAATTTTTTGTGAAATATACCCCACAATGAACTGATGTGCAGAACCATAAATAAACCATGCCAGCTGAGGGTCAAGGTTACAGGTGAAGGTCACAAGGTTTAGCCTTGATACAAAGTGCGGCGGGGGATTTGGCCGTCCTTCAGACTGCCTTCTTGTTTAGAAAAGTTATTTACCCCCGCATGGACCAATTCGGGTTAACACGCCCTAAAGCTTTCTGCAAATACTCTTTAACCTGCTACACATTGTCCCTAGATATTACACGGACTAAGTTTACGAGTAAATCCTGTTCTAGAACAAGTTCAAAAAGATCTTAAATCTACATAAAGATCTCTTGAACAACTTCACTCGTTTTTCTATGCATTGATTGTTCGGGCATCCACCCATTCACCCTTGAAGGGCCCCTTGTCTGACCGAATGGCATTCTGTAAGGCCTAAGCTCCAAGCACCATGTTAGGCAAAATATGCTCTTCCTCCGACGAAAAGTCATAAATTTATTGATTACCCGACACAAAATGAACCACCTCACCCCATTTAAACATTGATGCATAATTTCAATGAACAGGTGCATCCTCTTTTTTCCATACTATTTCCCCGCCTACTCATCCAAAAACTTCCACACCATTAATTCCTGCTTTAGTTCCGCTGATATGATAACTTTACCCCCCTGTGATCTTAAGCCCAAAGAAATAGCATAATTGATTTCCCTTGTAAACATTTTTGCCCCCGCAACAACCAGCATAAAAAGTGTACACCCAGTGGCTATTTTTTGAAGCTTGATCATGGTTAAAGGTGCCTTGCCCAAACATTCATCTTGCAAATTGCAAAATTTGACTTCCTATTCCTGTGTTAGGTGGAAGCACATGTTAACCGAGTCGACAATAAAACCAAGGAAAATTGGCGTTTTGATGGCATGAATACACTTTTGCAGATTTAAACAATAACTAAGTCTTATCAGAAAAACCCGGCTAACGCTACCTTTCAATGAAGCTACTGTATATCCTCTATGAGCTTGTCATCTATTGGGATTGAATATTTTTTCTTATGTAAGATGCCGGCTGCAAATGAAGCGTATGATATATATATAACTACTGTGCTTGATTTTAACTACTGTGCTTGATTTTAATCTTAAGCTTATTCCTATTCAGCTTCAGACTTCCGCGACATCATTCCATCAGCACATAAAACTTCTGATCATGATCACGGATTGCTTCCTCCTTAGAATCACCTTCTCCGTGTATGATAATGTCATCCACTATACTCAGGGCACCCAGAAGTGTCTTCTCGGGAATTCCTCACTCGCTGTATTGATTCCAAATGACATTCTTCAACAGCGATATCTCCTAAACGGTGTATTAAATGTTGTTAGGAGCTGCTTTCAAAGTCTAACTGAACGTGCCAGAAACTGTCTTTGGCGTCGACAACACTGATTTTTTTTGCATTTTTCAGATCCAGAATTTTTTTTCATTCGTAGGTATTGAATAATGACTTAGCAGTAAAGCAGTGTTCAGAGCCTGATGGTCTTAATATATACTTAGTTTCTTTGATGTTTCTACAACCACAAGACTGCTGACCCATTTAGTAGGTTCAATGACGTTAGAAATAATATTCTCTTTTTCAAGCCTATCCAATTCAGTTTTCAGTTTGTCTCTTAAGCTAACCGATGTGCCGCGTGGAGCATGAATGACGGGTTTGACATCAGGATTTGTATGCAAGTGATACTCACCCCTAAAACACCATACACCTGTGAATAAATCATCATATTGCTCCAATATTGATGATTCAGTCAGGGCTTTTTCAGTCATGTTGGAGAAGCAAATATTCTCAGGCTGAATTATCAAGAGTTCCATTTGTTGGGCAGCATTCACTCCAAGAATTGGTGTAAAATCATTGTGATTTATAACAACAAACTCTGCCTTGTATTTCTTATTGTTCTTTGGCTTATACATTTTAAGTTCGGTTTAAGTTCAGGGATAATTTAAATTGATTTATTTGTTTCAAGTTCGATAACTGTTGTTCACTTAAGTATTTTGTGCTTATTTCATTACAGGTTGCTCCTGTGTCATTTCGTAATTTGACTGGTTTATCAGTAATTATACCCCTGGCATACGAGTATGTCTGGGGTTATATAGTGTTCCTCTATCCATCCATACTTTAGTTAGTTTCTTCGTTTGTTATTCCATCTGTCCATCCATACGTCAACTTTTATGTCTAAAGTTTTGCGTTAAACCCTTTTGATTGCGCATATTTCTATAACCACATATTAGATTCTCTTCATATTTGGTACAGGATATCTCTATAGCATTACCTTTCACATGAAATATCTAAGCTGCTGGGTCAAGCTCCTTGCAGGGGCTAGGTCAAGGTCACCGACACAGAACATTAGCACAGGGTCAAAGTTTTTGCATTAAGTTTGGTAAGACCTAATAATTTAAAGATCATTTGATGGATTTCTTTAATATTTTGCATGATGGTAAATATAGGTCTAACGCTTTAATTACCACCATCCATGTTGATTGGCATGACCTAAAGGTCAAGGTCACAGACATAGAATTTCCAATATATCTATTTTTGGCTTGTGGTCTCAACAACTATGGTTGCTAGAACCTTCAAACTTTACTTAATGTTTCTTCTTGACATGCTGCCTCAGCATACACCTTGACACAGTGGCCTATATTTCACGATCCATTGAAATTGCCAGATAATACCATACCCGTTAGGATCTCAGCAACTACTGTTGCCAGTATCTTCGGCCCCCGCCCATCGGGGCTTGAAGAAATAGACGGACTGCATGATGCTTCCACGCAGAGCTGAAATCGACCCACACACGAGTACTGGTAAACCGCTTAGGGTATCTAAGCCTGCCTAGGCAAAGCGGTGCGAGAGTCGGACCGTCCATGCTTTTAAACCCTATTGGTTTCACTGGGCGGCAGGGTTCGAGATGTCATTTCATCTCAATGTTGGGTAGAAGTCCCACAAATTGGAAGCAACGTCTCCAAAATGATCTTTACAGTGTTGACAGGAACGTTAAACCTCAGATCAAACAAAACAAAGTTGCTAGTATCTTCAAACTTCATATAATGTTTCTCTTTGACAAGTCATTTCGGCATAGCCTTTGTGCCTGTGACCTTGATCAATATTTTATGCTCCGTTGACTTTGTCAGATGATACCATTACCAGCATTCAGCAGATGTAGTTATTTGAACCCTCATACTTTCGTTATGACTTGCTGCATCTGCATACACCTTGACCCAATGACCTTGACCTGTATTTAATGCTACATTGACTTTGTACCATATTATACCATAACCCTTTGGCTATCCGCAGTTATAGTTGCTAGAACCTTCAAACTTCACATAGAGTTTCTCCTTGACATGCAGTCTCTGCATACCCTTTGACCATCTAACATTGAGCAATATTTCATGCTTCATTGACGTTGTCAGATAACACCATAACCCTTTGGAATTTAGCACTATAGTTGCTAGAAGGCCCCCGCCCATAGGGGCTTGAAGAAATATATGGGCTGCATGACGCTTCCACGCAGAGCTGAATCTGGCCCGCACACTAGTACTGGTAAACCGCTTAGAGAATCTAAGCCTGTCCAGGATCCGCGGTGCGAGGCAGAACATCCATGCTTATAAACCCTATTGGTTTCATTGGGCGACAGGGCTTGGGATGTCATTTCATCTCAATGTTGGGTAAAAGTCCCACAAAATTGGAAGCAACGTCTCCAAAATGACCTTTACAGTGTTGACGGGGACGTTAAACCTCAAATCAAACAAATAAACAAAATAGTTGCTAGAACCTTATATTTTATTTATTCTTTCTGCTTGACGTGTTACATCAGCAGCCACCTTGACCCAGTGACCTTGACCTATATTTCATACTTCATTGCCTTGTCAGATTATACAATGGTCCTTGTGGTCTTAGAAACTACAGTGACTAGAACTGCTACCTTTTACATACTTTTTCCTCTTGAAATGCAGACAATAGTAAATGCAAGTACAAATAACAAAAATATACTTTAAAATTAAACTTTGTTGTTCTATTGCAGCCTATTTTGTGTTTTTTGTTTCCAGATAAAATTGTGCCACATTTCCACAAACTTTGATTTTCATTATTCAGCAAAGACAAGCAGTTTTTCATTTTTGGATATGATTTAGATTATCCTATATTTGTTGTAATTCTTTTGTTATAACAATTCTCATTGGACTGTATGGTACATGGAAAGAGTCAACGCTACAGACATTGTCCTTTCCAATTAAAGGCGATGGCACTGGCCGGGGATATATGAGCCCCACTGGGCGCTATGTCTAGTTATCACAGTAGCAAGAACCTGTTTATCACTAGAACCACCTACTTGTTTATTTTAAATTCTGATTTAGTTAACAATTCGACTGTGTGGATTTCAAAACATTCATCTGAAGATAACTCATCATAATCATCACTGTCACTACCATTTTGTACCATATTGATCTTCTGTTTTGCTTTTGACAGACAGACCATTTCAAAGTGGTTCGGCTTTTGCAATAGTTTCATTCTTTTCCGTATGCTGGACATTAACTTTTCTCATGTGTCTGGCCACAGTATTTAATACTTTGCGGTTAGAACTACTAGTATTTTCAGATTTCTGATTTTTAGCTCACCAGGGGGTGGAGAGCTTATAGCTTAGGCAGTTGTCCGTCGTCGTCGTCGTCTGGTTCGTCCGTCAACACTTTCTGACGACATCTCCTCTGAAGCCACTCCTCTTGAGACCAAATTTCATCTGTAGCATCCTTGGGCTGGGGTATTGAAAGTTTGTGTTTTATCCCCCCCCCTCCAGTGGAATTCGTTTCACTGACCCTTCCAAGGAGGTTCTTTGTCGTGGTTTATTTTTGTTATGGTTTGTCTTTGTGTGTGTGTTTTGCTTATATAAAATTGTTTTGGATAGCCAGTTGGCCATTTTGTGGGAAAGAAACTGTCATTTTGGCTTTCCGCTATTCAATGGTTTATTAAAAGACATGCCTGCCAGTGGGCAGTGCCCCTTGAGCTCCGGTGAGCGTAGTGGCCCATTGGCCTCTTGTTTGAAAAATGTTTTGTGGTTGCACTGGGTTGTTTGTGTTTATTTCTTTTCACTGAATGAACTACAGCTGATGCCGCTGGTTTTTCTGTTTCCCTTGATTGTTCTTTTAAAATTTCTGATGTTTGGCACTGCAAAATTGTCTTTTCAAGCGTAGGTCTCATTCCCTCAATAGTTTTTCTGGTAAAACTGAGTCCGCTATGCCTACGACAATTCTGTCTCGTAACATGGAATCAAGCATTGCTCCAATGTTGCATGTTCTTGCAAGTATTCATAGATCATTCAGGTATTTATCAAATGACTCATTTTTCTGCTGAACACATGTATTCAGATTTTACCCCTCGACTGTTTCATTCTTATTGGGTAACAGTACAATTCAAACTTCACTACAGCTTGATCAAATGTCCCGTCGGCTTCTGCTGCCTCAGAACCGTCCTCTTTTAGAACTTCGAATGTTTCGTATATTTCTCTCTCCTTGCATATTCCATATTCCAACATTTTGATCTTCTGCAAGTCCGTTTGATCTTCCACAGAAGATCAACAAAGAATAACAGTTCTTGTTTCCATTTTTTCCACGCATTGAATAAGTTCTTTGTTTCAAAATCCAAATTCTTGGTTAGTTTTAGGTTATCCATATTGATTGACGTAAGGCACTTTTCTTTTCCACACTATATAATCGATTTCCCAGTCAGGTTTGCTGTTCTAATTATTGTGTAACTCTGCTTTTGTCAAGGCTTACACTTAACAAATTAAAATATCGTCTTCGAGTGTTTATTTAAGCATAACCACTTCTGAACACCATGTCAGGATTGAAGGTAGCCCTCGATTATAGTTGGGGAAAAACAAAAGTGAAATCAGTTTGCTTCAGCCATATATGTATTATACAACTGCCGGAATAATAATATCAATGAAATTACCGTGTTGCATGCGAAACTAGGATTTACCATACAGAGACATTTGTGTATTAATTTATGCAACTACCAAAATAATAATATCAATGAAATTACTGTGTTACATGCAAAACAGATGAAATGCATTATCAGTCAGTATAGAATATATAGTCAATATTGTGACAAGGTAGACGCTGGCAGTAGTTTGCCGCTAATTTGTACTCTCCATTACGAAAACATGTGTATACAATTACATTGCATCCTTTATCGCAGAAAAAATGAAAAATTTAAGATGAAAAATTGTGATATTTTTCTTATTTCTGCTCAAAATATCTATATTTTAGAGCAGAAATAAGAAAAATAAGGTTCACCCCTGCAAACCCCAGTTTTACCGTAGTGAGTGAGTGTTTGAGTTTTACGTCCCACCAACAGCTAAGGTCATACGGAGACGGGACCCCAGTTTAAAGACCCATCCGAAAGTCTGGAGAAGCCCGGGATCGATCCTGCGAACCCTGGTTTACAAGTCGAGTAGCGTAACCACTACACAGTTTTACCGTAGAATTATATTGGGGTTCGAGGGGGTCAAAATTATATAGGCGTGTTTTCGTGATGTTTAGTCGACCGACTGACCTGACATCTTTTTTACCTTTTAACTCATGCGCAAATGCCTCATCAACTTTATCTAAAATAGATTCTTATTGTGATTGTGGCGCACCCTCGGTCTTTTAAATTTTTCATCTTTTTGAGCTCATCAATTTTACGATCAGCAGTGCCACAAAGTGGGGATTTTATTTATTCGCATGAAAGTGAGATAAAACCATAGTCAACTTTTCTTTGTTTATTCGTCGAGCAACGTTCTCCGGCGTGACTTATTTATCAGTGTTTGCCTCTTGGCGTCCTTCCATTTGTCTCGTTTTGCGCGCTCAAAATCCGAGGATTCGTGCAATGGTTTCTTGCTCGGGCTTTCCCACTTTTTCCGCCAGTCCCTTGATCTAAAAAGGCTTAGAATACTCCTTTTCGAACCCTGGCTTAGCTTCCATATACAGTACCACACTAAAGAATCAGTAGTACAGCTCTTTCCGATTTCAAGACAATAATATTACTTTGATTGATGAAACACACGCATTCCATCCCAGCACCTAGAAATGCGCTGTTTTCATATAAAGCCATATCTTTATCGAAGTACTGAAAAAACTGAGGACAGTTGTTTATCAGGCAGAGTAACAGACCCGTTTCTAATTAGCTCAAACCATGTATTTTGTTGACAAGGTCCCACACTGTTAGAAAGAGCAAATCAAGCCTGATGGAAAAAAAAAACACTCACTTATTTCTGATGCTAATTCAACAAACCTCAGTCAGCTCAAAATGTTATTATTATACCCCCGGCATACGAAGTATGTCAGGGGGTATATAGTTTTCGTCTTTCCGTCCGTTCGTTTGTTCGTTCGTTTGTTCGTTCGTTAGTTCGTTCGTACTTCCGTCTGTCCCACCGTTCGTCAACCTTTACGTCAAAGATTTGCGTTAAACCTTTTTGAGAGCTCATATCTCTGTAACCACATGTTAGACTCTCTTCGTGTTTGGTAAAGGATATCTCTATAGCATTACCTTTCATATGGAATATCTAAGCCCCTGGGTGGGCTGTCTGTCTGTCCGTCTGTCTGTTCATCTACTTTTACGTCAAAGTTTTGTGCTAAACCTTTTTCATTGCTGATATCTCTGTAACCACATGTTAGATTCTCTTCATGTTTGGTAAACGATATTTCTATACCATTACCTTTCATATGGACTATCTAAGCCCCTGGGTGGGCTGTCTGTCTGTCTGTCTGTTCATCTACTTTTACGTCAAAGTTTTGTGTTAAACCTTTTTCATTGCTGATATCTCTGTAACCACATGTTAGATTCTCTTCATGTTTGGTTGTCAAGCCCCTGGGTGTGCTGTCTGTCCGTCTGTCTGTTCATCTACTTTTACGTCAAAGTTTTGTGTTAAACCTTTTTCATTGCTGATATCTCTGTAACCACATGTTAGATTCTCTTCATGTTTGGTAAAATATATCTCTATACCATTGCTTTTCATATGGAATATCCAAGCCCCTGGGTCAAGTCCATAGGTGGGCTGTCTGTCCGTCCGTCTGTTCATCTACTTGTACGTCAAAGTTTTGTGTTAAACCTTTTTCATTGCTGATATCTCTGTAACCACATGTTAGATTCTCTACATCTTTGACGAACGATTTCGTGATGCATGTCCCTGCCCGCCACCCATGGTGACCTTGACCTCAAGGTCACGGACTTAGAAATTTTACATTTGGTTAAAGTTTTATGACAAAGTTTATAGATGCCTGTATGTTCTAAACTCTAAGAAAAATTCAGTTGATACTTGCATCAATGTTGCATATCAGTCCAAAGATTTCATTGATGCATACCCCACCCTGCTGCTTCATTAACTTTGATCCCTCACTCCCTTGGTCCATTTAGAAATTTTATGTTTGGTTTAGCTTTTACAAGCACATTTATAGATTCTTATAGCTTCTTGACTTCATTCATATTACATACAAGCTCGAAAGATATATAAGAGGGTGGCAGTGGCTGGGAGTATACGTGACCCACTGGTCGCTTTCTCTAGTCTAAAATGTGAAATGGTACGACCAGTATCAATATTTGAAGTGTATATGTCTGCAAGGAAATCGTATAAATGGGGGAGTGAAGCATGTCTGTTTCTTTTTTTTTATTTTTAAACTACGAGGAACTTCCAGTGCTCCTTTGGATGTGATGTATGCATTTTTCTGAGTCTATTCTGCGGCTTAATTTTCTGTGAATTTATAAATGTGTTCAAATAAAAATCAAAAATGAGTTCCTTTAAGAGCAATGAAAACATTCATGAGTCTTCTTGTAACAGCGACTTGCAGAAATTAGTGTGACTTTGTTTATCTGTCTTTTCTTTCAATTATGTTATATATGTTGTATGTTTTCTTGTAATTATGTCTCCCCCGGAATTTCTTTTTCGGAGAGACAAATAGTTTTTCCCCCGGGCGTCTGTCTGTCTGTCCGTCTGTCACACTTCCGTGTCCGCTCTATAACTTGAAAACCGTTCAAGCTATCTTCACGAAACTTCATATAAATATTAATCAGTATTAGACGACGTGCAGTGCGCAAGAACTATAACTCTCGCATTTATACTTTTTGAATTATCTCCCTTGGAAGTTAGTCGGTATGTTGGTTGGTTGTATTGGAGTTTAACGGCCCAGTCAACACTATTTAGGTCATTTTTGAGCCGGTCAGTTTACCTATCCACACTTTCCTGGGCAGGCTTATACGTAAGCGGTTAACCAGTACAGTGCACATTCTTTCGCCAGAAACTGACAACTGCCCTTCTTGAATCAGCGGAAGGGAGAGAATGACCTAAGAAAAGATTTCATGATCAATCTCCATGAAAGAATGTTGCCGACCCCGGCGGGAGTCGAACCCGCGTCCTCCTGATCACCAGTCAGACGCGCATCCGACTGAGCCAACGAGGCCGGCTAGTCGGTATGTATGTATGTATGGGCAAATCGTGTTCGGTCAATAACTTTCTTATTTGCAGATGGATTTTAAAATTACTTGGCAGAAATATTAACAACCATGGCACGATGTGTGGTGTGCTTGAGGTAGGTCGGTACCTCAAAGGTCAAGGTCATACTTAGAGGGCAAAGGTAAAAAAGGGGCCTTTTTTCGTGTTTGGTCAATAACTTCCTTATTCTGAGATGGGTTTTAAAATCACATGGCAGAAATGTTAACCACCTTAAGACGATGTGTTGCGTGCATGACCCAGGTTATTACCTCAAAGGTCAAGGTCATACTTAGAGGTCAAAGGTAAAAAAGGGGCCTTTTTTCGTGTTTTGTCAATAACTTTCTTATTTTTAGATAGAATTTAAAGTTGCTTGGCAAAAATGTTAACTATCATGAGACGATGTTTTGCATGCATAATTCAGTTACGTACCTCAAAATTTAATGTCAAGGTCATACATAGAGGTCAATGTTAAAAAAGGGGCCTTTTTTCGTGTTTGGTAAATAACTCTCTTATTTTTAGATGGATTTTGAAATTGCTTGGCAGAAATGTGAACCACCATCAGACAATGTGTTGCGCGCATGACCCAGTTTGGTACCTGAAAGGTCAAGGTCATACATAGAGGTTAAAAGTAAAAATGGGCCTATTTTATGTTTGGTCAATTACTTCCTGATTTTTAGATGGATTTTGCAATTACTGGGCAGATTTGTTAACCACCATGAGACCATACGTTGGGTGCATGACCCAAGTTGGTACCTCAAATGTCAAGGTCGTTCTAAGAGGTCAAAGGACAAAAAAGGGCCTTTTTTAGTGTTCAGTCAATAACTTCCTTATTCCAGGATAGATTGTGAAATTACGTGGCAGAAATGTTAACCATCATGAGACGGTGTGTTGCACGCTAGACCCAGGTCGGTACCTCCAAGGTCAAGATCATACTAAGAGGTCAGAGGTAAAAAAAAAAGTTTTTTTTTTTTGTGTCCAGTCAATAACTTTTTTTATTTCTGGATGGATTTTATAAAGTAACCATGCAGAAATGTTTACCATCATTAGACCATGAGTCATGTGCAAGACCAAGGTCCATACCTCCAATGGCAAGGTCATACATAGAGGTCAAAAGTAAAAAAGGGACATTCAATAACTTCCTTATTCTTTGATGGATTATGGAATTACTTGGCAGAAATGTTAACCATCATGAGACGATGTATTGTACCTCAAAGGTCAAGGCCATACTTAGAGGTCAAAGGTAAAAAAGGGCTTTTTTGTGCACAGCCAATAACTTTATTATTTCTCTATGAACTTTTTGAAGTTACTTTGCAGAATTGTTCATCTTCATTAGATGATGTGTTGCATACAAGACCCAGCTCCATACCCCCAATGTCAAGGTCATACTTAGAGGTCAAAAACGGGGGAGACATCTGTGTTTTTGTCGAAACCAAATTCTAGTTCTGGACTGAGGGCAAAACCATGGACTTTTAATAGCTTTTTTTTACCTTGTATGTTTATGAGGACGTCTACTCACAACTTTTTTCGCACTCAGGTTGAAAACTATTTATTTTTGATGCGATCTGATTCATAGTTTCCTTACTTGACTGGCCGTTGCAGGTTTGTATTGCTTGGAGAATCTGACCTACAAGAACGGGATCAAAATTTTCGACGCATATTCATTACATTTGACAATTGACCTTGTTTCCTGTCTTTTTATTGTTTCCTGTATTTTTATTTCATCTGATGAGGTATTGTGAACTTCCGTTGTGCGTCGTCAACAATTTGATTTAAATGCAAACCCCTCCTAAACCCTTGCGCCGATTTGATTCAAACTTCACAGGAATGTTGCCTGGGTGGCTCCCTACCAAAATAGCTAAACTCGTTTCGGTCCGATGAACAAGATGGCTGCCAGAGCTAAAAATAGAAAAATCTTTAAACGCCAACGCCTGCTGTACCCTTAGGCCAATTTCATTCAAACTTCACAGAAATGTTGCTTAGATCACTCTTTAACAAAATAGCTAAAACGATTCCGCTCCAAGGAGCAAAATTGGCCACCAGAGCTAAAAATAGGAAAATATCGTAAATTTGCTTCAAACGTGAATTCGTCCTAAACCCTTGGGCCAATTTGATTCAAACTTCTCAAGAGTGTTGCCCAGGTGACTCCCTACCATAATAGCTAAAATCGTTCCGCTCTGACGAACAAGATGGCCGCCAGAGCTAAACATAGAAAGTCTTTAAATGACAACTCCTGTACTCGTGGGCCAATTTCGTTTAAACTTCTCGGAATGTTGCTTAGGTGATCCGCTACCAAATTAGCTAAATTGTTTCTGCTCCCATGAACAAAATGGCCACCAGAGCTAAAAATAGAAAAACATGGTAAATTTGCTTCAAATGCGCACTCCTCCTAATCCCTTGGGCCAATTTGGTTTAAACTTCACAGGCCTGTTGCTAGGTGACTTTCTATCGCAATAGCTAAAATTGTTCGGCTCTGATGAATAAGATGGCCGCCAGAGCTAAAAATAGATAAAAAAAACTTGAAACGACAACTCCTCCTGTACACATGGGCCAATAGTGCCCCCGCACATCGGGGCTTGAAGAAATATATGGGCTGCATGATGCTTCCACGCAGAGCTGAAACCGACCCGCACACGAGTACTGGTGAACAGCTCAGAGGATCTAAGCCTGCCCAGGCAAAGCGGTGCCAGTCGACCCGTCCATGCTTATAAACCCTATTGGTTTCATTGGGCGACAGGGCTTCAGATGTCATTTCATCTCGATGTCGGGTAAAAGTCCCACAAAATTGGAAGCAACGTCTCTAAAATAACCTTTACAGTCTTGACGGAGACGTTAAACCTCAAATCAAACAAACAAACACATGGGTCAATTTTATTCAAACTTCATGGAAATGTTGCTTAGATGACCTTCTAACAAAATAGCTAAAACGATTCTTCTCTGATGAGCAAAATGGTCGCCATACCTAAAAATAGAAAAAACATTGTAGATTTGCTTCAAACGCAAACTCCTCCTAAATCCTTGGGTCAATTTGATTCAAACTTTATAGGAATGTTTCGTAGATGACTCCATACCAAAATAGCTAAAATCATTCCGCTCTGACAAAGAAGATGGTCGCCAGAGCTAGAGATAGGAAAAATCTTGAAACAACAACTCCTCCTGTACCCTTGGGCCAATTCCATTCAAACATCATAGGAATAATGCTTAGATGACCTTCTGCCGAAATAGCTAGAACGACCTTGCTCAGATGAACAAAATGTCTACATGAGCTAAAAATAGAAACACATCGAAAATATGCAACAGACGCGAACTTCTCCTAATCCCTTGGACCAATTTGATTCAAACTTCACAAGAGTGTTGCCCAGGTGACTCCCTACCATAATAGCTAAAATTGTTTCGCTTTGACAAACAAGATGGCCACCAGAGCTAAAAATAGAAAGTCTTTAAATGACAACGCCTCCTGTACCCTTGGGCGAATTTCATTCAAACTTCTCGGAATGTTGCTTAGGTGACCCTCTACCAAAATAGCTAAATTGGTTCTGCTCCTATGAACCAGAGCTAAAAATAGAAAAAAAACATGGTAAATTTGCTTCCAATGCGAGCTCCTCCGAAACCCTTGGGCCAATTTGATTTAAACTTCACAGGAATGTTGCCTAGGTGACTTTCTACAAAATATCTAAAATTGTTCGGCTTTGATGAATAAGATGGCCGCCGGAGCTAAAAATAGAAAAAAAACTTGAAAGGACAACTCCTCCTGTACACGTGGGCCAATTTCATTCAAACTTCATTGACATGTTGCTTAGGTGACCTCCTACCAAACTAGCTAAAACGCTTCTGCTCTGATGAGCAAAATGGCCACCATACCTAAAAATAGATTGTAAATTTGCTTCAAACGCGAACTCCTCCTAAACCCTTGGGTCAGTTTGATTCAAACTTTACAGGAATGTTTCGTAGATGACTCCATACCAAAATAGCTAAAATCATTCCGCTCTGACAAAGAAGATGGTCGCCAGAGCTAAAGATAGGGAAAATCTTGAAACAACAACTCCTCCTGTACCCTTGGGTCTGTTTCATTCAAACTTCATAGGAATAATGCTTAGATGACCTTCTGCGAAACAGTTAAAACGATCTTGTTCAGATGAACAAAATGTCTGCCAGAGCTAAAAATAGAAAAACACCGTAATTTTGCAACAGATGCGAACTCCTCCTAATCCCTTGGGCCAATTTGATTCATACTTCACCGGAACGTTGCCTTGGTGACTCCCTACCAAAATAGCTAAAATTGTCTCGCTCTGACAAACAAGGTGGCCACCAGAGCTAAAAATAGAAAACAATCTCCAAAAGGACAACACCTGCACCCCTGGGTCAATTTCATTCATACTTGATAGGAATATAGATGATCCTGTACCAAAATAGCTTAAATGATCCCGCTCCGGTGAACAAAATGGCCACCAGAGCTAAAAATAGAAAAACATTGTAAATTTTCTTCAAACGCGAATTACACCTAAACCCCTGGGCCAATTTGATTCAAACTTCACAGGAATGTTGCCTAGGTGACTCCCTACCAAAAAGAGCTAAAATCGTTTCACTCGGAAGAACAAGATGGCCATCAGAGCCAAACATTGAATATATTAGACAGTGACACTCAGGTGAGCGAATCAGGGCCTTTTGGGCCCTCTTGTTTTATCTCGCCCCTCCCGTTTACTGTCAATTTATAGTCGTTTGTTTTGTACTGACAAGGTCAGTAAAGAATGGCCTGCGGAAAATGATGTATCGACTTCATTAATGTTAAAATCCTGCGGCATAACAAACATATTAGTGGAAACAATTACACAATCGATCGTCGAGGAATCTCGAAAATTTCGAAATGTCAAAGCACCTTGTTATCTGTCTTGTCCATAGTGTTCAAAATAAAAATATATTGTTTTTACAGATGTAAAGAGGTCGAATCCCTCTTGACAATATCTGGGGTATTATCAGAAATGATATAGTTACCAACTCTATCTCAGTGAGGATTTGCTTCGTCGCCTTCCGATACAGCTTGCTAGAAGGCCTTGCTGATGGATGGTTTTCCGCTTAAACATGTGGGACAAGTACTTCGTTTATGATATCTAACCCGTTAACGATCCCCTATAGCTAGAATTCCTTATCAGGGTCATCACCTAACTCGAGCTCCCAAGCAGACAGCTGGGGTCCCGGAGATGGTCTCACCTCATCACCTACATTTTCAGACGTGTGTGTGTGTCATTAGCGTGTGGGCTAATGACAATGCATTCATGCCTATAGTTGCATTTGGGATGGCTTTAACCCTTGGTGGAAATGAAATTCCGACATACTGGTGTATCATGTTTGGGCCTGTTTTGCTGCCGCCCGGCTTCCGCATGTGCTGTTTCTTCCAACCTTGCGCCCTGTGTTTTATGGACTTATCTCTAGCCTGCAGGCACAGGGTGTGCAAGTGTTTGACATCTATGACCCAACGGAAATTCATACTGGCTTGCAACTTGCGGTATTGCCGGTCATACAAAAGCACGGAAGACAAGCTAAAGTGCTGAACCAACTGATACATCTTAGTTACATATGTTAAAGGTAGTCAAGCATGGAGTTCCCACCTAACTTGTTCTCCCCAACCAACTTATATAGAAGTGCTAGGTTGGCTATAGACCATTGACTGAGAGTCGAGTTCTCTAATTTTGTCTTTCTCTGACCAGATTTGACAATTATAACCTGGTCACCCAGACCACCTATGACGGTTTCTTCTTCAATACTGCCCTGAATGAAGTCACAGGTATCGTAATAACCAGAAACTTAACTTACCAGAGGCGGGTCTTTCTAAGTCATTTTGGAAAAAAAGGGTTTTGACTGCTCTGTGCGGTGAGTTGAACGCCGGGGTCGAGCTGGACACCGGGGTTGAGCTGCTGTCGCAGAGATGTTGTTGTTCAGCTATCATAGAATTTAGGATAGCGGAGATATACATATTGCCTCCTTGCTGTATTGCTGGTGCACCCGCTTGATGCAGGTGTATTGCATTCTGCTGTGAAGCTGGCTACGGAGTCGTTGGCCTTTGGGTCGGCTTGCTTGTGACCAAGCCAGAATTAGTATTTTGCTTTGGCTGCTGGGTGGATTCTTTTTTGTCAACAGTGTTGTTTTCTAACTGGGACTTAAGCACTTTAACTAAGTGAAGGACTAGTCTCTGTTGGCTAGCGGGGATTTCTGGTCCCCGTATGTCCTCTGGTTCTGCCACTACCAGGGCATACACGCTTGTAAATCCTCTATACTAGATGAGGTCATTTGTACATTGTTCCGACACTTTGTTTTGTAACAGGCACTGCTTTGTCAAGTCCTTGTCAGATGTTTCGGGAGTTTCCCATATATTTTGTGAATTTGCCATACTTGTAAGTCACGCAATAGTGTCTGTCACTTTGTTCATTTAATCCCTGCGTTTCGTAACCCGCGAACAACACATGGCCGGCTGGCTTTCAGAACAAAAGTAACAGGTTGCCTCCTCAAAAATTGTTAAGCAGTCCAATAAGTGGTTAAAAGATGGTTTAGCGCCCCGTTTCTGTCGTAGTTGAACAGTCTCTTCTTTTCCTTCTCTGATAACACACCATCTGGGAATTCTAAAAATTGATCTTACAATGTCAGCTCTGCTTGCGAAATTGAAGTTTGGAATTGCGAAATAAAATATGACCACATGCATGTCTCTTTGTTTTCACCAACAGTTTTCAAACATGTTCCAAGAAATAGTCAGGCATTATGACACTTAATAACTAAGTTTCAGTTTGAATGTTTGCGTATTTTCCATTTTTTTTTTTTTTTTTATTTTTCGCAAGAACTTTTTCACTTAATCAAAATGGCTACCTTTCTTTCAAGCTAACATTCGAAAAGTAACGCCCCTCTCCGCCCTCCGTATTCCTAATGTTTCTCTGATGTACTTTCCATATCATTAGTGTGTTCTCTATCCTGAGGTCTATAGCCGTATGCACTTGATTTCATAATATCTGAAAGTCTATTTTGTCTTCGTTGTTGTTCTCTCTGGTCTGACTGTTTCACCCTGTTGATTGATTTCAACTCGGTTTCTTCTGTGCTCTCCATTTGCATAGATGTTTCTTTCTTATGTCCGTCAGTTTTCGACTGAATGACAGGTGTCAGATAAGTATCTCTATCCTAATGTCTTATATTTGTTTTAAGCTTTTCTATACTCTAGTTGTTTGGTTGTATTCCCGACCCATGCAATATTTCATACCAGTCTGGAAATTTGTTACTAATAAATTTTCCGTTAACGATGACTTTTGGGGGAAAACTTATTGATACTTTCGCCTTGGGATTTTTCTCTTTCTCCATTTTGTAAACTGGCTTTGATCTAGTATTTATTCATTCTATAGAAAAGTCTCTGTGTATACCATAATTAATTGTTTGTTTTGTTTTTAGTTTGTATGCATTAGCAAGAATATCTTCTGTCCCTGTACTCTGAAGCATACAGTTATAGGCCTTGATTTCTGTCCTCTGTTTTGAGGCCTGACTCTCCCCTGATAACGTCTTTTTCTAATTACACCAATCCTTTGTGCCCTTTGTAAGTATATATTTCCTGTATCAAGTTCAAATTTCTCAGCTATTAAATTCTTAACATCTCCTCACAATTCTCATTGCCATTGGTTTCCAGGAAACCAAGAAAAAAGAAGTTGTTCCGGTCTCTTTTTCTTTGTGATCATTGATGAGGAAATATTTTAGGGTCATTGATGAGGCCTAATTGGCCGAAACTAGCTAGTCTGCCCAGAAATAGTTTGTACATTAAATTGTTTTCAGACCTGTACTATAGTCCTTGCTTCAAAGGATTACCATTTTTAGAACATTCTCGTCACTAGATCAATGCTTCTATACCGGCCCCCGCCCATAGGGGCTTGAAAAAATAAATGGGCTGCATGATGCTTCCACGCAGAGCTGAATCCGGCCCGCACACTAGTACTGGTAAACCGCTTAGAGGATCTAAGCCTGTCCAGGAACTGCGGTGCGAGGAGGACCGTCCATGCTTATAAATCCTTTTGGTTTCATTGGGCGACAGGGCTTGAGATGTCATTTCATCTCAATGTCGGGTAAAAGTCCCACAAAATTGGAAGCAACATCTCAAAAAAGACCTTTACAGTGTTGACGGGGACGATAAACCTCAAATCAATCAATCAATCAATCAATGCTTTTATACTCTAATATTATCAGTCTATCATGGGTCTTAACTGATTCTGAGTTTAAAAAGTGGACGTTATCTTCAAACGTCGCATAACCTGGCCTTAATAGAGCCAATCCCAGACATCAGTTCAAATAAAGTTACCAACTTATCATCCGTTGGGAGAGCTTTAAATTCGTCTTTGGTAGTGCTAAGTGGAATTCTTATATTAAGTCGCTCAAGGGTCTGAGACGTACCTCCAGTTGACCTTCTCTGTTGTTGTTTTTTTTTTCGACGTTGAACTACCATCTCAAATCCATTGTCAGACTCCTGTCCAAGTTCTGAGATTCGCAAAAAAAACCTATTACGAGCTCCGCCTATGCTGACGTGTCCATCTGCAGCCACCTTGTTACCGTAATTTTCAGACATAATGCACGATATATTCTCTCACACTTTGGAGAACACTTGGAGTCAATTAAGGAAAAGTTCCAGAGTTCAGTGCCACATTCACAATAAAAAGCTAAAAGGTTGTCTTTGGAAACAAAGAACACATAAAAGAACGAAAATTGGAGACACGGATTTATTGAGTCTCTTCATATAAGCAATGTAGTTTGCAAGGCAGTATACGCGCCCCTAGCGCCGGCTTGGCCAGTTTTCGCTTTTCAATGTCTGTCGACATTAAAACTTATCAAATTCTCTAGAAACGTGTCACCAACGCGTCAATGCCCACAAATGTCTTTTATCATACGCATGTATATAATCATACAATACAGGTCATGTTCGATTTCCGATAAAATCTACCTGTTATTATTGAAGTTATGGCCCTTTCCCAACTTTGTTTTTTTACATTTTTACATACCAAAACCTTTGGAAAGCAATTGCAGATTGGATTCATATTTTATGCAGAGGTGTATGAACATAGAATTCAAGTTCGATTTCGGGTAAAATTAACGGATTATTGTTGAAGTTACAGCCCTGTTATAGTTTCCTTTTTACATAAAAATGTTGTTTGTTTGATACCTTTTGAAACGATAAGTATTTTATATTGGGGTATGCAACCATAAAATATAGGTCAAGTACGATTTCCGGTAAAATCCAATTGTTAATTATGGGAGTTATGGCCTTTTTATATGCCTGTTTTCATGTGTATTAGGCCAGGACGAAGTGTCGTGTTCAAGAATAGTTGCTTCCTCTTTCTTACTCTTTGATTATTTTTGCTTATGTTTATTTTATGCACCGTAACTCAGTAACCACTGGGGGTATCTTAATGCAATTTTATAGGAATGAGTATAAAGTCAGGACGACGTGTCGCGTATCCCTTTCTAGCTACCATGTTGTTAATTATTACTCCATAACAACCCAGATGCAAATTAAATGTTTAGACTAATTCTCATTCACTCCATAATGCCTCAACCCTTTAAAATATTTTAATGAAACACACACAGTAGGAATGTGTGTTCAATAATGTGGCAATTAATAATGAGCAAGAACCACAACTTTGGTTTACTTATGGCCTGAATTGTTTGCCCTCTTTCTATATCTCTTCAACAATTTTAAACATTTTAACGAAACTTAATGGCGGTGGTGTGTGTTGCCAAAGAAATGCACCCGAACCAAGAATGTTAACACTAGTATACTTAGTATATAAATTACTTCCCGTGTTCGACTTCTGCCTTACTCATCAACTGTGCCACGTCATCCTAGAATATTTTGCTTACGTATACTTACGTATTTAACATGTTAATTGTTTTAATATAGGTGCAATCATAATTCATAGCTGCTATTCCTGTTTGTCTCTCAGTCAATATTATAATGTTATTAATCCAGCTTGATTAATGACAATTTTATTAATTGACGCAATTAAAAACATGATTTATGATTTTTGAATATTGGTTGACCTTGTGTAATATAGGATAATCAATTAATACTTTAGCCAGAAACAAAGCGTAGATTGGTCACAATTTCTTTAGAAATAATGGTCTCACTTGTCTTAGCAAACGGGCTTGCAAAACTCTTCTTTAACTTACGGAAAATGGTTTCCTTTTGTTATCGATTGATTTGATTGATTGATTGATTTGAAGTTTAAGGTCCCCATCAACACTGTATAGGTCATTTTGGAGACGTTTCTTCCAGTTTTGTGGGACTTTTACCGACATTGAGATGAAATGACATCTCAAACCCTGTCGCCCAATGAAACCAATAGGGTCTAAAAGCACGGCCGGTCCGATTCGCACCACTTTGCCTGGGCAGGCTTAGATCATCTAAGCAGTTTACCTGTACTCGTGTGCGGTCGGTTTCAGCTCTGCGTGGAAGCAACATGCAGCCCATCTATTTCTTCAAGCCCGATGAGCGGGGGCCGTTGATGTCGATTGAAAAGATTTGTAGATATACAGAGGTATATATTCATAAAATATTGGTCAAGTTCAATTTCTGATATTATGGGAGTTATGACACATTTCAACTTCATTTTCATGTAAAAAATGGTTTTTGTTTATTATCTTTCGAAAACGATTATTTGATTGGATTCATATTATAAACACTGGTAGAAAATCATGAAATCAAGTTTGATTAAACTTAAAATCTTCCATTTATTATGGCAGTTAAGGCCCCTTTTGCAGAATGCTTGTTTCTGGATATAGATGTCTTATTGCCACAGTTCTAGTCTATATTTAGAAAATATGTCTGAGCGTGTGATGAAAGAGGCATGTCATGACTTTTTTTTCGGACATACACTTGCAAAGTGGATGCATATTTTTACATGTACTGTTACTTGTTAGCTTGTTACTTTTTACGAATCGCTTAGTAATCGCTTTATATCGTGTGCAGGATAGTGTTGGGACATACTAGACAGGTCAATCTTGGACAATATGACATGTACAGAGAATGCCATGATAGCTATTATTATACGAGCCCCGCCAAGCGAATTTGAGTCTTCGAGCATTCCGTCATGACAAATTTTAACTGCGCATGCCCAGCCATTCAGAGGGGCCAGGGATATGGCTTTCTGTCTGAAGGTTCCTCTTGATTCACTGCTTATATGAGCGAGCAGCGAAGGTTCTGGCGAGACTGCGCAGATGCGCAGGCTCGCCTGAACCTTCGCTACTCAAATAGGCAATAAGTACCAAAATCGCTTGACGGGGCCCATACAGGTTGGACTCACATAAGTGTATTAAGGGCGGAGAACTCTGATCGGACTAGTAGAAGAAGAGTTACATGCCTTTGATTAACTTAGAAAATTTGGCAGCAAAGGTCGTTCTTCCCTTTTGGAGATTTTCTAGTTTACCTACTTTTGAAGCACCAAGGATCTAGAGCTTTCTTTTTTTTCAGCAAAAAGGCTTGACATTTAATGTGAATCGTCTGATTCACATGTAATGTCAAACCATATTCTGTCCGAAAATTAAGAACGTAAATACTTTGAAAATGTGTTGTGATTCGTGCTTCGAGAATTGTGAAAGAAAAATGCCTTTGAAATAAGACACTTCGAGAAAAACGTCTTTAACACATGTTCTGGCCCCCGCCCATCGAGGCTTGAAGAAATAGATGGGCTGCATGATGCTTCCACGCAGAGCTGAAACCGACCCACACACTTGTACTGGTAAACCGATTAGAGGATCTAAGCCTGACCAGGCAAAGCAGTGCGAGTCGGACCATGCTTATAAACCCTATTGGTTTCATTTGGCGGCAGGGCTTGAGATGTCATTACATCTCGATGTCGGGTAGAAGTCCCACAAAAATGGAAGCAACGTCTCCAAAATGACCTTTAAAGTGTTGACGGGGACGTTAAACCTCAAACGAACAAACAAAATCTTTAACATATGTGCATGCAGCAAAGACCCAGATCAGCCTGGGCATATTACTTGGCTGTGTAGGATCTCTGCTAGGCCGTTTAACATGACTCATGACGTTGTCCACTTGTTAACAGCGACGATATATTTTGTTTGTTTAAGGGGAATGGGAACACCTGGCAGATTTTTCCGCCTTTTTAGCTCATCAGAGCCGAAGGCTCCGGGGGAGCTTATAGGATAGGCAGTTGTCCGTCGTCGTCGTCTGCGTCTGCGTCGTCTTCGTCAACATTTTCAAACGACATCTCCTCTGAAGCCACTGGGCCGATTCAGCCCAAATTTAATCTGTAGCATCCTTGGGCAGGGGGATTGAAAGTTTGTGTTTTTAATGAAAATCGGCTCATTAGTTTGGTTGCTATGGCAACTTAGAGTTTCCATAGACTTATAATGGGGAAAATAGAAAAATGGCATTTACTGCCAAACCTTTGGAGATATTTTGACAAAACTTTCATAGAAATGTTCCTTAGGCAATCTACTATCTGCCATATGATTTTAGGCCTACTGCTCATTTCTATTGGTTGCCATGGAAACCATAATAAAAAAAATAGAAAAAAAAAAACTTCAAAAATCATCTCCTCAGAAACCGAATGCTCTATTAGGCTGAGAGTTTTTGGAAATATTCACCATATTTGCCTTTATAGGTTTTGTGTTTTTTTTTTATAAAATTTGGCTCTTTAGTTTGGTTGCTATGGCAACTCAGATTTTCCATAGACTTATAATGGGGAAAATTGAAAAATGGCATTTGCTGCCAAGTTATTGCAGATATTTTGACAAAACTTTTACAGAAATGTTCCTTGAGTAAATGTCTCTCAGCCATATGCTTTAATGCAAACATGGGGGTCCCCCAGGTTAAGCCGGGGCCATGTCCCGCCCCTCCACTTCATAAAAGGCCATATAACTCGGAAACCATCCAGATCCCCACCCCAAAACCATATATATTCTTGTTCCTTATGATAAGATGCATTCAGTGACACCAACGTGGGGGTCCCCCGGTACGTGCCGGGTGATGCCCCACCCCCTCCATTCCATAAAAGGCCCAATATCTTGGAAACCTTACAGATCCCCACCCCTAAACCATATATATTCTTGTTCCTTATGAAAATATAAATTCACTGACACCACTTTGGGGATCTCCCAGGGTGCGCCTGGGCCTTGCCCCACCCCTTCTTCTTCACAAAAGGGCATTTATCTCAGAAACCATTTAGATCCCCACCCCAAAACCATATATATTCTTGTTCCTTATGACAAGACGCATTCAGTGACACCAACCTTGGGATCCCCCGGGTTGTGCCGGGGTCATGCCCCACCCCCTCCATTTCATAAAAGGCCCATTATCTTGGAAACCTTACAGATCCCCACCCCTAAACCCTATATATTCTTGTTCCTTATGAAGAGACTCATTCATTGACACCAATTTGGGGGTCTTCCTGGTGCGCCGGGGCCTTGCCACACCCCTCACAAAAGGCCATCTATCTCAGAAACCATTCAGATCCCCACCCCAAAACCTTATATATTCTTGTTTCTTATGATATGACGCATTCATTGACACTAACCTGGGGGTCCCCCAGGATGTGCCAGAGTAGTGCTCCACCCCTTCATTTCATTAAAGACCCAATATCTTGGAAACCTTAGAGATCCCCACCTCTAACCATATATATTGATGTTCCTTATGATAAGACACATTCATTGACGTCAACCTGGAGGTCTTCCAGGTCAAGCAAGGGCCTTGCCCCACCCCACCACTTCACAAAAGGCTATATATCTCAGAAACTGTTCAGAGTCCCACCCCTAAACCATATATAATTATCTTCTTTGTGATAAGACACATTCAAATAACACTAGCTTGGGAGTCATCCGGTCTGCCTGGGTCATGCCCCACTGCTTTACTTCATTAAAAGCCATATATCTCAGGAATCAGTCAGATCCCCACCCATAAACTCGTATTTCAGTAAAAAACCATTCAAATCCCCACCCCACAATCATATATGTTCTTGTTCCTTATCAATAGCACACCCACTTGGGGGTCGCAGGGGCCATTCCTCTCATCTCCACGTCATAGAAGGGCCTCATATATCAGAAACAATTCAGATTCCCACCCATAAAGCATATATATATATATTTTTGGTCCTTATAGGGACAACAATCTTGGGCTTTCCTGGGATCAGCAGGACATGCCCCAACCCCTCCACCACTTAAGAGGCCTTATAACTCCGGTATACAGATCCCCACTGCTACACCATATATATTCTTATTCCTTATGATGAGACGCATTTAGTGATACCGGACAGGGCTCCATTGGGTCCATGCCCTACACCCTCTACTTAATAAAAGGCCTAATGTTTTAGATACTGAGTCCATATGGATGCTCATTTGGATATAGGGGTTCATTTGGGAGACATTATAATTGGTAGATTAAAATGGTATCATGTTAAAATACATGGCTGTCATTGGGCAGTGCCCACCTGAGCTCTGGTGAGCATAGTGGCCCATGGGCCTCTTGTTTCAAAGAGTGACAACTTTCGGACCTTCGTGTTCCCTTTTCTGTAAGTCCTGTCCCACTGAAAAAGGGATCTACTCTTAAAGGAAAGAATTTGCAAATTCTTTTCTTTAAGAGTTGACCCCTATTGACATGGGAGACAAAAATACTTTTGCAGGAGTTGCCTCCCCTGAAGGTGTTTCCATTCCCCTTAATCTGAAGCTTAACGTCCCCGCCAACACTGTATAGTTCATTTTGAAGACGGTGCTTCCAGTTTCGAGGGATTTTTACCCGCCATTGAGATAAAATGACAGCTCCTGCCCTGTCGCCCAATTGAACCACAAGAGTTAATGGGCATGAAGTTCGACTCGGACCGCTTTGCTTGGGCAGGCTTAGATCCCCTAAGCGGTTTACCAGTGCGCTCGGTTTCAGCTCTGCGTGGAAGCGTTGTGCGGCATCTATTTCGTCAAGCCCCAAATGGCGGGGCATGCGACGATATATAATGGGACATTATATTTACTTCAAGTTTATACTGAGATTGTTGCTTACAGCCAGTGTTGTGCCTTTTATTTCATTTGTATGTTTTACAATACAGTGTATACATATTTTTATATAAGAACATGTATTTGAGTATTAAAATAAATCAACTTTTTATTACATCACTTTTGGAGTCTTCTAGTAGTCCTGTTGTGTTAATCCCTTAAAAAACCAATCACACAAATAGCAAACAAAATTTAGAAATGCTTTTTCTTATTTTCAATGAAAATAAAGCTTAACCAATTGTATGCGGGAATTTTTTTTCAAAGAAACTAAAGCTTAACCCATTGCATGCGGGAACCCCCTAAGGGGGTACATTGGTAAACGTTACAAGCCCAGATCAGACGCCGCAGAACGCGGCGGCGTCTGATCAGGGCCTGCACTATTTGCTAACAGACTTTTCCGTCAAAAATACAGTATATTACGATGACACATCCGTGTGATATAGTAAATTTATAAAACCTCAAGAAGGCAATTTTTCTGATGAAATTTTTTATATTTTTCTTATTTATACTCCAAACATAGGTGTTGGGTGCTCGTTAGAACCGCCTCATTGAGGCGGTTCTAACGAGTACCCACAACCTATGTCTTGGAGCAAAAAAAAAGGAAAATAATGTTAACCCCCGTAAACTCCAGTTTTTTCTATATAAAGTGGGGTTAAGTGGACTCTTTATTACACGGACATGTTCACGTGATGAAAACAAAAAATACCCCATATATGACAAATGGACTTGTCCAACATATTGCAATGGAAAAAAACACTAGCATACAATGAGTATCACAGGTTAATGTGAATTCTTTGCCGAGTGAAAATTTGTACACTCCATACTTCTCAGTTCTGTGGTACAGCCCCCGCCCATCGGGGCTTGAAGAAATAGATGAGCTGCACGATGCTTCCACGCAGAGCTGAAACCGACCCGCACAAGAGTACTGGTAAACCGCTTAGAGGATCTAAGTCTGCCCAGGCGAAAGAGTGGGAGTCGAACCATCCATGCCTATAAACCCTATTGGTTTCATTGGATGACAGGGCTTGAGATGTAATTTCATCTCGGTGTCGGGTAAAAGTCCCACAAAATTGGAAGCAGCGTCTCCAAAATGACCTTTACAGTGTTGACGGGGACGTTAAGCCTCAAATCAAACAAAAAAAAAAACAACAAAACAAATCAGTTCTGTGGTGTATTCCTTGCTTCCAAAGGAGTAAACCCAAGTTTTCTCCATATAAAGTGAGGTTGCCAGGGGTGTTCATTACATCTCAAGTGACATGTCAGCTCAGCAAACAATTCACAATACCTTAATTCCCTATTTATAGAGAGATCAGATTGATTGATTGTTTGGGGTTTAACGACACGTCAACCCCTGTGGGTCATTTTGTGTCGTCTCACAGAGAAAGGGTGGACAAGAGAGAGGAGAGATAGTAGAGACGATAAAAGTTAAAGACGATAAAAGTTAGGGACGGGAAAAGGACAAAAATGAATGGAAGTGTAGAAACAGAAGAAATAACGACAAACCCCCTCCACCATTATCTGCTGCCAGGACTGCAGGCTTTGCCCAACTGTACGCCAATATGAGTCGGGCGCCCCAGTGACGGAAGATACATGACAATTTTTCAGTAAGTGACTAGAGGTCCAGTCATCCCTGCTAGGTTTGGCCAGAGGTCCGGTAAAATATTAATTTAGCAATTTCTATTAGGATAGGCTGGAGACCCCGTAATGGATTAGTTAATAGATGGATCCGATGTATTGACACATGACTTTGTTAATCCCCCGCCACGAAGCGGGGCGGGGATTATAGGAATGGCCTCCGTCTGTCCGTCCGTCCGGGCGACCAGCTATGAAAATGGACAGAATCAATGTAATTGAATAGGATTTATTCTGTTAGACACATAAAATAGGCTTTTCTGTGGCTAAAAGTAGCCACCTAAGTATCAATCCTGCTAAAAGTAGCCACATAACTATCCATCTGTGAGAACGTCAGTCCGTCTGTCATTCTGTCCGTCTGTCTGTCCGTAACACTTTCTTGTCCGCTCCATATCTCCTGTACCCTTTGATAGATTTTCATTAAACTTTGGTCAATTATTCGTCTCAGTGAGCTGATGTGCAGAACCTATAAATGGACCATGCCGACTCGAGGTCAAGGTCACAGTTGAAGGTCACGAGTTTGAAACTTTGAATTTTGTATCCGATCCATATCTCCTTTAACCTTGGAAGTATTTTCATTAAACTTTGGTCAAATATTCTTTCCAGTGAGCTGATGTGCAGAACCCATAAATGAACCATGCCGACTCAAGGTCAATGTCACATCTGAAGGTCAAGAGTTTGAAACTTTGAATTTTGTATCCGATCCATATCTCCTTTACCCCTATGTGCAGAACCTATAAATGAACCATGCCTACTCAAAGTCAAGGTCACATTTGAAGGTCACGAGTTTAAAACTTTGAATTTTGTGTCCGTTCCATATCTCATTAACCCCAGCAAGGATTCTCATTAAACTTTGGTCAGTTATCCCCCTCAATGAGCTGATGTGCAGAACCCATGAACCATGCCGACTCAAGGTCAAGGTCATATCTGAAGGTCACGAGCTTAAAACTTTGATTTTTTTGTCCGTTCCATATCTTCTTTACCCTCGAAGCATTTTCATTAAACTTTGGTCAATTATCCCCCTCAGTGAGCTCATGGGAATGTTCATAAATGAATCATGCTGACACCAGGTCAAGGTCACACTGAAAGGTCACTAGTTTGAAACTTTGAATTCTGTGTCCGTTCCATATCTGCTTAATCCTTCAAAGGATTTTCATTAAACTTTGGTCAAATGTCCCTCTCAGTGAGATGATGTGCAGAACGCATAAATAAACCATGCCGACTCAAGGTCAATGTTACAGTTGAAGGTCATGAGTTTGAAACTACGTATTTTGTGTCCGTTCCATATCTCCTTTACCCCTGGAAGGATTTTAATTAAACTTTTGTGAAATTTACCCCCCCTCAGTGATGTGATGTGCAGTACCCATAGATAAACCATGCCAACTCAAGGTCAAATTCACAGGTGAAGGTCACAAGGTTGAGCCTTGATACAAAGTGCGGCGGGGGATTTGGCTGTCCCTCAGACTGCTTTCTTGTTTACATAGTATTGCGCATACGCGGAATTACTGTCCCTATTGACTACCATCTTTCGTGGTTGGCAAATAGTGCCTGGTTCCATATAAACATAGTTCCATTCCGAGCTGATTTTAGTTTTCTATCGAATTACACTTAAAATAATTAGATAACTACATTGCGTTTACTCATGCTCTTTCTGCTTTTGGCCATTTTATTTGTTCATTTTTATTATTAAATAGCTTTTATTATAAAACAGTTAACTGCATACAGATACGACAGGTAAGTATCATTTAAACAGCCTCAAATATTCTAGAAATCATTAATTACAAGCTTAAAAAGATTAAAGGTCAATTTTGTCGTTTCAAATCCAAATGTGACATAAGTTCACAGAAAATAATATCGTATTTACAATGGCAAAAGACGTTTTGCAAGCCACCAGTAAGTCCCCGCAAATCGTATAACTGAGTGATAGCGCAGTGCTTGTACGTGACTATAGCTAATCGCCGACATAGAATTTCCTAAGGGAAATATAACGAAAGATTTACTCTTGTATGGTGCCATATAAATGGCATCTAGATATTGAGATACTAAGTCGACATATTAAACCTGATTAGATACTAGCCGAGCTATTGTTTTTATTAAAAGTTATCAAGACTGACTGTCGTGATATTACTCTGAACTGCCGTCAAGTAAACAAAGCGCGTTAAAATTGTATGTCGACTTACTTTCTGTTATCCAGACTTCCGGTTCTTTCAAATGTCATGATCACCTAGCAATCGAGATAGACAATTATTACCACTTCCGTCCGGCTGATCGATGAGTATTTAGGGCATAGTCTCTATCTGGCTACCAATATCTTCTCAACAAATCGTAATATTTATCATGACCGGACGTCGAGATATTAATTATAATGTCGACCTATAGTCGCAAAAAGTGTGTCATGTTGCTGGCATTATGGATGATTCTTCTGGGCAATATTACGACCTGCAGACACGAAAATAATTATGAACGGAAGACGATTTAGCATCTGCAGGTCATACACTGTAAGTCGACATCAAAGCAGAAAAAGCCGACTTACCATCTCGTCTATTGGATGGCAGTTATCTGCCACCATGTTCTTGATTTTTTTGTACCTCCACTTAGCCGCAATCTTGAAAGGGGTACTCCCCTACAGGATGATATAGTGGAATGTGACGTCTAAAAAGCGTGGCTTAAAAAGATGTAGCTGCTAGCTAGTATTTTTGTTATTATTATAATTAGTCAAAAAAGAAACGATACAAAATTTCGAGTATACTTGTGATTTTCCAGGTTAGTTTTTCCGAAAAAGGCGACTTTTGACACACTGAACAGACATTCAGCTACAAAAGCTGCAAAACAGAAATTTGTTCAATGTTTTAATCCAGAGTTATATTGCAATATGTGCCTGGAAGGAATCTGGTTAGAAATTGTCAATGCGCATGCGCAGATGAACATTTCATGTAGAAAATCTTACACCCATTCAATATCTTACACCCATGCTTAATGATAGGGACTTAAATTTTTAGCTCGCCTGTACGAAGTACATGGAGAGCTATTGTTGTCACCTCGGTCGTCTGAGTGCGCGTGTGCGTTTGCGTTCCCGTCACATTGCGTTTAAATTTTTGAAATGCTTATATCTCAACAGTCACTCATCACAGACCACTCAAATTTGGTTGGGCCCATCGGAGTCTAACTGTTGGTTTTCTTTTGCTCGAGCATTTCAGTGGTTTCTTGCTGTCGAGTCCTCACCGTTGTCTCACCTCTGTGGTTGTTTGATTTTTTGTGTTCACGGAGATGTTGCACTGATGAGTTAGGAGGCCTTCATGCGGACTGAACAAATTATTTGTCTAAATCGCGACGGAAGTAAGGGTGAGGATTGTGGCAGCGTAAAATCGATTTAAGACCCCCAGTGGAAATCTTTCCACTGACCGTTCCAAGGCGGTTCTTCTGTGGCGGTTTATTTATGTTGTTGTTTGTTACTTACTGTGTGTATCACTTGTGTCTTTTTATTTTGGATGGCCATTTTGTGGGAAAGTAACTGTCCTTATGGCCTTCCTTTGTTTAGGTTTCCATTATGGTCTGGTCGCTTAATGTTTGTGTTTCTTTCCCTTTGGTGTCTTTGATGGGTGGAGTAAGTTAATTGTATCGATTCCTGATCTTTGTTTTACTTCTACTTTAAGTATCTGGGAGGGTCTTCTGATGTTCAAAGAGAACAGACCCCTGGGTTCATGTCCCGGGGTGGGGCTAGGCGTCAAAATCTAAGAACACCTTTGTAATTCTGTGTTCAAGTTTTTGAAATGCTTATATCTCAACAGTCACTCATCACAAAGCATTCATATTAACTTGGATACCTGGGCGTGTCTTCTGAGATTCCAGGACATCACATCCCATGGTTCATGCCTGAGAGTGGGGAAGAGGTGGGGCTAGGGGATAAAATCTAGGACATCTTTTGTTGTAAACTTTTCTTTTATGCTAACAGGTTATAGACACAATTGGTTATACATCAGCCAATCAAGTGACATTGGTTCAAGAATAAAAGGGTGAAGGTCATGGTGACCTACTTTTCACGGTCCAGTGATTTTGCCTTATATCTTGAAGGCTATTTGTTGGAGAAACGTCATACCTGGGATATTAGTTCCATGTGACTCCACGATTGACCTCAAAACATATCTAGGTTACTGTGACCTATATTTTATGGTTCAGCGATTTTGCCTTGAATACTATTTGATGGAGAAATGTCATACCTGGATTATTAGTTCAATGTGACCCGATAATTGACCGAAAAATTTATCTAGGTCATGGTGACCTACATTTCACGGTCTAGTGATTTTGCCTATTATCTTGAATACTATTTGATGGAGAAATGTTATACCTGGGGTATAAGTTCCATGTGACCCCATTATTGACCTCAAAATATATCTAGGTCAGTGTGACCTATATTTCATGGTTCAGTGATTTTGCCTATTATCTTGAATACTATTTGATGGAGAAATGTCATACCTGGATTATTAATTCCATGTGACTCCATGATTGAGCTTGAATTATATCTATGTCAGTGTGACCTGTATTTCATGGTTCAGTGATTTTGCCTATTATCTTGAATACTATTTGATGGAGAAATGTCTCACCTGGATTATTAGTTCCATGTGACCCGATGATTGACATAGAAATATATCTATGTCATTGTGACCTATTTTCATGGTTCAATGATTTTGCCTTATGATTCAGGCACAATTTGATTCTCAAATTTAATATCTGGAATATATGTTCCATGTGACCTGATTATTGATCTCAAAATATATCTAGGTGAGTGTGACCTATATTTCATGGTTCATAGATTTTACCTTATATCTTGAAGGGGCAAAATAGGCGAGCTATGCTGTCATGCGACAGCTCTTGTTAGTTTTTTTCGATTATCTCCCTTTGATTAAGAAACATTTTTGAACGACCATTGTTTCTATACACGTCGATATTTTGGGGGAATTTCTCTAAAAATCGCTTTGTTACCGAATGGCCGTTCCACATGTTTAACACCGATGAAAACCCATGGCACAAACTTTTCTGACAATTTTAATTTTCAATGGAGTTATACCTCACTCACATTTTCAGAATAAGAGGACCCGTGGTGAAAAGCTTATTACTTCCACTTGCTTAGGCTGTTGCCCTAATTTTTGCGGACATGCAAATGAATTGTTTAATTGAAGGCTTAAAGTGCAAATTTGCAGAAATCTTTTGATTCAGGGCACTTTTTCATGGATTCAAACGTGGTGTTTTAACTCTCTTTCAATGCAAAAATGACAACATGACTCATTGGCTTTTGAAAGCAATCCTTGACCATGATAATGCAAAGAGAGCCAAAAAAAATTTGATTAACAGAAAAATGGATAATTTTTCCAAACGTAATGAAAAATTTAGTTCGTTGCCTCTGGGGTTACTATGGTAACAGTTGCAATTCATGTATCGGAACTTTTTTGACTGAGTATATATTAGTTATTATATTATTATAAATATAACGTTTCAATGACGAGAGACTAAACAATTCCGTAACTTGTCATTCTAATTGATAATCGATTCTTAGTTAATTTGTCGACAGCCTGTTCACATGGCATTAGAATATCAATGTACTTTCTAATGATATTGGTAATTAGGATTTGTTAACGATTTCTTAGTATTTCAATCTAGTATAGCATTCAGCGTCTTGAAATATGTTCTATAAAAGGGTTATCCTTTGGAAGCAAGGAATACACCACTGAACTGGAAAATATAAAGTGTGCATGTTTTCTGGGCCAGACTAGCTAGTTTCGTCCAATTTGGCCTCATCAATGACCCTCAAGTATTTTCAAAATTCCACAATGGAATCAATGATCCCAAAGGACAAGAATATAAAAACTACACTATGATGTAGGGCAGGGAGACTTTTTACGGCCGCCACACATTCCAAGACACCAGCTGTAGGGACGTTAAATATGTTGTATGAAAGGGTTATCCTTTGGAAGCAAGGAATACACCACAGAACTGGAAAATGTGAATTGCGCATGTTTGCTGGGCCAGACTAGCTAGTTTCGACCATTTAGGCCTCATCAAAGTCGCGATTGAGCAGGAGCAATCGTAGTACAATCTCGTGTAAAGAATTTGACAAATAATGCATTCTAATATAGCACTGTTTAGCTTTTTTGAATGCGAAACGGCTTCTGATGGCAGGTGTGCGGTAAACATAGTAAATGTATCTTTTCCTGATCATTGCTTTCCTTTCTATTATCCAGTTTTTGCTCGACACCTATAGAAATACATGGTAAATTTTATCGCCGAAAAAACGAACATTTTGAGAGGAAAAAATGTGATATTTCAAAGTTCTTATTTGCTCCAAATATGAATTGTGAGTACACGTTAGAACCGCCCGATAAGGCGGCCCTAACGAGTACCCACAATCTGTATATTAGAGCAGAAATGAGAAAAAAATTACCAGAGTGTAGTTTATATTTTCTTGTCCTTTGAGATCATTGATTCCATTGTGGAATTTCGAAAATAAATGAGAGTCACTGATGAGGCCTAATTGGCCGAAACTAGCTAGTCTGGCCCAGAAAACATGTACACTCCATATTTCCAGTTCTGTAGTGTATTCCATGCTTCCAAAGGATTACCCTTTCTAGAACATATTTTACCCCTGTACACCCCAGTTTTACGATATAAAAGTGGGGTTTAAGGGAATAAGAGTTATATAGGCGTGTTCCAGTGATGATGTGGAGCTTTTGTGAGCCCTGTCAAGGCAATAACACTGATAAAAAAAAGAACAGAAAATTATTCATCACCAACAAATAAGACAATGGCGGTGTGAAGTCTTTGTGGTAAGATTTACGATGCCTGTGCTAAGTAATCAGGTAAGTTTTGTTTGTTGCACACTATTATCTCACCTGTACAAAAATATTTCCATTATGAATTAGATTTAATGCAATTATTCGACCCTTATCCTTGAAATGTAATTTGTGACCATTGAATATTACTTAATACATATTTTCAAGTCACTGTTTTGCAGCTGTCACATTTCTTTATATCAACGTATACGGACCGTCCGTGCTTGTAAACCCTGTTGGTTTCATTGGGCGACAGGCTTGAGATGTCATTTCCTCTCAATGACGGATAAAAGTCCCACAAAATTGAAAGCGACGACTCCAAAATGACATATACAGTGTTGACGGGGACGTTAGACCTCAAATCAAACAAACAAACAAACGGGAGTTCCTCTTTCAAGATGGCGGCTAAGAAGCGGTAGAAAAATACTTAGAGCCAGTGTTTATGAAACATTATGCCGCCAACTTCTTAACCCTAACACTACTTGACCATAACAGTGCTTGCCCCTAATAGTAATTGAGATATCTTGTTTTACAAGCTTTTCCTTTGCAAAAATGCATGGGTCTACAAAGGGGCATAATTTGGTCAATTGTTTATAAAATTACACAAAAATTTAATCAGACCATTTTCACATTAGCTCCAAACAGTTAACAAAGTTTTATAAGCCCAACCTTAGCGGCTCTTTAGATATTTTGCTTACAAGTTTTTTTTTTTCTATGCCAAAATTGCTATATCCAAAAGGGGCATAATCTGGTCAATTTTTAATAACATTATACCAAACTTTGATCAGATCATCTTCAGCCTGTAAAATTTCAAGAGACTAGCTAAAGCGGCTCTTGATATATTTTGTTTACAAGCTTTTCATTTGCCAAAATGCCTTGGTCTACAAAGGGGCATAATTTGATTAATTGTTAATAAAATTACAACATGATTTAATCAGACCATCTTCACATTAGTTCCAAAACAGCTTTATAAACAGTTTTATAAGCATAGCCTTAGCAGTTCTCACATCTTGCTTACAAGCTTAAAACGCCCAAAGTTTCAAAGGGCCATAACTAAAAAAAAGTTCGGATTGTTTTTTTTCAAAAGTTAATCACTCCATCTACTCATCATCCCAAATAGTCTGTAAAGTTTCAGGGCAATAGCCCGAATAGTTTTTGAGATATCTTGCTTACAAGCTTAAAATGCCCAAAGTTTCAAAGGGCCATAACTCAAGAAACAATCAGATTTCTTTCAAGTTAATCAATTCCTCTACTTACCATTCCCCATCAGTCTGTAAATAAAAATAAAAAATGAGTTCCTTTAAGAGCAATGAAAACAATCATAAGAAAGAAGATGGGTCATACTACGTAGTTTCGGCTAATAAAGCCTCATCAGTGACCCTGTAATGATCCGACAACGAAAGTCAGAGGAAACATACTGCAATTTGCGAGTTTCGAATAGGCAGTCGATTCAAAGACTGATATAAATCAAAATGGGGCCCAAATAATTAAAAACCTGTCTAGAATATGAGTCTAAACCAATAATTTATTTCTGATTTCTCAGAATATTCACGCTGATCTTAAAGGACCAAAAGTAAAATATAAACTGCACTATGATTGATGTACGGGGAGACGTTTTACGGCCGCCACACGGCACAACACCAGCTGCAGTGAAGGCAAATAAAAATCAAAAATGAGTAAAGTTTCAAGACAATAGTTCCAATAGTATTTTTAGAGATATCTTGCTTACAAGCTTGAAACGCCCAAAGTTTCAAAGGGCCATAACTCGAGAAAGAATATCGATTTTTTTTCAAAAGTTAATCAGTATATCTACTCACCATCCCCCATTCGTCTGTAAAATTTCAAGACAATAGCTTAAATAGTTTAAGAGATATCTTGCTTACAAGCTTAAAAAGTCCACAGTTCAAAGGGCCATAACTCGGATTTTTTTTCAAAAGTTGACCAGTTCATCTTCTCATCGACCCCAATAAGTCGGTAAAGTTTCAGAGCATTTGCTGTAGTGGTTTTAGACAAGCTAAAAATGTCCAAAGTTCCAAAGGGCCATAAGTCAAGAAAAAAAAGTCGGATTTTTTCCAAAAGTTAATCACTTCATATACTCATATCCTTAATCAGTCTGTAAAGTTTCAGGGCAATAGCTCATAGAGGATCTTACATGAGTGTTCATGTATTATTGAATTTATCAAACGAGTTGAGGCAAAGAGAGAAAATGCGAGGCTATGCCGAGCATTTTATCCCTTTTCCTCAACGCGTTTAATAAATTCAATAATACATGAGCACGAATGCAAGATTATATTTATTATATGACATTTACAGCGCATTTTATTCATGATTGTTTACCAAAATGTCAATATTCGTCCGTTAGTAAACGCGACGTCGTTAAGGACGCCGTGCATGTAACGTTACGGGGCGTATCTAGCTAATTTGCATATTAAATCCACTAGTGGATTATCGAAAATATTACATGGCGTTATTACACTCTCAGACGCGACGTCATGTGATAAAAATAGTTTTGCGATAACTTGCTTACAAGCTTAAAACGCCCAAAGTTTAAAAAAAAAAAGATTTTTTTTTCAAAAGTTAATCAGTTCATCTTCTCATCATCCCCAATCAGCATGTAAAGTTTCAGCGCAATAGCTCTAACGTTTTTTTTTTTTTTTTTTTTTTATATCTTGCTTACAAGATTTCATAGCATTTCTTTGCAAAGGGGCATAACTCCAGAAAGGGACATAGTCTTGATGAAACAAAAATACGGGTCAATTATTTTTTCATATGAAATCCATATATTAAATTTCGAAAACCTAGCATGCACGGTTCAAAAGTTATGCTATGCAGCAAAAGGCGGAACGGAAGGAAGGACGGACGGACGGACGAACATGGTAAAAGCAATATATAGAGTAAATGTTTCGTTATATTTTCCCTTATTTTGAATGCAGGATGGTAACAATTAGCTACTCGCTAGTCCATCCTTGTAGAAATGGCTAAATTAACCTTTTTTCAGGACCTCTAGCCAAACCTAGTAGGAATGGCTAGAGATCCGGTACCGAACTTCTAGTCTCGGCGGCTAGAGGTCTCGTACAGGATCTCTAGCCTTGGAAGCTAAGGATACGGCACCGGACCTCCAGCCACTTCCTTTCAGTAAACAAAAGTAGGTGCTCCGCCGTTTTAGTAAGTCTTTAAAAGAATGAGCGATTCACTTATAACAAATGGCCCCCGCCCATCGGGGCTTGAAGAAATACATGGGCTGCATGATGCTTCCACGCAGAGCTAAAACTGACCCACACACGAGTACTGGTAAACCGCTTAGAGGATCTAAGCTTGCCCAGGCAAAGCGGTGCGAGTCAGACCGTCCATGCTTATAAATCCTGTTGGTTTCATTGGACGGCAGGGCTTGAGATGTCATTTCATCTCAATGTCGGGTAAAAGTCCCACAAAATTGGAAGCAACGTCTCCATAATGACCTTGACGGTGTTGACGGGGACGTTAAACCTCAAATCAAACAAACAAAACTTATAACAAAGGTTTCTATTACGGCAAAACAAAATAAGTATGTTTTCATAAATTGCCCGTCACAATCTAAGACTGCGTCAAATTCATCTTTAATAAATATTTTTTATTCCCTATTTTTTATTTATTTTTATTTATTTGTTCATTTATATATTATTTTTTATTATTATTTTTGATTTTCCGATTGTATCTAAAGCTAGTTATTAAGTTGGTTGAAACCGGAACTTTTCATGCCTGCTGCTCTGTCCTCGGGTGTTCAATGGTTTTAGTTTGCTTTAGTGTAAAAGTGGCGTTGAGTGACACTCCAGGTGTTTCAGCACGTTTGGGTATGTTGAAACAGCATCCTTGAATCATCACACGAGGGTTTATATGTGGTTTATTTGTTGCTCGTGTTACTTTAATGATCATTTACAAGACCCACCCACGTGTTGTACATATGAATGTTTTAAATCGCAAAGCATCCTAAAAGTGAAGCAACGACAGAAAATAAGCCCATCATTATTTTTACTGATCTGTCCAAGTCGATTTTCTTTTGTTTTGGTTCTTTGCTGTTCGCTGTTAGATACATTGTTTATCTCATTTTCCTGTTATGTATGGAACTAAATTATTTGGTTAGCTTCATATTACTGAGTCAGAAGTAACTGTTAGAAGTACTGAAATTGGAACATGTCATCATAAATTCCATTTGTAATGAGTACGATGGGATGTGATTGAGTACACGAGGTGAACGTCCTGCTTCATTCTTGCCTCAAAAGATGTCAGGCAGGTTCAAATTTAAATTTTAAAAATCTTAATGACGTCACTTTTCGTTACATACCAACAATGCACGAGATCACAAGACAAATGCGAATAATCCTTGTGTGCAAAATCCTCCGTGATGAACGATTTATGAAATAATAAGCCAATTAATTTAAAGAGGCCAATATATACATGTAGTTCACAACTAATATTATAAAAGCAAGTACCAATTAAAAAAAAAAAAAAAAAAAAAAAAACAAGTACAAATTGATATATTATATCGTGCATTGTGACTCACACAAAAAGTGATTCATTGTTTTTGTCATTGATGAAAACACTGTTTTTTGTGGGGTTTTGGGGTTGTTTTTTTTTTAACGTAATAAACTCGTTGGAACTATAACGCTTGTGTTAGAGCTACCTCGACGGTCTGGAAGCAACACGGCTGAATTTTGCTAAAATAACTCTTTGCAATGAACAGTTACGTCACAAAGATATACTGTAGTCAATTCCATGAGGTTTAGCGTAAACTCTTTTGATACTTGTCGAACGTTGCAAATATTCTACAAAATCAGTGTATGCTGTCAATTCACTGAGTAAATGCAGATCCACGGTCGACTTTTCGCGCGGTCGCCTTATCCAAAGTATACACTATTTAATGGTTTGTTCGCCCTGTAGAGATAGTTAAAGCATATTTATATGGAATAGCATTGCCGGAATTCTGTGATTCGTTCATTCTTTTTATAAACATACTAAAAATGCGGAGGAAAATTTGCCGTTATCACTACCTCGAAGGGTCCCGGATGTGGCATGAGACAAATTCGCTTTAACGCCATTTCGAGATAGTTTCCTTGATTTTCACCCGTTGCTGTTCGTCTTTCCGATAGGTACCGTTTTCTCATGAACCGACTCATTTATACAGAAACAGAAGTGGCATACCATTACGATAACACACCCTAGCGACATTGTGCATTTTTCACACCTCCAAAATGGCTTCTTTTCCGATGAAAATCCGTGATATTTTTTCTTATTTCTACTGCAAACATAGGTTGTGGGTGCTCGTTAGAACCGCCTCATTGAGGCGGTTCTAACGAGTAACCACAACCTATGTCTTGGAGCAGAAGTAAGAAAAATATGACATACCCCCTTAAACCCCACTTTTCTCTATATAAAGCGGGGTTTAGGGGGCCGTTTATTTCACGGACTTGTTCACGTGATGCAGAGACATTCAAGACGCCTTATAACTTTCAAAAAGATGGTCCCATGTGTCTGAATTTTCTCACAGTTTACTGTTGCCTGGGGAAAACTCACGACATGCACGGTATGTAAGTATATATGTTACACCGACATGTCAGTTCCGTCATTGGTAGAGTCACCCATTTAAACATTTTTAGTATCCATTACTTATAGGGGTCTCTGACCTTAAAGGGAACAATTTTCAGGAGCAAATTGTTTCCTTTAAGGGTAGACCCTAATTACAGAGGAACTTAGTTCATAGCAAAACAAACACGTATCCATTGCCTCCCTCGGAAAAAGTGGCGGACATTATGTCATGCGTTTCGTCCTTTTTATCTTCAGTCAGCCAGATAACGCTACATTTCAACCAAGGAAAAGAAGTAAATTTCAGTCCATGGCATACATTCCTGTGAGATGAAAAGCATATTGCCTTCTTTCCTGAAGGAAATGGCCAATGGTTCTGCTGGACAACCTTCACTAATGACATTTAGCGCCAGCCCATATGGTGACAAAACGTGTATAGAAGCAGTTCCCTGATCACACACATAAATATTACCATGGCAATCTACAGCCACTCCTCTTGGTTCTTTGAGAGTGTCACTTTTGTATGTAAACACTGGAATACCCTCAAAGCTGAAGCAATGTATAGCTTTATCAATATGACATGGTTGAATAACATGCCTCAGTTCTTTGTCAATAGCCATGTAGTCGAAAGATTTCAACTGTCTTCCTGATTCGTCGGCAGTGTAATAAACCTTGTCGGAATAAGCGTTCCCTTTTATTTCTATTATACCAAATGCTACAGGTCCTTCCCATGATATAGCGAGTGTATTCCTATCTAACCCACACATAGCCTTTGGATTAGAGGTGCACGCTATTTCACCCGTCACTGCAAGATCTCTCACGGAAACTAGAATTATCTTCTTATCATTATACAAACTTACTGCGACCATGTCGTTGCTCAAAAATGCAGAATATTGTAGCCTCTTGAAATTAGACTCCACTAAACCATTAGGCATTGGGCGATCTTTGGGCACGCTTTGTAAAGTTTTATCCAGTTGTTGGCGATTATTAAGCAAACCGCAATAACCATAATAGCTGTCCACCAGCAGCATATTACTGTTCGGCAGTTGAAGTATATCATTGAATGTTGGTGAACCAAAGCCACAATCCTCGAATTTGATAGAGTGGACACCCGTGTCAACCATACTGCGGCCGAATAGCGGACGTGTTACCTTCGTCTGTACTTCCTGGATGACGGCTAGTTGTGAGATATCATTCGGACCAATGTTTAGTATCGATTCCAACAAATGTTTTTGTTTCAACACTAATCCTTTTGTTCGGATGTCTTTTGCATTTTCCGCCACTTGTGCTTGAATCTCTTTAATTTCTTTTGTCAATTCCTTTATGCATATGAACACCAGTTCCTCTGAAGCATTCGTCAAACACTGCTGGATTAAATACGAGATGACTTTCAGTTTGTGAAGCATTCCAATAAACAAATCTTTTTCATCCGCGCATTTGATATTTATATTTTTTGCCATGGCACAACACTCTTCATTTAAAGTATCTTCTATATTGTCCAGAAGCTTAATCAGCTTGTCTTTAGTACTTTTCAGTTCATTTTTAATCATCTCAGTGTCCCTCTTAAGGACAATTTCATTTTCATTGTAAACAGCAATGATTGTTTTTATATGCTTGGATAGCTCTTCTGATGTGTTGTTTAGCTCTGTTAATGACGTTTGTACATTACACTTCGTTAATTGACTCAGTTCTTTAATATTCTTACAGTTTCTGTGTTTGACAAAGGCGCATGCATTACAAGTTAGTTGACAGTGATCTTCGCAGTAGAAATCTTTAGAAATGTTAGGATGATCAGGGCATGTTAAATATTTATGCATTATCTTTAAAGCTGATTCATGCACTAGACCATCTGTTTTACTGCTGGCATTTATTATAACACGGTTTCTGTTTTGCTTTCCGGCATGCAGTATTTTTGAGCAGCTTGTACACAAATACTCATCACAGTTTAAACAAAACATGTGTGCACTGTTAGATTCGCCCAAATAGCAACACGGACTACAATTCTCACTTACTACACCTATTCCTTGTCCATGTAATTTTGACTCTAGTTCAGGGTCTTTATTCATAATTCTTACCCATTCACAAATATCATCTTTATCTTCAGGAGATTTACTCGGTAATCTACATACCGGGCATTGAAATTCAAGCGCTAACTTCCCCTCAGTCTTTAACCCTTGTCCTGCTGAACCCGGATATGCCTTTTCTTTGAAACAATGTAGATCCAGATCAGATGGCTTCTGAAGAAGCCATCTGATCAGGATCTACATTGTTTGTCATTCAGGTTGTGAATTTGTTGTAATAATTTGCATCAAGTAATCTGATTGGTTGATAATTGGTAGTGGGTGTGGCATATATGAATATTCAGCAGGACAAGGGTTAACTTGCTCACATGACTTACTATACAGGTCTTACAAAACGAATGTGAACATCCTGGTAATTTCCTTGGTTCCTTATATCCTTCCAAACATATCGTGCATTTAAGAATTTCGTCTGGATCAGATTTTGCTGCCATTATTCGAAAACGTTTTTCATTTTGTAGCTAAATTAATCCATTTTCATGATTATAGATCAATAGTACAATGGCCGACCCACTTGATAAACCGCCCGTTTTTCCGAAAACTAAAAACGAAACTAGAAAAAAGTCCCCTTGCAAAATTGAAACCGAAAGTAGAAAAAGAAAAACAAAAATAGCAACAATATTGCCATGAGGGGAATGGGAACACCTAAGTTATTGTATTGTCATTATTATTTCAGAGGAACACATATTACTTTCTGGATGGATTCATTACATGAAACCGTTAAATCTGGGTCTACACTTTGAAGGCAAAAATGGACCGTAAGGTGAAATAAACACGACTTTGATAAGTAACCAAGACAGCATAAAAACATTAAGCATAAATCGAAGAGACAGTCATACAACACAGTCAGTCAAACTCATCACAAAATACGCCTATATAAATTTGACCCCCTTGAACCCCACTTTTATATAGCAAAACTGGGGTTTATAGGGGTAAACCTTATTTTTCATATTTCTTCTCGTAAATATAGATTGTGGGTACTCGTTAGAACCGCCTCAATGAGGCGGTTCTAACGAGTGCCAACAATCTATATTTTTAGCAGAAATAAGAAAAATATCACAATTTTTCATCTTAAAATTTTCTTCTTTTTTTTTCGGCGATAAAGTTCACATTGTATTTGTATGGGCGTGTTTTCGTAATGTAAAATCTTACCTAGGCCGCCGCGTGCAGAATAACGTGAGTATTGATGATGTCAAACTTTTGACGCGCGATTGTCCAGCTGATAAAGCGCATAAACACGATAAACTGCGTCATGTGAGCAAGTTAAAGACTGAGGGGCAGATAGAGCTTGAATTCCATAATTCGATTTATGGATATCTATAACTCAGATCGATTTATGGATAGCCATAATTCGAATTATGGATACTCATTAATTCGAATTATTGATATCCATAGCCCATAGGAGCTTGAAGAAATATATGGGCTGCACGATGCTTCCACGCAGAGCTGAATCTGACCCGCACACTAGTACTGGTAAACCGCTTAGAGGATCTAAGCCTGTCCAGGAACGGCGGTGCGAGGCGGACCGTCCATGCTAATAAACCCTATTGGTTTCATTGGGCGACAGGGCTTGAGATGTCATTTCATCTCAATGTCGGGTAAAAGTCCCACAAAATTGGAAGCAGCGTCTCCAAAATGACCTTTACAGTGTTGACGGAGACGTTAAACCTCAAATCAAACAAACAAAATTGATATCCATAAATAATTATTGATATCTATAAATAGGGAATAAATAGTAAAACGGCACCCCATAAATTACTTTGACTCTCAACCACGAAAGCTAAAGAGGATCTTCTCCATTGAACAAGATGGCTGCCATGGCTAAAATAATAATAAAGAAAACTAGAAATGTGTCCAGGTGACACGGATGCACCCGCTGTGACACTTACAAAACAAAACTCGGAAAAACTTAAACGCGAATTGCTGATCTGAATCTGACGATACAAAGGTAACACTATGTGCCTTTTCATTCATCGAATGGCGGGGACATAAAAAATATGTAAATGACACTTGGGCCAATTTCACAATTTCAGGTTACTCTCTAACGAACCAGGTGGCATCAGAACTAAAAAAAAAATCTTCAAACGACTGCGGACAATAAATATTGCATTCAAACTATACAAGATTGGTCTGTGTATCCGTCCGTAGTCAAATAATAGGCGTAAGTTTATGTTATGTTCTCAAAACACAAAATCAAAACAAAATGACATTGTAAGAAACGATAATCCGAAATGTCACATTACGATAACACACCCGTGCGACATAGTGCATTTTTTCACATCTCCAAAATGGCCATTTTCCTGATGAAAATCCGTGATATTTTTCTTATAAATACTGCAAACATAGGCTGTGGGTGCTCGTTAGAACCGCCTCATTGAGGCAGTTCTAACGAGTACCCACAACCTATGTCTTTGAGCAAAAGTAAGAAAAATAATGAATACCCCCGTAAACCCCAGTTTTCTCTATATAAAGTGGGGTATAGGGGCGGGGGGGGGGGGTCTTCATTTCAGGGACTTGTTCAAGTGATGAGTAAAAGTATGAACAACTTCTAATTATAATTTTATTTTTAAAATGATTTATTGTTTTAAGATATTTTTGAGGATATATTATTACCAGGTGTGTTTTCTAATTTTTTGTTGCCATTAAGGCGGCACACCCATGTGCTAAAGTGGCAGCTTTCCTATCTCGAGACATTGCGAGGGCACGCCTATTCAAATACATCAAAACTAGAAAAAAACATCAAACGGCTGGGGGCAATAAATATTTCATCCAAACTTTACAAGAATGACTTTTTTCAGGTTTTAGAGATTTTAGTTTTCTTTTATCTACTGGAAAACACTGATCATGTACTTGAACTTGTAATTGCCTCATTATACCCCCGCAAACGAAGTTTGAGATGGGGTATATAGGAGTCGGTCTGGTGGTTGGTTGGTTGGTTAGTTGGTTGGTCGGTCTGTGTGTCCGTCCGTTACACATTTTATTTTTATGCGAATCTCTTCCTCATTTTCACCGATTGCTTTCACAATATGGTCTATACGATGTGCGAGAAATAAATGTCATATGCGTCAAGGTCAAGGTCACTGTTGATGAAATAGAATAAAAAAAACATCCATTCACCTTACTTGCATTATCTGCTGGTTCCTAGTCTGAAGGTTATCAGAGTTGGAAAAACAGGTAACCAGACCCTCCTGACCTTCAAGGTCAGGGGGGGGGGGGGGGTCTGGTTACCTGTTTTTCCAATATTGACAATGTGCAAGCTGGGAGCCAGCAAATAAATGCAAATATGGTGAATAACAACAATCTTGTTAGACTAACTACTTCCACATTTCTTCACCGATTGACTTCGAATTTTGTATTTGCATTCACATTTTGTGGTGTAGATGTGCGTGACATAAATTCCATATGGGTCAAGTCAAGGTCAAGGCCAGTTGCTAAAATTAGAATAATCTTGTGATGCGAATCATCACGCAAACACTCCTATACAAATACATTGCCACCTTTATCGCCGAAAAAATGGAAATTTTATGATGAAAAATTGTGATATTTTTCTTATTTCTGCTCAAAATAAAGATCGTGGGCACTCGTTAGAACCGCCTCATCGAGGCGGTTCTAACGAGTACCCACAATCTACCGATGAGGCGGTTCTAACGAGTGCCCACAATCTATATTTTAGAGCAGAAATAAGAAAAATAAGGTATACCCCCGGAAACCCCAGTTTTACTATATTTCAAGGGGGTCAATATTATATAGGCGTGCTTTCGTCATGAATTCCTACATTTCTTCACCGACTGAGTTCAAGTTTCGCATATACATTTATAATGAGATGTAGATGAGCGTGACATAAGTTTTATATGGGTTATGTCAAGGTCAAGGTCCCTGTTGCTAAAAATAGAATAATCTCGTGATGCGATTACCGACTGAGTTCATATTTTGCATAAGTATTCTTAATGATGTCTATATGTGCTGACGTAGTTTTCATATGGGCCAGGTCATGGTCAAAGTCATTTTTTCTAGTTTTTGTTTAGAATTTTGTATTGAAAATAGCTGTTTTGTTTGTTTGAATTGGTGTTTAACGTCCCTGTCAACACTATTTAGGTTATTTTGGAGACGTTGCTTCCAATTTTGTTGGACTTTTACCCTACATTGAGATGAAATGACATCTCAAGCCCGGCCACCCTAATGAAACCAGAAGGCTTATATGCATATGACGATCTGACTATCGTCGCTTTACCTGGGCAGGCTTAGTCCTTATAAGCTGTTTACCAGTACTCGTGTGTGGTCAGATTCAGCTCTGCGTGGAAGCATCATGCAGCTCAATCTATTTCTCCAAGCCCCGATAGGCGGGGGCGATGAAAATAGCTATATGACGAAGGGTTACCGCGTTAACAGGTCTGTGTAATGGTTTGTTTGTTTGACTTGAGGTTTAACGTCCCCGTCAACACTGTAAAGGTCATTTTGGGGACGCTGCTTCCAATTTTGTGGGACTTTTACCCGACGTTGAGATGAAATGACATCTCAAGCCATGTCACCCAATGAAACCAATAGGGTTTTTAAGCATGGACGGTCTGACTCGCATGCACCGCTCTGCCTGGGCAGGCTTAGATCCTCTAAGCGTTTTACCAGTAATCGTGTGCGAGTCGGTTTCAGTTCTGCGTGGAAGCATATCGTGCAGCCCATATATCTCTTCAAGCCCCGATGGGCGGGGTCTGTGTAATGAACATTTTCCAATTTACATAGATCCCTGTTTCATTAAAATGCGCTAAAGCGGGGTATAGCAGTCAGAACTTCTGACAGTTCTAGTTTAACCCATTTAGTACCAGAAACCCCAAAACTGGTACCTGGCAAACAGTGCAGGCCCAGATCAGACGCCGCAGAACGCGGAGTCTGATCAGGGCCTACACTTAAAACGTTCAGCCATTGTCCCAAATAAATTTTGAAGAAAAACAGAACCTGACACCTTTAAATTTTGAATGGACTCCTGCTTTATATATATATATATATGTGTGTGTGTGTGTGTGTGTGTGTGTGTGTGTGTGTGTGAATTCGGGTTTTACGTCGCTTTCAACAATTTTCAGTCATATCACGACGGTGTCTGGTTGCGACAGGGAGCTCAATGCTGACATTTATAGTGCTGCCTCTCTGAAGTATTATGTCCCAGACACATTGCATGATACCACACCCAGTCACATTATCTTGACACTGGGTCGACCAGTCCTAGCTCAACCCCGTAAATATGAGTGCCAAGCGAGGGGCAGCTAGTACCATTTTAACGACTTTGGTATGTCGCGGCCCGGGATCGAACCCGTGACCTCCCGTTCCCCGGAGCGGACACTCTACCAACTGAGCTATCGGGGCCGGTCTTTTATATGAGGGAAGATTCCATTTGGTACAAAAAGGGTTAATGAGGAGCCTAGTTAAGTTATACAGACCCAGGTAAATGCCACCTTTTTGTATAGAGTGCGGTTTTTTACAACAACAAAAAATAAAAAAAGAGAACAAAAAAAAAGAAAAAAAGTTTTAATCGTTTTAATGTATCGGATTACAGGTTCTTCTTTGATTTTGTACGAAACGACCTGTATTTTGTTTACCTGTTTATACTAGAAAACAATTAGAGCTACATGTTAGTCGTGAGAAAAAAACATTTTGTCATTTGCAAACAACAAGTGCGCATATCGGACTGCGCAGGCTGTTCACTACAGTAAAATTCCTATATTAAGACCACCTTTGGGACTGTTCAAAAGTGGTCTTTAAGTGAACAGCCCCAGAGGTGGCCCCTGACCAGAGGAAATTGTAGGCAGGTAAAACAAAGAAATATTAAGTGTACGCTTCAAAAGAAGCTTTTTATAGCAGAATTAGTCTTAAGTTTTGGTGGTCTTAATAGCCGAATTTCACTGTACTTTCACAGTATAATACCGGTAAAGTTTCAAGACACTTTTGTTTGTTTGTTTGAGTTGAGGTTTTACGTGCCCGCCAACACTGTTAAGATTTTTTTTTTTTTTTTTTTTTTTTTTTGGTTTGGGTTTTACGGCCCTTTCAAGATTATTTCACTCATATCGAGCCGATCGTTAATCAGAGGTGGGCGAAAACCGGAGTACCAACACTGTTAAGATCATTTTGGAGACGTTGCTTCCGATTTAGTGGGACTTTTACCCGACATTGAGATCTAATGACGTCTCAAGCCCTACCGCCCATGGAAACCACCAGGGTTTGAGGAGCGGTCCGACTCGCATCACCTTACTTGGGCAGGCTTAGACCTAAGCTGTTTACCAGTACTCAAGTTCGGTCGGTTTCAGCTCTGCGAGGAAGCACCGTGCAGCCCAATCTATTTCTCCAGGCCCCGATCGGCGGGGGCGCTCAAGACACGTTTACTGTCATAGCAGCAGATACGGTCGTATTTGATACTACATATAATTGAAGGATATTTTTTGACAATTCTCCATAAAAAAGAACTATGATGTGGGTATTCATTTCCCTTCTATCCAGCAGACAATTGGCGTAATTGTGACGACATATCAACGTCGGTACAACGTCATGACGTCGGTGCAACGTCACATCTACGCCGGTACAACGTTCTGACGTTGCACCGACGTTGATTTGATGTTGCCCTATCGATGTGTGCCTGCTGGGTAATGACTACCCGTAACATTGGGTTATATGGAGAAATCAGGAAAATTATCATTAAATTATCATCAACTACCTACCTTATTTGTAGTTGCCATGCTAGCCAACTCGTATGTGGAGCGCTGTGGTGCAGTAGTAAAGAATACGATTCGAGATCGAGAGGTATCCGGTTCGATCGATCCCCGAAAGCGCCAGAGCAAAAGACTGTATCCACATTGCTTAGTAGCCTACATAATTCGAATTATGGATATCCATAATTAAAATTATGGATATCCATAAATCGATATGAATTATGGATATCCATTATTCGATTTATGGATATCCATAATTCGAATTATGGATATCCATAATTCGAATTATGGATACCGTTTATTCGAGTTATGGCTATCCATAATTCGGTCCATTTATGGATATCCATAATTTGATTTATGGATACCCATAATTCGTCTTGGCAAATAAATACATTAAATAATGACTGAAACCAAAGGCTTTTGCGGTGAGTTATGGATATCCATAATTCGAAATATGGCTATCCATAATTCAGCACGACTTATAGATATCCATAATTCGAATTATGGATACCCATAAGTCAGCGGAATAATGGATATCCATATTTTGATTTATTGATATCCATAATTGGAATTAGTCATGTACATAACTGGAATTATGGATATCCATAAATCGCTCTGAATTAATGATATCCACAAATCGAATTATGGATATTAATAAATATGGATTAAATAGTAAAACGGCACCCCATAGGTTTCTACCCAGAAAGACCACATGGAAGATAAGTATTAGATTACAAAATGTGTTAACCTCTATAAATAAAGTCGATTATTATAATGTTTGTTTCATCACAAAAACACGCCTATATAATTTTAAACCCCTTGAACCCCACTTTTATATAGTAAAACTGGGGTTTGCAGGGCTAAACCTTATTTTTCTTATTTCTGCTCTAAGATATAGATTGTGGGTACTCGTTAGAACCGCCTCATCATATAGATTGTGGGTACTCGTTAGAACCGCCTCGATGAGGCGGTTCTAACGAGTACCCGCAATCTATATTTTGAGCAGAAAAAAAAAATAAAACTTTCAAGATTATTCGTCTTAAAATGTTCGTTTTTTTTCGGCGGTAAAGTTTTCAATGTATTTGTATAGGTGTATTTTCGTAATGGTTTGATTTTAGGTTTAACGTCCCCGTCAACACTGTATAGGTCATTTTTGAGACGTTGCTTCTAATTTTGTGGGACTTTTACCCGACATTGAGATGAAATGACATCTAAAGCCCTGTCGCCCATGCAACCAATAGGGTTTATAAGCATGGACGGTCCGACTCGCACCGCTTTACCTGGGCAGGCTTAGATTCTCTAAGCGGTTTACCAGTACTCGTGTGCGGTCGATTTCAGCTCTGCGTGGAAGTATGGGGCGCTGTTTTACTATTTAATCCGTATTTATAGATATCCATAATTATTTATGGATATCCATAATTCGAATTATGGATATCCATAATTCGAATTATGGATATCCATTATTTTTATGGATATCCATAATTATTTATGGATATCCATAAATCGAATATGGATATCCATAAATCGAATTGTGGATATCCATAAATAAAACTGAATTGATGATATCCATAAATCGAATAATGGATATCCATTATTCGATTTATTGATATCCATAAATCGAATTATGGATTTCTATTATGCGGCTGATTTATGGATAGCCATAAATCAAATTATGGATATCCATAAATCGAATTATGGATATCCATAAATCGATTTATGGATATCATTAATTTGGATCGAAATATGGATATCCATAAATCGAATTATGGATATCCTTAATTCGAATTATGGATATCCATTATTCGGCTGATTTATGGATATCCATAAATCGAATTATGGATATCCATAATTCTCCTCTGCAAATAAACCTAATGAACATTGACTGCTCCCTTTGCAAAAAAAAAAAAAAAAAAACTCGACTATTCCCGTCATGTTTCCGATTTAGGTGTGGAATAAAAGCCGGGATGGAGGTGGAGGTAATCTAGGGTAGGCTTAGTGGTGGCCTATGGTGTGGGAGAGATATGTTTTGTTTGATTTGAGGCTTAACGTCCCCTTCAATACTATTTCGGTCATTTTGGAGACTTTGCTTCCAATTATGTTAGGCATTAAGCCTTCATAGAGATGAAATGACATCTCAATAACAGCTAGGTCGGATGCGCGTCATACTGGTGATCAGGAGGACGCGGGTTCGATACCTGCCAGGGTTGGCAACATTCTTTCGTGGAGATCGATCATGTAATCTTTTCTACTGTCATTCTCTCCCTTCCGCTGATTCAAGAAGGGCAGTTTTGTTTTGGAGTCATCAAACAATTTACACATGACTTTCACAAGTCCGTGAAATGAATACCCACTTACACCTAGCCTAGCCACTAGGCGTTAAAATGGATAATATGAAATTAAAATCATATTTTGCATTAAAATGAATAATGTATAAACGTTTAGCTAGTCTAGTCTCTCTGGCTTAATTTTGGGATTACTAAGTTTGGGGATTCTACCAAATAGACTTGCCATAACCAACAAGTTGAAATTTTTTATATATTAAAAATACTAAAATTGATCAGACTTTAAATATCAGACTAGTAGAGATAGATCATGAAATCTTTTCTACAGTCATTCTCTCCCTTCCGCTGATTCAAGAAGGGCAGTTTTCAGTTTCTGGCGAAAGAATGTGCACTGTACTGGTTAACTGCTTACGTATAAGCCTGCCCAGGAAAAGTGTGGATAGGTAAACTGACCGGCTCAAATGACCTAAATCAGTGTTGACTGGGCCGTTAAACTTATACATACAAACAAACATCTCAATCCCTGTCGCCCATTGACTCGCACGACTTTGTTAGGGCAGGCTTAGACCTTCTAAACGATTTACCAGTACTCTCAGCTCATGCAGCCAAATCTTTTTTTCCAAGCCCCAATGGGCGGGGGCCAGGAGATATATCTGAATCTGCCTGGTACTTCAAAAATCTCAAGTAGAGTATTATATGGATATATGTTTTGTTTGTTTGATTTGAGGTTTAACGTCCCCGTCAACACTGTAAAGGTCATTTTGGAGACGTTGCTTCCAATTTTGTGGGACTTTTACCCGACGTTGAAAAGACATCTCAAGCCCTGTCGCCCATTGAAACCAATAGGGTTTGTAAGCATGGACGGTCCGACTCGCACCGCTTTGCCTGGGCAGGCTTAGATCCTCTAAGCGGTTTACCAGTACTCGTGTGCGGGTCGGATTTAGCTCTGCGTGGAAGCATCATGCAGCCCATATATTTCTTCAAGCCCCGATGGGCGTGGGCCAATTGATATATGTTAAGACTATATATAACGACCATGTGCATTTTTTTCCAGAAAGCATGCACGGATTGCCTGTTGAGATCATTATAATCTTACGTCCGACTTTCAGTGTCCATAGGTGCGCAGTCCTCATAGATGTGATTCAAGAGGCACCGGATGCGTTGGCCGGAATTTCCAGATCTTACGGCTGGTTCCGATATTTAACTGCACACATGTCGGGCGTTCAGCGTATGACGCCCGTTGCTTTGGAAGCCATATGGGCTGAAAAGGCTGCAGGGCAGAGAGGTCCCTTTGTCCAGCGATGATGACGACCTTGAAGATCTTGAAGATTTTTACAATAAACAACCACGTGTCTTAGGGAGAAATCATTAAACCAAAAGCTTTGGCGGTGATTTATGGATATCCATAATTCGAATTATGGAAATCCATAAATCAGAGGAATAATGGATATCCATAAATCGAATTATGGATATCCATAATACGAATTATGGATATCCATAAATCGATCTGAATTAATGATATCCATTAATCGAATTATGGATATCCATAATTCGATTTATGGATATCCATAATTCGATTTATGGATATCCATTATTCGGCTGATTTATGGATATCCATAAATCGAATTACAGATATCCAAAATTCGATTTATGGCTATCTATAAATACGGATTAAATAGTAAAACGGCACCCCATATGGAAGCATCATACAGCCCATCTATTTCTTCAAGCCCCGATGGGCGGGAGTGATCGATTATTATAATGTTTGTTTGTTTGATTTGAGGTTTAACGTCCCCTTCAACACTGTATATATGTCATTTTGGAGACGTTGCTACTTATTTTGTGGGACTTTTACCCGACATTGAGATGAAATGACATCTCAAGCCCTGTCGCCCAATGAAACCAATAGGGGTTATAAGCATGGACGGTCCGACTCGCACTGCTTTGCCTGGGCAGGCTTAGATCCTCCAAGCGGTTTACCAGTACTCGTGTGCTGTCGGTTTCATCTCTGCGTGGAAGCATCATGCAGCCCATATATTTCTTCAAGCCCCGATGGGCGGGGGCGGGATTATTATGTAGCCGAGCGGGTCGTTTTATTTTGAAACGTCTCATTTTGTCTTTACTTTCCGGTCGATTAGTTTAATATGTGTGAAACAATGGATATACTGAGTCAGATAATAAGCGCAAGTTTATGTTATGTTCTCAAAAATAAAAACAAAACAAAATGACATTTTAAGAAATAATTATACGGAATAACGTCAATAAAGGTATGAACAGCTTCTAATTTTTAAGCTATTTTTAAAATGATTTATTTTTAAGATAATTTGAGGATATATTATTAACAAATGTGTTTTCTAATTTTCTGTTGCCAAACTGGCAGCTTTCATATCTCTAAACATTGCGAGAACATTCAAATACATTGCAAATTTTACCGTCGAAAAAACAAACATTTTCACATATTTGTGATATTTTTCTTATATTTGCTCAAAATATAGATTGTGGGTACATATTAGAACCGTCTTGTCGAGGCGGTTCTAACGAGTACCAGCAATTTATATTTTATAGCAGCAACAAAAAAATAAAACAAGGTTCACCCCTGTAAACCCAAGTTTTTCTATATAAAAGTGGAACTCAAGTGGGGGGGGGGGGGGGGGGCAGAATAATATAGGCGTGTTTTTGTGACAAGTGTTTGTTAGCGCTTGTTTGTTTGTTTGTTTTTTGTGGTAAACTTTACAATGTATTTGTACATGCATGATTTCGTAATGTGAATAACTAAATCAAATCATGTTTATGGAAAATGATCGGCATTCGGCATACTTTCGAACATTCTTGCAAGGGACAAAACTTTTGTGACTTCCTGTAACAGTCGTGCGCTACAATCTACAGAACTGAAATTTTATGAAAAGTTTTATTATTTGTATACTTCTGTCCCAAACATACATTGTCTTTTTTTTTTTCTTGCATCTGTGCTTGCACCTCCACATAATACTCGAGAGAGGGTGCCGGGGTATATGAAGATAGATAGATTGATAGAGTGCTCGTTAGAACCGCCACATTGATGCGGTTTGCTCGTTAGAACCGCCTCATTGAGTCGGTTCTAACGAACACTCACAAATCTAATAGCATGTTTTTGAGCAAAACTGAAGAATAAAATGCATACCTTCGTAAATCCAACTTTTCCCTACAGAAAGTGGGTTTACGTGGGTATTTATTAAACGGAGTTATTTACATGGTGTTGCCTGTAATCTGGGCCCTCTGTCTCACAGGAAACAATCTGTTGATCAAATGCGCCCGCGCCCGCCCATCGGGGCCAAAAGAAATAGATATGGCTGTGCGGTTCTATCGGGCATCAGTAATAGAGGCTTATATTTGAACCAGAAAAAAAAAAATACATTATATTTTTTTATCAAAAAATGACAAATTTGGAGCCAAGAAAGTACAGTTAAATTTCGATAGCTCGAATATCTCTGGAACCATGAATACTCGAAACAAGGGGTAGTTCGAACTACTGAAGTTTTAATCATAGGCATCATGGGGGTCACTTTAGACTATATTTACGACATTTTTAAGGGGAATGGGTACACCTGGCAAATTTTTCTGCCTTTTTGCAAAGGGAGACAAATTTTGGGACTTCCCGTTCGCTTTTCTTTAAGCCCTGTCTCATTGAAAAAGGGGTCTTCTCTTAAAGGAAAGAGGAGCAAATTCTTTCCTTTAGGAGTTGACCCTTTCTCGACATGGGAGACAAAAATACTTTTGCAGGGGTTGCCTCCCCTGAATGTGTACCCATTCCCCTTAAATTCAAGGTATAGTAGTCGCAGATAAGATTGATTTGGCGGAGCTATCGTTTGTACCTGCCTTAGGAATATTCCATTAACCGAAAGGTAAACCAAGTCACCCGATTGTGTGAATTCAACTGTAACACAAGCATAGCTGTGGCACATATGACCATTTCGTCCGCTTTTAGAAAGCATGCGAAAGGCACTCTACCGAATCTTCTGGTGAACTCAGCGAATTTGATATATATTGACAGCACCTGAATAGCTCCGCCTAGTCAATCTTATTTGCGACTACTGTATGATGTCTGAACTCATAATACCCGGACCCTGTCACACAGTCACGATTTTGGCTACGAATTCTCCCGAGTAAACAACTCGTAGCATGTCGTAGTGATGTGCCATATGTCGGCGGCTGCCGACTCGCCAAAACTCGTAGCTTGTCGGGATTTTAAACGTTTAAAATTCTTGGGAAGTTGGCGGAGCTTAACTCGTACTGATCTCCTTACTAATTCTTAGCGAGTCGTGTAAATCTCGCAGTAATGTCGTAGGATCTCGTGCGAGTTTGGTCTGAGTTTAGCCACTACGACACCACGAGTTACTACGAGTAAGTCACGAGTTGCTACGACAAAGTACGAGATATATGCCGAGATATCACGAGTTGGCGACGGCATTCTCGCGAGAAGACATGTCTACATGTATAAAAGCAATAAATACAAGTTTTCCTGATTATGTCGTAGACATATCTAGAGGGACTCGTAGAACAGTTTTGGCCAAAAGAGCAGAGCAACAACTGGTGCTAACGGACATGCCCACTTGTATTAACTCGGCGCATGTCGCAGAAAAACTCATCACGGAAACACGCCTATATAATTTTGACTCCCTTGAACCCCACGTTTATGTGGTTTATATAGTAAAACTGGGGTTTCCGGGGGAATACCTTATTTTTCTTATTTCTGGTCTAAAATATAGATTGTGGGTACTCGTTAGAACCGCCTCGATGAGGCGGTTCTACCGAGTACCAACAATCTATATTTTGAGCAGAAATAAGAAAAATATCGTAATTTTTCATCTTAAAATCTTCATTTTTCGGCGATAAAGATGGCAATGTATTTGTATAGGCGTGTTTTCCTAATGGAATCACGAAAAATTCCCTCAATCATCCTAAATACATGTATACAGTATGGATATCTGGACTAAGCTATGGGAAGTATTCTCTACGAACTCAAATGCGAATTCGAATTAACCACGGTAAACGAGTCATCCGTTCGAGTTATTTAGGGGATATCTGTATTTAAAATTGTCATTTGGGGAGGTAAACTGGCGGTTTTACGGTCGGAAATTGCGTTTTACGGCGACGCGTCAGCAAAACGGGATTTGCGACCGTTAAACCGACGATTTACCTCCCCAAATGACAATTTTCATTACAGTTATCCCTATTCTAATGCACTGATTCACTTGTTTGTTTAATTTTTTTTTTTTTTTTTTTTTGCTCTGAAGATTGTGGGAAGCGCAGTGAGATTGTAAAACCAAATGCCAACCAATGAAAAGCGACGTTACGTGATGAGGTGGGGTTTCCGACCGTATATAGCAGAATATACTGTCGCCAATTTTTGACTCACTAAAAAGACACGCCTATGCGTAAACATTACAAGCCTTACCACATTGATCCTTAACAAAAGAGGGCTACAACATTACCACACACAATCAGAACTAATCCATACTATATTCCTACTATGATATCTTCCTTCACGTAGGATGAGATAATGATATGCAAACATGGCGGTCTGGTCCCAATTGGCCCACTTAAGATTTTATAAGAACTCGACCTCCTACGTCGATGAAAGCATCACCTTTTCATAAACTAAGAAAGCTAAGAAGCAAAATAGGATTGACCTCCTTTCGCATCCTCCGCGACAGAGGTCACTCACTGCACAGTGATTTGCTGGATTAACTACAAACTAAGAGAATAGCAACGACCAAAACACCAAAATATGACATCCCAACACAACGCAGTTAGGAGCCAGTAGTACATACTACCAAGATTACCCTCGCAGAGACCTGGGGGTGGAGACAAAGCATAGGCGTGTTTTCAGGGTGGTAGAGCACGGGTACCAGGACATTTTGCAATAGCCGAAATTGGCTGGTCTAATAGTAACCCTTCCTGGCTCACTTTTGGCCGCCGTTCAAAATTCAAAAATACATGCATTATCACCCTTTAACAAGCACCGTGTCCATAGGCATTTTCTCTACCATGGCAGGGGTGGGGCTAGAGTCTAATGGAAGCCAAAACCGATAATGCATGAGAAGCTTTTTTCCTCGGTCAGACAAAGGGCTGTGTACTGACATATTTTGCAGCCGGAATTGGCAACGTGTCACCACATTCTAGAGCCCGACCATTGGTCTGTACTTGCATTCAAAATTCGAACCCCGCCAGAGGACTGCTCATTTTACAGGACAGACGCTTAACATTGGGTGCGTTCTGTGCCTACATGGCATCTTGAGTGGGGAATGGGAGAGGTAGGATTGACCTACTTCTTACGTCCTCCGCGAAAGAAGTCACCTAACTCCCAATCGGCTAGCTGATAACCGTCAAGCAGACAGGAGTCAGTATATTGACAGCCTAGGGAAAAGAGCAGTACCTACAACTAATCCCAGTTGGCGAACTGGGGGTAGCCCCTATGTGCCCTTGGCGCCCGGTTACCTTAAAAACAACAGTCAGTCAGTCAGTCAAATTTTTGACGTTATCCAATCAGACGTCGCGTTACATACGCAAGTGCATTAGAATGAAGTTTCACTGTATGCAGTAATTAACGCGGGTGTATCATTTTAATTTTTCAGTATTTCAGAACCATATATTTTTTTTGCGCATGCCCAAATATACTGGGAGATTTTTGCATGTCACACACATGCATCTTTATTAAGTTCGATGTACCCTACGTCATCAGTCGACCCACAGTAGCTTAATATATCTGATGTTCAACATCACTGCTTTGTACGAAACCCAGGTAAATGTTATTAATAGCCGCTTTATTCGTATCGTTGTGATGTCGGGCAATATGTAAAGCGGGGTCTGATCAGGGTCTACATTGTTTGCATAAAGCACAGGCATCTAAGGATCAAACAAAACAGATTAAGCGTCCGATCATGAATATTTTCCGAGCATACACTCAGAGACAATCGATCCACCACTGCTGTCAGTGTTTGATTATTGACAGACATGTCGGTTTAACCCTTGTCCTGCTGAGCCCGGATATGCCTTATTTTTCAAACAATTCAGATCCAGATCAGATGGCTTCTGAAGAAAGCCATCTGATCAGGATCTACATTGTTTGTCATTCAGATTGTGAAGTTGTTGCAAACATTTGCATGAAGTAATCTGATTGGTTGATAATTGGTAGTGGGTGGAGCAGATTAAAATATTCAGCAGGACAAGGGTTAATAATAACTTTTCATTTTGCATACTACTTCTCAACCCTGAAGCCCCGTACAGATACAGTGTACCTATAGAAACAGTGTAGATGCAGATGAGATGGCACACAACGAGCCATCTCACCAGGATCTACACTTCTCGCCATCCTGTTTGTGATTATTTACTTGGCCACGGACCTACCTAAATTCAAAAATGGAAAATCTCACTTCAACGATGTACAATGATAAGTCACATTTTTATTACCAATGCAAATGTACATATGACTTTTGTTTTGCAGAATAATCAGTAGCCTGGCTTGATGAGTACGGCATCTCTAGCCCTGGGTGCGTCGGTAGGGGGCGCCTTCGCTCTTCTGATAGTCCTTATTGTGGCTGCATACTGCATTTACGCGCACAAGCATCCGGCCAAACGGCATGGTCAAACTGCAACAGTGACGCCAGACAGCCTCGCTGGAATCAGTAAGCTCTCTCTCTCTCTCTGTCTCTCTCTGTCTCTCTCTGTCTCTGTCTCTGTCCCTCTCTCTCTCTCTCTCTCTCTCTCTCTCTCTCTCTTAAAACATCATTATTCTACTAATATTACTGAATTATTTAATTAAATTTCGTTCAACTTTTATTTTTATTTATTTTTGCTAATAAGACTTTTGCTATATTCACAATAAACTAGCACGGAAGAGGAGAGGAAGAATGAAAATGTTTGTTTTGTTTTCGATGTCTTGGCTGGCCGAAGCGCGCAGTGTTTGAATGCGATTCTTGTCCTTAACGGAATTAATCCTGTCTACATTGTAGACGGATACATATACCTTCATTTATCATTTATAGATATATGCCCCCCTGCGAAAGAATGGGCATAACGCCCATTCTTTCGCAGGGGTCATAAATCTATCATTAGTAAGAGACACTATATCACAAAGTGTCTTATAAAAGAAGGCTAACGAGGGTAAAATGTTTATTTATCTGGCCTAAGCCTGCCCAGGAAAGTGCGATTTGGTAATCTGGGCAGCTCGTCATGACTTTAATAGTGTTGACAGGGAACAAAACATCAGTACTTCCTTTATAGCTAACACCTTTGAAAAGACTATGCTGTGTTGCAGTGCATATCGCGGTTGCATTTGACCAAATTTGAACAGTTAGATTCGTAGAATGAAACTTCATTTTTTGCTTACTCCTACAGTGTTCACCTGACCAAGCCGAAACCTGGTGAACAACAAGACTATGTCTATTCTTTCAAGGTTACAGTTCACCAAATCTTTACAGAGTTATTTCTGTGTAAACACACCGTACAACCGGCTGCGTCGAAGACAGATTACTGTCTCTAAGACAGATCGCGGAAAACGTTTCATAAAAAAGGTAGGTGAAGTTTTTTTGTTTGTATAAATCGAGAAGGCAATCTGTTGACTTTTGCTGCTATTGGAGAAAAAACTAAATGCCTGGAGATACCGCAGCAAAATTCTGACTATATTTCAAAGCCAGATAAGGCTTTTCCAGTTCGTTGAAAAATATTTTCATCGAAAATTTTATGAATTTTTGTTTTCGGCGTCAAGTGTACGTCTACGCAACAAAATATGTTACATACACTTACTCATGCTAAAACTACGATTATTCAGCAGCATTTCTGCCAAATTGGATCGCATAACTCGGTTAAATAAACAAACTACGCCCCACTAAAGACACCAGGTGTCAAAAAAATGCTGTCTCTAACTACAGATTGTTTTGTATACGACTGTCCACAAACACAGATCAGAGATTTCGAAGGCTAACATTGATGACAGATCAGAATTTCGGTTACAATTTCAATAAAGACGAATTCTGGATGACTTAACACCGGCAACTTCGGTGGAAGCTATTTAATGCCAGCTCCAGGGCATTACTTGTTATAATGCTGCAACTGAGTAACATAGAGGCTGCTCTATAATCATTTATATTTCCTGTCAACACACAAATTGTGCAATCAGTAGAAGCCTCCGTGGTGTAGTGGTTATGCTACTTGCCTTGTAAACCAGGATTCCCGGGATCGATCCCGGGCTTCTCCAGATTTTCGGATGTGTCTTTAAACCGAGGTCCCGTCTCCTTAGGTAACCTTAGCTGTTAGTGGGACGTACAACTCTCTCTTTCTCTATCACTCTCTTGTGCAATCAGTAAACATCTGAAGCGTTATTTGTTTAATTTTCTTCTGTCTGTACCTGTTCTTTCCTAGATGTCACGAATCAGCGATTTCTGTGTTGTAATTAGTTAGGAATTCGATATTGAAAGTAAACAGCTGACGTTCGTGCGAATATCTGGTTGTGCCATTTTTTCCCAACAGACGCCATGTATTTTTATTGCTCGGACAAGGTTGCACAATGCAATAATGAACCTTAAATAGGTCGTTATGCAAATGGTGCAGAGGCGACTATGTACAACAAGATGGAACGTGCGTCTGTATTAACCAATTCAGTACCAGAAACCCCTAAAGAGGTACCTTTGCAAACAGTGCAGGCCCAGATCAGACACTTCAGAATGCGGTAATGCGGCGTCTGATCAGGACCTACAATGTTTGTAACCGGCCCCGATAGCTCAGTTGGTAGAGTGTCCACTCGGGGGAACGGGAGGTCACGGGTACGATCCCGGGCCGCGACATACCAAAGTCGTTAAAAATGGTACTAGCTGCTCCTCGCTTGGCACTCAGATTTACGGGGTAGGGCTAGGACCGGTCGACCCAGTGTCAGGATAATGTGACTGGGTGTGGTATCATGTAATGTGTCTGGGACATGATACTTCAGTGAGGCAGCACTATAAAAGTGAGCATTGAGCTCCCTGTCGCAACCAGACACCGTCGTGATATGACTGAAAAATTGTTGAAAGCGACGTTAAACCCGAATTCACACACACACATACACTGTTTGTAAAAAGCTGAATCATTTTCTGAGTAAATTATAAGAAAACACACCCCGACACCCCTAAATATCGAAATGGACTCCTGCCATATATAAGGTGGAAGATTCCATTTGGTACAAAAAGGGTTAACTTTAATTAACTCGGCGCCACTTGTGGGTTATATTGTATTTATATAGGCGTGTTTTCTTTATATCCACACTTTCGGCCGAGCCTTTAAACCGAATGACTTTAGCTGTTGGTGGAACACACACACACACGCATGCACGCACGCACGTGCAAGTGCCCCTGCCCATCGGGGCTCGAAGAAATAAATGGGCTGCATAATGCTTCCACGCAGAGCTGAAACCGACCGCACACGAGTACTGGTAAACCGCTTTGAGGATCTTAGACTGCCCAGGCAAAGCGGTGCAAATCGGACCGTCCATGCTTATAAACCAAATTGGTTTCATTGGGCGACAGGACTTGAGATGTCATTTCATCTCGAGGTCGGGTAAAAGTCCCACAAGACTGGAAGCAAAGTCTCCAAAATGACCTATACCTCAAATCAAACAAACAAAAACATATTACTATCATCATGTTTAATAATACTAAGGAAGTTTTTCCATTCAAACACGGATCAACTTGTAGAGTTTACTTTTTCATTTTAGTGAAGCGAAAAACAAAAGTCCTAATGCCAAATATAGAGGAAAGTGGTACATTATTTGATTCAGCCACACTAACGTGTAGCACTTCCCTTAACGAGGGCTAAACTATAGGGAGCTTACCACTAAATATTTCCCATAGGCTACAATAGTAACCTTTTACATGCTCCCACAAAAACTACACATGCAAAACTTTTCAAACCTTACTTATTTATAGAGCCATCCTAGCTCACCAAGTTGATGAGAAAAAAATCCATATTTTGCCGTCTCCTTTTCAAGTTATGGTCCGCCATGTTTGTTTACATGCAGATTCGCAGTGAATACAAGCCGGCTTTTTAACAGAGAGGTGACAATATAAAATCAGCCACAAATTCTTTGAGCTTGCAGATATAATTATAAAGCGCACATCGTTTTATTTCCTTATAACTATCCTTTTCTCACATTGAAATGAAACATGGGATATTTATCCAATGGAAGCCTGTCTGGTATTTAGACTGCAACTAAAAGCTCTGTCCCAAAGTGATAAAACCCGGTACCTCCAGTATTTAGTGCAAAGCTACCTATACTGCAAAGCTACACAAACAGATCACATTACGATAACACAGCGTGTGATATAGTGCTTTCTTTCATACCTCCAAAACGGTATATTCTGGTGAAAAAGTGTGATGTTTTTCTTTTCTATACTCCAAACATAATGTTGAGGGTGCTCGTGAGGACTGTTGCATTGAGAGAGTATGACGAGAACCCAAAACCTATGTCTTTAAACAGAATAAGAAAAATAATGTGCCCCCCTGTAAACAAAGGTTTTCTCTATATAAGCAAGTTGTAGAGGGGTGTTCATTACACGGACTTGAGAACCACAACATCAGTGTTACTCAGATTATGGCTCTTGTCTTGTACGGAAATATAACCTACAAGCGGCGCCGAGTAAACTAAAGTTAACCCTTTTTGACCCAAATAGAATCTTCCACCTTATATATGGCAGGAGTCCATTTCGTTATTTAGGGTTGTCAGGCTGTGTTCTCTTCAGAATTTATTCAGAAAATGCTTCAGCTTTTTACAAACAGTGTAGGCCCTGATCAGACGCCGCATTACTGCATTCTGAAGTGTCTGATCTGGGCCTGCACAGTTTACAAAGGCACCTCTTTAGGGGTTTCTGGTACTGAATTGGTTAACACAGACGCATGTACCATCTTGCTGTACATGGTCGCCTCTGCACCGTTTGCATTCTGAAGTGTCTGATCTGGGCCTGCACTGTTTGCAAAGGTACCTCTTTAGGGGTTTCTGGTACTGAATTGGTTAATACAGACGCACGTACCATCTTGTTGTTCATGGTCGCCTCTGCACCCTTTGCATAACGACTTATTTAATGTTCATTATTGCATTGTGCAAATTGTTCGTGCAATAAAAATACATGGCGTTTGATGGTAAAAAAATGGCACAACCAGTTATTCGCACGAACGTCAGCTGTTTACTTTCAATATCGAATTCCTAACTAATTACAACACAGAGTGTCGCCCCCGCCCATAGGGGCTTGAAGAAATATATGGGCTGCATGATGCTTCAACGCAGAGGTGAATCCGGCCCGCGCACTAGTACTGGTAAACCGCTTAGAGGATCTAAGCCTGTCCAGGAACCGCGGTGCGAGGCGGACCGTCCATGTTAATTAACCCTATTGGTTTCATTGGACGACAGGGCTTGAGATGTCATTTCATCGCAATGTCGGGTAAAAGGCCCACAAAATTTGGAGCAACGTCTCCAAAATGACCGTTACAGTGTTGACGGGGACGTTACAAACAAAGAAATTACAACACAGAAATCGCTGAGCCGTGTGACATCTAGGAAAAAAAAGTACAGGCAGAAAAAATTAAACAAATAACGCCTCAGATGTTTACTGATTGCACAAGAGTGAGAGAGAAAGAGAGAGAGAGAGTTGTACGTCTCACTAACAGCTAAGGTCACCTAAGGAGACGGGACCTCGGTTTCAAGACACATCCGAAAATCTGGAAAGCCCGGGATCGATCCCGCGAATCCTGGTTTACAAGGCAAGTAGCATAACCACTACACCACGGAGGCTTCTACTGATTGCACAATTTATGTGTTGACAGGAAATATAAATGATTGTAGAGCAGCCTCAATGTCACTCAATTGCAGCATTATTACAATTAATGCCCTGGAGCTAGCATGAAATAGTTCCACCGAAGTTGCCGGTGTTAAGTCATCCAGAATTCGTCTTTATTGAAGATGTAACCGAAATTCTGATCTGTCATCAATGTTAGCCTTCGAAATCTCTGATCTGTGTTTGTGGACAGTCGTATAAAAACAATCTGTAGTTAGAGACAGCATTTTTTGGACACCTGATCTCTTTCGGGGAGCGTAGTTTGTTTATTTAACCGAGTTATACGGTCAAATTTGGCAGAAATGCTGCTGAATAAACGTAGTTTTAGCATGAGTAAGTGAATGTAACATATTTTGTTCCGTAGACATACACTTGACGCCGAAAACAAAAATTCATAAAATTTTCGATGAAAATATTTTTCAACGAACTGGAAAAGCCTTATCAGGCTTTGAAATATAGTCAGAATTTTGCTGCGGTATCTCCAGGCATTTAGTTTCTTCTCCAATAGCAGCATAAGTCAACAGATCGCCTTCTCGATTTATACAAACCAAAAAACTTCACCTACCCTTTCTATGAAACGTTTTCCGCGATCTGTCTTAGAGACAGTAATCTGTCTTCGACGCAGCCGGTTGTACGGTGTGGTAAAGATTCTTTGAAATTACCTATTTTTTTTTTTTTTTTTTTTTTTTTGCCTTTACGAACACATGCCTATTCAAATACATTGTAAACTTTACCACCAAAAGAAAAAACACGGAAATTTGAAGATGAAAAATTGCGATATTTTTACTATTTCTGCTCAAATATATAGATTGTAGGTGCTCGTTAGAATCGCCTCATCGAGGCGGTTCTAACGAGTACCCCAAATCTATTTTTCAGAGCAGAAATAAGAAAAATTAGGTTACACCCCTTTTAACCCCCGTTTTACTATATAAAAGTGGGGTTCAAGGGGTCAAACTTATACAGGCGTGTTTTCGGGATGGTTTGAGTTTAACGTCCCATCAACAGCTATGGTCATACGGAGACGGGACCTCGGTTTAAAGACTCATCCGAAAGTCTGGAGAAGCCCGGGATCTAACACACGAGCCCTGGTTTGCGAGGCGAGTAGCTTAACCAATACACTACAAAAGCTTCTCCGAGACTGTGCATATTCTGGCAAGGTTACACTTCACCCATTTCATTACGATAACACATCCGTGAGACATAGTGCATTTTTTCACAGCCCACTTTACTGATGAAAATCCAAGACATTTTTCTTATTTATACCTTAAACATAGTTTGTGGGTGCTCGTTAGAACCGCCACTTTTTGGAGCCTCATTGAGGCGGTTCTAACGAGTACCCACAACCTATGTCTTGGAGCAGAAATAAGAAAAATAACGTATACCCCAGTTAACCTCAGTTTACTCTATATAAAGTGGGGTTAAGAGGGGTGTTCATTCCATGGACTTGTTCACGTGATGTTTAACAGAGTTATCCGTCTGTAAAGATTATTAGAAATGACCTAATTTCTTGCTAATAATTATTTCTCCTTCAGTTTTCATTGGATCAAGCTTAAGTACGATTATGACGAGAAGCAGGGCATGTCTGGTTGAGGTTTCATTTTACCGAAGTTTAAGAAAGTGATTACTGTATAAGATTCCTAGTAATCGCATCAAATGCAACTGAAGCTTGGTAGATATTGAAGTGAGGTGTTATTGAACATGACGTAGCACATGGAATACTAAAGTCTCGACGTGAATCTTAAACAAGGCAGTTTCTAGCAATGTAATGTTCTTAAACATTCGTGAGTCTTTGTTTCCCTGAGAAATCAGAATATCAAATATTGTACGAGTAATTTGAATCATCAGACTGTCAAATCTTTAAGAAGCCTCCGTGGTGTAGTGGATATGCTACTCGCCTTGTAAACCAGGGGTCGCAAGAACGATCCCGGGCGTCTCCAGACTTTCGAATGAGTCTTTGAACCGAGGTTAAGTCTCCGTATGACCTGAGCGGTTGTGGAGACGCGTTTTGCCTTGGTGCATAGCTTAAACATAAAAAGAGATGTTGCCTATCTTAACCCTTACCCACTCAGATATACCCCCCCCAGTTTTGGCGCCAGCTAAAATCTGCATTACAAGCCCCGGATAGCTCACGGCCGAAAAGAATTGGGGGTATGGCCCAGCCGGCCACTGAAAAGGTTCCATTTGAAAGGCTACTGCCAAGTGAACATCCCTGCCGATTTTGATGTAAAACAAACCAATTACATTGTATTATGAAATAATGGCTATATGAAGTTGCTATCCTAGGCAACACTGTGAAAATCAGCAAAATTCACAAAGCCCCCGATAGGAATGGGTTAATGAATAAGATCGAAACTGATCAAAACCATGTTTTTTTTTTTTTGTTGTTTTTTTTTGTTTTTTTTTTCATCATTTTATTGTCAAATATGATATTTTATACGTAATTAATGCATTTTAGAGAAAAAAAAAATTGTTTCAAGATTCCAGTAAACCCTTTCCCACTCAGACACGCCGGTTTACGTGTCAGCAGGCTGAATCACCCCTATTTTGGAGCCCCAGAACCACCTAAAATCTGCATTACCCACCCCTGGACAGAGCTATGTTTGCATTAGGAAAAGTTGTCCTAAAAATGACCCGTTTTTTCGCGCTGCTTCCCACTAAAAATATACCTATGGGGGTGGGGGAGGGGGTTGAAGGGGGTGGTAGCCGAAAAAAATGGGGGTATGTCCCAGCCGGCCGCTGAAATGAACCCTGAGTATATCTGGGGTCAAAAATACCTCGAAATTGACACTGGCAAAACATGCTGCCGGCAATGAAAATCGCCAGTTCCAACCCCTTTAATTGTTGCCTTGACAGCAGTGTGAAGATAAAGATTCGGTTCAAAATATAGTGAAGTCACACTTTTGACAACTTTGAGATGCCCCTTTGTTACCATGGCAACAATGATTTAGTATAAAAAGGTTCCATTTGAAAGGACACTGCCCAGTGAATATTCCTGTCTGGTTTGGTGTATTGCAGGCCATACGTTATGAAATAATGGCTATATGAAGTTGCTGTCCTAAACAAAGTCAGCAAAGTTCACAAAGTCCCCAAGTGTGAATGGGTTAAAACTATTCCGAAAATTACATTGAATTTCTCAGACGTTAAGATCATATGGTTATGTGTTCCAGTGATAAATTGTACAGACAAAGCACATTTTGCAGAATATTCTGCCATGGTTAAAGTAGTATCGCTGTCATAGTACTAACCTACAACTGCAGTTCAACATGGGTGTGCCTTCTAAATAATTCTGATCGATATTTCAGAGGAACAACCTGAACAGCCGAAAACGAAAAGGGGCGGCAATAGCGTTTGTTTTTGTTGCGTCCAGTCTCCTGGTGAAAGTGTCCGTAAGTATTAACGTTTCAACTACTACTTGTAGTAGTAGTATACTACAAGTAGTATGAAAAGAAACAGTAGTAACAGTAGTAGTAGTAGCAGCAGTAGCAGCAGCAGTACCAGTGGTAGTGGTCACCGTGGTAGTTGTAGTAGTAGTAGTAGTAGTAGTAGTAGTAGTAGTAGTAATAGTAGTAGTAGTATCAGCAGCAGTTCTAATAGTAGTAGTAGCAGTTGTGATTGTAGTATTATCAACAGAAGCAGAAACATTGCTTTAAATATTGTATGAAAACATGTAAATTCTCCATTCATGTTTAAAATGGTCACAAAATTAACTCTTACGTCAAAAGAACACCGAATTTGAACAATACGGTACAATCTTAATTTGACTACACAATACAAACTCAATATATGAACTACATCCCAACGCAGTTAAAACACAATAAAAAACACATTTTCACAATTTGAAGTGCATCATTACAACTGAATTTGAATAACTTCATACAAACCGAATTCGAACTACACTACACATACCGAATTTTGACTTCATAATACATAATGAATTTGATATGCACATTACAAACTGAATTTGCACTACACAATTCAAACTGAATTTGAACTTCACAAAACAAACCTTTAAAATACACCATACAAACCAAAATTTAAACTACACCATACAAACTGAATTAACTACACAATGCAAACTGAATATGAACTACAAGGGATTTTCGAAAAGAATTGCTTATTTCTATCTGGAGACTTCAAATTTCAAGTTAGCCCAAAAGTGCTCATTCCATGCTCTTGAAGTACTCCCCGTGGCTAGAAATGCAATGTTTCAGCCGATGTATCCACTTCTTAAAGGCGCGGTACGCTGATTTGGGCACAGTAGTAAGGTACTAATGAATGGCAGATCCAAGTGCCTGTCGGGACTGGTATTTCAACCCAGCAAGGAACAATTTCGGAAACAAAAAGAAATCACATGGGGCAAGGTCTGGGGAATATACTACGGGGGTGAGACAAAACAGTTACTTTTTCTTTCTTCAAAAACGCCGTAACTATCGCAGTCGTATGAGCGGTTGCATTGCCATGTAGAAGACGGCCATGTTTAAATACAGTGGTAGGGCGTCGTTTCTGAAAATACTTTTTCAGTTTCTTCAGTACTACCTCTTTGTAGTACTTTCCGGTGTAGCGTTTAGAAGCCTTAGTCGTGTAGTGGTTACGCTACTCGCCTTGTAAACCAGGGATCGCAGGATCGATCGCGGGCTTCTCCAGACTTTCGGATGAGTCTTTAAACCGAGGTCCCGTCTCCGTATGACCTTAGCTGTTGGTGGGACAAACTCAAACACTCACTCACTCCGGTGATGCGTTTGCCCTTTTTCACCGGTACTTTTATTGCGACTCCTTCACCAGAGAAGAAGGTTGCATACAAAACTTTCTTTGTACTCAAAGAACGTTTGGCAAATTATTGGGCGTTTGCTATTTTTAGTTACCCAGATCTCTGACGGGCTAAAATTAATGGAGCTAGGTTTCATCACCTGTGACGACATTGGCAAACTGCTTTTTGTCATATTTTGGAAACATTTGAAGCCGCTTTTTGGCCACTTTAACCCGTTGCCTCTTTCTCGTCAGTCAACAGATGTGGCACCTATCTAGCGGAAATCTTTCTGACTTTCAAATGCTTCTTCAAAATAAGGTGCACCGTTGATAGTGATATGCCTACCTTTCGTGCAATATCACGAACTGTAAATCTGGCATCTCCTTAAATGGTTTCCTTTATTTTGGAAACGATTTTACGAAATGCAGATTTTGGCCTGCCTGATTTCGGTGCATTTTTGATGGACTCTACACCAGACTCAAATTTCTTTTTCCACCGCTGAACTGTGTCATAAGACACACAAGAAGGTCCAAAATCAGTAGAAATTTCAGTCATCAGCTTCTTCGAAGAACAACCAAGTTTTGAGCAAGCTTTGATGTAAGCTCGTATTTCAATGTTTTAGTCGAAGTCTACCAACCATTTTTACTGCAGTGGTCAATGACTGCGTGTATTCAAATGGCAATTTTTATGTCTAACATGCACATTTATACACCCTTGTGTAGATATTGAATAGTCCTATACGCGTATGTATTCGTTTTGAATGCCCAACGTGGATATCGAGCTAGAGGACAATAAGCAATTCTTTTCGAACATCCCTCGTACACACCACATGTCGAATTTAAACTGCACAACACAAACTGAATTTGAAATACACAACACATATTGAAAATGATCCTACAAACATGTAATACAAGTTGAATTTGAACTATAGAATTTAAACTGAATTTGAACTACACAATACAAACTGAATTTGAAATACACAATGCAACTTATTTTGAAAATCACAACACATATCGAATTTGAAATACACAATTCATACCGAATTTGAAGTACAAAATACAAGCTGAATTAGAATTACACGGCACATACGGAATTAGCACTACACAAAAAATACCGAATACATACCAAATTTGAACTACACAATACACACCAAATTAGAATTACGCAATACAGGTTGTCTTTCAAGACATTAAAATTGCGAATTCTTCATCACCTCAGGTTTATTAGTAAGTTCAATGAACAACTTGTAAACCCACTTCATATAGAGGAAGGTCGAGGTTTACAATGGCATCTTTCTTCTCAGAAAGCATAGTTTGTTCTAACGAGCTCCAAAACTGTGCGTTTGAAGCAGAAATGAGAAAAAAATAATAACACGATTTTTGTACGGCAGGGCTTGCGATATCATTTCAATCCCTAGTAAAATTCTCACAAAATAGACAACAACGTCTTCAAAATGACCTAAATAGTGTTGAAGGGTATGTAAAATCTCAGCTAAAACAAACCAACCAAAACAAGAACCATCACGAAAACACGCTTATATAATTCTGACCCCCTTCAACCCCACTTTTATATAGTAAAACTGGGGCTTACACGGATAAACCTTATTTTCTTATTTCTGCTCTAAAATATAGGTTGTGGGTACTCGTTAGAACCGCCTCGATGAGGCGGTTCTAACCAGTACCCGCAACCTGTATTTTGAGCACAAATAAGAAAATAAAAAAAAATCATCTTAAAATGTTCGTTTTTTCGGCGGTAAATATTACAATGTATTTGTATAGGCGTGTTTTCAGGTTTGAAATACTGTATACAGCCTAAGGTTTCACTAGGATTTTCAAACAAAGCACTGGCAGCACTGGTGGGTCGATAATCGATGAAAATAGGCTTTCCCACATGCGGCTAAAAATGGCGAAGATTAGCCTGCAAATCCGCGTAGACTGATCAGTGCCTTTATGTTCGCTGCTTGGATATGCTTACTAGGTCTAGCCTACACACAACTAAGACTCTAAGGGGTGTATGTGTATATGGGCGACGTGTGTGTCTGTGTGTGTGTATGAGGGTATGGGGGGGGGGGGGGGAGTCGTTGACTTAGTAGGTCGATTTTAGTTTAGGAAGACCTCGAAGTGTTTTCTTGCGATGCCATTACGAAAACACGCCTTATCAAAAATACTGACTTTTTTCCACCAAAAATGAAAAATGACATAAAATATTCTGATAGATCTACATGCATTTTCCATATTTTTGCTCAAAACATAGATTGTGGGACATAGATTGTGTACGTTTTTCAGCAGAAATAAAAAAAATGTATTCTCTTGTAAACCCCAGTTTTACTTATAAAAGTGGGGTTTAAGGGGGTCAAAACTATAAAGGCGTGTTTTCGGGATGGACCCTGAGGGGCTTCTTTGACTAAGAAGGACGTGTTACAGTGCTTAGTGTCCACACAGTGCTATATATCAAAAAGTCTTCAGGATATAAGGCAAACTCACTGGTCCATGAAATAAGGGAAATGGTCACCTGCATTTATTTTAGGTCAAATATCGGGTCATACTGACTAATAATACCAAAGTATGGTGTTCATATATCAAAAAGTCTTCAGGATATATGGCAAAATCACAGGACCATGTATTATAGGTCATGGTGACCTACGTTTATTTTGAGATCAAATATCGGGTCATACTGTCTGTTAATTGTTCATACATCAAAAAGTCTTTAAGATATAAGGCAAAACCACTGGACATTGGAATAGGCCCAAGATATGAGGCAAAACCACTGGACATTGGACTTGGCCCAGATTTAAATTTATCCCGATGAGAGCCCGAATCCACCTCCGGTAATGCGTTATAGGTCACTTTTGTCTGATCAAGACGTAATCCATTACGAAAACACCCCTATAAAAATACATTGTAAATTTTATCACCGAAAAATGAAAATTTTCAGATGAAAAAATGTGATATTTTTTCTTATTTCTGCTAAAAAACATAGATTGTGGGTACTCGTTAGAACCGCCTCGCTTGATATTTTTCTTATTTCTGCTCAAAACATAGATTGTGGATACTCGTTAGAACCGCATCAGCGAGGCGGTTCTAACGAGTACCCACAATCTATGCTGAGGCGGTTCTAACGAGTATCCACAATCTATGTTTTGAGCAGAAATAAGAAAAATATCAAGCGAGGCGGTTCTAACGAGTACCCACAATCTATGTTTTTTTAGCAGAAATAAGAAAAATAATTTTATACCCCAACAAACCCCAGTTTTACTTTACAAATGTGGGGTTCAAGGGGGTCAAAGTTATATAGGCGTGTTTTCGTGATGCATTGTAATATTTTCTAAATATGAACAAAAAGCAACGTTTATTGCTCATGGACAATAAGCGTTGTGTGGAAGCGGCATTACAATGCCTATTTTAGTCTTGCCTAGTCGGAGACATTCAGTTGTTTTCTTGCGATGCGGTTAAATTCAGTCGCATGGTCACACTTACCATTTCAGCGCCGCCTGATCCACCAATCAAAATTGAGCTCAAAGACCTGCAGCCAAATGAGGTAACGGTCTGCTGGAAGCCACCGGCAGCTTATGCAGCGTCACGTATAGACAGATACTTGATCTATCTCCGGCCATCAGACAAACCTCGTGACTGGAAGAGGGTAGGCAAGACCAAAACTGACATCACTCAGCACCAAGTCCAGCTGCTTGAACCGGACAAGAGATACGTGTTGGGCGTGGCTTCCAGAAATAAAGGTGGAGAAAGCCCCATCATCGAAACCAAACCTTTCCTTTTAAGAAAGCAGACAGGTACGTGTAAATATAAATCCGCAAATGTGTTGTAGATGCCTTTCGTTATTGTAGCATGTCGTTAACCTTTGATGCTCTGAAAACCCAACCTTTCGCATTATGGGTAATAACCTGAGTTTTGCTAGCTTCTGGGCATTACGAAAACACGCCTATACAAATACATAGCGAATTCTAGCGCCGAAAGAATGCAAATTTTAAGACGAAAACTTGTGATATTTTTCTCATTTCTGCTCAAAATATAGATTGTGGATACACGTTAGAACCGCCTCGATTAGGCGGTTCTAACGAGTACCCGCAATCTATATTTTAGAGCAGAACCAGTGCTTCAGCTGAAGTGCTCGACCCGCCGGATGCTTTTAGCTTTATGAGTGTTACCATATATGGGTATGGCGACCATTTTGGTCATGTGACCTGGACCTAAAACGGTTCCCCCAATCAATGCGCCTTATCGTAAGAAGCAAAAATATATCTTATACTTTAGTACTGTATTCTGAATAGTTTGCAAGATAAAATGCATTCTCACTTTTCCAATACAAAAGCATATGTGTCAAAGTTTGAGCTAGGCACAAAGAAGGTCAAGGTCAACCCAGGGTCACCATTTTAGCAATTTATGATGGGCCTACGTCCCAGATGCTATTTATCAAGTTTCGTGGAAATCTGCCCAGTGGTTCTGGAGAAGACTATTTTTGAAGGGTTTTTACCATATATGGCTTGGCGGCCATTTTGGTCATGTGACCGGGACCCCATGAGCAAATTTTGGTTTCCCCCATCCCATAGAGGCTCCATATGAAATTTGACTTCAATCGGCCCAACGGTTTCCGAGGAGAAGCAGTTCGAAAATTTTCACATTTTTCGCCTCGGCGAGGCTATACTAAATGGAATGTAATATTTTTCAAATTCATTGGTTAGATCTCATTGATATCTATCAGTATGCCAATAATTGTTTAAATAATCCAAGCGGTTAAGTCACTATCACCAATTTTCACAAAAAGGTTACGGACGGACAGACAGACAGACCATATATGGCTTGGCGGCCATTTTGGTCATGTGACCTGGACCCCATGAGCAAATTTTGGTTTTCCCCATCCAATAGAGGCTCCTTATGAAATTTGACTTCAATCGGCCCAACGGTTTCCGAGGAGAAGCAGTTCGAAAATTTTCACATTTTCGCCTCGGCGACGCTATACTAAATGGAATGTAATATTTCGCAAGTTCATTGGTTAGATCTCATTGATATCTATCAGTATGCCAAAATTGTTTAAATATTCCAAGCGGTTAAATCACTATCACCAATTTTCACAAACGGGTTACGGACGGACAGACAGACTGTCAGGCTGACAGAATGACCGAATGACCGAATGACAGAATGACACGGTGATTTTATGGCACTCTTAGAAAATCAACCGACTTCAGTCGGTCGCTTTTTCTGCGGGTCGTGCAAATAAGAAAAATAATGTTTACCCCTGTAAACCCCAGTTTTAGTATATAAAAGTGGGTTTCAAGGGGGTCGAAATTATATAGGCGTGTTTTCATGATGTACATGTAACCCTTTTTGTCGCGCCCGTTCTCGGCATGGCGCGATATACGAGTCCTATTTTCTGTCCGTTTGTCCGACCGGCTCTTTGTCAAGCCGTCAACAGCGGCCACCCCAGCGTTCACTAATGGTCAATTTCATTTCTCGAGAACTACAATAGCTTCATTACACTTTGTACTGATACTTGGGAAAAATGGCTAATTTTAAGCAAGAATCAATGCTTGACCTGGACCTTGTTTTAATGGTTCGGTGATTGCACCCCAACATGCGCGACATAGCCTTCGGCGGAATTCTTGTATTATAAATACGTAAATATTTTGCATCATTGCCAGTACTTTGAACCTAAAATAGGCATTGAAAAAGCGCATGCATGGCAAATTTCTCGCGTGACGCCAGCATTATTAGACGCCATCGAATGCAACGCCACCTAATGATAATATTCCGAAGGCATCCGAGTAACCGTCCAGTATCAAGTTGGTGTGCTAGGGTCAGTTGTTCAAAACTAATGACGTCGTTAGTTTACATATCGTTAAGACGTTGACTACTAAATGCCGGCCGTCGGATGCGCGTCTGACTGGTGATGAAGAGGGCGCGGGTTCGATACATGCCGGGGTCACCAACATTTTTCGTGAAGATTGATCAAGAAATCTTTCCTACGGTCATTCTGTCCCTGCCGCTGATTCAAGAAGGGCAGTTGTCAGTTTCTGGCGAAAGAATGTGTACTGTACTGGTTAACCGCTTACGTATAAGCATGTCAAGGAAAAGTGTGGATAAGTAAACTGACCGGATAAAATGACCTAAAATAGTGTTGACTGGGCCATTAAACTCCAATACAAACAAATTGACTACTAAATATGGCAGATATACAAACATTTTTGCAGAAAAACATGTGAACGCTGTTCTCATTTTTTTCTTTTACAAATTCAAAAGCTGCTCTAATTTTTTCAGCAAACATAATACTATATTACATGTGGTACGTACTAGAATAATTAACCTTTTCACCACTAGCGAGCTCGTTCAGCTAACGATGCTTTGACCAACTGGTCCCTGATATCGAGTGGTATCAGGACAATCTTTACTCGGACTTATATCTATATCACGCCTACGGAACGATAGAATGCGTAACCATTGGTTAAGAACGTGAAGCAATTAGAGCGACATCCGGTTAGGAATTAGATCGCTAAAAAAGGTAAAGAAACTGTGCAGTTTCTGTGTTTCATAAGTTATATAATTTTTACGAGGAAGTTATTTAAAAAACGGGGAATTACATTCAGGAGCCCATTGATATCGGCATCTTTGAAGTAAATACCAAATCCCGTACTTCACACATTTTGGCTAAATTTAGTTTCTCCTGCTGAAGGTGAACTCAAGCCTTATAAAACGAGTGGTTTTTCGAGGTGTTTTTTGCCTTTTATTTATTACTGCGCTTTGCTACAAGTTCAGCGTATTAACATGCACACACAATAAACATATATGGTTATATGTGTTGTGGATATTTTGCTTGTCAATGCAGCACTAGCGAGAAATCACCACGGAAAAGGTCGAAAATGGTTGGTTACGCATTAGATCTATAGAAATGATAACAAAACTTGCAACTATAAAGCGGATCTGTTTTCATCTCCACGGCCCCAGAATCACCCGCACCTTGTTCTACGGAACCATTTTTAGCCAACCTGATAAGCAGTGCGCTATTGATTCGATAATGACATAGTATTTTATGGAAACATTTTCAGTCTCCAGAATCATAGTACCGAATGATTTTCACTGACTTTTACGCTGTGTTTGTTTTATCAATGGTCCGGTAATTGACTGAAATGAAATTAAACAGGTTTTGGAGTTTTAATTTCTGCGAAGAACTCCTCATCTGCCAAAATTTGCTGGTTAAGCATTATATCGTCTGGTTAAGCATTCGATAGCCAGAGGGGAGAAAATCTCACCAGTTGCTGCCTAAGTAAATGCCAGCAGCTTACTACAATAAAAGGTGGTCTACATATGATTTCTAAATTATGTTAAAATCACCAGAGAAAGAAAGCCGTGATGAACAATACTTTTCTGGACAAGACCATTAAATGTCTGGGTATCATGCTTATCTGACCGAATGACGCACAGATTCATAAATAAGAGGTCATTACTTGCTTTTGTAGAAAACAAAATGGCCAGCTTACGCTTTTTAATGGCGGTTAAATCTATATCGTGTTTCTATGGTCAAGCATTAGAGAGCCAGGTTGAGCATAAGACACTCATGATTATAAACTTGGTGCTTATAAAAAGTAGAAGTAAAGCAATGATCAGGAATCAATACCAGCTGGCTATCCAAAATGCGATACATACAATCAGTGACAAACAATAACATAAATAAACCGCCAGAGAAGAACCACCTTGTAACAGTCAGTGAAAAGAATTCCACTGGGAATTGTTTGTCAATCGACCCAAAGGTGCTCAGAAGAAAAGCTGTTCTATGCTTAAGTGCACGTGAATATCACTGACTTGTCGGGAAAACTATTAGAATGAAAATAGTCGCAGTGAGGTCAGAGTGTTGTGAAAAACTAAAGAGGGTTATCTTTGAAACATAGGATGGGCTTGGCAAAGAGTGTAGACCCTGATCAGACGCTGCAGAATCCGGCGTCTGGTGAAGATCTATTTGATTGGACACTGGAATTTAAGAGATTAATGAAACAGTTTAAGACTATTTCTCCTACCTACACTCGGAGGCAATAGACCCACCAGTCCTTTGTTGTTGTTTTTTTTTTAAATCACATTATATTTTGTGCAGAAATGAGAAAAATATCACAATTTTTCATCTTAAAATTTTCGTTTTTTTGGCGATAAAGGTTACATTGTATTTGTATAGGCGTGTTTTCGTAATGATTATTCAAAGAAACAAAATGATGCGGAGAAAACAAATGTCTACAACCTTTTTAGTACTAAATACAATATTATCAACAGTCGGTCGATAGTGAACAAAAAAACTGGACTTTTGGCTTAATGTAAACTGCATAATCACTGCCTAGATACATCCGTGAGAAAATATTGCTCCATATTCAAAACGGTTTCAAAAGTTCCTCATATCTAAACATGATACTGCAGATGGAAGAAAATATTATAACTTGTATGTTCTATCAATTTATTATATCTATATTTTTTCCTCATATCTAAAAATGACACTGCCGATGAAACAAAATATTATAGCGTGTATGTTTTATTAAAAAGGAAGATTAGATCATGGAAGATTAGCTGAGGGCCTCGTGGAAGATTAGCTATTACATGTATTTTTGTATGTGATAAATGTTGCTACCCTCACTAAATAAAGTCCTTACTTACTTACTTACTGACCGACTGACTAACTGACTTACTTACTTACTTCTCACAATTTATTTAATGAACGCACCTGTCCTCCTGTTTACTTAAAATTTATAAATTTTACAAATGGATTCTAGTTCGTCTTGATTAACATGATTAAGAATACATGGTGTGTCATTCTTGCGCTGTTATTAATAAGAAGCTGGTTTTAGACAATATCTTTATCTTATCGTTTTGACATTTAGCATAGAACTCACGGGATCTCCGATCTGGGTTATCGTTCATGATACAGACATATATTTTGAGGGCATGCGCAGTCCCAGGAGTAGGATATTCCGGCTACCTATTTGCTTTGCCGAGGCGAGCTAAAACAAATACGCCTTTCTTTTGCGTTACTATGCCTTTTTTCGCATTACTACGCCTTTTGATTCGCGTAAAAACGCCTTTGATTCGCATCACTGCGCCTTTCTTTTGCGTTACTACGTCTTTCGTTTGCATTAGTATGCACTTTTTCGCGTTACTACGCCTTGTTTTTGCGTTACTACGCCTTTTTTGCGTAGCTTCGCCTTCTGATTGGCGTTACTGCGTCTTTTGTTTTGCGTTTCTACGCCTTTTTTGCGTTATTACGTCTTTTGTGTCACGTTACTACGCCTTCACGGTATTTTATTTTCTCCTACATAAGCCAAATAGGCTTTCGTATCTGCAGTGTTAACGATCCTACCCTTAGCCTTTCACGCCTGAGTTTCTTAAACGGGTTCTCTCCATTTTTTTATTTTGGGCAATTCTTGTTAATAGGAGATTCAGTCAAATTCATTTACAGGATGGCGAACAGCTTTCATTCTCGGATGAGACGGTTCATTAATGGCCGTCCCATCCGGATATAGATTTTTACGCCATTACAAAGCGTAAGCTGGCCATTTTGTTTTCTACAAAAGCAAGTAATGACCTCTTATTTATGAATCGGCGCGTCATTCGGTCAGATAAGCATAATACCCAGACATTTAATGGTCTTGTCCAGAAAAGTATTTTTCATCACAGCTTTCTTTCTCTGGTGATTTTAACACAATTTAGAAATCATATGTAGACCACCTTTTATTGTAGTAAGCTGCTGGCATTTACTTAGGCAGCAACTGGTTTGATTTTCTCCTCTGGTTATCGAATGCTCAACCAGACGATCTAATGCTTAACCAGCAAAATTTGGCAGATGAGGAGTTCTTCGCAGAAATTAAAACTCCAAAACCTGTTTTATTTCATTTCAGTCAATTACCGGACCATTGATAAAACAAACACAGCGTAAAAGTCAGTGAAAATCATTCGGTACTATGATTCTGGAGACTGAAAATGTTTCCATAAAATACTATGTCAGTATCGAATCAATAGCGCACTGCTTATCAGGTTGGCTAAAAATGGTTCCGTAGAACAAGGTGCGGATGATTCTGGGGCCGTGGAGATGAAAACAGATCCGCTTTATAGTTGCAAGTTTTGTTATCATTTCTATAGATCTAATGCGTAACCAACCATTTTCGACCTTTTCTGTGGTGATTTCTCGCTAGTGCTGCATTGACAAGCAAAATATCCACAACACATATAACCATACATGTTTATTGTGTGTGCATGTTAATACGCTGAACTTGTAGCAAAGCGCAGTAATAAATAAAAGGCAACAAACACCTCGAAAAACCACTCGTTTTCTAAGGCTTGAGTTCACCTTCAGCAGGAGAAACTAAATTTAGCCAAAATGTGTGAAGTACGGGATTTGGTATTTACTCCAAAGATGCCGATATCAATGGGCTCCTGAATGTAATTCCCCGTTTTTTAAATAACTTCCTCGTAAAAATTATATAACTTATGAAACACAGAAACTGCTCAGTTTCTTTACCTTTTTTAGCGATCTAATTCCTAACCGGATGTCGCTCTAATTGCTTCACGTTCTTAACCAATGGTTACGCATTCTATCGTTCCGTAGGCGTGTATATAATAGATAAGGTTTTTGTACATGCCTCTCTCAACAGTGCATCTTTAAGGAATATAAGAATCTATCATGACTGTTTATGTAGGATAGGGAAATCTCACCCAAGGGGTCTGAATTTCAACCAGGGACGAGGCTGCCTCGTCCCTGGTCGAAATTCAGACCCCGAAGGTGAGTTTTCCTTATCCTACATGAACAGTCATGATAGATTCTTATATTCTTTTTCCTAACGACGACTATGGACTCTCTTTGGAGCCGCCAATTAAGGCTATTTCGAAGAATACCACTTTCGAAAGGATTCGGACATGTACCCATTTGAGAAATAAATACAAAGTGTCGCGGCGACACCCTTGATATAAAGTGGAGCTGCGAAGAGTGTTCATTATGAGATTTTTATCCCCCGACCGAATAGGTTCGGGGGATATAGCGATCAGCCTGGCGTCCGTCCGTCCGTCCGTCCGTAGACGCAACCTTGTGATGGCCACAACTCCTATACCCTTTGAGATTCATTGATATTTCTTGGCACAATTGTTCACAAGGCTGAGACGGCGTGTCATGCGCAAGAACCAGAACTATGGATGCAATACTTTTTTAGTTATCTCCCCTTTTAATAAAATAGAGTGGCCACCTTGTGATGGCCATAACTCCAATACCCTTTAAGATATATTGATGATACCTGGCACAGTTGTTCACAAGGCCGAGACGGTGTGTCATGCACAAGAACCACAACTCTGGCTGCCATGGTTTTTGAGTTATCTCCCCTTCCAATAAAATAGAGTGGCCATCTTGTGATGGCCATAACTCCAATACCCTTTAAGATATATTGATGATACCTGGCACAGTTGTTCACAAGGCCGAGACGGTGTGTCATGCATAAGAACCACAACTCTGGCTGCCATGGTTTTTGAGTTATCTCCCCTTCCAATAAAATAGATTGGCCACCTTGTGATGGTCATAACTCCAATACCCTTTAAGATATATTGATGATACCTGGCACAGTTGTTCACAAGGCCGAGACGGTGTGTCATGCACAAGAACCACAGCTCTGGCTGCCATGGTTTTTGAGTTATCTCCCCTTCCAATAAAATAGAGTGACTACCTTGTGATGGCCAGAACTCCAACACCATTTAAGATATATTGATGATACTTGGCACAGTTGTTCACAAGGCCGAGACGGTGTGTCATGTTCAAGAACCACAACTCTGGATGCCATGATTTTTTAGTTATCTCCCCTTCCAATAATAAAGAATCACTGCCTTGTGATGGCAACATCTCCAATACTCTTTGAGATATATTGATGGTACTTGGTACAGTTGTACATGAGTTTAAGCAGGTGTGTCACATGCAAGAACCACAACTCTGGGTGCCCTGGTTTTTTAATTATCTCCCCTGACAATATAACCTTTTGATGGCCATAACTCCAATAACCTTTATGATATATTGATTGTACTTGGCACAATTGTATACAAGGTTGAGGCGGCGCTTCATGCCTAAGAACCACAATTCTGGGTGCTATGATAAATATTTTAGTTATTTACCCTTCCAATATAACAGTATGATCAGCTTGTGATCTCCAACAACCTTTGAGACATACTGACGGTACTTTGTACAGAAATGCATGAGAAATGCAGGTATGTCATGCGCAAGAACCACAGTTCTGAGTACCCTGTTTTTTTAGTTATCTCTCCTGAAGTATAATCTTGTGATGGCCATAACTGCAATACTTTTGTGATATATTGCTGGTTTAATTCTGGTGCACTTTCTATTGGTGAACACACTTATGAAGGCCATATTGGCTTTTGGTCGGGGGATTTGCCATCTCTTCCGATGGCTATTTTTTCAACTGCTATGATATTTATTGAGCCCTAACCCTTATCATACCAATCACAATAATTTTCATCTGCTTTGTTATCTGCTGTTACTGTAAAAGTCATGTTGCAATTATAGGTTATTGACTTTATATTGTGAAATATTCGGCACGAGTTCATATGGCGAAGGACGCACGAGCTTGCGAGTGCGTCTTCGCCATATGAACGAGTGCCGAATATTTCACAATATAAAGTCAATAACCTTTTTATTATATACCCAAACTTGGACACTGTGCCAGAATTCGGGATTGCCTGGTTTGAATCTCTGAACGTAAAATCAGATTAAATATCTTTAAGACATTTGAAATGGAAAATAATGGAGGTCGTTAAGTGTCTCCCTACACGTTGAAAAACCACGCCCAATGGCGCCAAAGTGAAGACGACGTTAACGTTGGTGGATGTGACGTCATTAAAAACATTGATGTTTTCCAACACAGGACGCCATTTTTTCCGAAGCGTCGGTTATATTTCTTTCAAAATACTCCTGAAATCATAGAAGAAAGTATTGAAAATCTAAAGAGATTGCTGGTAGGTCATATTTGACAGCATAAAATGCGGTTTATGCACTTTGTCAGAACCTATATTCATTTTGGTTTACGTTCTTTCGGTCCATACGCACGACAAGATGGCTGCCGATTTTAGTATCGAAATGGACAAATTTGAAAGTAGTTCTATTGTGAACGTGACTGCTTATCTACGGGCAATATGAACTTGACTACGGGCAATATGGAAAAATATTGACCGGTATCTTCTGTAGAAAGTAAACGGGACATTTTCTGGGTATATAATAAGCACAGTTGACGCCCTGGTAGCAGTCCGATCAGAGTCCACGCTGAATGCCTAAACGTATGGGCATTTGCAAGAGGTGCAGCAGATGACAGAAATAGGCAGCATTCTCAGATACAGTTTTCTTGACCCCTTAAGGGTTACACTAACACTGTGTGCATGTCATTATGTAAATTATTGAATAATAATGATGTGAAAAAAACAAAACGAAAATTTTGTATGGTTTCTTTTCTTAGAACCAGTTGTTCCAGGAAAACCACTGTCAGTTGTCGTAACAGATATTCAGAAAGACCGGCTTACGTTACAGTGGGAGCCTCCGAAGCACGACGGAAATGCCCGAATCGAATATTATCACATTGCCATCAATGACGGAGGAAATAATTGGACTCATCTCAGTAACGAAGATGCAGTTATTGGCTGCAATAAATTTATAGCTGAGAACCTTGATAAAAACACGCCATATAGATTCAGAGTATTTGCCGAGAATTCAGTTGGGATCGGACCCTGTGCAGAGACCAAAAATGCTGTGTTTGTCAAGAAAGAACCAGGTAAATTACATTGTTACTTCATGTGTGTTTTGAAGAGTTGCCAACCAGTCTGCCTTTAATTTCACCCTTGGGTGTCTGTAATGGTTCTTTGATCTCTGTCTCTAAACCTGGGTAAAAACGCACCATATAGATTCAGAGTACAGGAGAACTTCAATGGCTCGAACACCTTTGGGACCTCGAATATCTGTTTGAGACAGGGGTTGTTCGAGCCACTGAGGTTACTGTCAGGAGGCATAAGGAGATACTTTTAGACATCTTTTCGGTGTTCTATAATGATCATGTATGCTGTGTGTACTCATTAGAATCGCCTCATCGAGGCGATTCTAATGAGTACACACAGCATACATTTGCAAGATAAAAGACTAAAATCTCCTTAATTATCTCCCACTATTTCTTATGTAGAGGATACCGCTATGGGCTCAAGAATGGGTTCGACTCATCCATGGTAAACGAGCCATCGTTGTTCGAGCCATCGAAGTTCGAGCCATCGAAGTTCTACTGTATATGCCGAGAATACAGTTGGAATCGGGCCCTGTGCAGAGACCAAACATACTGTGTTTGTGAGGAAAGAACCAGGGGCCAGTTGTTCAAAACTAACGACGTCGTTAGTTAACGTATCGTTAAAACTTTGATCATTAAATATGGCACATATGCTAAATTTTTTGCTGAAAAAAAATGTGAGCAGCTTTTGCGGATGCAAAAGCTGCTCACATTTTTTCAGCAAAAATACCAAAATTTAAGATATTGTACTTGCTAGAAGAGTTAACAATATGACCACTAACGAGCTCGTTAAGCTAACGATGCTTTGAACAACTGGCCCCAGATTGTTACTTCATGGTTATTTTGAAGATTTGTCAACCAGTCTACCTTTAAATTCACCATTGAGTGTCTGAACTGGACCCTTTCATCACTGTCCTTGAACACATTCATTGTGGTTAACAGAGGATTTTGTCAAAATCATTAAGGGGAAGGGTACACCATCAGGGGAGTCAACTCCTGCAAAAGTATTTTTGTTTTCCATGTCAAAAGGGTTCAAATCTTAAATGAAAGAATTTGCTTTAGATTGGACAGCATGGTGCTTCTACGCAAGAGCTGAAACTGACCGCACACGTGTATTGGTAAACCGTTTAGAAGGTCTAAACCTGCCCAGGTAAAGTGATACAAGTCAGACCGTCCATGCATACAAACCCTATTTGTTTCATTGAGCGACAGGGCTTGAGATGTCATTTCATCTCAGTGTCGTCTGAAAGTCCCAACGTCTCCAAAATGACATATACAGTGTTGACATGGATGTAAAACCTAAAATCAAACAATCAAACAAACAAACAAACAAAACAAATACTACTTTAATATGAACCAATATGGAGGTTACAAGGGTATGCATTGTTTTTGTTATTTTTGACCCAAAAATGAAATGCGGGGACTGTAGAACTCTCTCAAAGAGATTCTAATTTATTTTAGTTCGATTGCGATGAAAGCTTCAAGCTCATTTGAATCGCACTCGAACACGCATTCCGGATGTTACCGCGCTCGTATGTTTTACACCACCTCTACTCATTTACACCTGGGTGGAGTGGGGTAGTAGCATTACCTGTCTTCCTCAAGGACACAACTCTACATTTACGTCAGAAATAAGAAAAAAAAACTCAGATTTTAGTCAGTAAAGAATTCCCTATGCAACAAGGTTTTCTTAGCTTAAAGAAGAGCTACTATCATTACAGGAGCTCCCTTAAAACCACTGGGACCTATCCGATACAACAAAACTACCTACAATTCCGTGACGCTTTCTTGGAAACAAAGAATACACGACAACGGAAGTCTTCCCATTTCTAGATACACTGTAGAAATCCTTGATTCCCGAAACGAAGAATGGAGAGAAGTAGGCGAAACTGCTGACAACGTCACCACTTTCTGTGTTCCTAAGCTCTCGGAAAATACAGAGTTTAAATTCAGTGTCAGAGCGGTGAATGATGCGGGCAAAAGCACGCCGCTGATTGGCAAAACGACAAGGACCGCTATACGAGAACCATCAGCTTACGGTAAAAAAAAGTTTCAATAAGTTATTATGATTTGTTTGTGTGTTGTTTGTTTGTTTGTTTGTTTGTGTTTTCTTTATGTGTGCCTATTTGTGGCGGTTAATGAATACTGTGTGTTTTGTGTTTGGACCATGCGGTAACAGACATACGAGGGTCGTTCAATAAGTGTCCGGTCTTACCTACGTAGAGTTACGCTTGACTTTTTCTTTTTTCCACATAGCCATCTCGCAGCAATAAGCACTTCCTTGGTCGATGTGCTAAGACGGAATGTCCATTTTTGTAGCATTCGGGTTCTTAAGAGTCAATCCACCTTCCAACCGCTGCCTTCAGCTTTTCATCTTACAGGAATTGACGTTCACACAATTCTTTCTTCAAGTTCGGAACTAAAAGTATTCACTGGGTGCCAAATAGGAGAATAGTGTGGAAGGGGTGAGGATTTGAAACTTTTCAACTTCCTTGCGTCTGCAGAAACTTGCATGACTAACAGAACCCCCTTGCTATCCCAAAATACAGTTGCCATGGCCTTGCCAACTGAAAGCTGTCTTGAATTTCTTTGGACGCTGTGAACCGTGACCAGTCGATTGTTTACTATGCTGTTTAGTCTCAGGGTCATAGTGGTGGATCCAAGTTTCGTCTCCGGTAACAATTCTTTCAATAAAGTCTTCCGGGTCAGAATCACATCTATGTGGACACTCGGACAGATCGTTGTTCTCTCTTAGGCATTTTGGCTCACAACGCACTGAAAGCTTCCTCATGCCCAGCCGTTCATGTAAAATGGTATAAACGCTACCTCAGAAATCTGCAATCTTCTTGCTATTTCTGAAACTTTCATTCGCCTGTCCAGCTGTACTAGTTCCCTAAGATTTTTACTAGTGATGTCATCAGTAGCGTGCTTCGGTGCTCGTCTTCGAACGTTACCCGATCACGTTTAAAATCAGCCACCCAATCTTGTACAGTTGAATATGAAGGAACAGTCTTTCTTGCACACCAGACAAGGAAATCCGTGATTTTACCCTGGGATAGAAATTTATGTTCTGACCCTGGTGTTCCGACCCAGGCAACTAACATAAATGCGCTTCAATTCTATTCAACTGCCAGAACTACTTCCGCACTACTTTTATTTTGTAAACAATATACATGTGCGAGCTGTCAAAACTAACCGGAGGTGTTGTGCAGGAAAAAGAATCTGATATGGGGTTCTGTTGTAGATGGGCGTTTCCAACCCTCGAGATGACCGTGCTGAGCGGAACCTCGGCGTAGCCTCGGTTCCGCTCAGCACGGTCATCCCTCGGGTTGGAAACGCTCATCTACAACAGAACCCCATATCAGATTCTTATATTCCATAAACTTCACGCAATTCCTCATTAATGTCCTGGATCGTGTTGACGGGGACGTTAAACCTGAAATCAAACAAACAAACAAACAAACAAAAACCGGTATCTAATCGCTGCTCTGTTCTCAACTAGTGAAGAAAATTGGGCAACACTGATCCCTGTCATGTTCTTTTATCTCGCATGGACTACAAATACTAGACTGACCGATAAATTGTTTGTTTGATTTGAGTTTTAACGTCCCCGTCAACACTGTAAAGGTCATTTTGGAGACGTTGCTTCCAATTTTGGGGGACTTTTACCCGACACTGAGATGAAATGACATCTCAAACCCTGCCGTCCAAAGAAACCAATAGGTTTTATAAGCATGGACGGATGGACTCGCGCCGCATTGCCTGAGCAGGCTTAGATCCTCTAAGCGGTTTACCAGTACTCGTGTGCGGGTCGGTTTCAGCTCTGCGTGGAAGCATCATGCAGCCCATCTATTTCTTCAAGCCCCAAGGGGCCTAAAGACTGTCCGATAAAGATCGATGTGTAATATAGCTAGTGCAATTTGACATGAGACTGACGACCTCTATTATCATAATTTCACACCCGACTAAATGCATATCTTTATCTTCGCCGTTTTCCGAAGAGGTCGATATTTAATATAGGTTATTGACTTTATATTGTGAAATATTCGGCACGAGTTCATATGGCGAAGGACGGACGAGCTTGCGAGTGCGTCTTCGTCATATGAACGAGTGCCGAATAGTTCATAATATAAAGTCAATAACCTTTTTATTATATACCCAAAACTTGAACTGTCTACTAGAATTCAGCATTGCCTGGTATAGAAATCAGAACGTAAAATCAGATTATAGCAACCAACCAACGAGTTGTTTGCCGCCGAAGGCGGCAAACAACGAGAGTTGGTTGCTTAACGGTAACACGTGTATTTATTTATGAACATACCCCACCGATTCAAAACCTCAAAAGCCAACAGGACTAAGGCCAAAAATTTGATCGTACTTCCGGTTTTACAGCTTCCTGTTGCCGGAAGCAAACCTGATTGGATAAACTTGAACTTCCTTGTTACCTTGACCACACGTTCGTCTTTTCGAAATAAACAAACTTGGCTGTGCTATATCAACTCGGAATCAAGCTTTTCCACGTTTTACAGCTACAACTCCCATAGAAACATCTAATTCAACGATAAAAACGTATCAAGACTGTTCGCCGGTATATTCCACTGCATGAATTAGGAGGGCCTACTGCACACACAGTGTTACAGACCGTGTCAAAAGGAATAGGCGTCAGTGTTGGCGATAGAAAGTAAAGAAATGAAATGAACGACAACAGAAGTCTTCCTGCTGTGAATAAAATAATACAATAGGTACATTTTTCTTGAAACATCTTGCTTAAAAGTAGTGTTTCAGTTCAATGTACTTGTTGTTAAAACAATACGGCCAACAATGCTCAGTGAGGATTTTCCCACTGCACTCGAAGAAAATCAGAAATATCTTGGTGGGTGCATGTCACTCTGACTGGGTGCAGGCCCCTCACCACCAATAAAAATAAGATTGATTTCATATAAGCATGAAACAGCCTGTAAAATTGTAAAATACCTTGAAAGCTTTCTCTGATTTGTAAAAATGTTGTATTTTTAAAATGGCGATCTGTTTATGTTTTAAAACTGACAGTTGTGACGTCACAGCAAGTTAAAATTGTGACGTAATTGGCAACGCATCGATATACTGCAGAACACCGATATACTTAAGAACTTCGATATACAGCAGAACACCGATATACTTAAGAACTACTCTCTTTCTCCATCCCCACCCCCCTCCATCTCTCTCTCTCTCTCTCTCTCTCTCTCTCTCTCTCTCTCTCTCTCTCTCTCTCTCTCTCTCTCTCTCTCTCTCTCTCTCTCTCTCTACGAAGCTGTAAACAAACTTGCGCAACTTTTCTCAGAGTACCCATAAATACCGGCAAACGGATGCGAGTAATTCTTCCTTTGCAGCTCAGTGGTTAGTGCGCTTGCCTCCGATGATATTGGTCCCGGTTTGATCCCCGGCAGCTGTGATAAAATTTGGTTGTCGGAAAATATTCAGTTTGCAGCATTTGCAGGAATAAAAGCTAAAATGGCACCCTATTTCGGATCGGGACATAAACATGCCAGTTCAATGGTTAGTGCACTTCCCTGATGGTAGAGGTCCCGGGTTCGTTCCATGGCAGCGGTGATAAGTTTTCGGTGTCCCAGCATGCTCCATTGGCATCCGTTACAGAGATGAATGCCACAAAGTGCACCGTCCTTCGGATCATTAACTGGAGGCAACCTTCCTGTCGGGCCCACCTAAGTATATAACTGTTGGGTTTCTTTTGCCCCAGCATGTCAGTAATTTCATGATGTCGAGTCCTAATCCTTGTTTCATTCCGGTATTTGTTTCAGAGATTGCACTGATGAGAAAAAAAATCCTTGATGATGGGGATTGTCTAAACCACGAACAAAGAGCGAGGTTTTTGGTAACATAAAATCAATTAAAACAACCCCGCCGTAACATTTGGTGGGTATGAGAATATGTATGTTAATGAAATAACTTCTATCTTGTGTTCCACTTTCCTGTTGTACCTTTTGATCATTGGTGCGCTTGTAGCATAATTGTACAGTACTGTCAAATACCCTACCCCCAAACCACTCTTTACAAGCGATTTTCTTCATTATTTAAGAAGAATGTGAGCATCCAACCAAGTTTTCTGTAGCTGTAATTAGTGTCTCTAGATGTGATTAGTGTTGTTATCACTTAGATACGCAAACAGACATTGCCCCTTTTGTATCCAGTTTTAAGTTTTAAAAATATTTCAGGTTTCAAAAGTGTCCAATTTTGTTATTTTCTTGCAACAATATATATATAGAAGCCTCCGTGGTGTAGTTGATAAACTACTCGTCTCATAAACCAGGGATCGTGGGTTCGATACCGGGCTTCTCCAGACTTTCGGGTGAATCTTTGAACCGATGGCCTGCCCCGTCTCGATATGACCTTAGCTGTTGGTTGGACGAAAAACTCAAACACACTCATTTACTCACAACAATATATAGCTGGTCTTCAATTACAATTAGTTGGTTGGTTGCAGTTTAGGTCTCACCTATTTCATATTATATCTTCAAGTGGTTTGAAATGGAAAACAATGAAGGTCGTTAAGTGTCTCCCTACACGTTGAAAACCACGCCCAGTGGCGCCAAAGAGAAGACGACGTAAACGTTGGTGGATGTGACGTCATTAAAACATTGACGTTTCGCAAAGCAGGACGCCATTTTTTCTATCTATCTATCTATCTACTGATACTGCGTCGGTCACATTTGACCATTACCGCAGGTGTATATTACATACACTCCGGGTTTTGCAGGATGAAAGCCTACACAGTAATCATGTAATTACAGTAGGGATCTTTAACCTGCACAGGGCACAGGGGCCAGTTTCAAGCTTTTTGAGAGGAAAGATAGAGGAAAAAGCTTGAAACTGGCCCCTGTGGCACAGGGGATGGTTCTCCCTGCACAGGGGGCCTCCAGTTATCGTCCCGATCCGAAGGACGGTGCACTTTATGACATTCATCCCTGCAAATGATGCCAATGGAGCGTGTTCGGACACCGAAATTTTATCGCCGCTGCCGGGGATCGAACCGTAGCGTCTGTTGTATTTCTTTCATAATACTCCTGATTTCTTAGAAGAAAGTATTGAAAATTTAAACAGATTGCAGGTAGGTCATATTGGACAGGTTAAAATGCGCTTTATGCACTTTGTCAGAACCTATATTTGTTTTGTTTTGCGTTCTTTCTGTCGATGCGTACGACAAGATGGCTGTCGATGTTTCATCTTGAATTACATAGATTTGAAAGTAGTTCTGTTATGCACGAGGCTGCTTATCTCCAGGCAATATCAACTTGACTACGGGCAATATGGAAAAATATTGACCGGTAACTTCTGTACAAAGAAAACGGGACATTTTCTGGGTATATAATAATGTTATTCAATACATAGAGGTCGATTAAGGGGTCACAGTTCACGTGATGACGAAACTGCACGAGAAGCTTACGAAAACCGACCTGTTGAACGATTACATTGACTAATTTATTGTTTGCATAAAGGTTTTGTTTGTTTGATTTCGGGTTTAACGTCCCCGCCAACACTGTATAGGTCATTTTGGAGACGTTGCTTCCTATTCCGTGGGACTTTTACCCGATATTGAGATGAAATGACCTCAAGCCCTGCCGCACAATGAAACCAATAAGGTTTATATGCAAGGATGGTCCAACTCGCACCACTTTTCCTGAGCATGCTTAGAACCTCAAAAGCGGTTTACCAGTATTCACGTGCGGTTGGTTTCAGTTCTGCGTGGAAGCATCATGCAGCCCATCTTTTTCTTCAAGCCCCGATCGGCGGGGCCGTTAACGCCCCTCTCAATTCCAATTCATCATGTTTTCAATTGATGTAGAATAACCACTGTTATCACATATTCAGTACTAAATTTAACATAATAACCCATATTTTGCATGTGTGATAATGCTTGTTTCCATTTCCGGTTATCAGCCCGCACATTTCCGGTTATCAGCCCGCCCGGTCTGATAACCGGAAACAGTGTATTTTGAACGGACAGCGGTTATCAGCCCACTCATGACGTTATTGTGACGTTGCCAATTACATGGCGTAATGCGAATAGTTAGGCGTGACGTTACGCGCTTTTTTGCTTGAATCACGCTTTTTATCACCTTTTTTCAATTTATGAACGTCTAACACAGTTAGAATAGGATCTGAATATGTGATAAACAAATTATAACATGGGATTTTGGTTATCGCCATCTGTATCAACCCTCGACCATTATCTGCCCTCAGGCTTAAGCCTTCGGGCAGATAATGGGGTCTCGGGTTGATACAGAGGGCGATAACCAAAATCCTATGTGATAATCTCAAATTATCGCTGCAGGATGGATTGTCTTTGAGTGTAGGTTTAGAAAATAGGCCGGAGATATCATGATCACTAAAACATGTCTATATAATTTTGACCCCCTTAATCCCCACTTTTACATAGTAAAACTGGGGTTTGCAGGGGTAAATCTTATTTTTCTTATTTCTGCTCTAAAATATAGAGTGTGGTACTCGTGAGAACCGTCTCGATGAGGCGGTTCTAACGAGTACCCACAATCTATATTTTTGAGCAGAAATAAGAAAAATATCAAAAATTTTCATCTTAAAATTTTAGGGTTTTCTTCTGCAGTAAAGTTTACAATGTGTTTGTTCAGGCATGTTTTCGTAATGACTGGTTCGATTAACCCTACCATGTTTTCCTTTAAGCAAATAGTGCAGACCCTTATCAGAGGCCGCCTTTCGCGGCATCTGGCCTGGGTATACGCTGTTTGAAAAGTCCAACACGTGTGTCCAATTCAGATCGATTCTGCAGGTAATCCTCTTAACACCACAATGACCTAAGATACAAATAGCGCATCTATAAATAACCGTTAACTGGATTTCGTACCATTACGATAACACACCCGTGCGTCACAGTGCATTCTTTTATATCTCCAAAATGGCTATTTTTTCCATGAAAATTCGGGATAATTTTCTTATTTATACTGCGAACATAAGTTGTGGGTGCTCGTTAGAATCACCTCATTGAGGTAGTTCTAACGAGTACCCACAACCTATGTCTTGGAGCAGAAATAAGCAAAATAATATACACCCCCTATAAACCCCAGTTTTCTCTATAAAATATGGTGTTTAGAGGGGGGGTCTATATTTCATGGTGCAAGTTAGTGATATAGACACGTGGGAATCAGCAACGAAATGTTATTGCGTTTGGTAACTTTGGATCGATTAACAAATAATCGGTCCGATAAAAACGATCTTGTACTCACCATAATACGCTTCCTCTGTATACATAACGACTGATAAGGTAAGTATTTTGTGATAATGGAAGGATAGTTTTTGTCAGTTCTCCATAAAATCTCATGTTGTGGGTATTCATTAGAACCGTCTCGCCGAGGCGGTTCAAATGAATACCCACAACATAGGTTTACATGGAGAAATAAAGAAAACTATCATTCAATTATCAGAAAATATTTACCTTATCCGTAGCTATTTTTATATTAATTTAAGATATTGTCCAGTGCATCATATGATATTCCACTCACAAGAAAATCTGCCTTAAGAGTCTGCGACCACTTAAGGCATAAACCGCCCTCGTGTGCTGCACAGACAACCGCGAACTTTGAGATTTTAGGTAGAAACTAGAGATATCGTACTTTGAAAGCAGTTAACCATATTGTGTTGGTCCGACTATGTGCGTGGGCAAGATCTACATCTTTAATGTTTGCAAACAGAAACTAATACTATGTTTGTAAAGTCTTTGCCTCGCTCCCACCGCCACACACCCCGCCCCATTGCAACACATGCTTTCCTTATAGTTTAATAATATTTTATTGCAAGAAAAGCAATGGGGTTGGGCCACAAGTTCTCTCAACATTAGTTACGGCCCTTCCCCTACATGGTCACAACTGATACAATAACATCACATGAAAATGGCTAGATAAACTACATGCATTTAAAAGTAAGATAAATAAATAAATGAATAAATAAATAAATAATAAAGTGTTGTCATCGAGATTTCTGGCGAAGTTAAGCAGCCATTAACTTGTGACATATAAGTAAGATAGGTTTATGAGATGATATTGGTAAATCTTCTCGTGCCTTTTATATATCTCTGAACTGCATCAAAAAGTACGGTATTGTCGCTATCGACTAAGTTTTCGTCACCATACAGTAACTTGTTAAGGTTCAGAGGATGAAAATTTCGGGTAGACTGAAATAGAAGTATCCGTTCTCTATTGTATGTGTGGCATGTAAAGAAGTAGTGCTCTGCGTCTTCACGGCTGACTCCACAATCACATGAAGGACTTGGAATAAGATGATTCCGATAAAGGTCATTTTTAAGGTTGCTGCAACTGTTGCGTATTCTAGCGTGCATTACCGAAAGGTATCTGTCACCAAAATAATAGTATGACGGGACTTTATTGACAGGAGATCTTGATCTTTTAATATGGTGTTTAAATGTAGATAAGGTATTAGATTCACGAATACTCATGTCAGTTGAATTCCATAGTGCTATTGACGAAGGAATACACGATTTATGTGAGATTTCTGTACGGGTGAAGGGAACCGAAATATTATTACTATTTCTGAGAGGGTAATTAGAAGTTTCTCTGACAAAAGGAGGTATTAAGTCCGAAATGTATGATGGGACAGTGGCATTCACAGTTTTATACATAAACATAAGTTTTTGTTGGTTTCTTCTTTCCGCTAGTGGTATCCACCCACATTCTGTGTACAAATTTTCCAAAGAGACTGATCTTGTAAGTCCTGTCACAATTCGTGCAGCTTCATTTTGGAGCCTTTCTAGTGTCTGGCAGTCTTGTGCAGAACAACCATCCCAGACTATAGAGGAATACTCTAGTATAGGTAAAATATATGATATATATATCTGATTTAAAGCTACCCTATGAAAGATATATTTTAATTTACGCATGATTCCGATTACTTTAGCTACATTGGTGGTTGTAAGTTCTATATGTTTCTTCCACTGGCCATTGCAACTTAAGGTTAATCCTAAATGTTTATGATGTGATACAAAATTAATCGGAGTTCCATCGAAGAGTAAATTAGGGTTATTTTCATACGGTTTGAGTGTGAAGAGTACAGCTTCTGTCTTTGAGGGATTGAAGGTTACTAACCATTGTTTTGCCCAGATTTTAAGTACTGCCAGGTCGTGATTGATAATTCCTTCGATATCACCGATTGATGAAGCAGAATAAAAAAGTGAACTGTCATCTGCAAAGAGTCTAGTTAAACTAAGAAGTGAATCAGAAATGTCGTTAACATAAACCAGAAATAGCAGTGGTCCCAAAACCGAACCTTGGGGAACACCAGCATTTACTTTCCTTGCAGATGACGAACACGATCGTATAACTACTTTCTGCGACCTATTGCTCAAATAATCTTCAATCCATTGAAGCAACTGACCCTGAATACCATGCTGTTTTAGTTTAAAAATAAGACCTTTATGCCAAACTCTATCAAAGGCCTTTGATATATCACAAAACACCATACATGAGTACTGGTTACTGTCAAAAGTTTGACATATATGTTGGTAGATGTCTATTAGCTGATAAATTGTAGAATGGTTAGGTAAGAAGCCGGACTGATATTTGTATAGAAGATTGTTTTCGAGTAAAAAGTTATGAATATTTTTATGTACTATTCGCTCTTGCAATTTACTTACTCCACTTAATAAAGAAACCGGTCTATAGTTTGATAAGTTAGATTTGTCACCCTTTTTAAATAGCGGTAAGACGTTAGAGGCCTTCCAGACTTCCCCAAATTTTCCCTCTCTGAACGATCTATTGAATAACACTTCCAATGGAATTGAAATTTCTTTCGCTACTGCCTTTAACATTTTATTACTAATAGAATCAGGACCAGTTGCTTTGTTTGGATTTAATATATCTATCAAGTTAGAAATTTCAAGAGCTGTGCAGCTTATAGTGTGTAAAGTGTTATGGGTTTTGGAGTAAAAAGGTGGTAGTTCAATGTCTCTATCGTTAACGTTAGCAATTGAAGTAAAATATTCGTTTAAGCTTTCTGCTTTTTCTTCATCTGAAAAACAATAAGTGTTTTGGCCTTCAAGGTTTATTGTAGACAATGGTGGAATATTACTAGAAGTAGTGTTTCCTCTGACAAAATGGCGAATCACTTGCCAGAATTTTCGTTTGTCATTGTTATAAAAATCTGATATGGATACTTCTAGGTCATTGTAAAATTTTTCTTTTGCGTGTTTCTTCAAATTATTTACCTTATTCCTTGCATATTTATATTTATTCCAGTCAATAGTTCTACCAAATTTAGTTGCTTTTTTCTTTAGTTTATCTCTCATACGAATAAAGTGTCGAATTTCGGAATCAAACCAAGGTTTATCATTAGGCCTTACGGTGACAGTTTTTGAGGGTATACACTGTTTTACAAAATTTAAAAATGTCTGGGTAAATTTAAGACAAGCTTCATTTATTGATCCTTCCAGAAGAACTTTCCAATCAAAACTTAATATCATTTCCTTTAGTCTTGGAATGTCTGCTCTTTTGTATACCCACACTAAACGTTTATATGTCGTTTGTTTTTGGTAGCAAAATGGAACTCTTATGTATGTAGCTTTGTGATCACTAATATGTTGGGGTATTACTATCGTGCCAGAGTCTAAATATTGCAGATCATCAGGAATTATTATAGGATCCAAGAGTGCCTGTAGTCTTGTCGGGTCTGTAATAACATTTTGTAAAGAATTAATAAGAATTACACCTTTCAAGTTTTGAAAGTTTGGGTTAGTCAAGTCTTCATTTAAGTCACCAACGATTATTATGTTTTTAGATACCTCTAGAGCTTTTTCGATGTTCAAATTTAAGTTGTCGAAAAAAGTAGCATCGGCAGTACGTGGACTATAAAATAATCCTACAAGATAGTTAAAACTATTAAGTTTAATTTCAACCCATACAGACTCGTTGCAGTACCTTTCAAGTTCGGGTCGTCTGGTGTGGATTAATTGAGAATTTATATAGACCATGACACCGCCACCGTGGTTGGTTCTGTCGTGTCTATAAGGGGTATCAAAATTATCCAATAATAAAGCCTCATTAGAAATTTGAAAATCAAGATGCGTTTCGGAGAAACATATTACATCGAAATCCAACAAATTGTCACTAATAAAGTCAAGTTTATTCCTAATGCTTCTAATATTCAAGTGTAAAACTGAAAGATCGTCTACGTTAGTAGCTGGACCTGGGTTTTCTTCAACATCAAAAGCCTCTAATACAAGAAGTAGTAAAATGAAGTTAAAATGGTTATTACATATGGAACCTTTCAAAAATGAATTAGTGAAAAAATATACAGTGAGTAGGCATCTGTATATATTTCTTAAAAGTTTTAGCAGCAAATTTAAACCTAGCCGAAAACACCATAAACTACGGCTGCTATCGATGGTGAGACCATGAAACAGACCTATGGAAGCTCTCCATTGTTCAGTGGAAATACCCATTAATCATTCTGGAAGTTTAAAGTGGTCAGTACCAAAGGCCTGCTTCATAGCTTCATGTAACCGCAGGAATTCCGATGACAGCTCTAATACAAAGAAACAGAAATAATAAAAATAAATACACCAGTACATATAGAATAAACATAAACATAAATATTCTATTCGCACGGTTATGCACATGCAAACAAAACCTGTTTTGATGTGGTACAAATACTGGAAGTTTATATAAAATTAAGTAATAATTCCCTATTATAGATCGAGGGTTGCTCACTACGAAGTACTTTTATATTGGACTGTTTCGTGGCAATGCACTAAGTATCCGTCTTAGTATTTTTTTTTTTATAATAATCATGTCTAAAATATGATCAGTACGCAGTGGCAGATTTTCCATTTAACAAACAAAAGCAAATTTACGTCACGTCTCCCACTAAGATGCACGTCACCCTCACAAGGTCGCACCAACGTCGATGCAACGTCACAACGATTTAATATTGACTCGACGTGAGTACCAAGGATGTCCGTTGTTGTCCGTGCATTGCCACAAGTAAACGTATTATAGAATACACACAACTAAAACAAACTAAAACGAGAGGCTCGCTCTTATTACCTCCTATGAAAGTATCACTCGCCATGACTCAGTCTCAGATTTCACAAGGTGGCACTCTATAATGAGTCATAGTAGAAACTCCCACTCACTCAATGAAAATTTTAGGTGCAATGCAGGGGTCAACATGACCTGTAAGCAAGGTAGTGAGCAAAACCAAATCTATCTGTCATTTGTAAGATGGGATTATGACATGACATATCTGTTTGATAAGTCAAAATGCTTATGTTCTTTCAACTTTCAAAAACAAGTATTACTATAACAATTCGATGGTGCACCATCGCAAACATCCGCTTTTCTAAATTTGACCCTCAGTGTCACCCCATGACCCTTGGGGTCAGATCAAAATAGGATAGAAGAAACTCACGAAAACAAAATATACGCATTCACGTTACCTACAAGTCGATGAATGTTCACTGATCACCACGTCACACGGGCCGCCGCTATATAGGGATGACTTTCCTTTAAACACGCACTGACCGTATAGCTGCAAAAATACAAAAGCACAAAAAAATGGCAAAGTTCAAAAGACCAAAAAAAAGTAACAAAAATTAAACTGACGATAATGCCAAAATCACATGCATGTCTGTAGTGCTCTGATTAGGATAAATTGTACGAGACGTTGCGCGTCAAATGCCTGTCTAAAATGGAGATTACAACTGGAACCCCTTTGAAAAATACGGGTCTGCTTGTTGCTCACCCTAGAGCTATATATGAAATGTCAAACTCCTAGTAGTTGTAACCATTCCTGACAGTACATGTATATAAACATAACGATCGCGTGGACGGATCGATGGCTGGACAGGCCTAAAGCAAAACACCCCTCAACTTTACAAGCACCTAAAAACGTAACCGACACACGGACGGACGCACAATGCAAGCCAATATGCTTCCTACAACTTTTTTTTAATTTAGGGATATAAAAACAGATTTTCTTAACCCTTGTCCTGCTGAGCTATGCCTTACCTTTCAAACAATGTCGATCCAGATCAGATGGCTTCTGAAGAAGCCATCTGATCAGGATCTACATTGTTTGTCATTCGGATTGTGAATTTGTTGCAGTAATTTGCATCAAGTAATCCGATTGGTTGATAATCAGTGGTGGGTGTGGCTTATTTGTAAGACGTAGCTCATAATACTACCATTCCATTTCTTTCAGGTGCAACTCGAAGTTCAAAATCAGCCTATTCTGGAAGCACAAGTTCCAATACAAAGCTGGGAAAAGCGGCATTACAGCGAGTTCTAGCACATTGGGAGTCCTCAGGCCAGCAGGTCCCTCCCAGGGCCACCAATAATTCTTCCATAGTTGCATCTGAGAATAAAACTGCGCAAACGGAAATGAACGGAAGTATTCGCCATTTTACTCGTGACAAGAAAACAAAAACATCCGGTTTGAGGTCAGAGCCTCGACTTGGCTTGACTGACTGACCCTTATGTTATCATTAAAATAAATATATGATCATTATTTACTGACTTTATTTATTTTATTATCATAAGCGTTTTGGAATGTATATTACATGTAATGTTTTATACTGTTGCCCCACGCCCTTTAAGTTAGCCGATCACTCTACAGCCCTATTCAGGTCCAATAATTAGCAGAAGGATGGCCTCGGTGTTCACAGCCCGTAATCATTTTGGTTAAAGAACTGAGCTTATCAATGCAATTTTGAAACAAATAGATGGACTCTGAAAAAAATGAAAAAAAAAAAAAAAAATGCAAAATATGACATGTGCGTTTGATGAACACACTTGTAAACTTGTAACATCACGTGAACAAGCCCGGGAAATAAAGACCCTCCACCTAAACCCCACTTTATATGGAGAAACCTGGGGTTTATGGGGGTAAACGCCATTTTCCTTATTTCTGCTCCAAGACATAGGTTGTGGGTACTAGTTAGAACCGCCTCAGAACCGCCTCATTGAGGCGGTTCTAACGAGCACCCACAGCCTATGTTTGGAATATAAATAAGAAAAATATCACAAATTTTCATAATTAAAATACCTTTTTTGAGGTATGGAAAAATGCATTATATCACACGGATGTGTTATCGTAACATAGAGAAATTTGAAGTTTGCAATCCTTTTTTTTTTTTTTTTTTTTTTTTTGGTTTGGGTTTTACGGCCCTTTCAAGATTTGCAATCATTATATTACACGAGTTTTACTACTTTCTCTCAATAATCATAGATTCTGAGTACTCGTTAGAGCCGCCTCATTGATCTTGGTCTACACAGTTTGCCTAATCCAACACATGTCCAGTATACGTTTTACAACTAACCCTCTTTACACAACACCCTAACGTCACAACGACAAGAATGGGTAGGCTATAGATAATCGCTACATGGATTATGCCCGTGAAATGTACACACACTAAACCCCAATTTATACAGAGAAAACTGGGGTTTACAGGGTATAAATTATTTTTCTTATTTCTGCTCCAAGACATAGGTTGTGGGTACTCGTTAGATCCGCCTCAATGAGGCGATTCTAACGAGCACCAACAACCTATGTCTGCATTAAAAATTAGAAACATTTCACTGATTTTCATCAGAAAAGTAGTCATTTTGGAGATGTAAAAAAAGCACTATGTAGTGATTATCAGATGGATATCATCAACCGTCAACACTATTTAGGTCATTTTGGAGATGTTGCTTCCAATTTTGTGGGACTTTTACCCGACATTGAGATGGAATGACATCTCAGTCCCTGCAGCCCAATGAAACCAATAGGGTTTATAAGCATGAATTCGCAGCAATTTTCCTGGGCAGGCTTAGACTTTCTAAGCGGATTACCAGAGCAGGCTTAGACGTTCTAAGCGGATTACATGTGCGGTTAGCATCAGCTCTGCGTGGAAGCTTCGTGCAGCCCAATCTATTTCTCCAAGCCCCGATGGGCGGGGGGGGGGGGGGGGCGGGAAATCATCAACCTAAAGCTTAGTAACGGACAAACGATCGATCTAAAAATATAATGCAATTTGTTTGGAATTATATGGTTACAAGAAAGGGTACATTCTTTCGTGGAGATTGATCATGAAATCTTTGCGGTCAATTGCCCTTCCGCTGATTCAAAAAGGACAGTTTTCAGTTTCTGGCAAAAGAATTTTCACTGTACTGGTCAAAATCCGTCAGCCCGCCCAGGAAGTGTGGTTAGGTAACTGAGCGGCTCGATATTACCGAAAAGTGTTTACTGGATCGTAAAAATCTAAAAAAAAAAAGCAAAAACAAGAGCTACAGATAAGTTAATTATTTTGTGATAATAAAAGGATAGTTTTCCTTATTTCTCCTTATAAACCTATGTTGTTGGTATTCATTGGAACCGCCTAGGCGAGGCGGTTCTGAGTAATGAATACCCACAACTTAGGTTTTTAAAGAGAACTGACAAAACTATCCTTCAATTATCACAAAATACTTACCTTGTCTGTCGGTATGCAAGGTGGCAATTGTATGGAACTACCTCACAACTACTGCTCTCTTCCTCATATCTACTACATGTTGCAGCTAAGACTCTGGTGGGACTCTGCGCCTGCGCACGTTTGCTAATCGCCTATGCCATTTAAGGTCATTGGGGCGGTTCTAACGAGTACCCACTACCTATGTTTTGGAGCAGAAATATGAAAAAATTAAAGTATACCCCCGTACATCCAAGTTTTCTCTATATAAAGTGGGGTATACGGGGTTGTTCATTTCACGGACTTGGCCACGTGATGTTATGGCGTGATGCTACTATTATACTTCAGTAGTCTACACCAACCCTATCTCGAACAAATTTTCATGGATCTAAGCCGGCCTCGGTAGCTCAGCCGGATGCGCGTCTGACTGGTGATCAGGTGATCAGGAGGACGCGGGTTCGATACCTGCCGGGGTCGGCAACATTCTTTCGTGGAGATTGATCATGAATGAAATCTTTTCTACGGCCATTCTCTCCCTTCCGCTGACTCAAGAAGAGCAGTTGTCAAGTTTTGGCGAAAGAATGTGCACTGCACTGGTTAACCGCTTACGTATAAGCTTCCCATGAAAAGTGTGAATGGGTAAACTGACCGGCTCAAAAATTACCTAAAATAGTATTGACGGGCCCGTTAAACTCCAATACAAACAAACAAACAAACAAAATAGGCCCAAATGTATTCGAGCCGTGGAAGTTCGGTGCATTTACAACTATTGGGGTTTGAATTTTTCAGATTCTATCGGATATGATTTTCATTTAGCGAACCGGTCAACGCCGTTTAAGGTCAAGCCATTCTCTTTACCGAACCACATTTTTTCTGGGCGTACTTAGGCATAAGTAATGCACATTTAGAATCGGCGAAAGGCATGCGCGCAGTGAGTACTCGTTGAAAATTTTACATGGTCAGGGAAAATTCGTTATGGGATCCAACCCGTGACCTCCTGGACGCCAGTCAGACACGGAGAACCTTTATAACTATAATTTTGCAACTTGCTGTGGGTACTTTCATAAGCCCTCCCAACAGGCACACGTCGCTATGGCAACGTCAAATCAACGTCGGTGCAACGTCATGACGTTGCACCGACGTAGATGTGACGTTGCATAAGCGTCATGACGTTGTACCGACGTTGTTGTGACGTCGAAATTACGTCATGTGCCTGCTGGGCTTCAGGCAGACAATATTGTTTCAATAATGATTCAACGTTGAGTTTCTGCTAGGAAGCCATGAGATGAGTGGATCTCGAAAATACTGGATCATGTGCTAGGACTTGGGCAAACAGTGCAGGCCCAGATCAAGTCTGATCAGGAAGGGTCTTCACCGAAAATGCCCCCACCTGCGGGCCCTTTGGTTTAACATTGGCTTATACAGGGAAAATCTTTAAAAATCTTCTTCTCCGAAACCGCATGGCCCAGGTCTTTGATATATTTGTTGTGTAACTTCATCTAGTGGACCTCTATCAAAATTGTTCAAATTATAGCCCCTGGAAAACGAAGTCAGGCAATGAAAACGTCTGAAAATCGTCTAGTCTGAAAGCAGAATGCCAAGGTCTTTGATATTTGGTATGAAGCTTCGTCTTATGGATTTCTACCAAGATTGTTCAAATTATAGCTCTGGGGCCAAAATGGCCCGCCCGGGGACTCCAAGATTTTTAAAGACTTATATAAGGAAAACCTTTAAAATTCTTCTTGTCTGAAACCAGAAGGCTCCGGTCTTTGATATGTGCCATGGTATGAAGCTTCACTTTTTAGACCACTACCAAGATAATTCAAATTATAGCCCTGGGGCCAAAAATGCCCCCGCCCCGGGGCTTTTTAGTTTTACATAGACTTATATGGGAAAAATCTTTAAAAAATCTTCTTCTCTGAATCCGCAAGGCGCAGTTCTTTGATATTTGGTATGAATCTTCATCTAGTGGACCTCTGTCAAGATTGTTCAAATTATACGCCTAGTGCGAAAAATGCCCCCACCTGCGGGCCCTTTTGTTTAACATTGGCTTATACAGGGAAAATCTTTAAAAATCTTCTTCTCCGAAACCGTACGGCCCAGGTCTTTGATATTTGGTGTGTAGGTTCATCCAGTGGACCTCTACCAAAAATGCCTTCGGTTTTACATTGACTCATATAGGGAAATTAAAAAAAAAAATCTTCTACTCTGATACCGCAAGGCCCAGGTCTTTAATTTTTGATGTGAAGCTTCATCTAGTGGACCTCTATCAAAATTATAGCCCTGGGAAATAGAAGTCAAGGCTATGAAAACATTTGAAAATCTTCTTGTCTGAAAGCAGAATGCCAAGGTCTTTGATATTTGGTATGAAGCTTCGTATTGTGGATTTCTACCAAGATTGTTCAAATTATAGCCCTGTGGCCAAAAATGGCCCGCCCCGGGGACTCCAAGATTTATATAGACTTATATAAGGAAAACCTTAAAAAATCTTCTTGTATGAAACCAGAAGGCTCCGGTCTTTGATATTTGGTATGAAGCTTCACTTGTAAGACTACTACCAAGATAATTCAAATTATAGCCCGGGGCCAATAATGGCTATCCCAGGGGCCCACTTGTTACCCTATGGATCAGGTGAGCGATCCAGGGCCATCATGGCCCTCTTGATTTGTTAGTGGCAAATTTTACAAAACTGAATGGTCTTTAAGAAACAGGATAGACCCAGTTTTGCGGCGTATGATCTGGATCAACACTGTTTGCCAATGTCCCAGAAAAGGGGCGCTAGGCATATATGAGGTTTAAGAAATCCTCCTCACAATATAGCAAGCAGCAGAAACGGCTTCTGAATGGCTGAAAGAGAAGAAACGTCAGAAACCGCAGTCTAACTATTCAGTGTTTCGAGGAGTCTTTGGATAATCTTCACAGTTTTCATAACAATAAAACAACAATCTCGGCAAATCTAATTAAATATCATTTGAAGCCACATTTACGAATGCCATTAATGAAATTAAAGGACCAAACACCAAGGAACGCATGACAAACAATATAACAAAATTTGATATAATATAGTGGAACCGATTTATAGTTTAACTCGTAAAATTGAAAAAAAAAAGCATTTTCATTTGAAAATAAATAAATAAACTTTTCAAAGTACCGTTCTAGTACATTACGAGAACACGCCTATATAATTCTGACCCCTTGAACCACACTTTTATTCAGTAAAACTGGGCTTTTGTTTGTTTTTGTTTGTTTGTTTGATTTGAGGTTTCAACGTCCTCATCAACACTGTATAGGTCATTTTTTAGACGTTGCTTCCGATTTTGTGGGACTTTTACCCGACATTGAGATGAAATGACATCTCAAGCCCTGTCGTCCAATGAAACCAATTGGGTTTATAACTCGCTCTGATTTGACTGGGCAGGCTTAGATCCTCTGAGCGGTTTACCAGTTCTCGTGTGTGGTCAGTTTCAGCTCTGTGTGGAAGCATCATGCAACCCATCTATTTCTTCAAGCTCCGATGGGTGGGGACCGAAAACTGGGGTTTACAGGAATAAACTTCTGCCCTAAAATATAGTTTGCGGGTACTCATTAGAACCGCCTCGGTTAAAATATAGTTTGTGGGTACTTGTTAGAACCGCCTCACCGAGGCGGTTCTTACATGCACCACCAATCTATAATTTGAGCAGAAATAAGAACAATATCACAATTTTTCATCTCAAAATGTTCGTTGTTTTTGTTTTGTATTTTTTTTATTTTATTTTTTTTTTTCGGCGGTAAAATTTACTGTGTATTTGTATAGGCGTGTTATCGTAATGAGCACAAGAAAATAACTATCAAGATCCTATAAAAATGCGTATGAACTTTAGCCGACTGCAGTTACCCGGATGTCCGTTAAAGTTTGACATCCTTAAACCCTGTCGGTTTCTTTAGGTGGTAGGGCTTGAGAAGTCACATTATGAAAACACGCCTATACCAATACACTGTAACCTTTATCGCCGAAAAAATGAAAATTTTATGATGAAAAATTATGATATATTTCTTATTTCTGCTCAAAATATAGATTATGGGTACTCGTTAGAACCGCCTCGATGAGGCGGTTCTAACGAGTACCCACAATCTATATTTTGGACTCGTTAGAACCGCCTCAATGAGGCGGTTCTAACGAGTACCCACAATCTATATTTTGGAGCAGAAATAAGAAAAAAAAAGGTTTACCCCTGTAAACCTCATTTTTACTATATAAAAGTGGGGTTGAAGGGGGTCAAAGTTATATAGGCTTGTTTTCGTGATGAGTTCATCTCTGTTCGGGTAAAAGTCCCACAAAAGCGTTTCTAAAATGACCTTAATAGTGTTGTCAAGGGCGTATGATTATATACATGATCTTACATGAGTGCTCATTTCATATGAAATTTATGAAGTGAGCCTCCAGTGAGTTTTATACATTTTCTGTGAAATGACCATGGGTGTAATATCCTGTTTATCGTATGCTCAACACAAACAAACACTGGCTCTTGGTCAGTGATATCTATTTTTTTTTTAAAACAAAAGTGTAGTCGCCCCCGCCCATTTGGTCTTGGAGAAATAGATTGGGGTGCATGATGCTTCCACGCAGAGCTTAATCTGACCACACACGAGTACTGGTAAACCACTTAGAAGGACTAAGCCTGCCCAGGCAAAGGGGGTGTGAGTCAGATCGTCCGATGCATATAAGCGTTCTGGTCTCATTGATCGGTAGGGCTTGAGATGTCATTTCATCTCAAGGTCGGGTAAAAGTCCCACAAAATTGGAAACAACGTCCCCAAAATGGCCTAAATTGTGTTGACGGGGACGAAAAACACCAATTCAAACAAAAAAACAAAAGTGTATGGAGTTATTTTGACAGTAAACTTTTAATGTGAAAACTGAAAAAAAAATGGTTAAAGTCTTTACAGTGTTTTCTCTCTCTCTCTCTCTCTCTCTTTCTCTCTCTCTCTCTCTCTCTCTCTCTCTCTCTCTCTCTCTCTCTCTCTCTCTCTCTCTCTCTCTCTCTCTCTCGTCAGAAGTTTTGCATCAGCTAAGATCAAAACTTAAAAATGGATATCAATCTCCCTGCGAAAAATAACAAATATGTTCCAAATTGTTTTTTAAGGGTTATGGCTCTTTTCGCTTACTGGCTTGAGACGGACTCACATTGCGAGAAATTCAGCCCTCATTTAAAGTCAGTTTCGCGTCGCGGCAAAATGCAATGTTCAAGATTTTATTACAATGTATTTGGGTACGTTTTGTCAATGGCTTTGGCTCGGTTTAGCCCCAAACAATATAAAATGTTTCGCAAGTCCATTGTCATATTGGAACACCCGCATTCTATGCCGGTCATTGCGAAATCACGCCTATACAAATACATTGTAAATTTTACCAACGAAAAAGGAAAATTTTCAGATGAAAAATTGTGATATTTTTCTCATTCAGTCTGCTAAAAACATCGATTGTGGATACTCGTTAGAACCGCCTAGGCGAGGCGGTTCTAACGAGTACCCACAATCGATGTTTTTGAGCAGAAATAAGAAAATAATGTATACCCTGCAAACACCAGTCAGAGTTTACTATTTAAAAGTGAGGTTTGAAGAGGTCAAAATTAGAACGGCGTGTTGAGCAAAAGTTACTGAAAATAATGTTTACGTTGTAAATCCCAGTTTTCTTTATGTATAAAGCGGAGTTCATTAAACGGGGCTTGAATTGTTTGTTTGTTTGATTTGAGGTTTAACTTCCCCGTCAACACTTTAAAGGTCATTTTGGAGACGTTGCTTCCAATTTTGTGGGGCTTTTACGCGACGTTGAGATGAAATGACATCTAAAGCCCTGTCGCCCAATGAAACCAATAGGGTTTACAAGCATGGACGGTCCGACTCCCACCGCTTTGCCTGGGAAGGCTTAGATCCTCTAAGCGGTTTACCAGTACTCGTGTGCGGGTCGGATTTAGCTCTGCGTGGAAGCATCGTGCAGCCCATATATTTCTTCAAGCCCCCATGGGCGGGGGCACAAACGGGGCTTGAAAACGTGGGTGCTATCCCATTACGAAAAGACGCCCTTATATTCGGAAAATTCGACCACCAAAGAATGAAAAAAAAATCAGACAAAAAATCTGATAGTTTTCACACTTCTGCTCAAAATATAGTATGTGAGTACTCGTTAGAACCGCCTCATCGAGGTGGTTCTAACGAGTACCCACAATCTATATCTTTGAGAAGATATAAGAAAAATAACGCTGTCTTTTGGGTTCATTGGGCGGTAGGGATTGAGATGTTATTTCATCTCAATGTCGGGTAAAAGTCCCACAAAACTGGAAGCAACGTCTCCAAAATGACCTGAATAGTGTTTACGGGACGTTAAACCACAAATCAGACAAAGCAAATAAGAAAAACAAGGTTTACTACTGTTACCCCAGTTTTACCCTATAAAAGTGGGGTTCAAGGGGTTCAGAATTGCATATACATGTATAAAGGGCGTGTTTGCGTGATGCGTTACGATAACATGCCTATCCAAATATATTGGTAAAATTTTATCACCAAAAATGAAATTTCCCAAGAAAAAATCTTAAAATTTTTCATATTTCTGCTCAAATCATAGATTGTGGTTACTCGTTAGAACCGCCTCGATGAGGCGGTTCTAACGAGTACCAACAATCTATATTTTAAAGCAGAAATAAGAAAAATAAAGTTTACCCCTGTAAACCCCTAGTTTTTCTATATAAATGTGGGGTTCAAGGGGGTCGAAATTATATAGGCTTGTTTTCGTGAGGACACGTGGTGGTTATCTCCATTCCTCTTATTGTTAATAAATCCGTGTAAGGTATTCCCTTGTAAACCCCATCGAATATAAAAAGTGGGGCTTAGACGGTCGGGTATACATTACTTAGGTCGCCCCCGCCCATCGGGGCTTGGTGAAATAGATTGGGCTGCACGGTGCTTCCATGCACAGCTGAAACTTATGGGGCGCCGTTTTACTATTTAATCCGTATTTATAGATATCCATAATTATTTATGGATATCCATAATTCGATTTATGGATATCCATTATTATTTATGGATATCCATAATTGTATATGGATATCCATAATTCGAATTATGGATATCCATAATTCGAATTATGGATATCCATAAATCGATCTGAATTAATGATATCCATAAATCGAATAATGGATATCCATTATTCGATTTATTGATATCCATAAATCGAATTATGGATATCCATTATTCGGCTGATTTATGGATATCCATAAATCAAATTATGGATATCCATAAATCGAATTATGGATATCCATAAATCGATTTATGGATATCATTAATTTAGACCGAAATATGGATATCAATAAATCGAATTATGGATATCCGTAATTCGAATTATGGATATCCATTTTTCGGCTGATTTATGGATATCCATAAATCGAATTATGGATATCCATAATTCTTCTCTGCAAATAAACCTAATGAATAATGACTGCTCCCTTTCCAAAAAAAAAAACTCGACTATTCCCGCCAGGTTTCCGATTTAGGTGTGTAATAAAAGCTGGGATGGAGGTGGCGGTAATGTGGGGTAGGCTTAGTTGTGGCCTATGGTGTGGCTCGGAGAGATATGTTTTGTTTGATTTGAGGTTTAACGTCCTCTTCAATACTATTAATGTCATTTTGGAGACGTTGCTTCCAATTATGGGGACATTAAGCCTTCATTGAGATGAAATGACATCTCAATCCCTGTCACCCATTGACTCGCACCCCTTTGTTTGGACAGGCTGGGACCTTCTAAACGGTTTACCAGTACTCTCAGCTCATGCAGCAACGCCGCCGCCCATCGGGGCTTGAAGAAATAGATGGGCTGCATGATGCTTCGACGCAGAGCTGAAACCGACCCGCGCACGAGTACTGGTAAACCGTTTAGAGGATCTAAGCCTGCCCAGGCAAAGCGGTGCGAGTCGGCCCGTCCATGCTCATAAACCCTATTGGTTTCATTGGGCGACAGGGCTTGAGATGTCATTTCATCTCAATGTCGGGTAAAAGTCAAACAAAATTGGAAGCAACGTCTCCAAAATGACCTTCACAGTGTTGACAGGGACGTTAAACCTCAAATCAATCAAACAATCAAAGTTCAGGCAGCCAAATCTATTTCTCCAAGCCCCCATGGGCGGGGGCCAGGAGATATATCTGAGTCTACCTGGTACTCCATACACCTCAAGTAAAGTATTATATGGATATTGTTTGTTTGTTTGTAATGGAGTTTAACGGCCCAGTCAACACTATTTAGGTCATTTTTGAGCCGGTCAGTATTCCTAGCCACACTTTTCCTGGGCAGGCTTATACGTAAGCGGTTAACCAGTACAGTGCACATTCTTTCGTCAGAAACTGACAACTGCCCTTCTTGAATCAGGGGAAGGGATAGAATCGCCGTAGAAAAGATTTCATGATAAATCTCCACGAAAGAATGTTGTCGGCCCCGACAGGAATCGAACCCGCGTCCTCCTGATTACCAGTCAGACGCGCATCCGACTGAGCTACCGAGGCCGGCTATTGTATGGATATATGTTAATACTATTTAACGACCATGTTTTTTTTTCTCCTGAAAGCATGCACGGATTGCCTGTTTGGATCATTATAATCTTACGTCCGACTTTCAGTGTCCTTAGGTGCGCAGTCCTCGTAGAGGTGATTCCAGAGGATCCGTTGGCCGGAATTTCAATATCTTACGGCTGGTTCCGATATTTAACTGCACACATGGCAACTTAAAAACAATCACGTGTCTTAGGGAGAAATCATTAAACCAAAAGCTTTGGTGGTGATTTATGGATATCCATAATTCGAATTATGGATATCCATTAATCGATCTGAATTATGGATATCCATAAATCGAATTATGGATATCCATAATTCGAATTATGGATATCCATAAATCAGAGGAATAATGGATATCCATAAATCGAATTATGGACATCCATAATTCGAATTAAAGATATCCATAAATCGAATTATGGATATCCATAAATCGATCTGAATAAGTGATATCCATTAATCGAATTATGGATATCCATAATTTGATTTATGGATATCCATATTTCCAATTATGGATATCCATTATTTGGCTGATTTATGGATATCCATAAATCGAATTATGGATATCCATAATTCGATTTATGGATATCTATAAATACGGATTTAATAGTAAAACGGCGCCCCATAGAAACTAACCACACATGAGTACATGTACTGGAAAACCGCTTAGAAGGGCTAAGCCTGCCCAGGCAAACTGATGTGAGTCAGTGATCGTCAAATGCATATAAGCTTTTTGGTTCACTGGGTGGCAGGGCTTGAGATGTCATTTCATCTCAATGTCTGACAAAAATCCCACAAAATTGGAAGCAGCGTCTCCAACATGACCTAAATAGTGTTGACGGGGATTTAGTTTAGTTTAAACATATTTATTTCCAAAAACATTTGAACATTCAAGCAAATAAACAGATTCAATACAAAATTTTAGGATCAGAACGAAAGCAGTAGCTTATTTAGTTCCTTTCCTAACGGGGATTTTAAATCTCAATTCAAACAAACATTACTTTGCATCACGATAACACGCTCATATAATTATCAGCCCTTGATCCCCACTTTTATGCAGCTAAACTGGGGTTTACAGGGGTAAATCCGTTTTTTCTTATTTCTGCTCTGAAATGTAGATTGTTGATACTCGTTTTAACCGCCTCGATAAGGTGGTTCTAACGCCGCAACAACAAGGCAGTTCTTACGAGTGCCCACAATCTATATTTTGTGCAGAAATAAGAAAAATATCACAATAGTTCATCGTTTATCTTGTTTTTCTTTTTTGGCGGTAAAATTAACACCGCAATCGTATAGGTGTGTTTTCGCAATGGAAACAAAGATTGTGGGTACTCGTTTGGACCGCCGCGAGGTTCTAACAAGCATCCGCTGTCTTTTGTTGGATTTGAGATTTAACGTCCCCGTCAACACTGTAAAGGTCATTTTGGAGACGTTGCTTCCATTTGTGTGGGACTTTTACCCGACATTGAGATGAAATGACATCTAATGTCATCTCAAGCCCTGTCGCCAAATGAAACCAATAGGGTTTATAAGCATGGACGGGCCGACTCGCACCGCTTTGCCTGGGCAGGCTTATATCATCTAGGCGGTTTACCAGTATTCCTGTGCGGGTCGGTTTCAGCTCTGCGGGGAAGCATCATGCAGCCCACATATTTCTTCAAGCCCCGATGGTCATCCGCTGTCTATGTTCCACTCAGAAATAAGGAAAACACACACACGCACGCACACACACACACACACACACAATTTACAGGGTAGAGATAAAAAATTACCCACTGAGACAAACAAAAGTGCTCAGCATATTGTCTTTTACAAAAATAACAAAACACGCCTATTCAAATATATTGAAAATTTACCACCAAAAAATGAAATATTTTTCATAATTCTGCTTTTACTATATCAAAGTGGAATTTGGAGGGGGGTGAAACTAATATAGGCATGTTCGTGATCGAAATGATGAATTTGGTCACGTGAACAAGTCCGTGAAATAAACACCCACTTACACCCCACTTTGTATAGAGAAAACTGGGGTTTACGGGGGTAAACATTATTTTTCTAATTTTTACTCCAAGACGTAGGTTGTGGGTACTCGTTAGAACCGCCTCAATGAGGCGGTTCTAACGAGCACCCACAACCTATGTTTGCAGGATAAATGTGGAAAATATCACGGATTTTCACCAGAAAAAAAGTAGCCATTTTGGAGATGTTAAAAGTGCACTTTGTCGTACGGGTGTGTTATCGTAATTTGGTCCATCGATTTCTACAAACAGAATTTTGCACCCATCAGATTTGTTTTATTAATAGTTCGTTTTACAATAGTATAAAATAAGGTTCTAAGCCCTGTTCATTCGACGCGATCTGTGGCGTCTGTTCTGGATCTACCATCACGAAAACACGCCTATATAATTTTGACCCCCTTGAACCCCACTCGTTTATAGTAAAACTGGGGTTTCAGGGCGTATACCTTATTTTTCTTATTTCTGCTCTAAAATATAGATTGTGGGTACTGGTTAGAACCGCCTCGATGAGGCGGTTCTAACGAGTGCCCACAATCTATATTTTGAGCAGAAATAAGAAAAATATCACAATTTTTCATCATAAAATTTTCATTTTTTTCGGCGATAAAGGTGGCAATGTATTTGTAAAGGCGTGTTTACGTAATGGTCATTTGCCACTGCCCCATGTTTTGGACGCTAGGCTTACATGGGTCTTTGTAGATAATGGGGTTACATTAATCTTTTATGACTTATGATTTAAAGTATTTTTTGATTGGCTTCTTTTCTCACCTTTCAGCGGCAGCATTTAATTCTTTGATCATAAGGTACTGTACAGATAATTAAATCTTTGTCTTTTGTTATTGTTCAGGTTAATTACTGAAAATCACGTCAGTAAGGATTATAATTTAACTTTAAGAAAAACAAAGATTAAATAATTGTGCCGTGTTCTTTCTAATCCCCACTTCAAACCAGCCAACCAAAAATTGAGTTATTAACAAATCATATTTATATCACTTGGACAAGTTACCTCTTATCACACAGAAATTCCGTACAACATTTATTCATTAAGTGTTTTAAGCGAAATTGAGTGGCCTGAGAAATACTGTTCTGTACTATTCAGTTATTCTAAAAAAATGTCTATTCCAAGTTCGGATTACTCAGTGGCGACCATTCTTGGTATCGGTAGTGGTAAGTACATTTATTTATTTATTTATTTATTTATTTATTTTAGAAGACATTATCTTCAACGTATTTCTGCACCAGAACATAGGTTGTAGATGCTCATTAGATTGGCCTCCATTACGAAAACACGCCTATACAAATACATTTTAAACTTTACAGCCCAAAAAAATGAAAATGTAAGACGTAAAATGGTCATAATTTCTTATTTCTGCTCAAAGTATAGGTTGTGGGTACTCGTTAGAACCGCCTCATCGAGGCGGCACTAACGAGCACCCACAATCCATATTTCAAGGCAGGAAGAAGAAAAATAAGGTTTACCCCTGTAAACTCAAGTTTTACTTTATAAAAGTGGGGTTCAATGGGGATAAAAATTACATAGGCGTGTTTTTGTGATGATTGGGGCGGTTCTTACGAGCACCCACAACCTATGTTTCGAGTAAAAATAAGAAAAAAAAAATCTTTTTCATCAGAAAATTTAACGTTTTGTAGATCTGAAAAAAATGCACTATTTCGCACGGATGTGTTATTGTAATGTTGAGCTGTAAGCCAACTCGAAAGAAAAATGAGCCAGCGCACGGCAAAACCTATAATATGACATGTGCGTCCAGAGAAGAATCAGATCAGTCATTGCATCCATATAGTCTAACCAGAGACTTCTCTTGCTGCATGAAGGAGCAATGGGCTCTTAGCTATCCTTGGAGTGCTCAGCATATTGTCCTTTACAAAAATAACAAAACACGCCTATTCGAATATATTGAAAATTTACCACCAAAAATGAAATATTTTTTATATTTCTGCTTTTACTATATCAAAGTGGGATTTGGAGGGGGTGAAATTAATATAGGCATGTTCGTGATGGAAATGGTGAACAAGTCCGTGAAATAAACACCCACTTACACCCCACTTTATTAGCTCACCGTCACGTAGTGACGAGGTGAGCTTTCGGGATCACGTTTTGTCCGTCGTCCGTGCGTCCGTCCGTCCGTCCGTCCGTGCGTAAACAATTTCTTCAAACGACATCTCCTCCTAAACCACTGAGTGGATTTTGACCAAACTTCACAGGAATGATCCTTAGATGGTCCCCTTTCAAAGTTGTTCAAATGGTTCCGGTCCGTTGCACATATAGGTCACACGAGCCAAAAATACATTATTTTCACCGAAAACTTAAAAAATCTTCTTCTCTGAAACTGCAAGGCCCGGGTCTTTGATATTTGGTATGAAGCTTCATCTAGTGAACCCCTACCAAGATTGTTCAAATTATAGTGCTATGGCCAAAAATGCCCCCGCCCCGGGGCCCTTTGGTTTTACATGGGCTTATATAGGGAAAATCTTTAAAAATCTTCTTCTCTTAAACTGCAAGGCCCAGGTCTTTGATATTTGGTATGAATCTTCATCTGGTGGACCCCTACCAAGATTGTTCAAATTATAGTGCCGGGGCCAAAAATGCCCCCGCCCCGGGGCCCTTTGGTTTAACATAGTCTTATATAGGGAAAAGCTTTAAAAATCTTCTTCTCTGAAACCGCAAGCCCAGGTCTTTGATATTTGGTATGAATCTTCATCTTATGGACCCCTACCAAGATTGTTCAAATTATACTGATGGGGCCAAAAATGCCCCCGCCGCAGGGCCCTTTGGTTTTACATGGGCTTATATTGGGAAAATCTTCTTCTCTGAGACTGCAGGGCCCAGGTCTTTGCTATTTGGTATGAAGCTTCATCTAGTGGACCCCTACAAAGACTGTTCAAATTATAGTGGTGGGGCCAAAAATGCCCCAGCCCCGGGGCCCTTGGGTTTTACATAGGCTTATATAGGGAAAATCTTTGAAAATTTCTTTTATGAAACTGCAAGGCCCAGGTCTTTGATATTTGGTATGAATCTTCATCTTGTGGACCTCTATCAAGATTGTTCAAATTATAGCCCTGGGGCCAAAAATGCCCCCGCTCCAGGGGCCTTTGGTTTTTCATAGACTTATATCGAGAAAATCTTGAAAAATCTTCTACTCTGAAACCACAAGGCCTAGGTCTTTGACATTTGGTATGAAGCTTCAGCTAGTGGACCTCTACCAAGATTGTTCAAATTATAGCCCTGGGGCCACAAATGCCCCCGCCCCAGGGCCCTTTGGTTTTACATAGACTTATAATAGAGATAATCTTTGAAAATCTTCTTCTCTGAAACAACAAGGCCCAGGTCTTTGATATTTGGTGTGAAGCTTCATCTAGTGGACCTCTATCGAGATTGTTTAAATTATAGCCCTGAGGCCAAACATTCCCCTGCCCCGGGGCCATTTGGTTTTACATAGGCTTATGTGAGGAATATCTTAAAAAAATCTTCTTCTCTGAAACAGCAAGGCCCAGGTCTTTGATATTTGTTGTGTAGCTTCATCTAGTGGACCTTTGCCAAGATTGTTCAAATTATAGCCTTTGTTGTATTTGGTATGAACCTTCACCTTTTTCGACCTCCCTCAACATTATGCACATAATAACCCTGGGGTCAATAATGGCCCTCCCCGGGGCCCACTTGTTACTCTATGGATCAGGTGAGCGATCCAGGGCCATCATGGTCCTCTTGTATAGAGAAAACTAGGGTTTACGGGGTTAACATTATTTTTCTTATTTTTACTCCAAGACATAGGTTGTGGGTACTCGTTAGAACCGCCTCATTGAGGCGGTTCTAACGAGCACCCACAACCTATGTTTGCAGTATAAATGTGGAAAATATCACGGATTTTCACCAGAAAAAGTAGCCATTTTGGAGATGTTAAAAATGAACTTGTCGCACGGGTGTGTTATCGTAATGTGGTCCATCGATTCCTACAAACAGAATTTTGCACCCATCAGATTTGTTTTATAAATAGTTCGTTTTACAATAGTATAAAATAAGAGTTTAAGCATACAGCCTAAGCCCTGTTCAGACGACAGGATCTGCGGCGTCTGTTCTGGATCTACTTCATTTGGCTGCCCCATGTTTTAGACGCCAGGCTTACATGGGTCTTTGTATAGATAATGGGGTTACAATAATCTTGTAGTGATTTATGATTAAAAGTATTTTTTGATTGGCTTCTTTTCTCACCTTTCAGCGGCAGCGTTTAATTCTTTGATCATAAGGTACAGTACAGATAATTAAATCTTTGTCTGTTGTTATTGTTCAGGTTAATTACTGAAAATCACGTCAGTAAGGATTATAATTTAACTTTAAGAAAAACAAAGATTAAATAATTGTGCCTTGTTCTTTCTAATCCCCACTTAAAACCAGCCAACCAAAAAGTGAGTCATTAACAAATCATATTTATATCGCTTAGACAAGTTGCATCTTATCACACAACATTTATTCATTAAGTGTTTTCGAAATTGAGTGGCCTGAGAAATACTGTTCTGTTCTATTCAGTTATTCTTAAACATGTCTATTCCAAGTTCGGATTACTCAGTGGCGACCATTCTTGGTATCGGTAGTGGTAAGTACATTTATTTATTTATTTATTTTAGTATACATTATTTTTCTTATTTCTGCTCCAGAACATAGGTTGTAGATGCTCGTTAGATTGGCCTCCATTACGAAAACACGCCTTTACAAATACATTGCAAACTTTACCGCCGAAAAAATGAAAATTTTAAGATGTCATATTTTTCTTATTTCTGCCTAAAGTATAGATTGTGTGTACTCGTTAGAACCGCCTCATCGAGGCGGTTCTAACGAGTACCCACAATCCATATTTTAGAACAGAAAGAAGAAAAATAAGGTTTATCCCTGTAAAACCCAGTTTTGCTATATAAAAGTGGGGTTCAAGGGGATAAAAATTATATAGGCGTGTTTTTGTGATGATTGGGGCGGTTCTTACGAGCACACACAACCTATGTTTCGAGTAAAAATAAGAAAAAAAAATCTTTTTCATCAGAAAATTTAACGTTTTGGCGATCTAAAAAAGAACTGCACTATTTCACACGGATGCGTTATTGTAATGTTGAGCTGTAAGCGAACTCAAAATAAAAATGAACCAGCGCACAACAAAACCTACAATTAGACATGTGCGTCCAGCGAAGAATCAGATCAGCCTGCGCATCTATATAGTCCAACCAGAGACTTCTCTTGCTGCATGAAGGAGCAATGGGCCTTAAGCTATCCTTAGAGCACACAGCGAAGACTCTGATCAGACTGCGCGGATGAGCTGGGCGGCGCACATGTCTTATTGTAGGTTTTGTCTTGCGCTGGCTCAAATGTTGTTTTTGACAGGGGACGAGCAAAGGCTTGTGGTGAGCCTGCCTGTCCCTGTCGAGCCTGCGCATCGCATATGCGCAATCACGCCAGAGCCTTTGCAGCTCGCAGATATGTAAAAGAGGCCATGATAGCTGCATATGCGCACGAGAAGAGCTTTAATCGATGAACGCTATTTATTTATTTATTTATTTATTTATTTATTCTGATTTCATTATTTATTCATTCTTTTAATCCGTTTGCACTAATTACATTTTTTAGATACCATGAATTATTTATTCTTATTACATTATATTTTATATTTATTTATTTTGATTTCATTATTTATTCATTCTTTTAATCCGTTTGCACTAATTACATTTTTTTAGATACCATGAATTATTTATTCTTATTACATTATATTTTATATTTATTTATTCTGATCCCTTTTATTTATTTATTTATTTATTTATTTATTTATTTATTTATTTATTCTGATTTCATCATTTATTCGTTCATTTAATCCGTTTCCATTGATTACAATTATTTATTTATTAATTTCGATTTCATGTTTTCATGGTAGGACCTGTCTGTTTGGCCCCCGCACTTCGGGGCTTGAAGAAATGGATGGGCTGCATGATGCTTCCACGCAGAGCTGAAACCAACCGCACACGTGTACTGGTTAAGCGTTTAGAGGATCTAAGCCTGCCCAGGCAAAGCGGTGTGAGTCGGACCTTCCATGCTTATAAACCCTTTTGGTTTCATTGGGCGACAGGGCTTGAGATGTCATTTCCTTTCAATGTCGGGTCAAAGTCCCACAAAATTGGGAGCAACGTCTCCAAAATGACCTATACAGTGTTGACGGGGACGTTAATCTCAAATCAAACAAACAAAGGACTTGTCCGGGGATTTATGCGCTAATTCGAATTAGCCATGGTAAACAATCCAACAGTGTTCTAGTTATCGAAGTTTCAATGTAGCTTTCCCAGTCCCATTTAGAAAACTCACCAGTTTCATTATAACACGGCTCGTTATAACACGGTTTTGGATATAACACGGTTTGAAGATGAATCTCAAAAATGCGTAAATTATATAGAAAAAATGACCATTTTATATGATCTACACATTTTTGTTTGGAAACACGGTTTCTGTGTTATGAAGCGGTTGTGGTGTATATTGAAAATTTTACCACAAAAAAAAACAACAAAAAGGATTGATTAATGGAATCTTTTTTATATTTCTTCACAAAACACAGATTGTAGGTACTCGTTAGAAATGCGCCAAGCGAGGCGGTTCTAACGCGTACCCTCAATATATGTCTTTAAGCAGAAAAATAAAAAAATAATGTGCACCCCTTTAAACCCAGTATGAAGGGTCAAAATTATATAGGCGTGTTTCGCGATAACTTGAAGAGCCACATAAGCCGAGTCTTTCATAACATTGCCTTGAACATATGATGAAACTTCGATGGCTCGAACACCGTTTACCAAGGCTATTTCGAACCCTTTTGTATCATATGACGTTGTGGATAAGCAGTGGATAACGTCGTGTAATAAAAATCGTATGACCACACGTGTAATAACACTTTGGCGGGATTAAGTAACGCCATGATCATGTCTGTGTAAACCATACATGTTTGTGGGGTTTATTTGTCAAATTTAAAGGCGATAAAATCCAATTTAAAGGGGTCATGTGATAAACAGAATCTTACACTCGTAATAAACCTTATTTTTCTTATTTCTGCTCTAAAATATAGATTGTGGGTACACGTTAGAACCGCCTCGATTTCTGCTTTAAAATATAGATTGTGGGCACTCGTTAGAACCGCCTCGACGAGGCGGTTCTAACGTGTACCCAAAATCTATATTTTGAGCAGAAATAAGAAAATACCACAATTTTTTCATCTTAAAATTAGCCTTTTTTCTGCGATAAAATTTATACTGTATTTGTATAGGCGTGTTTTCGTATTGGTCACAACAGTGCAATAAACATCATGTAAACCCAACTTTATATAGACAAAACTGGGGTTTACAGAGGTAAATATTATTTTTCTTTTTTCTGTTCTAAAATATAGATTGTGGGCACTCGTTAGAGGCGGTTCTCACGTGTACCCACAATCTATATATTTTGAGCAGACATCACGAAAAAATGCCTATATATTCTGACCCCCTTGAACCCCGATTTTATATTGTAAAACTGGGGTTTACAGGGTTAAATCTTATTTTTCTTATTTCTGCTCTAAAATATAGATTGTCGGTACTCGTTAGAACCGCCTCGAGGAGGCGGTTCTAATGAGTACCCACAATCTATATTTTGAACAGAAATAAGAAAAATATCACAAATTTTATCTTATTTTTTTGTTTTATTGGCCATAAAGATTATAATGTATTTGTATAGGTGTGTTTTCGTAATGAATAAGAAAATATCACAATTTATCATCTTAAAATTAGCTTTTTTCGGCGATAAAATTTATACTGTATTTGTATGGGCGTGTTTTCGTAATTGTAACAAGTGCAATAAACATCATGTAAACCCGACTTTAAATAGAGAAACCTGGGATTAAAAGGAGTAAATATTATTTTTCTTATTTTTGCTCCAAGACTTCATCTTCGCGAGCCAAGGGTACTAAGTCCACTACGTTCCTTAAGGAACGTAGTGGACTTAGTACCCTTGGCTCGCGAAGATGCCAAGACTGTTGTGAGTACTCGTTAGAGCTGCCTCATTGAGACGGTTCTAAGGAGCACTCACAGCCAATGTTTTGAGTAGAAATGAGGAAAAATATCATAAATTTGACTATTTTTGAGATCTGAAAGAATGCATTGTGCCACACGGATGTTATATCGTACAGGCCTCAAATTTTTCAGGCATTTGCAGGATTTCAGGCTTTCAGAGTTTGAACTTTATTTGATTTTAGGCTTCAGATGTTGATTTATCTTCCGTTATTCTGTTAAAAATTGCCATTTAACCCTTATCTTGCTTAATGAATTTTATTGAGCGAAACCACATTCTGACTATCAGCCAATCAAAATTACTTGATATAATGTATTCATTCTGCACAAACTGCATTACAAACAGTGTAGATCCAGATCAGATGGCTTCTTCAGAAGCCATCTGATCTGGATCTACACTGTTTGCAAAGGTAACAGTTGTCATGGTCGGCAGGATGAAGTTAAAGGCTGCAAAAGCGTGCCTTTCAGGCTTGGAAAAGCGTGGTTTGTATGAGGCCTGATCGTAATGCTCTGTATATCAAACAACAACAAAAAAAAAAAAAAAAAAACGCCCATCGGGGCTTCGAGAAATAGAATAGATTGGGCTGCATGGTACTTCCTCGCAAAGCTGAAACCGACCGCACTTGAGTACTGGTAAACCGCTTAGGTCTTAGCCTGCCAACGCAAAGTGCCCATGCATATTAACTCTATTGTTTTATTTAGGCAGTAGGGCTTGATGTGTCACTTCATCTCAATGCTGATTACATATGCCACACAACTGGAAGCATCCAAAATGACTAAATAGTGTTGGCGGGGACGTAAAACGTCAATTAAAACAAAACAAACACATACATACATACATACATACATACATACATACATACATACATACATACATACATACATACATACATACATACATACATACATACATACATACATACATACATACATACATGTATGTGCATCCATCCATCCATCATACATATGCGCGCACGCACAAACAGCATCCGACACCCTATTGGAAAATGCATTAATGCATGCACACCGCATCCAACTTTTATACATGAAAGTACATTGCACAAACACATACAGGCACGCACGCGCGATTGACATGCACACACAGCCTCCCAACCTTTACGCATCTACACATTACGCAAATGTACATTTGCTCTTATTTCCACGAACATTACACAGGGTATACTGAAACGCTTTCAGATAAAGGGATCTAGTGGATTTGCTTTGTTTGTTTGATTTGAGGTTTACCGTCCCCGTCAACACTGTACAGGTCATTTTGTAGACCATTTTGTGGAACTTGTACCTGACATTGAGATGAAATGACATCTCAAGCTCTGTCGCCCAATGAAACCAATAGGGTTTATAAGCATGGACGGTCCGACTCGCCGTGACCGCTTTGCCTGGGCAGGCTTAGATCCTCTAAGCGGTTTACCAGTACTCGTGTGCGGTCGAATTCAGCTCTGCGTGGAAGCATCATGCAGCCCATCTGTTTCTTCAAGCCCCGATGGGCGGGGGCAATGGATTTAGTGGACTCTACAAAAATGTATAGTGCTGGTTCATACATTGTATCTTTTTTCGGGTCGATCATCGACCCAAAGCGGCATTGTCAAGCGCAGTTATACGACTAATGCCTACGGGACCACTACTGATAAACAGAGTTAAACATCGCGCATTTTGTACTCTTTAACCCTTTACTGGAAAGGCCCAGTTACTATATATTAAGTGTCAGGCTTGTTTTATACGTTGTAAATTTTACATCGATTTCTTTACTTTGAGCAAACAGTGAAGACCCTGATCAGACGCCGCATCATGCGGCGTCTGATCGGGGTCTTCACTATTTGCAATTGTCTCATTTTCAGACGCCATGCATATGTGGATTTATAGTTTAATAAACAGCGCAAGAGAAAATGTGTGTTTGAATATTGAAATTGTTATAGACAAATCAAAGTTCAAATTCAGGACCATTTTTTTCTGTTTAGATTAAGGGGAATGGAAACACCTTCAGGGGAGACAACTCCTGCAAAAGTGCTTTTGTCTCCCATGTCAATAGAGGTCAACTCTTAAAGGATAGAATTTGCTCATGAGGAGCAAATTCTTTCCTTTAAGAGTAGACCCCCTTTTCCAGTGGGACAGGGCGTATAGAAAGGCGAACAGGAAGTTCCGAATGTTGTCTTCCTTTGAAAAATGGCGGAAAAATCTGTCCAGTGTTCCCATTCCCCTTAAAAAGGCATTTTCTTTTACAGGGACAGAGAATGCTGGACCTTGTATACCGGTAGCCGCAGTTCCACGACGCAGGCGGAGTAGAACAGTCTTTTCGCGGGAGGCGATAGACAAGATGGAGGCACTTTTCCAAGAAACCCACTATCCCGATATCAATCAGCGTGAGAGATTGTCAGCTGAGATCGGTGTGCCAGAGGCCAGAATACAGGTACATTTATGATTACGTTTAATGCACCTGCATTTGTAACGCGACGTCAGTTTGATAACGTCCAAACTTCTGCGATATACTGTGGAAACACGACGTCATCGTGTAACGTCAATCTTCACTAGTTACGCGGCTGACCATACACGAGGCGGTTCTAACATGTACACACAATTTATATTTTGAGCAGAAATAAGAAACATATCACAGTTTTTCATCTAAATGTTTTCTTTTTTCTCTTTTTTTTTGGCGGTAAAGATTGCAATCAATTTAATATGTATGTGTGTTTTCGAAATGATTGTCATTGTCGTATATAATAATTATATAATAAAACTGCAGGGTTTACAGGGATAAATATTATTTTTCTTATTTCTGCTTAAGAACATAGATTGTAGGTACTCGTTAGAACCGTCTCACCGAGGCTATGGTTAGAGCAGAAATGTGAAAAATATCGGAATTTTTATCGAAAAATTCGCATTATTTGGCGGTAAAATTTACCGATATATTTGAATAGGCGTGTTTACGTTTGTTTGTTTGTTTGATTTGAGGTTTAACGTCCCCATCAACACTGTAAAGGTCATTTTGGAGACGTTGCTTCCAATTTTGTGGGACTTTTACCCGACATTGAGATAAAATGACATCTCAAGCCCTGTCGCCCAATGAAACCAATAGGTTTATTACGTAATGTATGTCTTCCAATATCTCTAGTTGGAGGCCCTGATCAGACGCCACATTCTGCGGCATCTGATCTGGGCCTGCACTGTTTGCCAGGCTACCCGTTTTGGGGTTTCTGGCACTAAATGGGTTAATATAGAATGTTATGTTTGTCATTCCATATACGTGTTTATAACATTGTATCTGTTAACTGTTGTAGCCTGAGATTTACTGAAAATTAAGTTTTGTTCTGTTCTGTTCTGTTCCTCCGACAAAGGTCTCGTCTCGAAAACACACCTATATAATATTGACCCCTTGAACCCCACTTTTATACAGTAAAACTGGGGTTTACAGGGGTAAATCTTATTTTTCTTATTTCTGCTCTAAAATACAGATTGTGGGTATTCGTTAGAACCGCCTCGATGAGACGGTTCTAACGAGTACCCACAATCTATATTTTGAGCAGAAATAAGAAAAATATTCAGTTTTTCCGCGATAAAGGTTACAATGTATTTGTATAGGCGTGTTTTCGTAAGGTGGAGAATTTGAAGGCAATAACAAAAATCATTCACCTTATTTGCATTATCTGCTGGTTCCTAGCCTGAAGGTTATCAGTGTTCGAAAAACAGGTTGAAAGGTCAGGGGGGTCTGGTAACCTGTTTTTTCCACTATTGACAATGTGCAAGCTGGGAGCCAGCAAATAATGCAAATATGGTGAATTGTCAATTTTAGTGATTAGAATCGAAAGAGATCAGCTCGTGTGCGAATTGTTCAGTTATCTAAATTAATCCCGCTACTTGCTGTTTTTTTTTTTTTTTTCCTTTACAACTTTACCTCCAAACAATGATTTAATACTGAAAAATCATCCATTAATGAGCCGGGACACAGCATTTCCTACAATTTACATGTGCGCATCCGCGCAGTCTGATCAGAGTCTTCGTTGTGCGCTCTAAGGATAGCTAAGGGTCCGATGCTCCTTTATACAGCAAGAGAAGTCTCTGATCAGACTATATGGAAGCGCATGCTGATCTGATTCTTCGCTGGACGCTCATGTAAATTGTATGAAATACTGTGTCCCGACGCATTTCTTAATTAAACATCGTTTTCAGGTCTGGTTCCAGAACAGACGGTCCAGAAGCAGTATCAAACAGCGAGGCGTAAAGGAACAGGGCAACAGAAGAAAGCGTGCTTCATCTGATTCAGACAAATCCTCTGGGTCTCCCGCTGATCTGTCGGATGAACAGACCGAACCGCCCACTAAGATACCACGGAATGTCACCGAAGATGTCGAGGTAATTATAAATAACACTTTCAGCAATAGAAAGCCAGATTTTGTTTGTTTAACGTAACGTCCCCGTCAACACTGTAATGGTCATTTTGGAGACGTTGCTTCCAATTTTGTGGGACTTTTACCCGACATTGAGATGAAATGACATCTCAAGCCATGCCGCCCAATGAAACCAATAGGGTTTATATGCTCGCACCGCTATGCCTGGGCATGCTTAGATACTCAAAGCGGTTTTACCACTACTCGTGCCGGTTTCAGCTCTGCGTGGAAGCATCATGCAGCCCATCTATTTCTTCAAGCACCGATGGGCGGAGGCTTGATAGAAAGCCAGAAGAAAGCTACTAATACAGTTAACTTCCGCTTTTAAGACCACCAAAAATTGAGACTATAGTATATACTTCTGCTTTAAAGATCTATTAGAAAGCTTCAGTTATTCCTTCTTTGTGTTTTCAGCACGCAGTGTTCTCTGGCTTGAGACCACCTTTGGGACTGTTCAAAAGTGGTCTTAAAGACCACTTTTGAACAGCCCCAATGGTGGTCTTTATATAGGAATTTTACTGTACCCGTATTACAGACAACAAGAACATTGTATTTAATCAAATCAGTGACAGCACCGGTGGGTCGATTGTCTCCGAGCTTGGAAAATGGCCCTGAATAATAAGGCTGCTTCGTTTATCCCTGAAATGCCTGTATTTTATGCAAGAAGCGCTCTGTGGCGTCTGATTTAGACTACCAGGAATTATCGTACTGTAGGAACTGTCACCCAGGTAATCGATATCCCATTTTTGAAAGGCTTCGATTAATTCCTTTTAACCTGTGTAAGCTGGGTATAATTATTAACATAGTGTCACACGCCAGAATATAGAAGCAAATACCTGTCCAATTGTCTCATTTATGATCGAAACATTGGTTTTCGGAGCTCATAAGACGCGGTAGCTTATATTTTGGGGGCTCTTAGTTGCCAATGTCCCAGCACGTAAGCCGTCAATGTCTTACAGATAGCTTTCTGACCTAGAAAAATGTCGCGGCTATAAATAACCGCTACCTGCATTTCGAACAAGTCAATGCTAGTCACATGATCATCTGCACGTCAAGCTATTGCGCTTAGTAACGTTTGGATTGTTGAACAATCTACCCAATAGTCTTTCTCCGACAGATGGCGCTATTTTGAGAAGAAAGAATTTCCTCTTCATTTCTGGAATGAATTCTTTCTGTTTAGAGCAGGCTCTATTATATGTGTGTTTGATTTGAGGTTTAACGTCCCAGTCAGCACTGTATAGGTCATTTTGGAGAGGTTGCTACCAGTTTTGTGAGAATTTTACCCGACATTGAGATGAAATGACATCTTAAGCCCTATCGCCCAAGGAAACCAATAGGGTTATAAGCATGCACGGACCGACTCGCACCGCTTTGCCTGGGCAGCCTTAGATCCTCTAAGCGGTTTACCAGTATTCGTGTGCGGTCGGTTTCATCTCTGCGTGGAAGCATCGTGCAGCCCATCTATTTCTTCAAGCCCCGATGGGCGGGGGCTTTCTATTATATGTATATTTAAGGAAAATACATTATTTGTATTTTTGCTTGTAGCAAATATTTTTATTTTTCATTACGCACATGCGTAATTCGTCCATCACGTTTAACAGGTTTGTGTCATGATAAACACTGAGAACCCCACTTTATGAATGTAAAAGAAAGGATTACGAGAGCTTTGCTTCCTTTATTTTTCCTCAGTGACATATTGTGTATACTCGGCGGTTCTAACGAATACCCACATTCTATGTTTTGAACAAAAATATGGAGCGTATATAAAGAATCATCTGAAATATGCTTTTCTTACGGATATGAGGGCCCCGCCCATCGGGGCTTGGAGAAATAGATTAGGCCGCATGGTTCTTCCACGCAGAGCTGAAACCGACCGCACATGAGTACTGGCAAACCGCTTAGAAAGTCTAAGCCTGTCCAAGCAAAGAGGTGCGAGTCGGACCGTCCGTGCATATAAACCCTATCGGTTTCATTGGGCGACAGGGGTCATCTCAGTATCGGGTAAAAGTCCCACAAAATTGGAAGCAACGTCTCCAAAATGGACACGGGCGTTAAATCTCAAAACAAACAAACAAATCCTTACGGATATGAGCGGCGCCATTATCCCGTATGGGTGCGTTCTCGTAATTAGATGGCGTCCTACATGTATCAATGCATCACTAGTTACTAAATTCAGATACCACTCAAATCGAAAAAGTAAAGCCAGGTGTCATAACTCTTCCCGAAATGAATTCCCATATTATTCAAAGATGTACAGCCGGCCTCGGTAGCTCAGTCGGATGCGCGTCTGACTGATGATCAGGAGGACGTGGGTTCGATTCCTGCCGGGATCGGCAACATTCTTTCTGGCGATTGATCATGAAATCTTTTCTACGGTCATTCTCTACCTTCCGCTGATTCAAGAAGGGCAGTTGTCAGTTTCTGGCAAAAGAATGTGCACTGTACTGGTTAACCGCTTACGTATAAGCCTGTCCAGGAAAGTGAGGATAGGTAAACTGACCAGCTCAAAAATGACCTAAAAAGTGTTGACTGGGCCGTTAAACTCCAATTCATACAAAACAAAATCAAAGATGTACTGTCGAACTTGGATAGCTCGAACCCCTTTGGGACCACAAAAATGTCCGAGACAATGGTAGTTCGAGCCACAGATGGCCACTTCCAGGAGTTGGTTTGTTCGTCCTCATCAACACTGTAAAGGTCATTTTTGAGACGTTGCTTCCATTTTGTTTTGGGACTTTTACCCCATTGAGATGAAATGACATCTCAAGCCCTGTCGCCCAATAAAACGAATAGGGTTTATAAGCATGGACGGTCCGACTCACACCGCTTTGCCTGGCGCAGGGCAGGCTCAGATCCCCTAAGCGGTTTACCAGTACTCATGCGCGGTCGGCTTCAGCTCTGCGTGTAAGCATCATGCAGCCCATCCATTTCTTCAAGCCCCGATGGGCGGGGGCCGACGCCAGGAGTCATAACTGGGATAATTTTGGACTTCTTTTCGGTGTTCTATAATATAGATATATGTTGTATGTACCTTGAGGCGATTCTAATGAGTACACACAGCACGATCAAAGTCGAAAATCTCAACAATTACCCCGTCCTACTTCTTATGTAGAGAAATTCCCTAGGGACTCAAAACGGGTTCGACTCAGTCATAGTAATCGAACTATCGGTATTTGAGCCATCGAAGTTCTACTGTATTTCGATATTTGGCATTCTAGATTTAATTGGGCTGAGTGGTAACTATATGCAAGGTAAACATGTTAAGAATGGGAACAACGAAATTGGAACAGCGCCTCCAAAATGGCTTAAATAGTGTTGACAGGGACGTGAACCTTCAAAACAAACAAACAAAATATTGGGAACTCGTCAGACGCGAATCTGTCGCGTACCCACAATCTATACCTTGCAGCAGAAATAATTGAAATAATGTTTACAACCCAAATGGTACATGTTAAAAACAATTGCGATTTTAGTCCTCTCAGCTGTGGTTTATTACAAAAGTCACTTAAACATGGGCATGGTAACCTACTAGAAAACATTGCAGCGAAGACTCAAATCAGCCTGCGTATCCGCATAGTCTGATCAGAGTCTTCACTTCTGCAACGGCCTTCTATAGCATTTAGGCTACTCCAAAACGACGATTAAAACTCTGGTTCAGACTTAGTGGAAAAGCCTCCGTGGTGCACTGGTTACGCTACTCGCCTTGTAAACCAGGGATTGCAGGATCGACCCCCGGCTTCCCCAGACTTTCGGATGAGTCTTTAACCGGAGGTCCCGTCTCCGTATGACCTTAGCTGTTGGTGGGACGTAAAACTCAAACACTTGGATGCAACGGCTATTTGGTTGCACTAGTCTTTTCTGTTTTTCTGTTCAACGGCTCACTTGATTTTTGATACTTTTATCAACTAATTGAGCATGAAGGTTGACGTTTAGTGTCATGGTTGGGCTCATGAATAGGCCAGTCAGAGCGAGTTCTTTGTCCACGTATAGGCAAACACACAAATTTCTAGTTACGTTAACGCAGATGTAACGCCAATACCGGTGATGGTACATGTACCATAGGTAAGTCGTAAAATTGAAAATACTATCAGAATATTTTTTTTTTTTTTTTTTGGTTTTACGGCCCTTTTAAGATTATTTCATTCATATCGAGCCGATCGTTAATCAGAGGTGGGCGAAAACCGGAGTACCCGGAGAAAAACCACCTGACCTTCCGTTGCAGAACTTGGCGTGTGGGTAGGCATTACGAAAACATGCCTATACAAATACATAGTACAATTTTTCACGACAAAATGAAGATTTTATGGTGTAAAAAAATGTGATCTTTTTTTTTATTTCTGCTCAAAATATAGATTGTGGGTACACGTTAGAACCGCCTCATCGAGGCGGTTCTAACGAGTACCCACAAGCTATATTTGAGCAGAAATAAGAAAAATAAGGGTTGACCCTGATTACACAGTTTTACTATATAAAAGTGGGGTTCAAGGGGGTCAGAATTCTATAGGCGTGTTTTTGTGATGTTTGTTACGTAAATCTGTCCAGCCCCCGCCCGTTTGGGCTTGAAGAAATAGATGGGCTGCATGATGCTTCCACGCAGTGCTGAATCCAACCCGCACACGAGTACTGGTAAGCCACTTAGAGGATCTAAGTTTGCCCAGGCAAAGCGGTGCGAGTTTCGGGGCGTCCATGCTTATAAACCCTATTGGTTTCATTGGGCGACAGGGCTAGAGATGTCATTCCATCTCAATATCGGATAAAATTCTCACAAAATTGGAAGCAACGTTCCAAAATGACCTTTACAGTGTTAACGGGGACGTTAAACCTCAAATCAAACAAACAAACACAAACGTAGATCTGTCATCCTAATGTAATAATTACATATCTTTTTATTTGCAGGACGACAAGAACTCTGATGTCAAAGACCAAGCCACAGAGAAATTCCCCTTCTGCTATCTACCACCGTACTACAACAACTATTTCTGTAATCCCTACTTTTTCAACCCAGCCCTGGGACATCCACATTATGCATTGTTAACAGCAAACTACCAGAACCCTCAGTCCTTCATTCCATTTCCCACCAGCTACTTCAATATCCCGCTGCTGACTCCGGCTTCCGTTCCACCGTCACCGATACCCCATCTCAATCTTCCATCACCAACAACGCTCTCCAGTTCAGAGACATCGCCAAAGACAGGTATACGCCAAGGATACAATTTATCTCCGACTCTGTTCAATGGCGAATTCTCAGCGTCGAAAGATGGCGATTCCAAGGTTCAGATGTATGTGCCGCCTTTGAGTCATGTCACCAGAAATTCGATCGCAGAGCTCAGTTCTGCATATGGTCGTGTTGAAGAGACTGATAATGGTAATGATAGTAACAGTCAGGATTCTAGACTTTCTTCGCCGGCGTTTTCTTTCCGAATAGAAAGTAGTCTTTCTTTGGATTCGTTCGGTGGTAGTGACTCGGGTTTTGGACAAGAACTGTCTTCTGACTCTTGGTGATGCTTTTCCCCGTTGTATACTAGTGGACTCTTCCATTGCTATATGTTGGACAAGTCCATTTGTCATATAAGGGGTGTCAGGCCAATGTTTTTTTCCTCTTTATTCTATTCTTGGCGGAAAATAGTGTTAGCAAATATAGTGTAGGCCCTGATCAGACGCCGCATTCTGCGGCGTCTGATCTGGGCCTGCACTGTTTGCCAAGGTACCCCTTGGCGCTGGCTTTTAGTTTGGGCGCTGAGTTGTTAAGTTTACATATTCACATACTATACTCTCTCAGGATCGTTTTTATCAAATGACGTCGCGTCTGAGAATATAATAACGTCATGTAATAAATTTGATAATCCACTAGTGGATTAAATATGCATTTTAGTTAGATACGCCCCGTAACGTTACATGCACGACGTCCTTAACGACGTCGCGTTTACTAGTGGCGTAATATTGACATATTTTGTTAAAATATCGTGAATAAAATGCGTTTTAAATGCCATATGATAAAAAGAATCTTGCCTTCGTGTTCATGTATTATTGAATTTATTAAACTCGTTGAGGAAAAGGGATAAAATGCTCGGCAAAGCCTCGCTTTTTATCCCTTTTCCTCACCTCGTTTAATAAATCCAATATTACATGAACACTAATGTAAAGTCCTCTATGTAATGTACATTTATGTTTCTTTGAGAATAAACATAGCAACAAATAAGGTAAGTATTTTGTGATAATTGAAGATTTTTTTTTTCTCAATTCTCTATTAAAAACAAACTATTTTGTGGGTATTCATTAGAATCGCCTCGCAGAAATAAGGGAAACCACCTTTCAGTTATCACAAAATACTTACCGCTTATCTGTTGCTATGATAAATTATTGTACAATTATGTATTATAAATTAAAACTTGTGCTACATATATTTCTGTTGAAATATTTGTTTTCACTTATGATCTGATGTTTACGTACGTTGAGCGACGCAACGTTGTAGCACTGAACATATCAATTGATTTGTTTGATTTGAGGTTTAACGTCCCCGTCAACACTGTAAAGGTCATTTTGGAGACGTTGCTTCCAATTTTGTGGGACTTTAACCCGACATTGAGATTAAATGACATCTCAAGCATGGATGGTCCGCCTCGCACCGCGGTTCCTGGACAGGCTTAGATCCTCTAAACGGTTTACCAGTACTAGTGTGTGGGCCGGTTTCAGCTCTGCGTGGAAGCATCATGCAGCCCATATATTTCTTCAAGCCCCTATGGGCGGGGGCTTAGGGTATTCATTAGAATCGCCTCATAGAAATACGGAAAACTTTTCAGTTATCACAAAATGCTTACCTTATCTGTTGCTATGATAAATTATTGTACAATTATGTATTATAAATTAAAACTTGTGCTACATATATTTCTGTTGAAATGATTGTTTTCACTTATGATCTGATGCCCACGTATGTTCGCGTTACGTTGAGCGACGTAACGTTGTAGCGCTGAACATATCATTTGAGCCGGGACAAAATATTTCCTATAATTTACATGTGCGCCCAGCGAATACTCAGATCTGCCTGTGCGGCCGCGCAGTCTGATCACAGTCTTCGTTGTGCGCTCTAAGGATAGCTAAGGGCCCAGTGCTCCTTCATGCAACAAGAGAAGTCTCTGGTCAGACTTTATGGATGCACAGCCTGATCTGATTCTTCGCTGGGCGCACATGTCAATTGTTGGAAATGCTGTGCCCCGGCTCAAATTTTAAAATTTTATTATCATCACGAAAACATGCCTATATAATTTTGACCCCTTCAAACCCCACTTTTATATAGTAAAACTGGGGTTTGCAGGGGTATACATTATTTTTCTGATTCTGCTCAAAAACATAGATTGTGAGCACTCGTTAGAACCGCCTCGCGGAACGGAGGCGGTTCTAACGAGTATCCACGATCTATGTTTTGAGCAGAAATAAGAAAAATATCACAGTTTTTCATCTGAAAATTTTTATTTTTGTTGGTAAAATCTACAATGTATTTGTATGGCGTGTTTTCGTAATGATGACGTCAGAACATTAATGCGGAACAGGCGTGATTGTAAACAACATTCTAAACTAGCCGCCATGTTGGTTTTACGGTCGCATTTGAGTTTACATGGAGCTTCGGGACATTTTTGTCACAATTTGCCGTTGGAATTGTTGCCTAAGTTATGCAAGAACAATGATCATCCATGGTTATTTCATGGCAATAACATTTGCCCGGTCCCTCGGTAGATATTTAAGCACGCGGCCTAGTGGACTCGTATTCAAACCGCTTCAACTAGGCCGAGTGTTCAAATATCTGCCGAGGGAACGGGTATGTCAATGCAAGAAAACCATGGGTGATCCCAATATTTATTCAGTGGATAACATGTCATAAAATCAAGCCGTCGAGCGCATTGGCACAGTGGTAAGACATTTGACACGCGATAGAGGTGTTCTGGGTTCGAGCCCCACGCCAGGCAATTCAGGGCTGTCACGATAAACCGGTATACCGGTAAATTGCAATGCACCGCACAGGTATGATATCGCGATACGAAATAACGGGCCTCCGTGGCCTAGTAGTTAAGAGCGCTGACTCTTGATCATTAGGTCTTTCACCGCTGTGGTTCGAGCCTCGCTCGGGTCACAAGTGAGACGCAAAGTTCTGCAACGGAAGGTCAGGTTTGTTTTCTCCGGGTACTCCGGTTTTCGCCAACCTCCGATTAACGATCCGCCCGATATGAGTTAAATAATCTCATACCAATGAGGCGGTTCTAACGAGCACCCACAACCTACATCCGCAGTACTAATAAGAAACATATCACGGATTTTCATCAGAAAAGTAGCCATTTTGTAGACGTGAAAAACATGCACTATTTTATCGTAATGAATCCGATTTGAAAACTTTATACTATGGTAAACAGAAACTTATTCTCCTGGTCATTACGGCGGCGGATTGTTTCATGCATTCAATATAAAATGACCACTCGTGCAAGAGCCTTTATATCAAATGGTCGAAAGAAAATATGCACACACAATTAGGACAGCATTATTTTTGGGTCGACCCAAAACTGGGGTTACAGGGGTAAACCTTATTTGTATTATTTCTGCACTGAAATATAGATTGTCGGTACCCGTTAGAACCGCCTCGATGAGGCGGTTCTAACGTGTACCCACAATCTTTATTTTGAGCAGACATAAGAAAAATATCACAAATCTTCGTTGTCGGCGAAAACCGCAATCTATATTTTGAGCAGAAATAAGAAAAAATATCACAATTTTTCATCATTAAATCTTCATCTTTTCGGCGAAAACGTATAAGCGTGTTTTCGTAATGAAAGAAAAACAGTAGTGCTGAAACAAATATCCCCGTCTTTTGGGAAATTCGAACCCGGACAGCTCGTCTGTAAGACCGATGCACAAACCAGTGAGCCAAATTGTCGACAATCACTGACGTTGTTGTAAGAATTTATTTATCATATACCGCTGTATACTACAAGTTTTTCCGACACAAAAGTACAGATTCCCGTATCACCCTCCTCGCATTTTCCGATTCCATCAGGAAGAAGAAAATTGTTTTATTTAAAGACTGTCTTTAAATTTAAAGACTGCCTGTAAATTTAAAGACTTTTTTAGTCTGTAGATTTAAAGACTTACACTGAGTAACACAACGGAAAATCATGAAAATGATGTAACACGAAAAAAAAATCACAAATTCTTCTAAATTATATTTCCGCAGGGAAAATAACAAGTAGTCTATGAATTAAAAATCACTCTTTTTCAAATTTTCGGCCCTTGGCCTTCTTCAGGAATCTATTAATTCATCGAACAACTAAGTGACATCCATCTTGTGATGCTGCCAGGAAGAAAGTAATGATGATCACAACTAAGTGACATCCATCTTGTGATGCTGACAGGAAGAAAGTAATGATGATCATCATTACTTTCTTCCTGGCAGCATCACAAGATGGATGTCACTTAGTTGTTCGATGAATTAATAGATTCCTGAAGAAGGCCAAGGGCCGAAAATTTGAGATCATCATTACTTTCTTCCTGTCAGCATCACAAGATGGATGTCACTTAGTTGTTCGATGAATTAATAGATTCCTGAAGAAGGCCAAGGGCCGAAAATTTGAAAAAGAGTGATTTTTAATTCATAGACAAAAAAAAATCGCATTCTCATACGCAGCCTCAGTATTCATCTCATTGATAAAACTTGCATTGCTAAAGACTGCATGTTTTTTATTGTCTTCTAATATCGTTTTAATGATAGAAATAATTAAGAAATAAAATAACACAGTTCCTTCCCTTAGACCATAAATGCCGTGAAACTCCGCAGTAAGGCACTCATTTGAGGGTGGACGTTTTTCAAAATATTATAGTAGGATGGTCAATAATGGCATGGTTGCTCATAGAAATTGTGATATGTGGATATATTAATTGCCAATGTGGGCTTATTTGCTGAGTATCTGTACTTTTATGGAATGGAATACGAAACTAACACCCCAGCTGTCTGGATGCTGTGCAAGTTCAAGGTCAGCGGCATATCTGAATTCACGAAGGTAGCTTTGGCACTAAAAAGTGGCTGTTTTTCAAAGAGGATTCCTGAAAAAGTTTACAGGTTGTGGTATACTTTTCTGTCTATTTCTTTGCATGTGACTGAGTGTACATGACATTTCTACAGGTGCCAAGTACTGGTGTTTTGGGAGTAAATTCACAGGATCTGTCAAAGTGAGGTGGAGTCATGATTTTTTGTATGTAAAAATTAGTGGGTGGGGTAAGTGAAATGATGCTGCTGTCAGCCTATGCAAATAGAGAAGTGTTTCTTTGGTATTCTGTTTTGATTTCATGCATGTGTGGAGCACTTTGAAACCAAAACAGAAGTTATCGCTTTCTCCAGGAGTTGTCGATAACGGTTCAAAAACTTGGTGTGGCGCGGACAAAAAAGTGCTGCGATTAACTGTCCCCTGATGCCTAAGGGAGGAATTATCTGTCAAAGGTCGAGCATAAGACGAGTTTCGTACTGACCTCATTTCGTTTTTGAACATTTTACTGTTGTAGTCCGTCTGAAACTTTCATCGATTTTAGTTGTCAGAAAATCAGTCTGTCGAAGCGAGTGGTCCGTATATTGACAAAATAATGAAATCGTTATACACATTCATTCTTGAGCTCATTTTACATATGAATCTTATTACAAAACTGTTTTTTTTTTTTTTTTTTTTTTTTTTTTGAGAACTCTCCAATTATGGTGGAAGGAATTTAATTAAATAGAGACAATTATATAATTTGCAGTTACACATAATTAAATAGTCTATAGACAACGGCCAAAATACTATAAACAGCAAAGGGCGATTTTTCCGTTTTACACCATTTTCATGATTTTATTTGTGTCAGTCTTTAAATTTACAGACTAAAAAGTCTTTAAATTTACAGACAGTCTTCAAATTTAAAGACAGTCTTTAAATAAAACGACTTTCTTCTACCTGTCCATATCAGCACCCTTGCTAGCTCTGAACCCCGGAATTTGTTGCGACGTATGAAAATAGCTATCTGTAATGCGGAACCAGACGTTCGGCATGATGACGTCACTTACACACAGAGTTTTAGGTCAATGCTTCGCGCTTATTTACGTTGAAGATATTTGATTTTTTCAGTGTAAAATCGATTTTTATTTCACCGAAAGAAGTACGTTCACGAGTGGCGAAGCCACGAGTGAAAATACTTCTTTTGGTGTTAATGAAATGTTACATGTGGGTTTACGGCGTCCCGCAAACCCCCATGCTGACAAGACAACCGAGCGTGATCTCTGACAGGTGTACGGGCAGCTGTGGGGTAAGGCACAAGAAAGATGTTAAATGATTGACATGAATTATTTACAGTATCTACATACAACACTTACTAACACAAAACATCACAAATTGTTGCTTCTGTAGCCAACTCACGACGTCCGCTCCGAAGGCAAAACACTGTTCTGTGCTCGGAACGGGTGACGTGAATACCTACAGAAGCAAACAACAAAAACAACAAGAGAAACAAAAAAAAGAAACAACACAAAACGCGACTGGCCAGTTTATAACTTTGGGTGAATCCCCCACTCGCGTGACACTTCTTCTCGCGAACTAGTAAAACTAGTCTATCAACATAATTGATTATCCTAGGATTAGCGATCACGTTTGCTGATCAGCCGTTTAGTGATCGTCCAAATAAGGTAAGTTGACCTCTTCCATGATCACATTTGTTTACAACGAACAATGATTTAGAAGAATCTGCTTCTATCCTGGTAGGCGCTGATTACGGCGGTCTGTCCGCCCTTGCTGGACCCTAACGCCTAGCGTCGTACCAGTACCTGCTGCTATGAAGCAGGGAGCAGCAGGTCACACATTGTTATGCCTGCAAATTACGATAACGGGACTAGAAACGAGTCACAAAACATACATGCTATATCATGATCCCCCTCCCGGAGAAGTAAGAATATGTTCATGCATATACCGTTATTGCGCATGCGCCGACCAGACATACAGGCTGATTAGTGCATGCGACAAATAACCGTACAGCAGAACTCAACTTGACTGTGCATCAAATTATCAGCACCCAGCGCTTGACACAATAATACTCAAAGTTCATGGTTCCTTACTGAGCACTACAGAAATCAATTAATGCTCACTACTACTGAGCATAATACTCATCAAATTTGTGCTCACTACATTATCACAAGTAAGAGGCAATTGAACAGACCACGCCTTTGCGCTACCTGGTCAGCCGCCAATTACAGGAAACATAACAATCTCTATTTCATATCCTTCTCCGCGACACGGCTCACAAATATAGCTATTCACAAATTCAATACATTAATAACAGATAGAAACTACAACAGAAGATTTTCATCTATAATCTACAACATTTGTTAGTGTCTCATATGGGCCAACACTGTTTGCCGTAAATTCTCTCTATTTGGTAGGCACCCCGTCACAACCGTCCTCGCGACGCCGATGACGCAGCTGACGTCATCCCCGCCGCTCAGGCCGTTATGACGTGTGGCGACCAAATACTCCCACTTATCATCATCACGTTCTTTATATGTACATACATGCACAAACTGAGTTATCAGACAAAAACGGCATCATTACAAAATGAACTCGTAATTCTTCTTGACCAAAATTATTTCTAATCAACGTGAACATGCTTGTAAAATAAAATTCATTACGGTTCATCATCACGGATAACCCAACAGGCTCTTGTAAGAGTTTGCCCTGATGATGAAGATGTGGTTAAACCCGTCTTAAATTTACGTCCCCTCTACACCTAATATCATATTGGGACGGAACCACGGTTTTCTAACCACAGCTAGTCACAAGTCATAGATCAAACAAGTGACCCGGCGTTTATTAATTACATTCTACAAAAGGGGTCTAAAAGCCTAAATGAATCTAGAATGAGCGGGTGTCCAAACTTTACGTCTCACCAACATCTAGGGTCAGCATGAGACAGGACCTCACTTAGAAAGACTCATTCTACTACTGGAGAAGCCTGGGATCGATCCTGCGACGTCTAGCTGGCAAAGCTAGTAGCCTAATCACTACAGGCCTCAATAGTGAATTCAGAATAGGCTTCAGAAAGTTGGGGTATACTAGAAGTAAACCCCTCCAAAACCTACAAGCATGTTCATACAAAAATAATACTAAACATAGATTAAACATACCTTTCAATATACTTTCTATTTCCCCGTCACAATGTTCACTCTTTACAACTTGACCTGCTGCTAAGGTGTCCGCTTAATTCAGGGTTTATATATCTATGAATACTACCGGAAAATCATGCCTACTCGTATTACCTTGCTTTGTTCGTGGGGAAGTGGAGATACCGGCCACAAACAAAGCCAGACAGCAAAATCGAGCAGATAATGGATTTGCCTTCAAATAGTATATTTCCCATAGGAAAAATTGATGAAACGACCCTATAATCAATGACATGACTCCTGTCAAAACGAACACCCACACAACACGTGACGGGAATAAAAATCATATATGGCACAATTTGGCGGTTGGCGATTTTTAGGCAAATTCTATAGAACTCAGCCTTTTAGCGGCCCCCTGTATTGTAAAAACAGCTCTCTATAAACCACTCATGCATACATCGTATGATATGTGCATGACTTGTTCATGGAGCCGCATAGTTTGCGTACCATATTTCACCCAAAATATTTCACTCACACCGCCCTACCATATATCTACTAAAATAATTTAGATGTGCATAAGCACCAGAGAGGTTTCCTATTCCATCTCGTAACAAAGGTTTCCCCTTTTGGAGAAAAAACAATCAGAAATGTTTTTTCTTTGTGTATAGAGATGGAATAGGATGAACCTATCTAAACAAGACAGCTATTTACACAACAACCGTGCGAATAATTACCTACTAAGGTAGTCTGCCCCCAAATTTTCTTGGCCCCGAATTGCAACAATCCGAAATCTATACGGCTGTAGTTTCATTGCCCAACGCATAATTCGAGGATTGAGAACTTTTGCTGTTTGCATATACGACAAGGGCTTGTGGTCTGTCTCAAGCAGGAATTCTACTCCGTAAAGATACTTGCGAAATTTCTCAACACCCCAGATAATAGCCAAACATTCCTTCTCTATTACAGAATAGTTTTTCTCACGAGGCAAAAGTTTCTTGCTGGCATAAGCAATGGGAAGTCGTCCTTCCCCTTCAAATTCTTGGAGCAAAACGGCTCCTATACCAACATCAGAAGCGTCCGTCCGGAGTATGAACGGATTCCCATCATGAAAGATAGGAAGACGAAGAATAGGACTAGACGTGAGTCTATTCTTCAGGGTCTGAAAAGCCTTTTCATGATGGTCCTGCCAGTCTGTGATCTTGTTTGGTCTACTTTTCTTAGTTAAATCTGTCAAAGGGGAAGCGATAGATGAGAAATTTGGAATGAAACGGCGGTAGAAACCAGCCAACCCAAGAAATGACTTTATTTGTCTCTTAGTAGAAGGTCGAGGAGCATCCTTTATAGCTTGTATCTTGTCTTCTTGCGGTCTTACTGACTGAGCAGCTACACTGTGACCAAGACATTCGATACTGCTATACCCAATCATACACTTGGAAGGTTTTGCCGTCAACTTGGCTGTCCTGAGTCTATCTAAAACTTCACGTAATGACGTCAAGTGGTCTTTCCAAGTTTCGGTAAAGATCCACATATCATCGACGAAGCTATCAACGTTAGAAAGTTCGGACAGAATCTTTCTCATCAACCTGCAAAATGTTGCTCCTGAGTTTACCAAACCGAAGGGCATAGTTTTGAATTGAAACAAGCCTTTGGGGGTTTCGAACGCAGTTAGGGGTTTTGCCTTAGACGTCATTTTTACCTGCCAATAACCTTTTGACAAATCTAATTTGCTAAAGTATTTGTGCCCCGACATTCTATTTATAACCTCCTCCATATTTGGCATTGGTTCTGCATCGAACTCCGTCACTTTATTAAGTTTACGGAAGTCAATGCAGAACCGCACCGAACCATCTTTTTTAGGGACAAGTACTACAGGGGATGAATATGGAGATATTGATGGCTCAATAACTCCTAAATCTAACATATCTTGAATTTCCTTTTCCATTACATCCCGTACTTTATATGGTATGGCATAACCTTTTGACCTCACTGGTTCCGTCGTCAGCAACTTTATGTCGTGTTCTATTTGGTCAGTTCGTCCTGGTACACTGGACAGTACGTCCGGGTATTCTTTTATCAACGTCTCTATTTCTTTACGCTGATCCTGCGTTAACATTTCTGAAATATTGACGTCCTTAAACGTCTCTGGTTGCTTTGCAGTAGGAAAAGCGCAATCTTCCAATGAGAATTCGTCAACGTCATCATTTTCAGTTGACTGAGTGGACTCTACAGATAGCAAGCAATGTGACGTCACATTTTGACGTTCCACATATTGCTTCAGTATGTTAGCGTGATATGTGTTAACATTTCCATTGACGTCAATCTTATAATCCATTCTGTTCACTACCTCAACAACTTCATAAGGACCTTTCCATTGAAGCAATAATTTATTACTGTCTGTCGGTAGTAACAACAGTACTTTGTCGCCGACGTCAAATTTACGCGACCTCGCGCCTTTATCATAATAAGCTTTCTGCTTAATCTGAACCTTCTTTAAATTATCACGCGCTAATTTGCATGTCTGCTCTAACCGTTCCCTAAGCTCAATAACGTATTGATACGTCGAAAGAACTTGCTCATCGCGTACCTCTTCAGCCCATAATTCTCTTAATATTGCCATTGGACCTCTGACGTTACGTCCATATAACAACTCAAAAGGGGAGTATCCTAAAGACTCTTGTGGGACTTCCCTTACCGCAAATAATAAGGCTGGAAGATATTTATCCCAATCTTTTGGACGTTCAGCACACATGCGACGTAACATCTGCTTTAACGTAGCGTGGAAACGCTCTATCAGTCCGTTGCAAATTGGGTGTCTCGGACTACACGTTAACTGTTGAAGAGAAAGAAGTCTGCTGACTTCCTTCATTACCTCAGCAGTAAACTGTGATCCACAATCAGTCAACATTTCATCAGGAATGCCAACCCTACTAAACATTTCAATAAGCGCTTCCGCGACACGTTCCGTCTCAATACTCGGTAAAGCTATCGCCTCTGGATACCTTGTCGCATAATCTATCATGGTTAAAATATACCGAGATTTCCTATCAGATCGAGGCTCAATTGGACCAACTATGTCCACTGCCACCCTCTTAAATGGCGTATCAATCAATGGCATTTTTCCTAGAGGTACTTTAGTGACCCGACCTTTCTGAATAGTTCTCTGACAAATATCACAAGATTTACAAAATCTAGCGACATCACCGCAAATACCGGGCCAGTAAAACTCAGTTACAACTCTATCCAATGTCTTCCTAATACCCATATGTCCAGACATAAGCGTTTCATGAGCCAGTTTCAACACCTTTCCTCGGAAACTTTGAGGGACCACAAGTTGGAAAGAGACTTTGTTACCCTTGGTGAACTCCCTATATGCCAACCCTTTTTTCTCAATAAACCTAGTTTCACCTCGGTTTAAACCACGACTCAGTCTTGTTCCCAGATACAACCCTTTTCCTGATGTTTTCCAAAGTTGGATCATCAACCTGAGCTTGCTTGAAAGCCTCCTTGTCATCGCTAATGATCTGATCGGGAACCTTAAGTTTTCTGTAAGGCTTCTCATCCTGCCTAGTTTGAGACCTAGTTACAGCCGCAGCTGAGAAATGAGACATATCAGGAAGTTTTGATCCATCAATGTTACCGATAACCAAATCGTACAACGTATCATCCATACACAAAGCTTCAGTTTTCCCAGTAAAAAAAGGACAATCAATGTCAATCATTGCCAAAGGATACCTTTGTGTGGATTCATCAATCAACGTAATATTTGATTCCTTCCCTATTAACTGACTATCCGAAACCAAACTTCTCCGAACGACACAGCCTGTACACCCAGTATCTCTTAATACAACCACCTTTTTATTATTAACCAATCCTTGTGCCGTCGGTAACCTTGCCTTTAAGAAGTAACAGACACCTTCCCTAGTTTCCTTACTACACTCCTCCCTATCCGAAATCAAAGGATCACCAACCTTATTTTCAAAAATACTTCCAATCTCATCACCTTTCCTAGTTACTTCCGTTTGACAAAAACTAACTTGGTGTGCTGCGCCACGTGGTGTGCTATTATTTTTACCGCGTCCGCGAAAAGACCCTCTAAAATTACCACGACCACGTGTATAACCACGACCTACATTCTGCGTATTCTCATTCTTAACCTGAGAACCTTGAGTCTCTACGCGCGTGTTAAAATTTTCTTTAACACCGCTATCCCCAACTCCAGTTGCTCCTACCTCTGCGCTATACAATTGTTTCCTGTCGGGGTTCTTAAAACATTTAATTGTTAAATGCCCCTTACCACATATGCTACACTTGATATCCGGTCTACCACTCGGTTTGTTCGAGTCAACTTTGTCCTGTTTACCCTGCGCTGCGCCTCTATTATCGCGTTGCCCCTTATTAATGCAACTATATACGCCCCCGCGCGCTTCTGCAAACAAATCTGCCTCCCTAGCCATTTCATCTAAATTACCAAACTGTTTTGGCTTCAGATGTACATACAGTTCTCTATTACATGACTCCAGGAACTGATCCCTTGCCATGAAATCACAGACAGCCGGAAAAGATTTTTCTATCTTTGCCATATTAAGCCATTTTTCTAAATAACTTCTCAGTCTACTACTGAACTGTATGAACGTTTCTGATTTCTCGGGCCTACTATAACGAAACTGCTTCCTAAATCCGCGCTCTGTCATGTCAAAATTCTTTAATAAAGCGTCCTTTAACTTTTCATAATCCGCCGCATCCTCATTTGACAACCGGTCATATACATCAAGTGCGCGCCCTTTGAGCAATGCACTTAAATACGCGGCCCAAACACTCTTATCCCATTTATTAGCCGTAGCATATTTCTCAAATCTAGATAAATAACTATCCATTTTATCCTTACCCTCTTCAAAATAAGGTAACTTAGGATCCCGGGCATGAGCCACCTTCTCAGCTTTTTGCTTTTCAAATTCTAGCTCGAGCTTCGCTCTCTGCATTTCTAACTGATTCCTTAATTCTTGGTGCTGTAGCTCAAACCCATGTTTTATTTTTTCTAAATGGGCCTCACTAATCTCTTTTGCCTCCCTTTCAGTCTTAATGCGTGCCATTTCAAGTTCCTTATTAACATTCAACATAGCTAGTTCATGTGCCCTTTCCTTTTCTTTTTCAGCCCTTTCCTTTTCCTTTTCCTCTAACTTAGCTAGTTCATGTACCCTTTCCTTTTCTTTTTCTGCCCTTTCCTTTTCCTTTTCTTCAGACCTTAACCTTTCTAAATCCCTTTGCTCTTGCCTTTCTGCCCGCTCAATATCTTGCTGCTCTTTAACAAAACCTTGTAACTCCTTCCCCTCATAACCTAAGTCCTTTCCCATTTGCATTAAACGCTCCATTATTGATAACGTAAATCTCACGTTACTATCAAAACCACTATAAACTGATCAGTTATGATCAGTGATGATTGAATGGGCTTAACTAAAACGTTAAGATATGTGTTATACGCGTTAATCTAACTAAAACGTTAGTTATTTAAAGCACACGCGATTTGAAATGTCAAATGCTTTCAGCAAAGTATGACGTTGCGTACTAGTAGTCTAATATGACGTCATAAACTGACGACGTTTACAGTAAAATGCTACAATCCGAAGTTTCATCACATTACAAAACTCCGATCATAACAAGTCACCATTAATGTTTCTATTACGTCATACCTAACCTCAAGCCACAGCGTAAATATTAACGCTAACGTTATGTCAACGTCAGTAAATTGTTAACGTCACTACGTCAGAACCATGTGTGGGTAAGATCAATTAGTAGCTCCAATTTAACTTAGTAGAATGTCAGGTAACACAATTAAGTGGGGTCTACTTAAATTTTTCGTTACCAAGAAAAAGTGGGGTTTGCCTTGCCTTCCTGCTCAGAAATTATCGACTTGTCAGTATCCATTCAGTTGAATACATGGGTTTCGCACTTCATCAACGCAGGAAGGAAGATTCAAGTTAATTTCTAAATGTGGCTGTCAATACATTTTTTTTTTTTTAAATTGATGATTCAGAGTATCAATGTGCTGTTCCACAGCCGGGAACACCAGCCAGAGATCAAATCCTCACTTTTCTGACACCAAATGTTACATGTGGGTTTACGGCGTCCCGCAAACCCCCATGCTGACAAGACAACCGAGCGTGATCTCTGACAGGTGTACGGGCAGCTGTGGGGTAAGGCACAAGAAAGATGTTAAATGATTGACATGAATTATTTACAGTATCTACATACAACACTTACTAACACAAAACATCACAAATTGTTGCTTCTGTAGCCAACTCACGACGTCCGCTCCGAAGGCAAAACACTGTTCTGTGCTCGGAACGGGTGACGTGAATACCTACAGAAGCAAACAACAAAAACAACAAGAGAAACAAAAAAAAGAAACAACACAAAACGCGACTGGCCAGTTTATAACTTTGGGTGAATCCCCCACTCGCGTGACACTTCTTCTCGCGAACTAGTAAAACTAGTCTATCAACATAATTGATTATCCTAGGATTAGCGATCACGTTTGCTGATCAGCCGTTTAGTGATCGTCCAAATAAGGTAAGTTGACCTCTTCCATGATCACATTTGTTTACAACGAACAATGATTTAGAAGAATCTGCTTCTATCCTGGTAGGCGCTGATTACGGCGGTCTGTCCGCCCTTGCTGGACCCTAACGCCTAGCGTCGTACCAGTACCTGCTGCTATGAAGCAGGGAGCAGCAGGTCACACATTGTTATGCCTGCAAATTACGATAACGGGACTAGAAACGAGTCACAAAACATACATGCTATATCATGATCCCCCTCCCGGAGAAGTAAGAATATGTTCATGCATATACCGTTATTGCGCATGCGCCGACCAGACATACAGGCTGATTAGTGCATGCGACAAATAACCGTACAGCAGAACTCAACTTGACTGTGCATCAAATTATCAGCACCCAGCGCTTGACACAATAATACTCAAAGTTCATGGTTCCTTACTGAGCACTACAGAAATCAATTAATGCTCACTACTACTGAGCATAATACTCATCAAATTTGTGCTCACTACATTATCACAAGTAAGAGGCAATTGAACAGACCACGCCTTTGCGCTACCTGGTCAGCCGCCAATTACAGGAAACATAACAATCTCTATTTCATATCCTTCTCCGCGACACGGCTCACAAATATAGCTATTCACAAATTCAATACATTAATAACAGATAGAAACTACAACAGAAGATTTTCATCTATAATCTACAACATTTGTTAGTGTCTCATATGGGCCAACACTGTTTGCCGTAAATTCTCTCTATTTGGTAGGCACCCCGTCACAACCGTCCTCGCGACGCCGATGACGCAGCTGACGTCATCCCCGCCGCTCAGGCCGTTATGACGTGTGGCGACCAAATACTCCCACTTATCATCATCACGTTCTTTATATGTACATACATGCACAAACTGAGTTATCAGACAAAAACGGCATCATTACAAAATGAACTCGTAATTCTTCTTGACCAAAATTATTTCTAATCAACGTGAACATGCTTGTAAAATAAAATTCATTACGGTTCATCATCACGGATAACCCAACAGGCTCTTGTAAGAGTTTGCCCTGATGATGAAGATGTGGTTAAACCCGTCTTAAATTTACGTCCCCTCTACACCTAATATCATATTGGGACGGAACCACGGTTTTCTAACCACAGCTAGTCACAAGTCATAGATCAAACAAGTGACCCGGCGTTTATTAATTACATTCTACAAAAGGGGTCTAAAAGCCTAAATGAATCTAGAATGAGCGGGTGTCCAAACTTTACGTCTCACCAACATCTAGGGTCAGCATGAGACAGGACCTCACTTAGAAAGACTCATTCTACTACTGGAGAAGCCTGGGATCGATCCTGCGACGTCTAGCTGGCAAAGCTAGTAGCCTAATCACTACAGGCCTCAATAGTGAATTCAGAATAGGCTTCAGAAAGTTGGGGTATACTAGAAGTAAACCCCTCCAAAACCTACAAGCATGTTCATACAAAAATAATACTAAACATAGATTAAACATACCTTTCAATATACTTTCTATTTCCCCGTCACAATGTTCACTCTTTACAACTTGACCTGCTGCTAAGGTGTCCGCTTAATTCAGGGTTTATATATCTATGAATACTACCGGAAAATCATGCCTACTCGTATTACCTTGCTTTGTTCGTGGGGAAGTGGAGATACCGGCCACAAACAAAGCCAGACAGCAAAATCGAGCAGATAATGGATTTGCCTTCAAATAGTATATTTCCCATAGGAAAAATTGATGAAACGACCCTATAATCAATGACATGACTCCTGTCAAAACGAACACCCACACAACACGTGACGGGAATAAAAATCATATATGGCACAATTTGGCGGTTGGCGATTTTTAGGCAAATTCTATAGAACTCAGCCTTTTAGCGGCCCCCTGTATTGTAAAAACAGCTCTCTATAAACCACTCATGCATACATCGTATGATATGTGCATGACTTGTTCATGGAGCCGCATAGTTTGCGTACCATATTTCACCCAAAATATTTCACTCACACCGCCCTACCATATATCTACTAAAATAATTTAGATGTGCATAAGCACCAGAGAGGTTTCCTATTCCATCTCGTAACAGAGTGAAATAAAAATGTATCTTACACGGAAAAAAAAAATCTGTTTCTTTTATTCTTTAAAGTGTAATTTGTAACGCAATTCTAGAGCGCCAGTCATCATCACAGAGAACAAACTTTTTCCACGGCGATTTCGCGTCGATTTCATCACGTGAAGAAGTCCGTGAAATGAAGACCCCTCTAAACCCCACTTTATATAGAGAAAACTGGGGTTTACGGGGGTATTAATTATTTTTCTTATTTCTGCTCCAAGACATAGGTTGTGGGTACTCGTTAGAACCGCCTCAATGAGGCGGTTCTAACGCGCACCCACATCCTATGTTTTGAGCGTTTATAAGAAAAATATTAAGGATTTCATCAGAAAAGCAGCCGTTTTGGAGATATGAAAAATGCACTATGTCATACGGGCGAGTTATCGTAATGTAGAGGTGTTCAGCGTGTTTACTGGGTAAAATATTGGGTGTAAACTGAAGGTTTGCTCCTGGAAAACAGCTTGGAATGTAACTTTATCAAATGGTTCACTTGAAATTTGCATTTAAATAATGTTCGCAGTTGCTAAACTTCACTGGCGTCGAGTGCATTATTTACGTTGCGTAGTTTTAAAAAGTGACGTCATCAACGTCGGAATGACATGAAAACTTGCGTGACGTAATTTCTGCCACACATTTATAACGTTTAGCTAACTGACTTTTCACAAACAGAGAATATATGTTATTTTTCGATGATACATCGAATTCACAAACAGTGAAAATAAAAATCGTATTTTCACCATTTGAAACAGTGACAATGTGGATTTCGATTTTTCTGAGAAATCTCTATATTTCATTGCCAAGCGTGTAAGAAAAATATCACTATGGTAACTTGATCTGTCGCACAGTATTACGTCTGTTGGATGTTTCCAGATCTTATGCATCACACTCGACGCTCTGGATCTCGTGTGATACGTTGATCTGGAAACATCACGTCTCGTGTGATACGTTTATCAGGAAACATCACGTCTCGTGTGATACGTTGATCGAGAAACATCACGTCTCGTGTGATACGTTTATCTGGAAACATCACGTGTCGTGTGATACATGGATCTGGAAACATCACGTCTCGTGTGATACGTTTATCTGGAAACATCACGTCTCGTGTGATACGTTGATCTAGAAACATCACGTCTCGTGTGATACGTTTATCAGGAAACATCACGTCTCGTGTGATACGTTGATCTGGAAACATCACGTCTCGTGTGATACGTTTATCTGGAAACATCACGTCTCGTGTGATACGTTTATCAGGAAACATCACGTCTCGTGTGATACGTTGATCTGGAAACATCACGTCTCGTGTGATACGTTAATCTAGAAACATCACGTCTCGTGTGATACGTTGATCTAGAAACATCACGTCTCGTGTGATACGTTTATCTGGAAACATCACGTCTCGTGTGATACGTTGATCAGGAAACATCACGTCTCGTGTGATACGTTGATCTGGAAACATCACGTCTCGTGTGATACGTGGATCTGGAAACATCACGTCTCGTGTGATACGTTTATCAGGAAACATCACGTCTCGTGTGATACGTTGATCTGGAAACATCACGTCTCGTGTGATACGTTGATCTGGTAACATCACATCTCGTGTGATACGTTGATCTGGAAACATCACGTCTCGTGTGATACGTTGATCTAGAAACATCACGTCTCGTGTGATACGTTGATCTGGAAACATCACGTCTCGTGTGATACGTTTATCTGGAAACATCACGTCTCGTGTGATACGTTTATCAGGAAACATCACGTCTCGTGTGATACGTTGATCTGGAAACATCACGTCTCGTGTGATACGTTGATCTAATAACATCACGTCGCGTGTGATACGTTGATCTAGAAACATCACGTCTCGTGTGATACGTTTATCTGGAAACATCACGTCTCGTGTGATACGTTGATCTAGAAACATCACGGCTCGTGTGATACGTTGATCTGGAAACATCACGTCTCGTGTGATACGTGGATCTGGAAACATCACGTCTCGTGTGATAAGTTTATCAGGAAACATCACGTCTCGTGTGATACGTTGATCTAGAAACATCACGTCTCGTGTGATACGTTTATCTGGAAACATCACGTCTCGTGTGATACGTGGATCTGGAAACATCACGTCTCGTGTGATACGTTGATCTAGAAACATCACGTCTCGTGTGATACATTGATCTGGAAACATCCACTCGACGTGATCCAACGCGGCAGATCAAATTACTACCCATCAGGTACATGACGTAATTGTGACGTAACATCAACTGCGCAGCAACGTCATGACGTTTAAGCAACGTCATATCAACGTCGGCGCAACGTCGTGACGTTGCATCGACGTTGGTTTGACGGTGCCCTAGCGACATGTGCCTGCTTGGTGTAGTAATATATAGAGGGTATTTACTTTTTGAGGTGGATACCAAAAATATTTAATCGAGTGTGTTGAATACATCCAAATTTTCACGATGGCGAAGCACTCGTGAAAATTCGGATGTTTTCAACACATGAGATAATAGCCTTTCGGTATCCGCTGAACAAAAAAATTTTTCTTTTGATTTTATAAATTTTGGACACTAACCGTAATTGAACAATTGTATCGTACGTCACAATTTTGATCTAGCCATGACGTCCCAACTGTCAGTTTCAAGACATAAACAAATCGCCATTTTGAATACAGCATTTTTACAGTTCAAAGAGTGCTTTGTAACAACGCTTAGTGTTCACTCGACGCTTAGTGTTCACCATGGACACTAAGCGTTGATGGCGAACACTAAGCGTTGCCACTGCAATGCTTAGTGTTCACCATGGACACTAAGCGTTACAGTAGCAACGCTTAGTGTTCACCATCAACGCTTAGTGTTCACCATGGACACTAAGCGTCGCGATTGTCGATACTGTGTGCGATCCCAACGATTATTGTTCACCATGGCATTAGCTCGCCAAATACGAGGTACAATGAGAGCTATTGTTCCGCTTTTGCGTTTGCGATTTCAACAGTCACGCATCACAGAGTACTCATATTTTGGACTTCAGTACCTGGGAGCGTCTGCTTATGTTTCAACAGAACAGACCCCTGGGTGCATGTATCAGAGGAAATAGATTTTTTTAACAGAAGTTCTGGGGGGGGGGGGGGTGGATAAATTTGACTGATCAAACCATCGACGCAAGAATAGTCAATATCTAACAAATCATTTAAATATCTAGAAGTAGAGCTAAAAGCGTCAGTGATTTCAGATTGGTTATCAACGGTAAATGTATATCATAACAATACAAAGCCAGATCAGCTATACTGTTGTCGGAGGATAAGTTGAAAGTGACGTCAGCGAATGTTTTTGTTGTATAGCACTGTCCACTGTTACCAAAAGGTAACGACGCCTAGGTTACGATAATTATAACGATACAATCTGTCTTGCCAACCAATGAAGGGTGTGTTAATGATAACGGTACAACCTGTCAAACCTACCTGTGATGGTTTACTCTTTTACGTCACTGTCAACTTATCTTCCGACAGCAGTACAGTCCTCGGACGATAAGTTGAGAGTGACGTCAGCGAGTGTTTTTGTTGTTGAGGACTGTCTACCATCGCGAAAAGGTAGCGACGCTTCAAAACTGATAGTTGTAACGGTAAAATCTGTCTTGTTAACCAATTATGGGCATTATAGTAATAACGGTACAACCTGTCAACCTATATATAGCTCTCGGAAGATAAGTTGACAGGGACGTAAAAGAGTAAACCACCACAGGTAGGTTTGACAGGTAGTACCGTTATTATTATAAGTCCAATCATTGGTTAGCAAGGCATATTTTACCGTTATGATTATCATTATTGGATCGTCGTTACCTTTTCGCATCGTTCATATCGTTCGTATCGTTTTATACTGACTCATAACACCAAGTTATACAAAAACGTCTTCGCGTTAAAAGGCAAAATCACTGGACCATGAAATATAGGTCATAGTGACCTACATTTATTTTGAAGACAAATTTCGGGCCATATTGACTCATAATACCAAGTTATGATGTTCATATACCATAAGGTCTTCGTGTTATAAAGCAAAATCACTGGACCATGAAATAAAGGTCATGATGACATTCGTTTCTCTGGTCAAATGTCGGGTCGTACTGTCTCGTAATACTGAAGTTTGATGTTCATACATCAAGAAGCATTCCTGATATAAGGCCATTTTTTTTTTTTCGTATCAGAAAATGAACACTAGCGGTTGATACTGCATTCCGATCTACATGACCGACGCTTAGTGTTCATTTGGCAACGCTTAGTGTTCACCATCAACGCTTAGTGTCCATGGTGAACTCTAAGCGTCGAGTGATCACTAAGCGGCGCTACAGTGCTTTTCAAGGTATTTTTTGCTATTTTACAGAATAATTTAATCGATAACATATGGCTTTTGGCTCGAAAAAGTATTCCGCGAATACTATTTATGTCATGTTATTTTTCACAGTGTAAAAATATATATTTTAGTGTGAAAATATCGTTTTTATTTGTTTCAGATATGCATTGATTTCACTGCAAGGTGTAAAATAAAATATTATCATTCAAGTAATTTCGTATCGGCGCAGTTTCAGGTCCAAACAGCTGGTTTTAACAGCTTAAAAGGACTAAGCCTGCCCAGGCAAAGCGGTGTGAGTCATCCAATGCTTATAAGCCTTCTGGTTTCATCGGGCGGCAGGGCTTGAGGTGTCATTTCACCTCAATGTCGGGTAAAAGTTCCATAAAATTGGAAGCGACGTCTCCAATATGACCTACATAGTGTTGACGGGGACGTTTTACACCAATTCAAACAAACAAACATACAATTCAATTGCAGTTCATATCAAATATAGTTTTACAGTAGTTCATATCAAATATAGATTTACAGTAAGTTCATGTCTGGTATAATTTTATAGTAGTTCATATCAAATATAGTTTTACAGTAGTTCATATCAAATATAGTTTTACAGTAGTTCCTATCAAATGGGCCCCGTCAAGCGATTTTGGTACTTATCGCCTATGCGAGCAGCGAAGGTTCAGGCGAGCCTACGCATCCGCGCAGTCCCGCCAGAACCTTCGCTGCTCGCTCATACAAACAGTGAATCAAGAGGAACCTTCAGACAGAAAGCCACATCCCTGGCCCCTCTGAATGGCTGGGCATGCGCAGTTAAAATTTGTCATGACGGAATGCTCGAAGACCCAAATTCGCTTGGCGGGGCTCAAATATAGCTTTACAGTAGTTCATGTCTGATATAATTTTACAGTGCAGTTCATATCTCATATAGTTTCACGTGATTTGGTGTATCTCATAGTTTTCTTGAAAAACAGCGGATTTGTCATTTTTCAAATAGTTTTGCAGTAGATGATCCTGTGAGTGTGATCATAGAAATATGCCCAAAGTCGACGCAGTGATTTAGGCCTGTATAAGAATTTGGAGTTATAGCATTTCCTGGTATTTATGTTAAACTTCCAGTCAAGGTCATTTTCACCGGGTATATACCATTTGGACCAACTACCATTGGACCATCTGATTCGGTATGCATATATCGTAGCCTGCATGATTTCTTGGTCCAAGCGGCGGTTCATGTTAGACGCCCAGCGACAATCCTTGGTCCGACCCCGTACAGTCTCGTAACATTCGGCGGTGGTGGACACATGTTTGACGCAGTCTGACCCACTACACGGAAAAAATCCGGCTTCTGCAGCTATTAGGCAGGACAGTGTGAGAAGAGCATACGTCAAGAACGCCATGATTCAAAACTGAAAAAAATGAAGACATTTCGATAACACACCCGTGCGACATAGTGCATTTTTTACATCTCTTTTCTTATGGAAATCCGCGATAGTTTTCTTATTTATACTGCAAACTTAGGTTGGGTGTGCTCGTTATAACCGCCTCATTGAGGCGATTCTAGCGAGTACCCACAACCTATGTGTTGGAGCAGAAATGAGGAAACACGCCTATATAATGTCGACCCCCTTGAACCCCACTTTTATAAAGTAAAACTGGGGTTAACAGGGGTAAACTTTGTTTGTCTTATTGCTGCTCTAAAACACAGATTGTGGGTTCTCGTTAGAACCGTCTCATCGAGGCGGTTCTAACGAATACCCACAATCTATATTTTGAGCAGAAATATGAAAAAATCACATTTTTTCTTCTTAATAGTTTCATTTTTTGGCGATAAAGGTTACAATGTATTTGTATAGGCGTGTTTTCGGAATGGAGGCGGAGCTTAGGGATTGTCAAACAATCTATACCACTGCAATGCCGGCTTCTTTAGATTTGCGCTCCATATTCAAAATAAAGGATCTTACATGAATATGCATGTATTATCGAATTTATTAAATAAGTTGAGGAAAAGTGATAAAATGCGAGGCTTTGCCGAGCATTTAGCCCTTTTCCTCAACGAGTTTAATAAATTCAACCGCCATTAGTAAACGCGACGTCGTTATGGACGTCGTACGCGTAACGTTACGAGACGTATCTAGCAAATTTGCATATTTAATCCACTGGTGGATTACGGAAATTATTACATGGCGTTATTACATTCTCAGAGGCGACGTCATACGATAAAATATTATAAACATTGCGTCAGTTGTCTGAAAACATTATGAAAATGACGCCCAGGGAAAGCCACAATCAAAGATGACAGCTTACCAATGGCACCAAGTGGAAGAGTACCCAACAATTGTTTGTTTTATTTAAGGTTTTACGTCCCCGTCAACACTGTATAGGACATTTTGGAGACGTTGTTTCCAATTTTGCGGGACTTTTACCCGACATTGAGATGAAATGCCATCTCAACCCCTGTCGCCCAATGAAACCAACAGGGCCCATAAGCATGGACGGACCGACTCGCACCGCTCTGCCTGGGCAGGCTTAGATTCTCTAAGCGGTTTACCAGTACTCGTGTGCGGCCGGTTTCAGCTCTGCGTGGAAGCATCATGCAGCCCAAATAATTTTTCAAGCCCCGATGAGTGGGGGCCTAACTAACAATGGAGAAAACAAAACTGGAAATAAATGAGCCACAAACAGCATAGCAACAAGCCCCCTCCCCCCTCTTCCCCACAAGAGGTTATCATGGTGCAACAGACACAGGTAATGGAAAATGAATAGGTGAATTAAAGGGGGAGTTCCATATAGTAAATTTCCATAGGGTTCTGCCCACGCACAGATTTTCATGATATTGTGCATAATTACTGCTTGGTAAATGACTATTCATTATTTAGCTATTTCACTCTTATATCTGTTTTCGTTATAAATCTACAATGTTTTGTTTATGTCCACATCTGAAAGTATAGTGTATATATACATTCCACCTTTTGATGTTTTGGAGTTATTTTGTTCTAAGGCATCACTGTAGTCAGCTTTGATTATCTTTGTATCACATTTAGCATTGTTTAGGCAAAGTTCGATACACCATGTTCAATTTCATATGGAGCAGACCCCAGAATTCACAAACATAAAATCTTTTGGAGTATGTTTGACGTTTGATTTCACACTGTTGCAGTTCTTGTCACCCCATCATTTTAATATGAAAATTGACCATATATATATATATATATGTAGAACATTTTATCAAACTTTCTTGAAAATCTGAGACCGGTAATATACCGCATTTGAACATTGAATAGTAATGGTCAGAGTTTTGAATTGTTTCAAACCATTTGTAGATATCATATGGTGCGACATTTTCAATCGAAACATTGCTCGCCAATATATAATAAATATGAAATATATGTAGGTTTATGTGATGGTGAATAGTATGAGCTCATATTTAATCAGCATTTATATCAATTATAGGCCTTGAGCTGGCAATAGACCCCCCTCCCCCCCCCCAGGGGGATTTTTGTACACTATGATTTTCTAATAGTACATTATATAAGCCACAAAATGAAACATGTTAGCCCTCTGAGAGTGGCAGCGTTAATGTGTAACATCCATGTTAAGTACGTTACCCTCAAAATAGCATTAAATATTCCTGATTATGTGTACAACATGGCCCTTTTTGTACTTATTTGCATGCCTGCACAGGTAAATGTACTTCTTATATCACAGACACCTATTTTAAATACTCAGGTTGTAAATGCTTTTGTTTATTACCGTTATATACGTTACCAAGTATTTAAATTATCAGTATTGCGATTACTGTCTACACATGTAAGACTTAAGTCTTACTTGTAAGGCTGCTACTTAAATGAATTTAAATTCCTTATCATGGTCACTTACACAATTGCTAAGATGTGGTCTTTCAAATAGATTGCTGGTACCCATTACAGTCTTTTTTGTTGTAGCAGTTCCAAAGAGTACTGATTTGCAATCACCTTTGTAGATTGTTGAAGCATACAAAGCATACAAAGTCAATGTATGGAGCAGAAATAAGGCATCTACGTTTTTAAATGTGTATATTTTACAATCCTGAGCAATAACATTATTACTGCATAGACTTGTTAACAAGTGCAAGCGCCTATGCGCCAATATTTAGCTGCATATATTTAGCCAATATTTCGTCGGAAAACAACCCGTTATCAAATACGCAAACAACAAAATTCCAGGCTAACCTGCACATCTGCGAAGTCTTGCCAGAACCTTGGCTGTTTGCTCACATAAAAATAGATAGCCTTCAGCTAAAGATCCTTCTTAGGGACTAAGCATGCGCACAGGAACATTTATAATAACTACTGTCAGAATGGTCCTTGTGTTGAACAAACAATAAACGCCATGCCAAGTATCAAGTAGGCTTTTAGGGCGTCAGCAGGAATTACGTCGCGTACTAAAGATGGTGTATTTCTCGACACGTGAGAGCTCAGTATGTTGAAACAACTCTTCAATGCACTGAAATGAGCCCTGACGTAATAGACAGTAAAAACAACAAGAAAACTTGCGACCTGCTCAGATTAAAAGTAAAGAGCATGATGTGAAATGAGAACGAGGCGATGTTTGGCTACATCAACCCTTTTAGTTCCAGTGTTGAAGACAATGAACTGTACTGTTTGCATTTGGGTGTTTTACTAAGCCTGACATAACTAAGGATCTGTTTAAGGCTCATATGTATTGGCAGGAAGTCTATGGAAGACTGTTATAAAAGCCGTGAGCATGGTAACGTATGTAACATTGTTTTAGGGAAGACTCCATCAACTCGCGTTTAGTTCAAAGGTCTATTGGCTTTTACAAACCATCAAGCGTAACAAGCTAAAAACTTTTTCAACTTGCAGGACCAAGAGGAAATTCACCAGCACACAAAACAAAATAAGCCAGATCATAGCTGTAAGAAATATCTTTAGACAGCTTGTCCATTTTTCTATTGGACATAATGTTGACCTTAAGTTGACATTGCCGTTCGCCTTGTGACCTGTTCCATGGTCGCTTGCAACTGCTGACGGCATGCCCACCAAACCTGCCAAGTCCACACTTCTGCATTTCTCAATTGACAAATCTATTACTGAACATAGCGATTGGCCATCCAATGCTGCACATATCATTGGGTAATGCCATACTACTGAGGTTAACGGCTATTCCTGTTACCTTACAGAAACCTTCGAAATCTTTATTTAACTTGTTACCAAGGGCAGAGTGTGTTGCTTTTGTTACTGATACATATAAGCAGCAGTCTTACAGGTCTTGTCAGACCAATTTTCCTATTAAACTAGCAGGTTTTGATCCATGTTGATAAACAAACATCGGGCAATGATAGTCTTTGCTAAGATAATATAGCCGTATGTGTTTGTACCAAAACAGCACACATGTACACATGTGCTTAATAATAACCAATACTTTGGAGCATATTGGTATTGCTAGAAACTTGGCATATCTATTATTATACAGAAAGAGCACTTGAAATTAAACATTCATTGGCATAAAATACATTCACTTCTTGTCTGTGAAAATGGTAACATATGTAACATTGCTTAAAAAGAAGTGTCAGTCATATCATGACAGAATATACCAGAATCCAAATCTGGTATAAAATTTAGCATTATGTTGTTTCAAAGATTGTGAATATTCTTATGTCTGAAACAATCCATTATCAGCATGACTAAAGCATATAATACATGCACATATGTATGTCGCAAAGTTGAAACTATAAAGTACCATGCAAAGTCAATGAATGTGCTACACGGTACAATTTACATACTACAAAAGTATTCGTATATATCAATTTCTAAGTCACATAAATGTTAGATAATGCATAAAGATGCTACTAAATATATAGATTCTGCTACAAGATATCATCATCATAATCAACATCTGATTTTTGATTAACATGCAAGTAAAGGGGTAAAATTCACACGAGTTGGCCCCCTTCCAGGTAGCTGGCTTGCTGTAAGCATGCCAGATCTCACACCAGATCTCCAGACTTGTCCTTAAATATCTGCTGATTCTAGTCTATTAAAGTAAATAAATGTAGTCTTATTACCCTTTAAGATTACTGTCTGTAAGGAATTATGTGACTTTGTTATTTTTAAACAGGTATTCTGTAAAACATGTATGTTATATACGGTACCATTTATCTGCAATGTAGAGAAAACATAAGCTTAAGGTATAAAATTGTTCTGAAAGTAATTGAAAATATCAAATAAAACATAAGAAGTATTTAACCCTGTTTTGGACTGATACACTTAATGGTTTTCAAAGTTTGGTTGTGATTATGTGTGTTTAGTTTTTAAATTATTTTACGGAGAAAATGCGGAGAAAATATCTCAAAGATGGGGCAGTCCATTTCTGTACCAGCAGGAATTTTACAGATTCCTTCAAATAAGAAAAGGCATCGCGTTCAGGGCTGTAAGTTTAGTTTATTTTTAAGTATTCTATTTGATGGACATATTGGACACCATCTTGAATATTAAAAAATGTTCAATGTTGACAAGGTGACCTCATCCAGATGTGTAAAGAATAATGACTTAGCTTCAAATACTTTTGAATGCTAGTTTCAGGTAGACAGAGATATCAACCATTTTCTGTCAGACTATTATGAGGCGATGATTAAACTTATTCCATACTTATTCCAGTCACATGAGAATATAGTGTGATACCTCATTTGGAGCAAAAAGTGACTTGACAATAATTTTAAGATTTGTATGATGTTATGTTATGTACGTGATGTTTCAGTCTTTATGCTGTTAACAGTTAAGCAGTGAAACAAATAAGAACATTCATACTGCAGTGAATGGTATTAGAGTTTGGTTTTAAACTTAAGCTTTCAGGAAAGTTACCAAATATGCTATCATTCAAATAAAGTATGTCATGTTACTAAAAGGATTTTTTAACACATGTATGCAAAAACATTGAAACTTATGATGGTTGGAAGTCCACAGTAAGCTTTATTTATTTCCTACTTGGTGATAGGACATACAAGCAGCTGAACAATTATATTAACAATTATGTTAAGATTTTATACTGTATCCTGTGTTACATAGGAGATTGACTCATGTAATAATACATTTAGTTGAACTACGTTACTTTCTCCGCCATATATTTGGCAACTGAATGTGAAACTTAAAATTCCTTTCACTAATCTAATACTTTTTATCAATATTTGATTTAAGATAATCAAAATGGTGGAAAAACCTTTCTGAGCCTAAATATCACTCATTATTAAAGACCTTTCTACCTTATGTTACATACGTGACATAATGAGACATTAAAAGCTGAGCAATTCATTCAAAACTTTTAAAACTGATAATGTCTATTAAAGTTTTTACAATAAACATGTGTGCGCTGTATATGAAGTGCTTTATTTCAATACATGGTTCAATGAATGATGGCATAATGGTCATATGATGAAAATTGTGAAATAGGGGGTTCCCGTGTTCAACATTCAATAACTCAATAAGTATATAAGATAGAAACATAATGTTTGCAGTTTTGAAAAGGTCATTAAAAGGCCTTGAATACTATAACAAAATAGGGAATACAATTTTTTACGAAAAAAATTAGGTAAAACTATATTAGACTATTTTATGAAATATATAGGGTTTAATGAAAAAAAGGTGACATACGTTACACCAGGGGCGACCAGTTTTGGTTTCAAAGGTCCCTATCTGTGGCGCAGTGATAGCTTACTTCGATCAAATAACCAAATTGGAAATTTTTCTTTATCTTTTGCACTTTTCGGAAGTCTTACAATTTTCTTAATTTATCAAAAGTTTTGAGGGGTAACATATATAACAGGATGTTACACGGTAACGCTGCCATTGCCAGAGGGCTAACATGTTGCAAAATCCTTGCAAGACACCAGGCTTTCAGAAAAATATGGTCTACAAAAATCCCCCTGGGGGGGGAGGTAAACCATATCTGGCCCACGGCCTATTATGATGCCCTGATGAACACCAAAAAACACAATTCATTCCGAGCTTTCGTTAACAATTCAATCAGATCTTATTTAAAAAAATACTTCATTTTAGAACAAGCGTTTTTGCATTAATGTGATTCTAAATATAAGTGGTGGCAATGCTGAAGCTTAGTATGACAAAGCTTGTTGAAATGGCAAGTAAACTGGCTGATTCTGTAAACCAGACAATTTTACCTGACTCTAATAAGTATGTATTTAACTGATGCAGTGATCTTAAAAAATTTGAAAAGTCTGATTATCATACTGGAATGACACAGGTTGCTTGAATGGCCAAGAATAATGATGTTTGTATTATGTTTCAGCCAGGTAGGTCATAATAACACAGACAATATTTTCTGATCATTTGGCCCACTGTACACACGGATTACTGTAGACAAAATGGTACTGTTGTTTTTGGCTCACTCTGACAATGCCCCTTCAGTCTACTTCAATCGCACTAACTGTCACCTTGTAAGAAAGTTATATTCTTAAATATGATCATCTATGTTCTAAAATATGATCCAGAAAATAAGCAGTTATTTTTAGAAAGCATTAATTAATATAATAGAGAAGACTTAATTCAACTTTCAAACACTTTCACAATTTAAAATAGCAAACAGTACATGTGCTAGCAGTACTTTAGAAAAATGTGAAGCCAGCTGCATTTTTAACCCATGTGCTAGTGGTACAGCAAACAAGTGATTCATGCCATTTGTAAATCTTCGCCCCCGTCCATTGGGGCTTGAAGAAATTGATTTGGCTGCATATTGCTTCCATACTGAGCTAAAACTAACCAAAACACGAGTACCCGTAAACCGCTTAGAAGGACTAAGCTTGCCCAGGCAAAGTGGTGTGAGTTAGGCCGTCCAGTGTATATAAGACATGTAGTTTCATAGGGTGGCAGGGCTTGAGATATCATTTCATCTCAATGTCGGGAACAAGTCCCATAAAATTGGAAGCAGCATCTCCAAAATGACCTAAATAGTGTTAACGGGGATTTTAAATCTCAATACAAACAAATCATTTGTAAAACCGATGAATACAGAGCCAGAAAACTTAACATAGATGACAAGTATGGCATACATTAGACTACATATGCAAATGGTATTTCAGCATCTAAATACAACATCAGCTATCAAATAAATGTTTTACAGCAACTTGCCTTCCATCTATATCATTTCGGGAAGTGTATGCAAGATGATAAATGTGCAAATAGTTTCAGTGTGACTAGTTATGCGTTTATTTTGAAGACTAAAACATTGCAGCAAACACTATAGCCTATGTTATAATGAACCTAGAAAAAAATGCAGAAAATGCTTTTAATGGTCTCACAAAACCTTTGATGTGTGTGTGTGGGGGGGGGGGGGGGAAGCGACGTGCGAGTCTCTTTGACCAAGTGATGTAAGAAAAAATACCAATACATGGACTGATCAATAATAAGAACAAATCAGAAAATCAGCCTGTCCTTTCACAGATGGCATATTATTGACTGCTGTTTTATTTTAAAGAGGGAAATGTCAACAATAAAAACAATTAAGGAAACAACAGGATTATGAAAGTAATTTGTTAAGCAAACTCAATAAACCATTGTGTATTACTGACATTAATATCTTTGTATTGCGGGTTTAAAAAAAGACCAAATAAAATAGGGTAAAAAATATCCACCTTGTCTTATTCATATTGTGTCATAATACATTTTTTCGGCATAACCGCTTTTGCAATGCTGTAAACAGTAACACTCATCGTGATCACTGCATGAGTGCATTATATTTTTCTCTCTGCTAATGTATGTTCTCATCTACTATTTAAAACCCAAACTAAAAATCATTCTCTGTCGAACAGTGTATTTTTGTTTGTTTGTGTGTGTGTTGGGGGGGGGGGGGTGCAGGGGCGGAATTACATAAATGCATATGCTAAGCTTTGCATGATAAGGTGACACTATATGGTCATAAAAATACAATAAAAATATATATAAAGAAAATCTGGTCCCCTGATATTGCAAATGACTTCATCACAAAAATACACCTAAACACATATCTGGCAATCAAAAACAATGTTACCGGTTTCTGATTTTTTTTTCAAATTTGTTTGCTATATAGAAGATATATGTGGCCAATTTTATGTGTAATATCTTGGGGTGACAAGATCAGTAACACATCTAACACTTGGGATAAACATTTTACTTTTTATAAATTTTCATGAAAATATTAAGAAATTTTGTAAATAAATTCATCAGAAAAATTAAAAGACCTAGACACATTTATATTTTTGGTATTATATGAATCCTTATAGAGTTCTGTTGCCAATCAAAGCAACAAAATTTGAAAACAATCGAGCTTGTTGATTTATGAATGAAACGTTCACAGGTGTGTATGACCTCTACAAGGGATTACCTCAGGGAGCTCTCCTGAGAACTACAGTAATTAATCAAATAAAACAAAGTTATATATATACAGTAAAACCGACATCAGTTGTCAGTTTGTTATTGTCAATATTATTGTAAATAAAGGTTATTTTTAAATTTATCTACGCAATTATATGTTATTTTGGATGATCTAATTTTATTTTTGGTGACTCCCTATTATTGTGATGGTATCAGGCTAAAAAATACCATACCTGCACTGTATCGACGCTAGCCAAGTGGTAAAGTCACGGGCCTGTAGAGCTGAAGTATGCGGGTTCGAATCCCGCTGGGGATGTTTTTTCTTTAACATTTTTTTTTCGCGCCAAAAGCAAAAAATCCTCGATTTTCTCGTGAAGCATGCATTTTTGTGCTGATATAAATGTTTACTGAACATTCCTTAGTTCATACTCGGTTGCCCTGCTGTTGAAGTGTCGTCATGTGATGCTACTCTGACAGCAGAAGAGACTTTGTCGGCTGACAAAGCGAAGTTTTTTGGTTCTGACAATTGCAGTTTTGTGACTAACAATCGATAAACGTTAAAATAACGTATGATCAACATGAATTAAATTATAAATTTACAATCAATGTTAATTTCAAGTCATGTTATTGGTCTGCCTATTCTTTACTTTCACATGTCACATATAGGGTCTAGGCCAATCAGCTTCCATTGTATCAAATTATGGCATCTTGTATTTCAATTCTCTTGTACATGTACTTGCTGGTGTTTCTTTTTTATTCACTATTATAAATCAAATGTGAAGTTGATCTTTAAAATTGTGCATGACATGTATTGAACTTTAAAATAAATAGATAACCATTCACGAAAAAATAATAATACAAAAATAATAAACAGAATTGAAAATTAAAAAAGAAATAATAAAAATGTAAATTCTGAAACTATTTTATAAAAAAAATCATCAAGAAAAAAATAAATCATGCTTTTAATAGCTTTATGAAAAAAGGTTTTCTGCGAGGATAGAAACTGCGACCCTCAGGACAGTCGTTTAAGACGCTCCTCGCTACTAGTTCCGCTACGCAACTGATTACATCGGCACTGCAAAATTAAGTGCTTTTGTCTTAGAATATAACCCGTTACGTACCTGTGGAAAACACCGTTGTTTGTTATGATTTATAAATAGACGAGTATTTATCAACATTGAAACCATAACACCGACATATTACGGCAGGGTACCTGTAGTTGATAGACCTAAAGTAAACAACAACTGAAGTTTCAAGAAAATCTGTGCTTGGGCAGATTTGGAACTCCCCCTTTATCATATGACGTTATTGATAAATCTAACACAGCGCGCCTATATAGTCAATGGAAAATAACTGTTTTATTATACAACAAATCACGGCAAAGAAGAGCGTGACGAGTGACGTCATTAAAACTGCAAATATATGACGTCACTTGTTAATTATCTTGACGTCGGACGGTGTAACCTCATTTTCTCGCATCGAAAACGTTAGAAAAGGATAAAAATGCATGTGTTTCATTCGATAATTTTAGCGGGATTTCTTCTAACAATGGCGAAAAGTTGTGAGAATTTGAAGGAAACAAGAGCATTTTTGCCGAGTTTCAGCGTGTTAGAATCGAAATAGATGAGCTCTAGCCAGTAATTTGTTAGGTAATAAATCACAGTTTGTCGGTCAGTTGTAAGTAGACAAATCACGCGCGCTACGCGCTCGTGATTTGTCTACATTACAACTGACCTCCAAACTGTGATTTATTACTCAACAAATCACAGTTAGAGCTGATCTATTTCTTAAGCAGTGGATAACGTCGTCTAATAAAAATCATATGACCACACGTGTAATAACACTTTGGCGGGATTATGTAACGTCATGATGGCGTCCATATCAACCATGTATTTTTTGTGAGGAAAATTTGTCAAATTTAAAGGCGATGAAATCCAATTTAAAGTGGACATATGATAAACAGAATCTTGCACTCGTGGTCATTTCATATGAAATTTATGAAACTCGCCGAAGGCTCGTTTCATAAATTTCATATGAAATGACCATTCGTGTAAGATCCTCTGTAAATAATGCACATTCATTAGCCCATACAACATGAAAAGCCCCGTCGGATAATCCGACAAAGCTACATTAAAACAAGATCAGAACCACCGCCTTATGACGGTCAGTACGAGAACTACTTTGGTCAGTTGCGAGGAGTACTGAACGTTTCGGTCATAGACATCCATTTGTAAGAACCTCCTCTTATTTTAACCTCAAACAGAGGCTCTCAAATGCTTTATTTGCGGATATACATGCATAAATGTTATGTATAATACATTGCTCTTTAAAGTTGTGTGTGGTGAGCACCCTCTTTGTAGCTGGTATGCCGAATAAAATATTCTATTCCTGTACTCAGTTAGTCATCTCTAGTAAGACCTGTTCAGAAGCACAGTGACACTTTAGAAAGTTCAGCACGGTGCGACAAATCTTTCGGTGCCATTACGAAAACACGCCTATACAAATCAGTATACTGTGTACTTTACCGCCGAAAAAAAAACCCAAATTATAAGATGAAAAAGTGTGATATTTTTCGTATATCTGCTCAAAATATAGATTGTGGGTACTCATTAGAACTGCCTCAATGAGGCGAGAACCACAATCTATATTTTAGAGAAGAAATAAGAAAAATTAGGTTTACCCCTGTAAATCCCAGTTTTGCTTTATAAAAGTGGGGTTCAAGGGGATCAAAATTATATAGGCGTGTTTTCGTGATGGCGTCTTTGATTTTCGTTTCAAACAGCATCGAACGTGCGACGGGGTGAAGTCTTGTTGCTAAACTACTGGTTGAGAGGTAAGTCGAGATCAGCTTTTGCAAATGTGCCCAATTATGAAACTATGGTGGTAAAAGTCGCGACCAGCTATTGAAAAAGAGGCAACAATGCAATAGGGGAGTTAAAAGTTGCGACGAGGCCATCAATGTTATAGGGAAGCTAAAAGTCGCGACAAGCTTTTGCAAAAGAGGCCAACAATGTAATTGGGGTGTTCGAAGTCTCGACCAGCTTTTGCCAATGTTACAATGCAACAGGGGAGTTAAAAGTCGCGACCAGTTTTTGCAGTGTAATTGGGGAGTTATACGTCGCGATCAGCTTTTGAAAAGAGGCCAACAATGTAACCGAGGAGTTAGAGTCACGACCAGTTTTTGCAAAAGAGGCCAACAATGTAATGGGGGAGTTAGAGTCATGACCAGTTTTTGCAAAAGAGGTCAACAATGTAACTCGCGAACTTAAGCTCGTTTACAAAATGTCCTAAATAGTTTTGTACGGGGACGCAAAAAACAAACAAGGGCTTATAATCGAAAAACTAAAGAAGAGCATTAGGGCCAGGTATACTTTTATTTCCTTTGATAACCATCTTGGAATTTCGATTAAGTATCTCAGAATTTCGCCTTAGTATATATCTCGAATTTCGACTTTCAATTTCGAAGTGTTGACTTTGTATCACGACACGAAATTTCGATTTAGTACCTCGAAATTTCAACTTACTATCTCTAAATTACGAGTTATTAACTCGTAATATCGACTTATTAACTCGACATGTCGACTTAGTATCCCGAAATATCGACTTAGTATCTCGAAATTTCGACTTACTACCACGAAATTTCGACTCGGCGTATTAACTCGAAATTTCGACTTACTATATCGAAATTTCGACTTTCCACATTTTAATTACGAGCCAATAAGTCGAAATTGAAAAGTTTTTATGTCGAAATTTCGAGATAGTAAGTCGAAATTTTTAATTATTATGTCGCAGTTTCGAGTTACTATGTCGAAATTTCGAGGGACTAAGTCGAAATTTTGAGATATTAAGTCGAAATTTCGAATTAGTAAGTCGAATTTCCAAGAAAGTCAGTCGGAATTTCGGATACTAAGTCGAAATTTCGAGATATAATGTCGAAATTTCGGGTTAATAAGTCGATTTTACGAGACAGTGACTCGAAATTTCAAGATACCTATCAAAAAATAAACGTATATCTGGCCCTAATGCCCATGTATAAAAAAAATAAAAAAAAAAAAAGAAAAAAAAAATGAATATCAACCATCCGAAAATTAATATAGTTATGGAAAAAGAAATGCATGTAGTAGTAGAAATAATAATAATGATAAACACAACAAAAATTTTAATATAATACTAATAATAAATAGAAATAATCACAATGCCCAGGAATATTGCTAAAAGTTAAAAGTGTACTTACCTATGCTAATTTCTAGATGACTGATAGAGAGGCAAAACGTGTAAAGTTTCGTTCTGGACTTAGCTTGCTGCCTTCTTTAAAGAGCGGGGAGCCATGCCATGCGAAAACAAAAGTGACAGCCAACAAGCCATTCTAGTAAGGTCAGTCTCGCGCATGTCCGGTGAATACGCTTATCACCGCGATGACGCGTCTGTATAAAGAAACAGTAAGGACACCCTCTGACCAAACGTACGTCCCCACCCTAATTGTGCAGACAGCACGATGTTGCAACTAACGGTATAAAGCTACATAATCGCGACACGTCTCGATTATAGACCCTTAAGAGGAATGGAAACGCCTGGCAGATTTTCCCGCCATTTTTCTAAGGGAGAGAACTTTCGGGACTTCCTGTACGCTTTTCTTTAAGCCATGTCTCCACTGAAAAAGAGGTCATCTGGAGCAAATTCTTTCCTTTAAGAGTTGACCCCTATTGACATGGGAGATGAAAATACTTTTGCAGGAGTTGCCTCCCCTGAAGGTGTACCCATTCCCCTTAAGATGGCAAGAAAAACCGCACCTGAAAATGTCGTTTGTTTATGTCGTCTGCTGCATCTTCTTGTTAACTTTTCAAACAAATTTTTTCATACAGGCAAACAGTTTAGACCAATATCAAACTGTTACTCTAGGAACAGTCTGATCTCGGTCAACACTGTTCGCAGCAATGGTGGTTAAAGTAACCAGTAGACAACAAAGCAGACGACAATTGTTGTGATTGGCAACTTATGGGCTAAGGAAAAAAGTTTCGGTATTTCATCCATGAAATTACGTTATGTTTGGTTGCTCAATAATTATTAGAGAGCCACAACAAAGACTTAAAATCCTGGATCGAAATAGCTGATAAATGTTTATTTTGAAATTAAAGTGCTATGTATCATTTAAAATACGCATAACTGCGAAAATGACGCGTTTTCATGTCTTTGAAGATCCGTAAACAAAATTAAGGCCGAATATGACAATCTTTATATTAGATTTTTTATACACTTCATTTGCTACATCCGGCTAAGCGCTGATGGATACAACCGGGGGCGTGTTTGATTGACCTGGATCAGAATCCGGATTCCAAATCATGATTTCTAAACCACAGCGTTAAAACATGTTTCGAATCTAGGTGCATGTTCCCAATTCCGCTGTAGCGTGAAATTATTAATTCCGTGAGATTCTTCCGTCGTACCGGAAGCGGCTGAAATCCCTCACGGAGGGTTGTGAGAGAATGCAGCCGTGAGAAGTGTAATGCCATAACTCTATAAAAGACTTGGGTATCGAAACTCTCTTAGTATACTAGTACATAGATTGTAGGCACTCGTTAGAACCGCCTCGCAAAGACCGTTCTAACGAGTACCTACAGTCTACGTTTTTCAGCGGAAATATGAAAATATTATACACCACTGTAAACCCCAGTTTTACTGTATAAAAGTGGGGTTTAAGGGGTTTTAAAATTATAAAGGTGTGTTCTCGTGATGATTTCAAGAAAATACCAGCATATATTTAAGAAATAGATCAGCCCTTACTGTGATTTGTTGAGTAATAAATCACAGTTTGGAGATCAGTTGTAAAGTAGATCAAATCACGAGCGCGTAGCGCGCGTGATTTGTCTACTTACAACTGATCGACAAACTGTGATTTATTACTCATCAAATCACAAACTAGAGCTGATCTATTTCGATTCTAACAGACTGAAAATTGGCAATAATGCTGTTGATTCCTTCAAAATCTCACAACTTTTCGCCATTGTTAGAAGAAATCCCGCTAAAATTATCGACTGAAACACATGCATTTATACCCTTTTCTAACGTTTTCGATGAGAGAAAATGACGTTACACCGTCTAACGTCAAGGAAATCGACTAATGACGTCATAAATTTGCAATATTTAATGACGTCACTCGTCACGCTTTTCCTTGCCGTGATTTGTTGCAGAATAAAACACAGTTATTTTCCATTGCATATATAGGCGCGCTGTGTTAGAATTTGTCTTTGAAACCTATTTATGGCATCTATAATACGGGTAGCTTTCGAAAATAAATAAATACAGTTTTTTTTATAAAAAGTGTTCTATTTAAGAAATAGATCAGCTCTAACTGTGATTTGTTGAGTAATAAATCACAGTTTGGAGGTCAGTTGTAACGTAGACAAATCACAAGCGCTGATCTATTTCGATTCTGACACGCTGAAAATCGGCAATAATGTTGTTGTTTCCTTCAAAATCTCACAACCTTTCGCCATTGTTAGAAGAAATCCCGCTAAAATTATCGACTGAAACACATGCATTTATACCCTTTTCTAACGTTTTCGATGAGAGAAAATGACGTTACACCGTCTAAGGTCAAGGAAATCGACTAGTGACGTCATAAATTGGGAATTTTAATGACGTCACTCTTCCGAGCTGTGATTTGTTGCAGAATAAAACACAGTTATTTGCCATTGCCTATATAGGCGCGCTGTGTTAGAATTAAAGTTCGTAATTTAAGCAGATTTCTTTAGACATTTTAAACAAAGGCTCAAGATGAAAGGGGCAGGGACTAACAGGAAATGGATGACATTTCTCTTGCCTTCGTATTAATTTTCTCACGGGTTTAAAGATCTCACGCTACACCGCCATTTGGATGCACTTGATTCGTACAGTACGGTATCATGTTAAATAAACGATGAAATAGAAACACGATTAATCCTGATTCTGATTCAAGTAAATCAAACGCACTCCTGATATTTTCCTCGATTTTCTGCAAGGTGCATAATTTTAGGACTTACTGCGCACTTTCCTGAAACTTGAACGCCACTAAAAAGAGTAAAGAATTTGCTCCGAGGCCTTTATTAGCCGCTGATTCAAGGACAGTTGTCAGTTTTGGTGAAAGAATGTGGACTGTTTTGGTTAACCGCTTACGTATAAGTCTGCCCAGGGAACATGTGGATAGTAAAACTTACCGGCTCGATATGACCTAAATAGTGTTGACTGTGTCGTTAAACTCTAAAGCAAACAAGACAAAGTAGACTAAAATAATCACCATGAAAACCCGCCTATTCAAATATACTTGAAATTTTACAACCAAAAAATGAAAATTGTCAGATAAAAATACCAACCTTTTTTGCATTTCTGCTCAAAACATAGACCTATATAAAGCTATGAAATGGAAAGTTCTATTTGAAATCATTTCAATAAGAACTCCCTGATATACCCGTACCTTATAGACCATATTTTTCTTTGCAAGGATTTTTGCAACAAGTTAGCCCTCTGACAATAGCAGCATTTTCCTTGAACAGCCTGTTACACACGTTACCCCTCAAAATATTTGATAATTTAAGTAAATTACAAGACTTCAGAAAAGTGCAAAAGATAAAAAATAGATGTGATGGCAATGATCAGAAATAGATATAATTTAACCAAAGTAAGATTTCCAAATTGGTTATATCATCAAAATAAGCTATTACTGTGCCGCAGATATGGACCTTTGAAAACAAATGTGGTTGCCCCCACCCCCATGTAACGTATTAAACCCAATATAAATGATTAATGAAGCTAATATAGACCCTCCTAAAATTTTTGAAATGAAAATGTGTTCACTAATTTATTATAATATTAAAGGGAGTTCATTTACATTTGCGAAATTGCAAACTTTTGTGTTTCTAGCTTATTTACTTTTTGAGTTATTGAATGATGAACATGGTAACCGCATATCACACAATGTACATCAATGAGCATTATGACACTATAAACTGAACCATGTATAGATACAAAGAGTTTCACATACATCGTATGCATGTGTTTTGTGAAGCCTTTGATAAACGTTTACCACAGTTTTAATGGTTTTGAATGAATTGCTCAGCATTCTCATAATGTCTCGTAACTAACATTAAGAAGTCCTTTAAATATGAGCGATATCTAGGCTTGATAAGGTCCCTCTACCCCGATTTCGATTATTTTAATTCAATTTTGATAACAAAAATTAGATCAGTGAAAGCTCTTTGAAATTTCACATTCAAATGGAAAACATAAGGCAGAGGAAGTAACGTAGTTCAGCTGTATATATATATTATTGGATGAGTCTATCTCGTATGTCACACAGCATACAGTATAAGAATCTTAATATATTTGTTCAACCGCTGGTATGTCCTATCCCCAAACAAAAAGCAACTAACTAACGCTAACTGTGGACTTAAGATCATCATAGTTTTCAATTATTTGCATGCGTACAATAAAATCACGTACGCAAAATGACATATTTATATAAATCAATGCAATTTTGGTTTCTGGATTCCAAAGCTCCAAGCGTAAAACAAACCCCAAATACGACTCACTGTAGTGAATGCTCATCTTGGTTTTCACTGCTTTACAACATAAAAAATAAAACATCACGTACATGACATCATACTAACCTTAAAATAATTGTCGAGTCACTTTTCCGTCCAAATGAGAAATTACACAGTATTCAAACATGACTCGAATCAGTATAGAATAAGTTTAATAAGTGTAGTTCTCATTTCTGAGCATGAACACATGTCTCATAAAAATCAAATACAAAACACATGTACAAAACGATGAAACAAAAATGTCTAGTGCAATTCTGTGGCTCCTTTGCCGAGGAAATGATTCAATACAGAGACCACCATAAACCGTCTGTTTTTTTTTTATTCAGACATCATATATGGTTAACATAATGCACATGGAAAGCGTGTAACATATAGTGTAATATATGAGTAAAGCATTTTAAGATCAAAGAAAAACAATCAAGTAGAAGTTATAAATAGAGCAGTTTCTTGCCAAACTAGCAGCTCTTCGCGTACTATTCAAGGGTTCAAAGATTTTTTTCCCATACAACTTATTAATCCTCGTCAGATTCATCTTTAAATACTTCATCTACCATATTTGTCATCTAAAATCATCATCATCTTCATCATCATCATCATCATCATCATAATCATCATCATCATCACTCGCCATTATGCTCACACAAAATGTCGGTTAGTTGTTCAGGGACAATCAAGTTTCTCTTCACCCAGTCATACTCAATTTCCTCCCCATTTATTTTCCACCCAATTTGATTCATGGGAGTGTATCCAGACAAAGACTTGATAGTTCACTCTGCGTATGTGCATCTCGAGGACAGAACGGCAGGGTGTTAGTAAGCTCAGGTCCATGTCATTTGAAATATTCAGTGTATTTGTATGGCTTTGGTACTTTTTTTAGAAACATGTCGTACCACAACTTTTGTGTAAGTCAAACCTCCATAAACAGCACCCGTGAGGGTTTCCATGTCACTGATGAGTGCCTCAGAGCAGTTTATCTCTGGTCCTACCTTGCTTAAAATTTGGATGAACTGAGGGGTATCTCTATCAGTTTGATAGGAGCGAACTTTCCGCGACGGACAAACCCCTCTGGTAGTGTCACATCCTGTAAAACTGTGTACGGCTGGTACGACTGAGTTCTTCCCCCGTATTCTTAACGATGTTGCTGACATTAAGAAGGCTTTGTTCTTGTTGCCAACACCAGTGTCGAACCAAACTGTCAAGTGTATATCCTTGCAATATCGTGCAGGCTGAACTACGAGGGCGAGTCAATTGAAAAACAGCCTAACTTATTTCTGCGTGAGATCGATCTCTTCTTTTTCGATGTAATTGCTCTCTAGAATGAAACACTTGGATCCACGCTGTTTCAGCGCCATCAGCCCAAAACTGAAGAAGCAAGGGCCTTGTCTCCGACCCACTTCTCAACTGCCGCCACTTCTTCGTTGGACCGGAAATGACGTCCACGTATATCCTTTTTACTATCTACAAGTCTAACAGCATACTTGTCAGATGTCCATTGATCCAGAAGTATGCTAATGTGTTGAGTCTTGGTTTTGTCATTGCTCATAAAGCTCTTCCAATCACGTGATGTCCTAGTCTTTGCACTAGAGAACAGAAGTGTTGTGGGTGTTCCCCTACGTGAACATTCGTAAGACTTTACAGACTGCTGCTTATATGTATCAGTGACAAAATCAACACGTTCTGCTGTAGGAAACTGGTTGAATACAGATTCCGTCAATTCCTCGAAGGTGCCAGGTATACCTGTTAAGCTCTGTGGTATGACAATTCCATCAATGATATGTAACGCATAGTTCAGTGTGTGATTCCAACAAATGCAGAGTTTGGACTTGTCAGTTTTGGTTGTCAGCAGTTGCAAGCGATCATGGAACAAGTCCCAGAGGGAACGACAACGTCAACTCAAGGTCAACATTGTGCTTTCAGCTTTGATCTGGCTGATTTTGTTTGGTGAACTGGTCAATTTCTTCTTGACCTCGCAAGCCGCAAAAGTTTTCAGCTTACAAGTTGCGCTTGATCGGGTTGTGCAAGCCAACAGACTTTTCAACTAAACGTGAGTTGATGAAGTCTTCCACAGCATTCCTGCCAATGTCTTGAGCTTCAAGCTGATCCTTAGCTATGTCAGGCTTAGCAGGATCACCCGAAGACAAACAGTACAGTTTATTGTCTTCGACACTAGACTGCAAGGGTTGTTGAAACCAGATATCGCCACTAGTACTCGTTTCACATCATACTAACTTCTTTGCATCTGAGGAAGTCGTCAGTCTTTGTGACTGGATATTTCGTCGGAGTTGATGAGTTGCTTCAACATACTGAGGTCTGATGTGACGAATATTACACCATTTGTAGTATACAGCGTAGTTCCTGGTGAAGCCTATAATGCCTCCTTTTGACTTGGCATGGCGGTTTATTGTTTGCTCGATAGTTATGTCAACAGCATTTCTCGAGCAAGGTGACCGTGACACACTAAACACATTTTGTTCCAGATGTTCTTTGCTTCCGAGATGTGTATCGGACAAATTCAAAAATGTAATCAGGTACACATCGTGCGTAATTGATATGATCGTACGCAAAATGAACATTGGACAAACGGCATAAAGGGCTGCGATATGCAGTTCTAAGTTGTTTTCCTTCGTTGCCCTGATCAGTGCCAAAAATTGTAAAGGGAATTGTCCAGGAACTGATACAATCAGATTCAAAATCCGCCCCACAATATCAGTAGGGAAAGAAGTCGAAACATGGAGTGACGGCATTAAACAAAACAGATCACTGGTAAACTGAGTCAGCAGCTCTCTCCGAAACAGGTGGTGACTCCGATGATCCAAACCTTATTAAAAAGGAACAACATGCATAATGAGGGAAAGAATCAGAATCATCAAAATACATTAAATAGGATGGATATACTAAGCTAAAAACGAACAACTAAAAAGGGGAAGAATCAGAATCAATATGACAACATACATAATTAGCAGGGATGAATGTCATTAAGTGCACCGTCCTTCGGATCGGGACGTTAACTGGAGGCCCCCTGTGCAGGGAGAACCATCCCCTGTGCAGGTTAAAGATCCCTACCGTAATTACATGATTACTGTGTAGGCTTTCATCCTGCAAAACTCGAGTGTATGTAATATACACCTGCGGTAATGGTCAAATGTGACCGACGCAGTATCAGAAGATAGATAGATAGATAGATAAATTAGGGAAAGACATTAGAACCACCAATATAAAACAGAAAGAAGCCACAGCAAAATACCGACTTGGAACGGTCAGTAAAAATTACTCGTGGGCTTAAGTATACTTTACAGGATCCTAACCCTCACCCTCATCTTCACTTTGGTTTAACATGTAATTTTTCGGTCCGCGCGGAGGTATTCTAACTCATCAGTTAATCAACTCAGTTAACAAAGAAATCCCTATTTAAGCGAAGTTGACCCAAGGATGAGGACTCAACAGTAAAACGCGTTGAGACATCCGATTCTGCATACAATAGGAACACTGGCGCAAAGGAAAACCTATAGTTGAACCCCGTTGGACCAAGCAACAGACTTAAATTAAAGTCCCGGCTCCGACCAACTAATAAATAGCTTTAAGTCAGAGCCATCATGGAGTCCTAAGTAGAAGTTAAACAAAGATCAGGAATCGATACAATTAACTTACTCCACCCATCAAAGATACCAAAGGGAAAGAAACACAAACATGAAGCGACCAGACCATAATGGAAACCTTAACAAAGGAAGGCCAAAAGGACAGTTACTTTCCCACAACATGGCCAAATGGTCATCCGAAATAAAAAGACACAAGTGATACACACAGAAGAACCGCCTTGGAACGGTCAGTGGAAAGAATTCCACTGGGGCGGGGGGGGGGGGGCTTAAATCGATTTCACATGGCCATAATCCTCGCCCTTACCTCTGTCGCGGTATACACTAATTTTGTTTAGTCCGCATGAAGACTTCCTAAGTCATCAGTGTAACATCTCTGAGAACATACAAATCAAAAAACTACAGAGATGAAACAATGTTGAGGACTCGACAGCATACAACAACAGAATTGCTGGAGCAAAAGAAAACCAACAGTTAGACTCCGAGTGGCCCGACCAAAGACGGAGCATCAGGCACCAACCAACATAAAGAATACTAAAATAAAATAAAATTCCATTTATGTTTTTACGCTGGAACCGTCATATAATCTTAAGCCCGGCCCACCGGTGTGCAATCAAAGAGGGAAGCAAAGTTGCCAACCGTGATTGGGTTAACCACCATGCATGCAGTCTGTTTTATAACATTTATGTTGTATCCTGATCCACCGGCGTGCAATTAAAGAGGAAAGCATAATGGTTGCATGCAGACTGTTTACTAGCATTTATATTGTATCGCAGGCCTTTGTAACGTTTGATATTTTTCTGAACTTGTTCCGAAAAGTTTGGTTTGCCTTTAATTTTTCTGAACTTAAATACAATGTCGCCAAAAATCTCAGGCTGTGACATCCTCTGCAGCAAAAGTCTTTGCAATGCAACCTTAAATTTAGAAATAGAGCCAGCGCATGACAAAACCTACAATAAGACATGTCTGATCAGTCTTTGTGTGCGCTCTAAGGATAGCTAAGGGCCCAATGCTCCTTCATACAGCAAGAGAAGTCTCTGGTTAGACTTTATGGATGCGCAGGCTGATCTGAGTCTTCGATTGGCGCACATGTCTTATTGTAGGTTTTGTCGTGCTCTGGCTCAATTAATTCATAGCGTCGACCATCAAATGTCGCCCGGAACTGAGCCGTTTAACCGCGACTGCCTTTCAGAACTTCTGTTTTGAACGCATGGTGCTTTTTAATGTAATTTCTGAAGTCTTCAGCGGAATCTAATTGTTGGTTTTCTTTTGCTCCAGCATTTCAGTAGTTTCTTGCAATCGAGTCCTCGCCGTTGTTTCAGCTCTGGGGTTGTATGGTTTTTGTCTTAACGGAGATGTTGCACTGATGAATAAGGAGGCCTTCATGTGGACTGAACAAAATATTTGTCTTAATCACGACGGAAGTAAGGGCGAGGATTGTGGCCACGTAAAATCGATTTAAGCCCCCCAGTGGAATTTGTTTCCGCTGACCGTTCCAAGGCGGTTCTTCTGTCGCGGTTTATTTTTGTTATGGCTTGTCTTTGATTGTTTGTGTCGCTTATATTATTTTATTTTATTTTGGATAGCCTATTGACCATTTTGTGGAAAAGTAACTGTCCTTTTGGCTTTCCGCTATTGATGTTTCCATTAGGGTCTGTTGTTTCATTTTTGTGTTTCTTTCCCTTTGGTGTCCCTGATGGGAGCTGTGAGTTAACTGTATAGATTCCTGTTCATTGCCTTCACTTCTGGTTTCTATAATGATCTCTGAAAACCCATTGACTTTCATCATCTTCCCCACCATTCCAAATAAGGAACTGATCGTGTGGAAGACAACCATTCTTACTAATTTCTTGCTAAACTGATCCGATACTGCCAAACCAAGGCATAAACTTTTTTGGCAACAGGCAGGTCAAATGTGACAATAGTATACTCTTGGTCAACTTCAACACTTGCCTTAATAGACTGTTCCAAAATGTATTTTCACTGTTGGATTGTCATTTATGGATTCGTTAAGTGGTGCCAAATATTTCACATCTGGGGTTGCACAATAGCAGTTTGTGACAGCCACCCAGCCCAGGATGGAACTGCCTGACTATCGATAGACCCATCTATAAGTTATCCATTTCAGTATGTTTAAATGAGTAGGCTGTTTTACAATGTCAAAGAATGTGAAAAGAATGTCTAAAGTGGGATCGACATTTGCCTTCGCATAACAGGGTCTTATCTGAACCTCAATGGGCGTAACACATCTGTCTTTTGATTGGGAGTTGTGTCTTGCTTCAGCCACAACTGTAGTTTTTTTTTTTGGATTACGAAACACTTGTATAACAATTCCATGTGTCGAATGTGTCGTTCCAGAACATGGCGGTGTTTCCTCGTCGAGATCAAAATTGTCATAGCGCAAATGAATGACAGCGTTATTGTTTCTATAATAGAAGTGAACGCAATGATCATGAATCAATACAATTAACCCACAGCTCCCATCAGAGAGACCAAAGGGAAAGAAACACAAACATGAATAATTAATAGACCCTAATGGAAGCACCAATAGTGAACAGCCAGAAGGACACCAGTAGCGGAAAGCTAAAACTGATTCTGATGATATAACAGAATTACACAGGGCGGTTTCCACCTCCAGGCTCTAGAATACGATTACCCATGACCATAACGATTTAGAATCATTATAACTTCAACGCTGCCTGTGATATGTCGTATGACCCTGGGCAATGTAAGATGTTTTGACATGACCCACTCACCGTTTGTTGCGGCATAGCAGAGATCCTCAGTAAAATAACGCTGGATCTTCAAAATTGCGTGTTTAACAGGCTTTTCAGTATTGACATAAATATTCAATAAAATCTCTGGACGTCGTCTCTCACCTGAAAGTAACAAGCAGCAGATGGAGGCAAAGCCATAGGTTCACTCTGTGTTTGCCTTCATTTATATGGCGTCTTATGATAACTGCACTTTCAATACGGCTCTTCTCACCCGAAGCTGCTAAGTGAAATGCACCCTTCTATATCAGCAGCATATAATAGTTCTGCTTTATGATTACGATAACTCACCCTTACAATATGTTACATTTTTCACATCTACAAAATGGCTACTTTTCTGATGAAAATCCTTGATATTCTCCTTATAAATGCACAAAACATAGGATGTGGGTGCTCGTTAGAACCGCTTCAATGAAGCCTTTCTAACGAGTACCCACAACCTATGTCTAGAAGCAGAAATAAGAAAAATAATGAATACCCCCGTAAACTCCAGTTTTCTCTATATAAGTGGGGTTTAGAGAGGTCTTCATTTCATGGACTTGTTCACGTGATGTTGCAAGCCAACCTCTTTCTGAAATGCTTACAAACTTGTTTTTTTTTTTCAATATGTAAGTTTTGATGTTCTGTCTCTGGTCAGGCCAATCGGAGTCTAACAGTTGGTTTTCATTTGCTCCAGCATTTCAGTTATTTCTTGCTGTCGAGTCCTCACCATTGTGTCAATTCTGTGGTTGTTTGATTTTTGTGTTCGCGGAGCTGTTGCACTGATGCGGACTGAACAAATTGTTTGCTAAATCGCAAGGGAAGTAAGGGGCGAGGACTGCGGCAGCGTAAAATCGATTTAAGACCCCCCCCCCCCCCCCCCCCACACACACACACACACATCTCCGTGAAATATACTTATCACTGACCGTTCCACTGCGGTTCTTCTGTCGCGGTTTATTTTTTGTTATAGTTCGTGTTTGGATGTGCGTATCACTTTGGATATCCAAATGACCTTTTGGGGGGAAAGTAACTGTCCTTTTGGCTTTCCGTTATTGATGTTTCCATTGGGTTCTAGTTAATTCATGTTTGTGTTTCTTTCCTTTTGGTGATTCTTATGTGAGGTATGGGTTAATTGTATCGAATCCTGACCAATGCCTTCACTTCTATTGTAGATTCTGGGTAGTTTTCTAGTATGTATGTTTGATACCTTTCCTGAATCATGGGCAATCTTTCTATGTTTCTGCTCGTTAATATATGATCTTTTGTATACTTAAGAAATAGACCAGATCTAGCTGTGGTTTGCTGAGTAATAAATCACAGTTTGAAGGTCAGTTGTAAAGTAGACAAATCACGTGAGCGTAGCGCGCGTGAGTTGTCTACTTACAACTGACCGACAAACTGTGATTTATTACTCAACAAATCACAAACTAGAGCTGATCTATTTCGATTCTAACAGGCTGAAAATCGGCAAAATATACTGTTGTTTCCTTCAAAATCTCACAACTTTTCGACATTGTTAGAAGGAATCCCGCTACAATTATTGACTGAAACACATGCATTTATATCCTTTTCTAACATTTTCGATGCGAAAATATGACGTCACACCGTCTAACGTCACGGAAATCGACTAGTGACGTCATAAATTGGCAGTTTTTAATGACGTCACTTGTCACGCTCTTCCTTGTCGGGATTTGTTGAAGAATAAAACGCAGTTATTTTCCATTGCCTATATAGGCGCGCTGTGTTAGAATTACAGACATATTTAAATGTAATGGGCCTCCGTGGCCTAGTGTTTAAGACCGCTGACTCTTGATCATTAGGTCTCTCACCGCTGTGGTTCGAGCCTTGCTCGGGTCACATGTGAGACGCCAAGTTCTGGAACGGAAGGTCAGGTGGTTTTTCTCCGGGTACTCCGGTTTTCGCCCACATTTGATTAACGATCGGCTCGATATGAGTGAAATAATTTTCACCGTGTAGCATCGACTCCGGAACTTGTTACTCAAAAGTACCAGCGAAATCAATATTTATCGCAAGCATGACACACAGTAAGGTAGGTAAAAAACTGTTTACAGGTCTCTACAGGATTCTGCCATTTAAAGCAAAATGGATATGTGTCGGAGAGATATCTAGCTCTTGCCTGCTTTCATGATTCTGATAACAACTCACTGGAAATCGCTGAACAAACTGAAATATTGACAGCTGGTACCAAGAACAAATAATTTTTTTCGTGGAAAGTACTGGTTTTTGCTTTGATTCAAGACCACTGGCCTTCTTTTTTCCATGCCGGAACATTCAGGAGGTTAAAAAGTTGTTGTGTATAAGTTTTAATTGAAAGGTTCGCTTTATGCTGCAGTTTTCTTTCAGAAAACACAAAACAAAGGAGTATGGCAACTTGGATTTTTAAGTACGGCAACTTGGGGAAAATGCTGAATTAACAGTACGGCAACTTGTATCACAAAATTGCCACTTTGGAAATTACTGACAGCATTTTAACATCGTTGTGAACGAACAACCATGATTATTATCATGTTTGGTTTCATCACTCAGCCAGGGGTTGTTTCTAATGCTAGTACTGATCGTAAACCAATCTATTTGTGTATGTAACAGCTGGAGTTGTGAAATATACACCAGGGCCATATTTCCTCTTGAGAATTATTTGTCATTGCTTTTGCTTTGTTTTATTACTGTAAATACTTCGGAAATAATGTAGAAACAAAATCTGCCCCCTTTTAACGGAACTTTACTATCGTGAAATGAAGTTTATTATTTTTTTCTACGAAATAAAGTGTCTTTTTAATGTGCTCAGATAGTTTCTACGTCGTTCTTGTGATAGTTATTTTATGTTTTAGATTCATTTATTCCTTTTGCGAAAGAGACTTTATTCTAACAAAGATCCTGGTGTATGCATGCTATACTCCAGTTATTTTAAATCATGACTGCGGCTATTATTTGTTCGCCTGTTTGCATTCCGAAAACATGCCTATTCAAATATATTGATTTTTTTTCCACCAAAATTTAAAAATTTTCAGATAAAAAATCTGATATTTTTACATATTGCAGTTCAGAACATATAGCGTGGGCACTGTTGTTGGACAGAAATGCGAAAAATAATGTACACCCTTAAAAACCCCAGTTTTAAGTAATCAATAAAATTGGGGTTTATGGCGGTCAAAGTTGTATAGGCATGTTTTCATGCTGGTCTTCCGTAAGTCTTTTGAAATCGCATTCCATGTCATGGATAATTTTATTATTATTATTATTATTATTATTATTTTCGAAATCGACGGGCACGAAAGTGCCTGCATGTTGCATTCTTCATCTTGAATATTCTATCTATTTCACATTTGTACAGTTACAAATGTAAGCAACGACACAGACAACAAAATAGAAGTGGAGGCAATGATCAGGAATCAATACAATTAACCCACAGCCCCCAGTATCGACAACATAGGGAAAGAAACACAAACATGAAAAAAAACTAGACTCTGATGGAAACATCAATAGCGAAAGCCAAAAGGACAGTTACTTTTCCACAAAATGGCAAAATGGCTACTTATCTAAAAGTGTTCAACTCCTTAAAGAAGTTGCTTTAATATGTCCTGAAAAAAGTACTTTAATAAATTTCTTTTCCGTTCACAAAAGGAGGTTACTTTCGCTTTTGTATAAAGGACAGCTAAAATAACTTTCCTCCTAGTTGTAATCGATTATCTCTGAGTGTAGGCTGGAAACATAGTCCTGAAATGTGACTTAAACTGTTAGTTTAACCCTTAAAGTCCAGCATTTTAAACAAGAAGTGTAGATCTGGTCATTCGCTGTGTTATGTGGCGTCTGATTAGGTATCCACTGTTTGCCAATGCCACAGCACACGAGCCAAGTCTATATATTTTACTTTTTTGCACAGGGATCGCACGTCACAGGGAGAATATAAAGCTAAAAGGTGGACTAGCGATGCTATAAATTACCGGTACCTTGATTTTATACAAGGTCAGCGACAGTCAAATGGACAATAGCAAGCAGGCAGCTTCTGTAATTAGTAACTTTTGCTTGAATGTGTGCAGGATGACTGCGCGTTGTTAGTGTTAAATGAATATGAATGGTGAGACTAAAAGTATGAAAATGAAATGAAGAATGGGGATGGTGTTAAATGTTAACAATAGATTAGGTAAAAGCAGGTTAAAACAGGTATGCTGTGTTCATGGCAACTTCTGACCAAGAGGCCGGACTCCCACGCTGAACTTAGTTAATGCAGGCATCAAAATAATATTGGGAGTAAATCTGTTCCATTGCCATACATGTAACAATTAACGTAATACGAGTGGGTGGCTCATGCTGTGATGCGTGTTTCGATTGGTTGCTAGAAATAAGGGGAGGGAGATACTGCAACTATGCCCTGAATAATTTTATATAAATAAATGAGGCAGGCAAGTGACCTTCTCTGCTGCAAGGATTACTAGCCAAGATAAGGCTGCATGTCGTAGGTTAAATAATTGTTCAGAGCCAAGTGGATGGCTTAACGCTTCATCATTTCGAGTTAATGGGCATAGGACTGTGTGCATAGGCTCCATACTGTGGAGACGTATTCAAGTGTTGACGGAATACTGTCTTGTATGCTGCTTCCCGAACGCAGTTTTATTTTGTTCTGATATTAGATAAATAAAACAAAGGCCTTAATTAGCAGTTTAAGAGATTCTATCGACATGTATGTTGACGTTCATGTTGGTGGATAGATCGAAACCTAAGTACCTTGCAGATGAAACAATTTCGAGGGCATGATTATGCAGTATATATGGTGTAAGTTCTTGGCCAGGTTATGTGCAAAACTTGAACTTTCTATGTTTGAATTCCATGCCCCAGTGAGATTCTCATGATTGGAGGTCTATGTCTCTCTAGGTGGGGGGGGGGGGGCTTGGTAATCGGACAGGTCGCTTAGGTGTTTAGGTATAATAACAATAACAAGGTGCCTAGAACTGATCCTTGCGGTACACTTGAAGTAACTGGAACCTCATCTGAGGACTCACCTTCAAGTTCAACTACCTGACCTCTCACAATCAGAAAAGACTTAACCGACTGGATAGTTAATCCATGTTACTGTTTCGATGTACCTGTAGCTTGCGAAGGAGCTTCAGGTGATTCACCTAGCCAAAAGCCTTGCTAAACCAAAGATAAGAACTATTTGTTGACCATTTAATCATGATCTGGCAAGGTCATAAAGTAGCTGAATAACATGGGTGTCACAAGATCTGCACTCCCAGGCAGTTAAGTATTTCGCGATCAAAAGGTATGTCCAAATCAAATCAAATCGAATTTACTTATCTCCGGTTATACAATATGATAACATGAGCACCAAAACGTTGTACAAACATACGGTTTCATGGCGGCACAATGTCACAGAGAAAAGATGTAGGACATAAACTTTAATCCTTCTAAATGCCAGGTCCTTCATGTTACCCGACGTAAGAACCCCATCCCAAATGTGTACCTCTTGCATGGCACCAGAAGTACCTTGGGGTTAGCATCTCTGATGATCTAAACAGAAGCCCCCACATTGACAAAAAAACTACAAAAGCAAATCAGACCCTTGGATTCTTGAAAAGAAACATTCGGGTCCATAATAAGGACCTGAAATCAGTTGCATATAAGACTCTTGTCAGGCAGCAACTGGAGTATGCGTTCACTGTATGGTATCCCCACACTGCCACTGACATATACAAAGTGAAAGCAGACCAACGAAGAGCTGCCAGGTGGGCAACCCATGACTATAGCTACACTTCAAGTGTTACAGCTATGCTGAAGGACCTAAATTGGCACCCCCTTGAACAACGCCGCATTAATAACCGTCTTGCCATGATGTATAAGATCACTTATGATCTCATCATCAATACTAGACCATCAGCCCACAACCACCCCCTTGCATACAGACAGATTTACACCCTCACAGACTACTACAAGTACACCTTCTTTCCGTGGACTATTATTCACTGGAATGCTCTACCTACATTTGTTGTAATGCTACCCACTCTGGCGCAGTTTAGCAGTGCTGTTAGCCTGATGGCTCATGCTTCTCCTTAAAAGACCAAATTCTGTTTTTATCTTTTAACTGTACTAACACTCTCTTTTCCCACTGTACAAACCCATTTCACCCACTTTCCTTTCCTTTTATTTCAGCTAACACCCTTCAACACTTGGTTCGCCGGAACCCGTCTTATGTCCCCCTCTGGGGTTTAGACGTACTGGAAGAAAGAAAGAAAATCGATAAAAATCCAAAAAATTAGAGGACAACAACAGGTCAATTTGTTGTCATTACCAATTTCTTATATCCCCAACCCTTCTGCCCCTTTAAAATTACTGATAAAAAGGAGACCGATAATGAAAGTAACTACGAACCCAACAAACCTTTGTTTATATTAAGATTGACAGTTGTGAAACTAGTTAGAACACTTCTCCGCCATAGCACTTTATGTATAATTGTTCAAATCAAATCGCCGTACTGTTCCCAGCAAACTGCCGTCCAGTATTTTACCTGGTGACGCAAATTGCCGTACTCTGGCCTTCGCGCGTTTGGGCTTGTTTATTCAGTCAAAATATTCTTTGGGGGGAAAACAACTAAAACATTACAAGCAGCGAAGGATTCGGCTTCTATTGATGCCACTGAATTGAAGATTGTCAAAGCCGTTCCTGTAATAAATTCACAGATTGTTGAAGCTGTCATGAATTTTAGCGGTACCAGCCGACTCATTTGTGTGTTTAAATGGCAGCTGACAAAGCTTTCCAAACTTTCTTTTTAAGATTTTCAGAGAAAAATAAGTTGAGTAAATATGGGAAGTGGGTTCAAGTTCTGACACTACGTAATAACGCCAACTCAAGCGATTACCTACCGTCGGTATAATCATTTTCCTCATTTATCTGGTACTTTTGAGTAACAAGTTCCGGAGTCGATGCTACACGGTGATTTTGAAAGGGCCGTAAAACCAAAACCAAAAAATAAATAAATAAATGCAGCCTTATGTGCAGCCTGTGACTGAGAGCATTCACTATCTGTGTATGTAAGGTGTATTTTTTCGATATCTCGAGTGTAATTTCTTCGGCAATAGTTATGATACCATGCCTCTCTGTCTTTCAAGTCCTGCCAACGAACTTTGCAAAGTATTTTCTAACCACCTTTTGCCTCAGCAGCAGTTTCGATAGATTCTGCTGCTTTTGGTGCAAAACATTTGACCAAGATTTGCTTTTTTCGATTAACTTGTATATACTGTTTATCACACTACACGCGGTTGATGATGCCGCGAAAGTGGGTCTGTTACTCTCTGAGATGCTAGGAACCTCATCGTCTGTCGCTGACCTTGCGCTTCCCGGCCTTTGGTAGAAGGGTGAGAGCTGATAACACCTTCTGTGGTATCCATTTACCAATGAATCATATTTTTCCTATATTTCTGCGAGTACGTGGGTCACGAGCCTTTTATGTGCCACTGATGTCATTTTGTTGACAGCCTCTTCCGCAGCCGGCGTAATAGTTTCTTCAACCGTGCTAGAGAAATGAATAATACACCCTTTGTCGATCGATCGATCGATCGATCGATCGATAGATAGATAGATAGATAGATAGATAGATAGATAGATAGATAGATAGATAGATAGATAGATAGATAGATAGATAGATAGATAGATCAGGGAGATTGATTGATTGATTGATTGATTGGATTCTGCACTGAGAATTATTGATACAGAAAGAAAACAGACAGACAGAGGCAGGCAAATCACTATATAAAAGCAATGCTAAATTATTATCAAATCTATAAAAACAAACAGAAATCGAACATTTGAAGGCATACAATTTCAAGGTCAAATACAAATTTATTACTTCTGATTATTAACTATCAATGTATAAATAGTAAGCTACTTGAGATCTTTTAAAAACAGTTTTTTTTTTTTCATTTACCATAGCGTGACGTAAAAAGTACTACGCTACAAATCAAACAGACGTGCCATGAAAAACAATTTTAATCTGCGACGCAGGAAAAGGGCCATTCTGACAGTACATAAGATCAATGTTCCAGGGCGCATGGGATTAAGAGCGCTGACTTAACCATTAGGTCTCTCATCGCTGTGGGTTCGAGCCTGGCTCGGGTCATATGTGAGACGCCAAGTTCTGCAACGGATGGTCAGGTGGTTTTTCTTCGGGTACTCTGGTTTCATCCATCAGCTCGATACGAGTGAAATAATCTTAAAAGGGCCGTAAAACCAAAATCAAAAGAAGAAAATCCGATGCGCATGCTAAGTCCCTGAGAAGGTTATTTGGCCGAAGGTTCCCCGAAAGTTTATGTGAGCAGACAGCGAAGGTTCTGGCGAGACTGTGCGGATGCGCAGACTCGCCTGAACTTTTGCTATTTGCATATGCCACAACCGTTGTTTTCCTGCGACGCGGCTCATTTGGCAACTTAGGCGCATTGTTAACACGCCTATGCAGTAATACGTTACTGCTCACGATTGTAAAATTTGCCCCCACCCATCGGGGCTTGGAGAAATAGATAGGGCTGCATGATCCCAGCAGGCACATGTCGTAATTGTGACGTCACATCAACGTCGGTACAACATCATGACGTTTAAGCAAGGTCACATCGACATCGGTGCAACGTCATGACGTTGCACCGACTTTGATTTGACGTTGCCCTAGCGACGCGTGCCTGCCGCACAAGAGTACTGGTAAACCGCTTAGAAGGTCTTAACCTGCCCAGGCAAAGTGGTGCGAGTCGGCCCATCCATGCAAATAAACCCTATTGGTTTCATTGGGCGGCAGGGATTGAACTCAGTGTCGGGTAAAAGTCCCACAAAATTGTAAGCAACGTCTCCAAAATGACCTAAATAGTGTTGATGGGGACGTTAAACATCAAATCAATCAATCAATCAATCAATCAATCAATCAATCAATCAGTCATTCACAGTTGTAAAGTAAACACCGTCAAATATTTACTTATTTCTGCTCAATGGGCACCCGCCCATCGAGGCTTGAAGAAATAGATGGGCTGCATGATGCTTCCACGCAGAGCTGAAACCGACCCGCACACGAGTACTCTGGTAAACCGCTTAGAGGATATAAGCCTGCCCAGGCAAAGCGGTGCGAGTCGGCCCGACCATTCTTATAAACCCTATTGGTTTCATTGGGCGGCAGGGCTTGAGATGTCATTTCATCTCAATGTCGGGTAAAAGTCCCATAAAATTGGAATGAACGTCTCCAAAATGACCTTTATAATGTTGATGCGGACGTTAAACCTCAAATCAAACAAACAAATATTTCTGCTCAACACATAGACGTTGTTTGCTTGTTAGAACCGTCTGAATGAGGCGATTCCAATTCGATATTCCTTAGAACCGTCACAATAAAGGCGGCTCTAATGAGTACCCACAGTCTATTTGATAGATCACATTTTAACAATTGTGTAAGCGACCATAAGGTATTTCAAATCATTAAAGTAGCAGCCTTTATTGCAAAATATTCACTGACAAATTCAATACATGTATAGTCAATAACTGCCTTCTGATACCCGGATATAACATATGTAACACTTGGTAACGTATATAACGGTAATAACCCGATGCATTTATAAGATGAACACTTAAAACAGGTAACTGTTATAAGAAGTACATATACCTGTGCCAGCGTGCAAATAAGTACGAAAAGGTCATGTTGGAGACTATCAGGAACGTGTAATGCTATTTTGAGGGTAACGTACATAACGTGGGTGTTACACGTTAACGCTGCCATCCTCAGAGTGCTAAAAAGTTTCATTTTGTGGCTTATATAATGTAGTATCAGAAAATAGTGTACGAAATTCCTCCGGGGGTCTGTGATGGCCAGCCCAAGGCCTACTATGAAAGTTATGTTTAAGGGGGTCAAATTTATATAGCAATGTTTTCGTGATAGTTGCGGCTTTAGTATCCTGCCTCATACCTAGTACTACTCTGATTTTGCACCCTCTGATTTTTACCCATGTCACTGTAGTCGGAACTGATAGGGAAGCATATTTACCGTGATGATGATGGTATTGGGGTTGTTGAGGCGTGTTTGACCGTTAGATTAAGAAATATTTAACCTTAACCCCTTTTGTACCAAATGGAATCTTCCTCCTTATATATAGCAGGAATCCATTACAATATTTTGGGGTGTCAGGTTGTGTTTTCTTCAAAATTGATATGGAAAATGACTGAACGTTTTGCAAACAATGGAGGCCCTGATCAGACGCCGCGTTCTGCGGCGTCTGATCTGGGCCCGCATTGTTTGCCAGGGTACCCGTTTTGGGGTTTCTGGTAATAAATGGGCTAATAGGATGCCAAGCTTACGTGTGTTTTGTTACCTGCTGGTCACTTTCACGCGTCTACATTATGTACACTTTTGTAAAAAAAAAATACTACACACAAAACAAACTTGCCACCCCTGTAATTTGAAATGCACCGCTCCAAACTCATTAGGTGGAATATTCCATTGTCATGTATGGGTTAAAACTCATTGTGTCAGATCCAAATTGTTTGCCTGTATGCATAAATATGTTCGACATTTTAGGATGCATTTTTTGGCATCTTAAGGCTTAAATTCGGGTTCTCCGGAACAAATTCATATAGTTGTAGGGTGACCTGCCTGTATACATAAATATGTTTGAATGGTTGCAAGAAGATGCAACAAACAACATTAACAAACGACATTTTCAGTTTTAAGGTTTTTTTTGTTTTTTTTTTTTTTTTGGGGGGGGGGGGGGTTGGGGGGCATCTTAAGGCTTAAATTGATGGCTCTCCCAACAAATTCATTGTAGGTGTTTATTTTGGCCAATAAGGCATCTCTGGTCGGGCCCACCAGAGTCTAACTGTTGGTTTTCTTCAGTTATTTCATACTTTCGAGTCCTCATCGTTGTTTCATCTCTGTAATTGTTTGATTTTTATGTTCTCGGAGATATAGCACTGATGAGTTAGAAAGCCTTCATGCGGACTGAGCAAATCATTTGTCTAAACACGGTGAAATACTTTTGCTGACCGTTCCAAGGCAGTTCTTATGTCGTGGTTTATTATTTGTTGTAGTTTGTGTTTGCATGTATATATCGCTTATACAGTCAAACTTTAATGGCTCGAACACGTTTGGGACCACGAAAATCTGTTCGAGACAGAGGTAGTTCGAGCCACTGATGGTTACTCCCAGGAGGCATAACGAGATACCGTAAGACATCTTTTCGGCGTTCTATAATGAAAATGTATGCTGTGTGTACTCATTAGAATCGCCTCATCGAGGCGATTCTAATGAGTACACACAGCATACATTTGCAATATAAAAGACTGAAATCTCCTTAATTATCCCCCACTATTTCTTATGTAGGGGCTCAAGAATTGGTTTGACACATCCATGGTAAACGAGCCATCGGTGTTCGAGCCATCGAAGTTCCACTGTATATTTTTTATTTTGGATAGCCATTTGACCATTTTGTGGGAAAGTAACTGTCCGTTTGGCTATCCACTAGTGATGTTTTCATTAGGTATAGTTATTTCATGTTCGTTTTTCTTTCCATTTGGTGTCTCTGAGGAGATAACAATTGCTGGTCATTGCGCATGCCTTAACTTTTATTTCATCTAAATTTCACACCCAATTTTGTTGATAAACGTTAGACCAGAGACTTGTTTAATCTCCCTCGTATAATTCTAGAACACATAAAAACAACTATTCTTGTTCAATAAATAATAAATATATTCTTTAAATATTCGGCATAATATAACTAGTTGGGCCAATATAACAAAAAGATAACATACAAAGTTCTTAACAGCTGAGTCGACATTTAACCTGTACCACTCTCTGATGGATAATCACTGATATTTTCCCAGATAAAGGATTTGATATCTCATGCAAATTGTCAATTTGCATGGAATGTCAAATCAGGACTTTACATCTCTTGCAAATTGACCCCATAGGAAACTCTTTGCATGAAATGTCAAATCCTATTTTCTGGGGAAAATAAGAAAATATTTCAAAATGGCGTCTGCTTAAAAACTACCCAGCATGTAGAGGGTTAAGAGAACCAGAGATTGTTTCATGTGCTGATATATGTATACAGTAAAACTACTATATTAAGACCACGTTTGGGATTGTTCAAAAGTGGTCTATGAGACCACTTTTGAACAGTCCCAAAGGTGGTCCCTGACTAGAGGACAATGTATGCAGAAAACGCATAGAAAGAATAACTGCAACCTACTAAATAAGCTTTTTAAAGCAGAATTAGTCTGAATTTTAGGTGGTCTAAATAGCGCAATTTCTCTGTATATCCATAACAAGGCGTTAGGTGGGAGGCACTTGTCAGAACGTACGTACATCCCCGTAGGCTCTATCTCAAATGGTAAAAAATGGTAAAAAAGTTACGACAGAGTAGGCCAAAGGTCAAGGTCAGAGGTCAATTTTTATGTGTTGGAAACACTTGTCAAAAGGAACTTACATGCCACACATGAAGGCTCTTTGTTGAATGGTTCAAAAGTAATGACAAAGTAGGTCACAGGTCAATATATTTTGTATGAATGGGAAGCCCTTGTCACAAGAAACCTACATGCTAAATATAAAGGTTCTATCTTAAATGGTTCAAAATTTATGACCGCGTAGGTGAAAGGTCACAGGACAAAATTTTTGTATGGGTGGGAAGCCCTTGTCACAAGGAACACACGTGCCAAATATGAAGGCTCTAAAATGGTTCAAAAGTTATGATAAAGTAGGTCACAGGTCAAGGTCAAGGTCACGGGTCAAATGTTTTCGCATGAAGAACTTGTCACAATGAAAATGCATGCCAAATATGAAGGCTCTATCTGAAATGGTTCAAAGTTATGATTAAGTAGGTAAAAGATCAAGATCACAGGTCAAACGTTTTGTATGGGAAGGAAGCCCACGTCACCAAGAGCATGCATGCAAAATACGAAAACTCTATCTCAAATGGTTCGAGTTATGATAAAGTAGGTCACAGGTCAAGGTCAAGCTCACAGGTCAAAATATATTTTTGTATGAGTAGGAAGCATGTCACAAGGAACCTACATCCAAAATATGAAGACTCTATCTCAAATGGTTAAAACGTTACGACAAAGTAGGTCTAGGGTCAAGGTTACAGGCCAAATATTTTATATGGAAGGAAGCCCTTGTCACAATGAACGTACATGCCATATATATAGTATTTATGTCAAATGGTTAAAAAATTATGATAAAGTATTTAGCGGGTCAATATTTTTGTATGAGTGGGAAGCCCACGTTACAAGGAACCTACATGCCAAATATAAAGGCTCTATCTCAAATGGTTCAAATGGTTAAAAAAGTAATAACCAAGTCGATCACAGGTCAAGGCCACAGGTCAAAACTTTTGTATGGGTGGGAAGTACTTGACACAAGGAACATGCATGCCAAATATAAAGGCTCTATCTCAAATAGTTCAAAAGTTATGATTAAGCAGGTCTGAGGTCAAAGCCACTGGTCATTTTTTGCATGAGTGGGAAGACCTTGTCACAAGGAACCTACATGCCAAATATGAAGGCTCTATCTTAAATGGTCGAAAAGTTATGAAAAAAAGGCAAATGTCAAGGTCACAGGTAAAACTTTTTGTATGGGTGGGAAGCCCTTGTCACAAGGAATATGCATTCCAAATATGAACGGTTCAAAAGTAATGTCATAGTAGGTCAAAGGTGAAGGTCCTAGGTCAAATTTTTGTATGGAGGCCCTTGTCAGAAAGAATATACATGCAAAATATGAAGGCTCTATCTCAAATGGTTCAAAAGCTATGATAGAGTAGGTCTCAGGTAAATGTCAAGGTCACTGGTCAAAATTTTTTTGTACGAGTTGGAAGCCCTTGTCACAAGAAACCTACATGCCAAATATGAAGGCTCTATCACAAATGGTTAAGTAGGCCAACGATCAAGGACACAGGTCAAATAATTTTGTATGAGTGGGAAGACCTTGTCACAAAGAACTTACATGCCAAATATGAAGACTTTATGTCAAATGGTTCAAAATTTATGACCAAGTAGGTCAAAGGACAAGGTCACAGGTCAAAATATTTGTTCGGGTGGGAAGCCCTTGTCACAAACAACGTAATGCCAAATATGTAGGATCTATCTCAATTCATTCAAAAGTTATGCTCAAGTAGGTCGCAGGCCAGGGTCACAGGTTAAAATATTTTGTATGAATAGGAAGCCCTTGTCAAAAGGAACCTACATGCAAAATATGAAGGCTCCATCTCAAATGGTTCAATCGTTATGGCAATGTAGGCCAAAGGTCAAGGTTAAAGTTTTATTTTTGTATAGGTGGGACTTTGTCACAAGGAGCATACGCACCAACTTTGAAGGCTCTATCTCAAAGGATTCAAAAGTTATGGCAAAGTAGGTCACATGTCAAAGTCAAGATCACAGGTCAGATTTTGTCAGAAGGAACTTACATGCCAAATATGAAGGCTTTATGTCAAATGGGTAAACTGTTATGACCAAGTAGGTCTAAGGACAAGGTCACAGGTCAAAATACTGACATATTTTTTGACCCGACATGACCCATATTTGAACTTGAGTGAGATATTGTCAAGATGATTATTCCGAGTAAGTTTGATAATGATTGGACCAAAAGTGCGGCCTCTAGAGTGTCCACAAGGCTTTTCTATGATTTGACCTACTGACCTACATTTTAATTCGACATTATCCATATTCAAACTTGACCAAGATATTGTCAAAATGATCATTCTGGGCAAGTTTTATGACGACTGGACCAACAATGTGGCCTCTTGAGTGTTCAAAAGATTTTTATGTGATTTGACCTGCTGACCTACTTTTTGACCCATATTCGAACTTGACTGAGATATTGTCAACATAATCATTCTGAGCAAGTTTGGTGATGATCGGACTAAAACTGAGACCTCTTGTGTGTTCACAAGGTTTTACTATGATTTGACCTACTGATCTACTTTTTGACCTGACATGACCCATATTCAAACCTGACTGAGATATTGTCAAAATAATAATTGTGAGCAAGATTCATGATGATCGGACCAAAACTGACCTTTTTTTTCAATTTTCATCACGCTAACATGTCCGTGAAATGAACAGCCCCTTACACCCCACTTTATATAGAGAAAACTGGGGTTTAGGGGTATACATTATTCTCCTTATTTCTGCTCACAGACATAGGTTGTGGGTACTCGTTAGAACCGCCTCAATGAGGCGGTTCTAACGAGCACCAACAACCTATGTTTTGAGCATTTATATGAAAAATATCACGGATTTTCATTAGAAAAGTAGCCATTTTGGAGATGTGAAAAATGCACTATGTCACACGGATGAGTTATCGTAATGTGATAAAAAGCGTATGTCATCAATCCCCCACCAGAGGCATGTTACAGATGTGAAATGACTGAGATGAGCTAGCAGGCTGCAGATATATAATTGGTGAAATGTGCTGACGGACGGACGGACGGACGACGGCTCGAAGACTATACTATAAGCTCCCATGGACCCTTCGGCCAAGATGAGCTAAAAACACAGATTATCATCTGCTCTTGAATTATCCGTGGCATTTTAAGTTTACATTCTTGCAAAGAAAGGTTTCAAACGAATACTCTTCAACTCAACGTTGAATCAACGTTCTGCGTTATTAAATGTTGGAAATAGTCTGCGATCTTCAAGTTAAATATGGATCAGCGCATGATCTAAACTATAGGTTGCACGAAACATTACTGTAATATTTCGCCATTAGGAAAATACGCCTATACAAATACATTGTAAACTTTACTACCGAAAAACGAAAATTTTAAGATGAAACATTGTAAAATTTTTCCCTATTTTTGCTCAAAATATAGACTGTGGGTACACATTAGAACCGCCTCATCGAGGCGGTTCTAACGAGTACCCACAATCTATATTTTAGAGCAGAAATAGGAAAAAAATAAAGTTTACCCCTTAAAACCCCAGTTTTACTATATAAAATTGGGGTTCAAGGGGCTCAAAATTATATAAGCGTGTTTTCGTGATGCAGTGAAGACCTGCTAAAGCTAGGACTTTTTTAAGAAAGGTACTTGAAAAAGTTCAGATTTTCTTTCTATGTGTTTTATACCCCAAATTAGTAAAAAAACTACATTTGAAACTGTTCAAAAAGTGCTCTGAAATCTTTCAGACCACTTTGAGCAGTCCCAAAGGTGGGTTTAATATAGGCATTTCACTGTATTTCATTTGGATAACACAACAGTGTGACATAGTGAATTCTTTCATATCTCCAAAACTGATCTTTTGTTGATGAAAATTTGTATATTTTTGCTTACTGCAGTTCCAAATATAGATTGTGGGTGCTCGTTAGAACCGCCTCAATGAGGCGGTTCTAACGAGTACCTACAATCCATGATTTGGAGCAGATATAATGAGAATATAATATTCCCCTGTAAACCACAGATCATCATGTTTACAATTGCGTGAATTGAATACCCCTCTAAACCCCACTTTATTCGCCCCCGCCCATAGGGGCTTGAAGAAATATATGGGCTGCATGATGCTTCCATGCAGAGCTGAATCCGGCCCGCACACTAGTACTGGTAAACCGCTTAGAGGATCTAAGCCTGTCCAGGAACCGCGGTGCAAGGCAGACCGTCCATGCTAATAAACCCTATTGGTTTCATTGGGCGACAGGGCTTGAGATGTCATTTCATCTCAAGGTCGGGTAAAAGTCCCACAAAATTGGAAGCAACGTCTCCAAAATGACCTTTACAGTGTTGACGGGGACGTTAAACCTCAAATCAAACAAACAAAAACAAAATCCCACTTTATAGCGAGCTCGCTCCGCATGGGGCGAAGCCCCATGCGGCGCAGGCCGAAGGCCTGCGAGAGCAAGCTCAATGGTAACGTATACGAATATAATCTATTCTGTTCTATTCTGTTGTTGCATAGTGTTGAACGAATTTTTTTTGTGCCGGAAGTACGATTTTTGGTTTGGTATTCAAGTTTCGTGCGCGTTTGGCAAAAAAAAAATGGCGGACTTCGTCTCGAATCTAAACATCCACAGGTATGTTGGACTTGTAGGCTTTACTCAACTTCACAAGCTCATATTTTCACACATTTTCGTTTTTTTTTCTAACATTTGGTACGCTTTACTCTGAATTAAAGGGATTCTGTGTGCTTTTATTCACAGTGAAACGGTCATGAAACCAATAGTCGCAGGCATTACACTCAATCAGGTAGACCACAAATCAAGTATTATTACTATTAAACCAGTCGATCACTTCCAAATTTGGAAGTCAATATAAACAAACTGTGTCGTCTGTTTCTGTCGAGCAAAGCAACTGCTGAACTGAGCGAACCAAATCTGCTTTTCTGGTTATTCACAAACTAGCAGGTATTACACACACAATAAAAAAAAGAAATATGACACCGTTACATCATGTTTCGTATTCACCATAGCAACATTGTCAGTAATCGCGGCATACTTCATTCAAAGCATTTATTTTCAATAGCAACAACAACATTTTCTAGGTTACTTTCATATGAATAATGTGTATCTCTGTGTATTGCTCAATATGCCATCAACATTTCAACTTGCTGTTGTTGTTTATCATTCTTTTGTCCTCATGACTAAGTCGCTGTCTCTAGGTGCATTCACTGTTGTTGTTTTAACTTGTATTCAGCACCATTTGGTAGGTTAGATTGCTTTGAGGTTTAGCATCCAAGTCAACTCTGTACAGGTCATTCTTGAGATGTAGCTTCCAATTTGATGGGACTTTAATTCTTGCTTTGAGGTTTAGCATCCCCGTCAACTCTGTATAGGTCATTTTTTTACATGTAGCTTCCAATTTCATGGGACTTTCATTCTTACTTTGAGGTCTAGCGTCTCCGTCAAATCTGTATAGGTTATTTTTGAGATGTCGCTTCGAATTTGATGGGACTTTAATTCACATTAAAGTGTATTCATTGATTTCTTATCGGAGGTCAGCCTCTGTTGATGTTGTTTTATGAATAAATAACATCTTGTATACCCGGCTTACATCATGGCGTCCCAACAAGTCCAAGGCCACATTTCTTCTGCTCTGCAGATGATTACATTGGGAAACATTGAATGTTTCGTTGAAAATGTGCCTGGTGATGGCAACTGTTTCTTCCATTGTCTGTCAGTGGCAATTAATGGTAATATTTCAATGACACGAGAATACAGAAGTATAGTTTGTCAAACTATTTTCAACAATTGGCAAAACTGGCATGAGAAAGTTGTTTTGTTTCATGGTCCTTTGATGACAAGATATAAATACTGGGGTTCTATGATTAAACTCAATGGTTGGGCATGTAGCTCGGAAATTGAGGCCGCAGCTTTGGTTCTCCAGTGCAGAATCAAAGTTTGGTTTAGGTGTGGTACAGAATACACAGTAACAATTTTTGGTAATCAAGGCTCACATGTGCAAACCATCAACTTGTTGTTAGAAAACAACCATTTCCAGTTGATACACAACATGGAAGTTCAGCATTCTAATGTTGACAATAACCTATTGGTACCAGAAAAGGAATTGGAACTATCAAATCAAATCATGCATGTTTCACAGGAAAGTAACTTTTCAGAACTAAGGCCAAAAAGGAGAAATTTTGGTAAAAACCTGCTCTACTCCCCTCAATCCAAAAGATTCTGACGCAGGACTGACACTAACAAAAGAAATCCTGACAGCTACAACCTGCAGGTGTACATTACATGTACTCCGGGACGGCCCCCGCCCATCGGGGCTTGAAGAAATAGCATGATGCATGATGCTTCCACACAGAGCTGTATCCGACCATGAGAACTGGTTAACCCCTTAGAGAAACTAGGCCTGCCAACGCAAAGCGGTGCAAGTCGGACCCATCCTATCTATCTATCTACTGATACTGTGTCGGTCACATTTGACCATTACCGCAGGTGTACATTACATACACTCCAGGTTTGCATGATGACAGCCTGCACAGTAATCATATAATTACGGTAGGGAACTTTAACCTGCACAGGGGATGGTTCTCCCTGCACAGGGGGCCTCTAGTTAACGTCCAGATCTAAAGGACGGTGTACATTTTGACATTCATCCCTGCAAATGATGCCAATGCCGTGAATGGAGCGGGTTTGGACATCGAAATTTTACCGCCACTATCTATCTATCTTCTGATACTGCGTCGGTCACATTTGACCATTACCGCAGGTGTATATTACATACACTCCAGGTTTTGCAGGATGAAAGCCTACACAGTAATCATGTAATTACGGCAGGGATCTTTAACCTGCACAGGGGATGGTTCTCCCTGCACAGGGGGCCTCCAGTTAACATCCCGATCCGAAGGACTGTGCACTTTATGACATTCATCCCTGCAAATGATGCCAATGGAGCGTGTTCGGGCACCGAAAATCTATCGCCGCTGCCGGGGATCGAACCCGGGACCTCTAGCATCAGAGGCAAGTGCACTAACCACTGAGCTACCATACTCTACCGTCCTTCCATGCTTATAAATTGGGAGGCAGAGCTTGAGATGTCATTTCATCTCAATATCGGGTAAAAGTCCCACAAAATTAGAAGCAAGTTAACATCTCCAAAATTACCTTTTCAGTGTTGAGGAGGAGGTTAAACCTCAAATCAAACAAATACAGTCCAGGTTTGCAGAATAAAAGCCTACATAGTAATCATGCAATCTGCCTGTAACACTCTAGAGAGGGGTTGGCAGAAAATAGAGATAGATATTTTTTGTAGGGATCTTTTACTTGCACAGGGATGGTTCTCCCTGTACAGGGGGCCTCCGGTTAACGTCCTGATCCGAAGGACAGTACACCTTGTGGCATTCATGATGACAGTGTAGCAGTTCAGACACCACAATTTTCTTACCGCTGCATGGAATTGAACTGGGGGCCTCTAGCATAAGCATGATAGGCAAGTGCACTAACCACTGAGCTACCATGCTCCATAGGCAAACAGAGTTAATTCATTTTTTTTTCTATCCATTTCTGCTGATCGTTTATCTTGTGACTTTCGCATTTCATTGTTTCTCTCACGTTTGTATAGGAAGCCAGTCTGTTCTGAAGGTATTGATTAATTCAGGGTTCTTTTAAAGTGTAGCTGTTAATGTGAATTTCTCCAAAAGCATCAATACCGAAAAATCATATGTACACATATTGTTGAAAATTGTGCCCCCCCCCCCCCCCCGACACACACACATCAGGGCTTGAAGAAATAGATGAGCTGCAATGCATGCTTGATGCATTTGAGTATAATGGATGGCAAATTCGATTGATAGCCTTTCGTACAGCAGACTCATTATCTGGATGAAGAAGAGAGCAGTTAGAGCCTGACTTGGGACCAACGGCGATAGATCAGGACACATCCATGAAAGACACTGGTTGCATGTCTTTGTAAACATTGTCAGTTAAAGAAGTGTTTCTTTGACATGCTCTTGTGTACCATTAAGGCAGCTAATTTGATTTGGATCTGTTCATGGACAACCAGATTGATGCAGATGTTCGTACGACCCTGTAGAGCCCAGCACATGGATGGTACACATGTAGATGACTTGGTTTTACAGATAGGGTTGGCTAATCGGAGTTGAGAGTATAATGGATGGCAAATTCGATTGATAGCCTTTCGTACAGCAGACTCATTATCTGGATGAAGAAGAGAGCAGTTAGAGCCTGACTTGGGACCAATGGCGATAGATCAGGACACATCCATGAAAGACACTGGTTGCATGTCTTTGTAAACATTGTCAGTTAAAGAAGTGTTTCTTTGACATGCTCTTGTGTACCCTTAAGGCAGCTAATTTGATTTGGATCTGTTCATGGACAACAAGATTGAGACAGATGTTCGTACAACCCTGTAGAGCCCAGCACATGGATGGTAGATGCAGATGACTTGGTTAACAGATAGGGTTGGCTAATCGGAGCTGAAAGGATGATGGATTATCAGTCCTGTCACTGTGGTCGATAATCGATTAGTAATCGCTAAGGTTTTTGTCATTATTTTACCTGTCTGGCTTTCTGTCTAAGCATGACTCTTACCATATGTTGGTCTTTACCATATGTATATTTGAACAGACAGGCCTGAGCTAACAGTGTAGACCAAGATGAGATGCCGCATAATGCAGCATATCATCAGGGTCTGCACTGTTTGCCACTCATCCAGCTGTTTTAGGCATAACTTCGGGTAGTAATTAAATTGTACCTATCAAGTAATCAATTAAAAGCAAGTCAGAAATGATTATCATTTTTGCGGAATTTATCCATCGATTATACGATTAATCGTGTCAGCCTTTTTAACAGACAAATTTACTGCCCATGGGATCTGAACTCATTCTTGTTGCCAGAAAGTATTTGCAATTCAGATAAAGAGAAAAGATGGGAAAATGGGGATAATATTTTTGATTATTTGAAAAAAGATGTTATGGATACCTGTGAAATGCTATGTTGTGACTGGTCCAACAAGTACCTACAACATTCCTTTTAGCTCACCTGTCATCCATGCGTGCTTCTGTAAACAATTCTTCCAACGACATCTCCTCCTAAAACACTGATCAGATTTTGACCAAACTTCACAGGAATGATCCTTAGCTGGACCCCTTTCAAAGTTGTTCAAATGGTTCCAGTCCATTGCACATCTAGGTCACAGGAGCCGAAAATAGATTTTTTCACTGAAAACTTGAAAAATCTTCTCTGAAACCACAAGGCCTGGGCCTTTGATATTTGGTATGAATCTTCATATAGTGAACCTCTACCAAGATTCTTCAAATTAAAGTCATGGGGCCAAAAATGCCCCCGTCCGGGGGCCTGGTTTTACAGAGGCTTATACAGGGAAATTTTCTCCGAAACTGCAAGGACCAGGTCTTTGGTATTTGGCGTGAAGCTTCATCTAGTGAACCTCTATCAAGACTGTTCAAGTTATAGCCCTAGGGCCAAAAAATTGCCTACCCGGGCCCTTTTCCGGTAGTTAAAATATTTAAAATCTACTTCACTGAAACCACAAGGCCCAGGTCATTGCTATTTGGCATGAAGCTACATCTACTGAACCTCTACCAAGATTGTTCAAATCATAGCCATTGGGCAAAAAATGCCTCCGCCTGGGGGCCCTTTGGTTTAACATTGACTTATATAGGGAAATTAAAAACAAGGTCTTCTACTCTGAAACCGCAAGGCCCAGATCTTTTATATTTGGTGTGAAGCTTCATCCAGTGGACCTCTATCAAAATTGTTCAAATTATAGCCCTAGGAAATAGAAGTCAAGTCAAATGCAGAAGGCCAAGGTCTTGGATAATTGACATGAAGCTTTGTGTTACGGATTTCTAGCAAGATTGTTCAAATTAAAGCCCTGGGGTCAAAAATGGCCCGCCCCCAGGGACTCCAAGATTTATATAGATATATATATATCCAAGTACATCAATGCCACAGAGTGGGCCCTGTACTTTAAACTGAAGAAGAGGAAAAACCTTTAAAATTTTAATCTTCTTGTCTGAAACCAGACTGCTCCAGTCTTTGATATTTGGTATGAAGCTTCACTTTTTAGACCACTACCAAGATAATTGAAATTATAGCCCGGGGCCAGTAATGGCTCTCCCAGGGGCTCACTTGTTACCCTATGGATCGGACCATCATGGCCCTCTTGATACTTTTAGAGACAGATAAGACAATTTTAATACTAGTATCTCCAATGAACTGTTTCTCCATTGTGAATTTTGCCTTAGATTAAGTCTAATCATTCAGTTCTAAAATTAGGTTAGGAATTTATTTTTAGCACTATGGTGTACAGGGATACTCTGTGGGGCACAAGACAGGATTTTCAGGTGAGAAAATAAGTTCCGGCAGGGTAATATTTCTCAGTGGGAACTTTGTTTGTTTGATTTGAGGTTTAACGTCCCCGTCAACACTGTAAAGGTCATTTTGGAGACGTTGCTTCCAATTTTGTGGGACTTTTACCCGACATTGAGATGAAATGACATCTCAAGCCCTGTCGCCCAATGAAACCAATAGGGTTTATGAGCATGGACGGTCCGCCTCGCACTGCGGTTCCTGGACAGGCTTAGATCCTCTCAGCGGTTTACCAGTACTAGTGTGCAGGTCGGGTTCAGCTCTGCGTGGAAGCATCATGCAGCCCATATATTTCTTCAAGCCCCTATGGGCGGGGGCTGCTCAGTGGGAACTATTTCTCTTTGTGATATAATATCGTTTTTCTTTTTCATAGAAAATCCTGTATTTACTTGGTAAAAATTTAATATACATATTTATTTCACAATTTCTGTGACATGCAATACATATATACATACAATAATAATTCATAGGAGTGAAAGCTTACATTGTTGATGGGGACATTAACCCATTGTATGCTATTACACTCTTCCACTGCCATATATTGGACAAGTCCATTTGTCATATAAGGGGGTCAGGCCTATTTTTTTCGTTTTTATTAGCTCACCTGTCATGTAATGATGAGGTGAGCTGTTGGGATCACTTTTCGTCCGCCGTACGTCCATCCTTGCGTAAACAATTTCTTCAAAAGACATCTCCTTAACCACTGATCGGATTATGACCAAACTTCATAGGAATGATTCATAGGAGGTTCCCTTTCAGAGTTGTTCAAATGGTTCCAGCCTGCACATCAAGGTCACGGGAGCCAACAACAGATTTTTTTTTAATGAAAACTTATTCTGAAACCAGGCCTTCGATAGATGGTGTGTAGCTTCAGTCTAGTGGACCTCTGCCAAGATTGTTCAAATTATAGCCCTGGGGCCAAAAATGCCCCTGCCTCGGGGCCCATTGGTTTAACATAGTCTTACATAGGAAAAAGCTTTAAAAATCTTCTTGTCTGAAACCAGAAGGCTCAGGTGTTTGATCAGAAGCCTCTGTGGTGTAGTGGTTACGCTACTCGCCTTGTAAACCAGGGATCGCAGGATCAATCCCGGGCTTCTCCAGACTTTAGGATGAGTCTTTAAACCGAAGTCCTGTCTCCGTATGACCTTCGCTGTTGGTGGGACGTAAAACCCAAACACTCACTCACTCAGGTGTTTGATATTTGGTATGAAGCTTCGTCTTGTGGACCTCTATCAAGATTGTTCAAATTATAGCTCTGGTGCCCCTTGGTTTTACATTGACTTATGTAGGAAAAATCTAAAAAAATCTTCTCCTCTGAAACCACAAGGCCCAGGTCCTTGAAATTTGGTGTGTAGCTTCATCTATTGGACCTCTACTAAGATTGTTCAAATTATGGCCATGGGGCCAAAAATGCCCCCGCCACATTGAACTTCATCTGCAGACCGGCCTCCCACTATGCAAGTTGATCCAGGTCATCTTGTAAAATAAGACAGTTAGACGGAGAATATATACAGGACACATCATCAGCAAACAAACTGACTGATGTCCTGATATTAACAGTCAGATCATTGATGAAAACCAAGAAGACTGGTCCCAAGGACTGAACCTTGGGGGACTCCAGATAAAACAGGGACTGATCAGGTGCTTGGCCATCAAGTACAACTTGTTGTGAGCACCCAGAGAGCCATGAGCTTATCCACCTATGTGTGGATTCACTTATCCCATAGTAGTCACTTTATATAATAGCCCTCTGTGAGGTACCTTCAACCTTGTCAATTTTGTATCCCACCCTAGCATAGAAGCCAATGGAATGACATTTTTGTTTGTTTGATTTGAGATTTAACGTCCCTATCAACACTGTATACATTTTAGTCATTTTACAGACACTGCTTTCCAATTTTGTGGGACTTTTACCCATCATTGAGATGAAATGACATAAGCCTTGCTGCCCAATGCAACCAGTTAGGTGCCTGGACTATCTGATTCCCACATTTCTCCTGGGCAGACTTACAATCATAAAGAGGTTTACTGTTACTCATGTGCGTTGGGTTTCAGTCGTGCATGGAATATCATGCAGCCCAATCTCTTTCTTCAAGCTCAGACAGAGGTTTTAGGGTATTTTTATCTTGAGAATACATGTTGTGTTTACTTATTAGAAAATCATCTCTGTGAGGATCCTCCTCGGTAAGGATCTTCATATGCATGCGTGTTTGTGTACAACAGCTGTAGATAGCTATATATCACCCTGTTGTACTGTGACTGCAAATTTGTTTCTTCATAGCTCAGTGAATTGCGAGCTCGCCTATAGGCATTGCCTATGTACATATTATAGAGAAAACTGGGGTTTACAGTGGTATACCTTATTTTGCTTATTTCTTCTCCAAGGCATAGGTTGTGGGCCATATCCGGGCCATATATTTATATATGTCTGTATTATGTACATGTGTATGATGACTGATATTTGGAATAAATAAATAAATAAAATAAATAAATAGGTTGTGGGTACTCGTTAGAACCGCCTCAATGATGCGGCTCTTACGATTACCCACAACCTATGTATTGAGGTGACTCTAACGGTTACCCACGACCTATGTTTGGAGTACGGTATAAATAAGAAAAAATATCACAAATTTTCATCGGAAAAGAAATGAAAGAATGCACTAAGACACATGCGTACGGGTGAGTTTTCATAATGTTTCTGTGTATAAATTTTAGTTTTTAGGATCGTTATTTCATGGACTTGTTAAAGTGGTGTATTAAACATTCAGACACCCTAAAATTGGAAAGCTTCGAAGTGCGAATTGGTTAACGCGGCATGTCCAACTCTAGCTGTTTTGATAGCGAAACAGCGTAGATTGCTGATGGAATCTTCCCGACCAATGCACTAGCCAGATACCCGATGATAACTTCTGTTTGTGCCAAAGTTATCTTCCCTGCAACAGAAACAATACACATGAGTTAGAGCAAAAATCAGTGACCAAGTGTTTAGGAACGCTGACTTTTAAACAGCAAGTTTCTTGCCGCTGTGGGTTCGAGCCTAGATCGGGTTACATATGGAACGCCGAGCCCAAAAACGAAAGGCGCGGTTTCGTTTATAAAAAGCGGGTGAAACCCGGATTGCTCTGAGATAAACCACCTGGCCCTCCACTGCAAAACTTGGTGTCTCACGTGACCAGAATGAGGAACCCACCGCGGTCTGAGACCTAATGATTAAGAGAAGCACAAGAAATCCATAGTTTTAACCTGGGATAGAAATTATGTTCTTGCACACCAGATAAGTAAATTTATAGTTTTAGCTTGAGATAGAATATCTGTTCTAACCCAGGTGTTCTTACCCGAAATCGAATTATAAATGCACTGGTTGAATACGACCTCATATGCTCCGCCGTTAAAGGCATTTATTCTTGTAACAGTAGGAAACACCGTGTGGTCATAATTGTTTTATTGCCCCGTGTGATATACTGTCTGTAGCAGATCAAAGGCAGCACTTAATAGGGTGATAAGTAGCTCTTGTTGAATCCCCTGACTGAGGCACTTAAGGGGAAAATCAATAATGAACACTCAAGTCAACAGTTAGTAAACAGTTGATTTTCCCCAAGAAGGCCCCTTCCCTGTTGAAGACAGACTACTTCCCTTCAGTAAGCACTGAGGGCTACATAATATTATGTAATGAAATGATGGTCCTCAATAATCAAGAATAAATACTTTAAGGTTGACGTCACAGCACGTTTCGTGGCGTCACTAAAAATCACAACATTGTCATCCTAATATGGCAACCGAAGTGACTGCATTATCAAAAATCCACGCTCAGAAACGCTAGTAATGCAAGAACAAGAATCTAACATGGGTGTGTGACAAGCCTCTGTGGTGTAGTGGTAAAACTGAAACACACACACACCCACACACACAACATGGGTGTGAGGGTCGGACAGAAAATACGTCCCTCGGCAAGCCTCGTGATGCGGGACAGTGAACCTCGGAACGGATTTTTCATCCGTCCCTCACACCCATGAAAGGTTCATATGGGCCCCGTCAAGCGATTTTGGTACTTATCGCCTATGCGAGCAGCGAAGGTTCAGGCGAGCCTGGGCATCCGCGCAGTCTCACCAGAACCTTCGCTGCTCGCTCATACAAGCAGTGAATCAAGAGGAAGCTTCAGACAGAAAGCCATATCCCTGGCCCCTCTGAATGGCTGGGCATGCGCAGTAAAATTTGTCATGACGGAATGCTCGAAGACACAAATTCGCTTTGGCGGGGTTTATATATTACCCAATCGGTCAAGGAGATCCATGGAAGTTGTTTGGTTTCTCTTACTCCATTTTTCGCCCGTTACTGGCGATCGGCTTGATATATAGTGAATACCAGGTCCGTGTCATTTGATATCAAATTTATCAGGCAAGGCTTTGAGAACGCTTGTAGAATCGCGAGGCTTGCCGAGCAATTCTACATGCGTTTTCGAAGCCGAGCCTGATAACTTGATATCAAATGACACGTACCTGGTATTCTATTTATCAGTTAATCCCCTTGTACACTCCCACAGTTTGGCCATTTTTTTTCCAGTGGTCCAGCTCATAGAAGTGCAATATCACGTTGACCTGATAAAGCTCACTTGTCCTGAGATAGCATATCTTTATCAGGCCAGTATGTTATAATGCAATTAATATAGGGGATAACTGATAAAAGTGAAACAATCTTGTAAGGGTAGTGCATTCCTAATAAAATAGAAGTTGATGCCGCCTCTGCCCCCGACCTGTCCCACCCAAAAAGTAATGTTTACTTCAGGTAGAAGAAATAAATATAGGAAATTTAGAGGTACCCACAGTCTATATATCTGAGGTCAGAAAATAAGTTCATAATGTTGAAAAGGTGACGAGAAATGGTCTAACAATTATATCCAAAGTACATATACGCCCTTATACCATGCAGAATAGGCATGCAAATGTTGAAAATGGTGGGTACAGAACAGTAAGGAGATGAGCGCACAAGGTATCTATTCTCAAAGTAATTGGACCATGAAAACCTAAGTTGAAAAGCCCTAATATGTACATAGGCAATGCCTATAGGCGAGCTCGCAATTCACTGAGCTATGAAGAAACAAATTTGCAGTCACAGTACAACAGGGTGATATATAGCTATCTACAGCTGTTGTACACAAACACGCATGCATATGAAGATCCTTACCGAGGAGGATCCTCACAGAGATGATTTTCTAATAAGTAAACACAACATGTATTCTCAAGATAAAAATACCCTAAAACCTCTGTCTGAGCTTGAAGAAAGAGATTGGGCTGCATGATATTCCATGCACGACTGAAACCCAACGCACATGAGTAACAGTAAACCTCTTTATGATTGTAAGTCTGCCCAGGAGAAATGTGGGAATCAGATAGTCCAGGCACCTAACTGGTTGCATTGGGCAGCAAGGCTTATGTCATTTCATCTCAATGATGGGTAAAAGTCCCACAAAATTGGAAAGCAGTGTCTGTAAAATGACTAAAATGTATACAGTGTTGATAGGGACGTTAAATCTCAAATCAAACAAACAAAAATGTCATTCCATTGGCTTCTATGCTAGGGTGGGATACAAAATTGACAAGGTTGAAGGTACCTCACAGAGGGCTATTATATAAAGTGACTACTATGGGATAAGTGAATCCACACATAGGTGGATAAGCTCATGGCTCTCTGGGTGCTCACAACAAGTTGTACTTGATGGCCAAGCACCTGATCAGTCCCTGTTTTATCTGGAGTCCCCCAAGGTTCAGTCCTTGGGACCAGTCTTCTTGGTTTTCATCAATGATCTGACTGTTAATATCAGGACATCAGTCAGTTTGTTTGCTGATGATGTGTCCTGTATATATTCTCCGTCTAACTGTCTTATTTTACAAGATGACCTGGATCAACTTGCATAGTGGGAGGCCGGTCTGCAGATGAAGTTCAATGTGGCGGGGGCATTTTTGGCCCCATGGCCATAATTTGAACAATCTTAGTAGAGGTCCAATAGATGAAGCTACACACCAAATTTCAAGGACCTGGGCCTTGTGGTTTCAGAGGAGAAGATTTTTTTAGATTTTTCCTACATAAGTCAATGTAAAACCAAGGGGCACCAGAGCTATAATTTGAACAATCTTGATAGAGGTCCACAAGACGAAGCTTCATACCAAATATCAAACACCTGAGTGAGTGAGTGTTTGGGTTTTACGTCCCACCAACAGCGAAGGTCATACGGAGACAGGACTTCGGTTTAAAGACTCATCCTAAAGTCTGGAGAAGCCCGGGATTGATCCTGCGATCCCTGGTTTACAAGGCGAGTAGCGTAACCACTACACCACAGAGGCTTCTGATCAAACACCTGAGCCTTCTGGTTTCAGACAAGAAGATTTTTAAAGCTTTTTCCTATGTAAGACTATGTTAAACCAATGGGCCCCGAGGCAGGGGCATTTTTGGCCCCAGGGCTATAATTTGAACAATCTTGGCAGAGGTCCACTAGACTGAAGCTACACACCATCTATCGAAGGCCTGGTTTCAGAATAAGTTTTCATTAAAAAAAAATCTGTTGTTGGCTCCCGTGACCTTGATGTGCAGGCTGGAACCATTTGAACAACTCTGAAAGGGAACCTCCTATGAATCATTCCTATGAAGTTTGGTCATAATCCGATCAGTGGTTAAGGAGATGTCTTTTGAAGAAATTGTTTACGCAAGGATGGACGTACGGCGGACGAAAAGTGATCCCAACAGCTCACCTCATCATTACATGACAGGTGAGCTAATAAAAACGAAAAAAATAGGCCTGACCCCCTTATATGACAAATGGACTTGTCCAATATATGGCAGTGGAAGAGTGTAATAGCATACAATGGGTTAATGTCCCCATCAACAATGTAAGCTTTCACTCCTATGAATTATTATTGTATGTATATATGTATTGCATGTCACAGAAATTGTGAAATAAATATGTATATTAAATTTTTACCAAGTAAATACAGGATTTTCTATGAAAAAGAAAAACGATATTATATCACAAAGAGAAATAGTTCCCACTGAGCAGCCCCCGCCCATAGGGGCTTGAAGAAATATATGGGCTGCATGATGCTTCCACGCAGAGCTGAACCCGACCTGCACACTAGTACTGGTAAACCGCTGAGAGGATCTAAGCCTGTCCAGGAACCGCAGTGCGAGGCGGACCGTCCATGCTCATAAACCCTATTGGTTTCATTGGGCGACAGGGCTTGAGATGTCATTTCATCTCAATGTCGGGTAAAAGTCCCACAAAATTGGAAGCAACGTCTCCAAAATGACCTTTACAGTGTTGACGGGGACGTTAAACCTCAAATCAAACAAACAAAGTTCCCACTGAGAAATATTACCCTGCCGGAACTTATTTTCTCACCTGAAAATCCTGTCTTGTGCCCCACAGAGTATCCCTGTACACCATAGTGCTAAAAATAAATTCCTAACCTAATTTTAGAACTGAATGATTAGACTTAATCTAAGGCAAAATTCACAATGGAGAAACAGTTCATTGGAGATACTAGTATTAAAATTGTCTTATCTGTCTCTAAAAGTATCAAGAGGGCCATGATGGTCCGATCCATAGGGTAACAAGTGAGCCCCTGGGAGAGCCATTACTGGCCCCGGGCTATAATTTCAATTATCTTGGTAGTGGTCTAAAAAGTGAAGCTTCATACCAAATATCAAAGACTGGAGCAGTCTGGTTTCAGACAAGAAGATTAAAATTTTAAAGGTTTTTCCTCTTCTTCAGTTTAAAGTACAGGGCCCACTCTGTGGCATTGATGTACTTGGATATATATATATCTATATAAATCTTGGAGTCCCTGGGGGCGGGCCATTTTTGACCCCAGGGCTTTAATTTGAACAATCTTGCTAGAAATCCGTAACACAAAGCTTCATGTCAATTATCCAAGACCTTGGCCTTCTGCATTTGACTTGACTTCTATTTCCTAGGGCTATAATTTGAACAATTTTGATAGAGGTCCACTGGATGAAGCTTCACACCAAATATAAAAGATCTGGGCCTTGCGGTTTCAGAGTAGAAGACCTTGTTTTTAATTTCCCTATATAAGTCAATGTTAAACCAAAGGGCCCCCAGGCGGAGGCATTTTTTGCCCAATGGCTATGATTTGAACAATCTTGGTAGAGGTTCAGTAGATGTAGCTTCATGCCAAATAGCAATGACCTGGGCCTTGTGGTTTCAGTGAAGTAGATTTTAAATATTTTAACTACCGGAAAAGGGCCCGGGTAGGCAATTTTTTGGCCCTAGGGCTATAACTTGAACAGTCTTGATAGAGGTTCACTAGATGAAGCTTCACGCCAAATACCAAAGACCTGGTCCTTGCAGTTTCGGAGAAAATTTCCCTGTATAAGCCTCTGTAAAACCAGGCCCCCGGACGGGGGCATTTTTGGCCCCATGACTTTAATTTGAAGAATCTTGGTAGAGGTTCACTATATGAAGATTCATACCAAATATCAAAGGCCCAGGCCTTGTGGTTTCAGAGAAGATTTTTCAAGTTTTCAGTGAAAAAATCTATTTTCGGCTCCTGTGACCTAGATGTGCAATGGACTGGAACCATTTGAACAACTTTGAAAGGGGTCCAGCTAAGGATCATTCCTGTGAAGTTTGGTCAAAATCTGATCAGTGTTTTAGGAGGAGATGTCGTTGGAAGAATTGTTTACAGAAGCACGCATGGATGACAGGTGAGCTAAAAGGAATGTTGTAGGTACTTGTTGGACCAGTCACAACATAGCATTTCACAGGTATCCATAACATCTTTTTTCAAATAATCAAAAATATTATCCCCATTTTCCCATCTTTTCTCTTTATCTGAATTGCAAATACTTTCTGGCAACAAGAATGAGTTCAGATCCCATGGGCAGTAAATTTGTCTGTTAAAAAGGCTGACACGATTAATCGTATAATCGATGGATAAATTCCGCAAAAATGATAATCATTTCTGACTTGCTTTTAATTGATTACTTGATAGGTACAATTTAATTACTACCCGAAGTTATGCCTAAAACAGCTGGATGAGTGGCAAACAGTGCAGACCCTGATGATATGCTGCATTATGCGGCATCTCATCTTGGTCTACACTGTTAGCTCAGGCCTGTCTGTTCAAATATACATATGGTAAAGACCAACATATGGTAAGAGTCATGCTTAGACAGAAAGCCAGACAGGTAAAATAATGACAAAAACCTTAGCGATTACTAATCGATTATCGACCACAGTGACAGGACTGATAATCCATCATCCTTTCAGCTCCGATTAGCCAACCCTATCTGTTAACCAAGTCATCTGCATCTACCATCCATGTGCTGGGCTCTACAGGGTTGTACGAACATCTGTCTCAATCTTGTTGTCCATGAACAGATCCAAATCAAATTAGCTGCCTTAAGGGTACACAAGAGCATGTCAAAGAAACACTTCTTTAACTGACAATGTTTACAAAGACATGCAACCAGTGTCTTTCATGGATGTGTCCTGATCTATCGCCATTGGTCCCAAGTCAGGCTCTAACTGCTCTCTTCTTCATCCAGATAATGAGTCTGCTGTACGAAAGGCTATCAATCGAATTTGCCATCCATTATACTCTCAACTCCGATTAGCCAACCCTATCTGTAAAACCAAGTCATCTACATGTGTACCATCCATGTGCTGGGCTCTACAGGGTCGTACGAACATCTGCATCAATCTGGTTGTCCATGAACAGATCCAAATCAAATTAGCTGCCTTAATGGTACACAAGAGCATGTCAAAGAAACACTTCTTTAACTGACAATGTTTACAAAGACATGCAACCAGTGTCTTTCATGGATGTGTCCTGATCTATCGCCGTTGGTCCCAAGTCAGGCTCTAACTGCTCTCTTCTTCATCCAGATAATGAGTCTGCTGTACGAAAGGCTATCAATCGAATTTGCCATCCATTATACTCAAATGCATCAAGCATGCATTGCAGCTCATCTATTTCTTCAAGCCCTGATGTGTGTGTGTCGGGGGGGGGGGGGGCACAATTTTCAACAATATGTGTACATATGATTTTTCGGTATTGATGCTTTTGGAGAAATTCACATTAACAGCTACACTTTAAAAGAACCCTGAATTAATCAATACCTTCAGAACAGACTGGCTTCCTATACAAACGTGAGAGAAACAATGAAATGCGAAAGTCACAAGATAAACGATCAGCAGAAATGGATAGAAAAAAAAATGAATTAACTCTGTTTGCCTATGGAGCATGGTAGCTCAGTGGTTAGTGCACTTGCCTATCATGCTTATGCTAGAGGCCCCCAGTTCAATTCCATGCAGCGGTAAGAAAATTGTGGTGTCTGAACTGCTACACTGTCATCATGAATGCCACAAGGTGTACTGTCCTTCGGATCAGGACGTTAACCGGAGGCCCCCTGTACAGGGAGAACCATCCCTGTGCAAGTAAAAGATCCCTACAAAAAATATCTATCTCTATTTTCTGCCAACCCCTCTCTAGAGTGTTACAGGCAGATTGCATGATTACTATGTAGGCTTTTATTCTGCAAACCTGGACTGTATTTGTTTGATTTGAGGTTTAACCTCCTCCTCAACACTGAAAAGGTAATTTTGGAGATGTTAACTTGCTTCTAATTTTGTGGGACTTTTACCCGATATTGAGATGAAATGACATCTCAAGCTCTGCCTCCCAATTTATAAGCATGGAAGGACGGTAGAGTATGGTAGCTCAGTGGTTAGTGCACTTGCCTCTGATGCTAGAGGTCCCGGGTTCGATCCCCGGCAGCGGCGATAGATTTTCGGTGCCCGAACACGCTCCATTGGCATCATTTGCAGGGATGAATGTCATAAAGTGCACAGTCCTTCGGATCGGGATGTTAACTGGAGGCCCCCTGTGCAGGGAGAACCATCCCCTGTGCAGGTTAAAGATCCCTGCCGTAATTACATGATTACTGTGTAGGCTTTCATCCTGCAAAACCTGGAGTGTATGTAATATACACCTGCGGTAATGGTCAAATGTGACCGACGCAGTATCAGAAGATAGATAGATAGTGGCGGTAAAATTTCGATGTCCAAACCCGCTCCATTCACGGCATTGGCATCATTTGCAGGGATGAATGTCAAAATGTACACCGTCCTTTAGATCTGGACGTTAACTAGAGGCCCCCTGTGCAGGGAGAACCATCCCCTGTGCAGGTTAAAGTTCCCTACCGTAATTATATGATTACTGTGCAGGCTGTCATCATGCAAACCTGGAGTGTATGTAATGTACACCTGCGGTAATGGTCAAATGTGACCGACACAGTATCAGTAGATAGATAGATAGGATGGGTCCGACTTGCACCGCTTTGCGTTGGCAGGCCTAGTTTCTCTAAGGGGTTAACCAGTTCTCATGGTCGGATACAGCTCTGTGTGGAAGCATCATGCATCATGCTATTTCTTCAAGCCCCGATGGGCGGGGGCCGTCCTGGAGTACATGTAATGTACACCTGCAGGTTGTAGCTGTCAGGATTTCTTTTGTTAGTGTCAGTCCTGCGTCAGAATCTTTTGGATTGAGGGGAGTAGAGCAGGTTTTTACCAAAATTTCTCCTTTTTGGCCTTAGTTCTGAAAAGTTACTTTCCTGTGAAACATGCATGATTTGATTTGATAGTTCCAATTCCTTTTCTGGTACCAATAGGTTATTGTCAACATTAGAATGCTGAACTTCCATGTTGTGTATCAACTGGAAATGGTTGTTTTCTAACAACAAGTTGATGGTTTGCACATGTGAGCCTTGATTACCAAAAATTGTTACTGTGTATTCTGTACCACACCTAAACCAAACTTTGATTCTGCACTGGAGAACCAAAGCTGCGGCCTCAATTTCCGAGCTACATGCCCAACCATTGAGTTTAATCATAGAACCCCAGTATTTATATCTTGTCATCAAAGGACCATGAAACAAAACAACTTTCTCATGCCAGTTTTGCCAATTGTTGAAAATAGTTTGACAAACTATACTTCTGTATTCTCGTGTCATTGAAATATTACCATTAATTGCCACTGACAGACAATGGAAGAAACAGTTGCCATCACCAGGCACATTTTCAACGAAACATTCAATGTTTCCCAATGTAATCATCTGCAGAGCAGAAGAAATGTGGCCTTGGACTTGTTGGGACGCCATGATGTAAGCCGGGTATACAAGATGTTATTTATTCATAAAACAACATCAACAGAGGCTGACCTCCGATAAGAAATCAATGAATACACTTTAATGTGAATTAAAGTCCCATCAAATTCGAAGCGACATCTCAAAAATAACCTATACAGATTTGACGGAGACGCTAGACCTCAAAGTAAGAATGAAAGTCCCATGAAATTGGAAGCTACATGTAAAAAAATGACCTATACAGAGTTGACGGGGATGCTAAACCTCAAAGCAAGAATTAAAGTCCCATCAAATTGGAAGCTACATCTCAAGAATGACCTGTACAGAGTTGACTTGGATGCTAAACCTCAAAGCAATCTAACCTACCAAATGGTGCTGAATACAAGTTAAAACAACAACAGTGAATGCACCTAGAGACAGCGACTTAGTCATGAGGACAAAAGAATGATAAACAACAACAGCAAGTTGAAATGTTAGTTTAGTTTATACTAATTTATTTTAGTTCGATTGCGATGAAAGCTTTAAGCTTATTGAATCGCTCTCGAACACTCATTCCGGGTGTTTTCACGCGCGCGAGAGAGAGAGGCAGTGGCTTTAAGACCACTGCTACCCATTTACACCTGGGTGGAGTGGGGCAGTGTCATTACGTGTCTTGCCCAAGGACACACCTCGATACCGGTGGCGGATTCGAACGCACAACCTCTCGATTATGAGTCGAACGCGCTAACCACTGCGCTATCGAGGCTGACATTTAAAAAAAAAATGGCGGACTTCGTCTCGAATCTAAACATCCACAGGTATGTTGGACTTGTAGGCTTTACTCAACTTCACAAGCTCATATTTTCACACATTTTCGTTTTTTTTTTCTAACATTTGGTACGCTTTACTCTGAATTAAAGGGATTCTGTGTGCTTTTATTCACAGTGAAACGGTCATGAAACCAATAGTCGCAGGCATTACACTCAATCAGGTAGACCACAAATCAAGTATTATTACTATTAAACCAGTCGATCACTTCCAAATTTGGAAGTCAATATAAACAAACTGTGTCGTCTGTTTCTGTCGAGCAAAGCAACTGCTGAACTGAGCATTTTTTAAGTTGAAATGTTGATGGCATATTGAGCAATACACAGAGATACACATTATTCATATGAAAGTAACCTAGAAAATGTTGTTGTTGCTATTGAAAATAAATGCTTTGAATGAAGTATGCCGCGATTACTGACAATGTTGCTATGGTGAATACGAAACATGATGTAACGGTGTCATATTTCTTTTTTTTATTGTGTGTGTAATACCTGCTAGTTTGTGAATAACCAGAAAAGCAGATTTGGTTCGCTCAGTTCAGCAGTTGCTTTGCTCGACAGAAACAGACGACACAGTTTGTTTATATTGACTTCCAAATTTGGAAGTGATCGACTGGTTTAATAGTAATAATACTTGATTTGTGGTCTACCTGATTGAGTGTAATGCCTGCGACTATTGGTTTCATGACCGTTTCACTGTGAATAAAAGCACACAGAATCCCTTTAATTCAGAGTAAAGCGTACCAAATGTTAGAAAAAAAAACGAAAATGTGTGAAAATATGAGCTTGTGAAGTTGAGTAAAGCCTACAAGTCCAACATACCTGTGGATGTTTAGATTCGAGACGAAGTCCGCCATTTTTTTTTTGCCAAACGCGCACGAAACTTGAATACCAAACCAAAAATCGTACTTCCGGCACAAAAAAAATTCGTTCAACACTATGCAACAACAGAATAGAACAGAATAGATTATATTCGTATACGTTACCATTGAGCTTGCTCTCGCAGGCCTTCGGCCTGCGCCGCATGGGGCTTCGCCCCATGCGGAGCGAGCTCGCTATTATCCACAGTCATCTTCCCTGGAACAGAAATAATACTAATCCGCCAGCCCTATTATTCACGGTCATCTTCCCTGAAACAGAAACATCACAAATACGCCAGCCCTAATATGTAATTAGGCTTAGCCTAAGGGCGAGCACAGCACAGCATACATGTTTCTATGCAACTAAATAATTCTATGACAATGATGCTGAAAAAACAAAGCATAGTAGCTAATAAAGATAAAAGATAAAGGAGCTTTACTTAACTTATTTGGTTATGGAATTGGGAAGGGGTAAAGACTCTCAAATTGATAGGTTCCTTCATTTGCTACAGAAAACAGCATGCTGTTGTTAATGGTGAATCTTCAGTATGGGCTCCAGTTTTATCTGGAGTCCAACATGGGACAGTTCTTGGTCTGCTGTTATTCTCCCTGTACATTAATGATATTTCCACTGACATTGACTCAGAAATAAGACTGTTAGCAGCCGAATGTGTTTGCTACCGGGAAATAGAGATACAGCGGACTCAATGAAACATCAGAAGATAGATAGATCATGATGTTGGGCATGAAAATGGGGCATGAGATTTCAGCCCGATTAATGCAATATTATGCGGATAACTAGGAAGAGAACAAAATAATGAAATTATTTAAATAAAGGCGTCTTACAACTTAAAGGGAACGGCCGGTCCTCCAACATGTGAATACTATTAAATACCTTGGTGTGACAACCACACACAATTTGAAATGGAATACACATAATAGCAACATGTGTACTTAGGTAAATAGAACGCTTGGTTTCCTGAGGCGAAATTTTTCATCAGAATTGAAGGACTCTTGTTCGCCCAATCTAGGAATATGGTAGTTGCATGGGACCCCAGTGGAGTGGTTCTTAATGAAGTAAATGAAAAAGTTCAGACTAGAGCTGCTAGATTTGTAACAAACAATTACTTTGAAACTGGGAGCATGACTGGAACTCTAGGGAAATTAAGATTGGAGTCTCTCAAGAAAAGGAGAAGAGACCGTAGGCTCATTCTCTTATACAGAGGTCTAAACCTACTGTTGCAGCCAAAAAAAGTATGGAATCTTTCGGATCAGGGCATTAATTCTAGGCCGTTACAGACTGGAATGAGCACAAAGTTAATCGTCTCTCCTGTATCGTCCCTCAAATGTTTTGTTCTCAAATGTTATTTTCTGAAAAACAAAAAAGAAACAACATATATTAGATACTGGGATGTAGAAAAAATGTGCTGATTTTTAGTTTTCCTTTGTTTCGGAAGTCACAAATATCCCTGTCTCCTCAATAAAGTTTCCCAACTCTGTTAACCCAATAATGTGCCAACAAGAGACTCTACATGGCTTTCACAAACCCCGAGAAGGCATTTAATCAAGTACCCTGGAAGGTCATCTCGTTGGCACTGAAAACTTGGAGTTGATGATTGGATCGGCAACTGGTCCAGGACATGTACGTGAATGCTAATGTGGGGAGCCGTGTCCCTGTTGGTGACAGTTACACTGAAATGTTCAAAGATAGGTGTACATCAAGACTCTGTTCTCAGCCCACTGCTTTTCATCATTGTGCTTGAAGCCTTGTCACACGAGTTCCGCTTTGAGTCATCTGCGAGACCCTGTATGCAAATGATCTTATCATCTTATGAATCACTCAAGGAACGTGCCAGGAGGCCCACTGCTTTTTATCATTGCGCTTGAAAACTTAGAGTGGATGAGTGGAGTGTGCGACTGGTCCAGCAGATGTACATGTATGCTAATGTGGGGAGCCGTGTCCCTGCAGTGAAGAGTTGAAATGTTGGTGTCCATCAAGGCTCTGTTCTCAGCCCACTGCTTTTCATCATTGTGCTTGAAGCCTTGTCACATGAGTTAATCAGTGATACTTGGCCATTGACAAAGCGAAACTTCCAGCGTACACAATGGAATGACAGGGCAGATCTGCAATGCAACCCACAAGACACTATCACCACTAGGTCATGTGAGCTACTTGCGCAGCCTGCCATTGGCATACAAAAAGATGGAAAGCAAGGGCCTTGGAGGCCTAGGATGACCTAGAAACAGCTGACAGAGAGATCGCAGAGAGTGGAAGCTCTCTGTCTATCTATCTATCTTCTAATACTGAGTCGGTCACATTTGGTCATTACCTCAGTTGAATGGGTGACTAAATTTAGAATTTAGCTTAAAAAGGTCAGTGGATGAGCCCTTAAATTATTTACAATTTGAATAAAAGAGCTACATGTATTCTAAAACACAAACCTCTGAGTCTCAATCTTACACTGTACGGGCTTTAACTTCTCTGCGGTCTTGACATTCATCACAGAAGAGGTAAGACTACTCCACTGAGGAATAGTTCAAGGAAAGAAAGATTTTTTCAGGGCATCGCTGGTACCTATGATAGTGTGAGTTGTTTACTTTTGATGCCCTTGTTTGGGTTGACGCTGTTGCAGGGGTCAAGTACCTATCTTTATTAATAAACACTGTATCAGAGTATATCTTATTGAAGAAGGTTAAAGAGGACAGCTCACAGCGGGCCTCTAGGGACGGCCACTCTAGATAGCTCATTAAGCATATCACCGACACTACTTCTCATTACGCAAAAATGCCTATACAATTACATTGCCACCTTTATCGCCGAAAAAAAAATGAAAATTTTAAGATGAAAAATTTGGATATTTTTCTTATTTCTGCTCAAAATATAGATTAGAGCAGAAATGAGAAAAATAAGGTATACCTCCGAAAACCCCAGTTTTACTATATAAAAGTGGGGTTCAAGGGGGTCAAAATTATATAGGCGTGTTTTCGTGATGTATTTCACCATCGGCAGCAGTTCCACCGAGCAGCTGTCCTCTGCACCTTCTCCACCTGCTGAATCTGAGTTTTAACACTGGGTTGCCAAATAGGTGATGCATATTCAGGTTGAGGGCGAACTAATGTTTTATATGCAATATCCTTTGTCTGCCTAGGTGTAAAAAGCCAACTTACGTCTAATTAATCCCAAGTCCTAGTGGCTTTAGATGTTATCTCTGAGACATGTTGACCCCAATCAAGATTGTGGGTGATGGTGATACCAAGATATTTGGCCACATTGAACTTCATCTGCCAATCGGCCTCCCACTGTGCCAGTTGATCCAGGTCATCTTGTAAAATAAGACAGTCAGAAGGAGTATATGTTCCTATACAGGACACAATCGTCAACAAACAAATGGGCCGATGACCTGATATTATCAGGGGATCATTAATGAATACCAAAAAGAGGACAGGTCCAAGGACCGAACGTTGGGGGGGGGGGGACATCAGATTAAACAGGGACTAGGTCAGACGCTTGGCCACCAAGTACAACTTGTGAGCAGCCAGATAGCCATGACCTAATCCACCTATGTGTGGATCCTCTGCTATCGACCCTCATCATACGCAAACCTGGAGATCTTTGGTGCAGTGGTAGCGCACCGGATTAGTGATCAAGAGGGTGCGGGTTCGAGCCTCACGCTGACCAAAGTGTTGTGCCCTTGAGCAAGGCACTTCATCCACATTGCTTAAAAAAAAACAAAAAAAAAAACAAAAACAAAAAAAAAACAGAAAGTACTGGTTACCACCCAGGAAATCCTGCTCGTAATGCTCAGATGTGAGCGAGTAGCAGTAATAGGAGAAAAAGAAAAAGAAAAAAAAAAAAAAGATTTGGTGAGAGGTCTGTCGTGCGTGCAGCCATGCAGTTACCTGGAAAAGGGCTCACTTATGTGGGTGTTGCCCCTGTACCTGCATATTAATAAAAAGGTAGATAGATAGATAAATAGATAATAATAAACAGCATTACTGAGTCGGTCACATTTGACCATTTTATTACCTCAGTTAGATGTTGTAAGCTCTATTCTATTTTGTGTTCAGATACTTCTTGTGTAAGTACAATCTGCTAGATGCTTGTTTTAGGTAAACGTCATTGTGTACAGTATTTCACTAGTACAATGAAAGTTGTTCCAATATGGCAGTGCCCAGCTAGACTGAACATTTAAAGATCGGAGAAATAATGAAAACTAAGAACTTATGGTTTTTTGTTGTTTTTGCAAGTCCGTTCTGTATATTAGGTCCGTTTCTGTTCATTTGTTGTCATACGCTAGACTTGTATTCGATAGAACTCTCAACATCGTCCGAATATTCTTGAGACACGGTATACCAGTCAGTCAACTTCCGGATTTTCCCCAGTAAACTTCCGGAAGATATTTGGAAGATTTTTCTGTCAGAGCGAATTCAGCTTTAAGTATGTATCATGGAATGTTATTTTTTTTTGGTCAGATTCTCTACCGTAGAGCTCACTTCGTTCGCGATGCGCTTCGCGCATCGCGAGCTGTGCTCGCTATTATCCAGTCACCTTGAAGACTCTGAAACAGAAATAACACGAATTCGCCGGCCCTATTTTCCACAGATATCTTCCCTGGAAGAGAAATAACACAAATTCGCCAGCCCTATTATCCATAGCCATCTTCCCTGAAACAGAAATAACACAAATTCACAAGCCCCATATTATCCAAAGCCATCTTCTCTGAAACATAAATTACACAAATTCGTCAGCCCTATTATCCAAAGTCATCTTTTCCGAAACATAAATTACACAAATTCGTCAGCACTATTATCCAAAGTCATCTTCCCTGAAAAAGAAATAACACTAATTCGGCAACCCTATTATCCAATGAAACAGAAACATCACGAAAACATGCCTATATAATTTTGACCCCCTCCAACCCCACTTTTATATAGAAAAACTGGGGTTTACAGGGGTAAACCTTATTTTTCTTATTTCTGCTCTAAAATATAGATTGTGGGTACTTGTTAGAACCGCCTCGATGAGGCAGTTCTAACGAGTACCAACAATCTATATTTTGAGCTGAAATAAGAAAAATATAATTTTTCAACTGAAAAATTTCATTTTTTTCGGCGACTAAGGTAACACTGTTTTTGTATAGGCGTGTTTTCGTAATGTTACACAAACCTGCAAGCCCTATTATCCACAGTCATCTTCCCTGAAACAGAAATAACACTAATTCGGCAGCCTTTTTACCCACAGGCATGTTCCCTGAAATAGATATAGCATTAATTCACCAGCTTTACTATTCTCAGACATCCTCCCTGAAACAGAAATAGCACAATTTTTTACGTTATCCAATCAGCTGTGCTTTACATACGCAATGCATTAGAATATTGGTTTTATTCAAGTTTCCAAGAGCAAGAGATGCCACCCAGCTGGCTCATGACGTAATTGTGACGCCACATCAACGTCGGTAAAACCGTCATGATGTTTATGCAACGTCACAACACCTCACATAATTTAACTAGCCATAGTCATCTTGCCTGCAACAGAATAACACGTTTTACGTTCGACAGTCATCCTCCCTGAAACAGAAATCATTTAAATGAACAAGTGATACAATTTACATTTAATTTCCCCTGATACGCAAACAACACTGATGTGCCAAACTTATCTTTCATGAAACATGTTTTAACCCTTTAGATGCCAAGCACAACAATTGTCGTGTGCTTTGTTGATCGCTGGTTACTAATAAGCCATTGTTGCAAACAGTGTGGAGCCTGATCACTGATCGAGGTCCACATTGTTTGCCTGTACGCACAGGTCTCAAAAAGAAGCAGCAGACGACATACAAGAAAACAGGCGGCATTTTAGATACCTTTTCCTTGGCCAGCAGACAAACGTCGCTAGGGCAACGTCAAGGTAACGTTGGTGCAATGTCACGACGCTGCACCGACGCAGATGTGACGTTGCATAAACGTCATGACATTTTGCCGACGTTGAAGCGACGTCACAATTACGTCATGTGCATGGTGGGTGACATCTCTTGCACTCGAAAACATGAATAAAACCGCGACGTCTGATTGGATAATGTAAAAAATTGTGACTACAGTCTTATTGTCTGTGCATGTCATATTCAACGAACATTGACATGTCTCGTATGACGCATCACTATCCTGCACAGGAAAGATATCACTGCGCGCTTCGTAAAAAGTAACACGCTGCCAAAGCATGTAATTTTATCCAATTTGCAAGAAACCAAACTTGCTGAAATTTTACCAGCTATGTATATCTTACAATTTTTAACCGAAAGATTCGGGATTTGCCTTGATTTTATCACACGATCATACATATTTTCTAAATATGAGATACTAGTATTTCCTTTGGATAAAACATTAAATGGTCGATACCCAGAATCCCCGTACACGACAGGTCAGTGCAGAGCGATGACGACATCGGTATATTCTGCGATATACTGTCGCAAACCCGACGTCATCACGTAAAGTCGCTTTTCATTGGCTGGCATTTGGTTTTACACATCCCACAGCGCTTGTCATTTTGTACAAAATAGTGCAGGTTTTAATAAAACAACGGAATAAGTACATTAGAATGGGTATAGCTGTTTTGCAAAATTGTCGTTTGGGAAGGTTTCGTCGGTTTTACGGTCGCCACTTCCGTTTCACGGCTCGGATATCGCGTCGCCGTAAAACGACACTTCCGACCGTAAAACCGCCAGCCTCCCCAAATAACAATTTTGAATACTGGTATCCCATTATTCGTACGTTAAACCGGCCTCGGTGGCTCAGTTGGATGCAGGACCGACGGTGATCAAGATCCCCACCTTGTTGGCAACGTTGTTCGTAAAGATTTATCATAAGATATTTCATACGGCCATTCTTTCTCTTCCGCTGATCCAAAGGACCCAAAGGGGGCAGTTGTCGGTTTCTTACGAAAGAATGAGCTCTGCTGGTCTGGTAAACCGTTTAAATATATATATTAATTGACTGTCCTGTATTGTTCGGAGGTCATCCGTATTAACACTGGGGTCAAAAATCAATAATCATGTTTTTAATGGTGTCAATTAATAAAACTGTCATTAATCAAGTAATTCCGTATTGGCTCAGTTACAGGCCCTCGGTCTGCTGTATTGGCCTCGGCCAATACAGCAGACCGAGGGCCTGTAACTGGGCCAATACGAAATTACTTGATAAATAAAATTATAGTATAAAGCTGCTCTGGAAACTTGCGGTTACATATTCTGATCTATACCAAACAAAAAGAAAATCAACATACTTTTAAGAGCAGCTTTTCCTTCCTCAGTAAAGGGTCGGCAAGTCACTTCGCATTTGTCTTTAGTTGAGAACAAGTTCTCGTTTCCTTTTGATCCCTTATAGGAAAACATTGTGCAAGTGTCTGAGGCGGTGTCATAGTAATACATTGGCTCTTTCTTGTTTCCTTCCCCAACATCTAGTAGTAGATTACACATGCCTGCAAGGGAAACAAGTAAAATGAAAGCGAAGATCTTTTCCGCCACTAAAAAGGGTATGTTGCATGCTGTTGGCAATACGTTTGGCTTCACTTGTTAGCAGTAGAGGACAAGGCCTACAGGAAATTCCAGCCGACTTTTCAGTTTACATGGACTTTAGAGGCACATAAGCTAATTAGCACAACCTTTTGTGAAAGAAATAGATCAGCTCTAACTGCGATTTGTTGAGTAATAAATCACAGTTTGGGGGTCAGTTGTAAAGTAAATCAAATCACGAGAGCGTAGCGCGCGTGATTTGTCTACTTTCAACTGACCGACAAACTGTGATTTATTACTCAACAAATCACAAAATAGAGCTGATCTATTTCGATACTAACAGGCTGAAAATCGGCAACAATGCTGTTGTTTCCTTCAAGCTCTCACAACTATTAGAAATCATCGACTAAAACAGATGCATTTATACCCTTTTCTAACGTTTTCGATGCGAGGAAATGACGTTACACCGTCCAATGTCAAGGAAATCGACCAGTGACGTCACGAATTGGCAGTTTTTAAGGACGTCACTCGTCACGTTCTTCCTTGCCGTGATTTGTTGTAGAATTAAACACAGTTATTTTCCATTGCCTATATAGGCGCGCTGTGTTAGGATTTATGTCTCACATATGTGCACAGTATCAATTAAAAAGATATCTTTTAGGTTTAGGGGATTTCCTGATTCAAACAAACTTTATTGTTTGTATATATTTACAGTTATTATATGCAATGCTTGGGATATCGAAACAAATCCTGGTCCGAAGTCATACCGAAAACACACCTATACAAATACATTGTAAACTTCACCGCCGAAAAAAACGGAAATTTTAAGATGAAACAAATGTGATATTTTTCTTATTTCTGCTCATTATATAGATTGTGGGTACTCGTTAGAACCGCCTCACCGAGGCGGTTCTAACGAGAACCCACACTCTATATTTTAGAGCAGAAATAAGAAAATAAAAGGTTTACCCCTGTAAACCCCAGTTTTATTAAATAAAAGTGGGGTTCAAGGGGGTCAAATTATATAGGCGTGTTTTTGTGATGTCCCTTAATTACAGCTCACATTTTCCGTGTGGACTGTGCAATAGAAGTGTTGGTTGAGAGACCGAGGAATTTGTTGCGACACTTGTAATGTCTGGTACCATATATAGACTGTCAAAGCATGATATCAGCTATGTACAGTGTATAATCACGTGACCACCGTACAGTGACCGAAACCGGAAGTTGCGATCTGTCCGACCGATGATCGCAAATTCGCCTGGATTTCGAAGGTAAGAAAGACTTGTTTTTCTGCATTTTTGGGCTTTCAGGAGATTGTTTGTATGAAACTGATGAATGCAGTATGACTGCCTAATTATATAGAACAGCTTGAGTGAGGGAGATTTCGAAACAACCCATAGTTGTCGTCTGAAGCGAGAAAACATAACAAGAAATCACTGGAAGACAGAACAAAAACATCAAGCTCAACATCATATTTTTGTCATTTTGTTGCTGTAGTTTTCCATTTCAGGCAAAAACTGTGTGCATATGTGCAGCAAAATATATATATATTTTTTTTTATAGGACTTATTGGTTTTGACCTTTCTGGCCAGGTTTGACAATTTTAATGACATTTTGGCATAGTACTGTAACCGCTTACACTGTCCGCAAAGCTGAAACTGTACGAGTCGAAAAGTTGTGGCTGTCAATCTTTTTGACTGTCCGCAAAGTTGCCGATAGCAATAGTAATAAATCGAAGCACTGGTGCGTCGATTGTCAGATATTTGCGTAATAGTGTAAACAACTTTTCTCTGCATAAGAGGGGGTTGTACGGGTGTTCATTACAAGGACTTGTTAACATGATGTAAACTGAGGTTATGGTCGCTCGTTAAAACCGCCACATCGAAACACAGATTGTGGGTGCTTGTTGCCTACAGGATATGCTTTTGAGCAGCTATAAGGTAGTCATGGACTTTTTGTTAATGCGAAAACAAAAAATTGAAAATGTGACCAGAACCATCAGACCATAGCCTTTCTCAATCAAATAAGAGCACGGCATTTCCTGCCCGCCCAGCCACCCCCCCCCCCACTCCCCGCTCAACGGGGCTTGAAGATTTTTATTTCATCGGGTGGCATGGCCTGGGATGTTATATCATCTCAATGTTGGGTAAAAGTCCAAGAAAAGTCGAAGCGACATCTCCAAAATGACCTAAATAGTGCTGACGGGGACTGGAAACCTCAAATAAAATAAACGGCATTTCCTACAATATTGCTTTTGCGCTCAGCGAAAGCTAGGATCAGCCTATGCATTTACGGTCTGAATAGAAACATTGAATGGTGCGTAATGGGTGAATACCCTACACTTTTGAACAGTCCTTAAGGTGGTCTTAATGTAGGAAATTTACTGTCAATTATTTACTGTAGACCGAGGATAAGAAAGAGCATTACACCCCAGGTAGGTAAGACATGTTATACCATTATTATTGTCGTAAACATAGGTTGGTAAGACAGGTTATACCGTTATAATTGTCGTAATCATAGGTTGGTAAGACAGGTTATACCGTTATTATTGTCGTAATCATAGGTAGGTAAGACAGGTTATACCGTTATTATTGTCGTAATCATAGGTAGGCAAGACAGGTTATACCGTTATTATTGTCGTAATCATAGGTAGGTAAGACAGGTTATACCGTTATTATTGTCGTAAACATAGGTTAACAAGACCGGTTATACCGTTATTATTGTCGTAAACATAGGTTGGCAAGACAGGTTATACCGTTATTATTGTCGTAATCATATGTTGGTAAGACAGGTTATACCGTTATAATTGTCGTAAACATAGGTTGGCAACAGGTTATGCCGTTATTATTGTCGTAAACATAGGTTGGCAAGACAGGTTATACCGTTACATGTATTATTGTCGTAATAAAATACAAGACAGGTTATACCGTTATAAGTGTCGTAATCATAGGTTGGTAAGACAGGTTATACCGCTATTATTGTCGTAATCATAGGTTGGCAAGACAGGTTATACCGTTATTATTGTCGGAATCATAAGTTGGCAAGAGAGATTATACCGTTATTATTGTCGTTAACATAGGTAGGTAAGACAGGTTATATCGTTATCATTGTCGTAATCATAGGTTGGAAAGACAGGTTATACCGTTATTATTGTCGTAATCATAGGTTGGAAAGACAGGTTATACCGTTATTATTGTCGTAATCATAGGTAACTAAGGTTGGCAAGACAGGTTATACCGTTATTATTGTCGTAATCATAGGTAGGTAAGACAGGTTATACCGTTATTATTGTCGTTAACATAGGTAGGTAAAGCAGGTTATACCGTTATTATTGTCGTAAACATAGGTAACTAAGGTTGGCAAGACAGGTTCTACCGTTATTATTGTCGTAATCATAGGTAGGTAAGACAGGTTATACCGTTATTATTGTCGTAAACATAGGTAGGCAAGACAGGTTATACCGTTATAACTGTCGTAATCATAGTTTGGCAAGACAGGTTATACCGTTATAATTGTTATAATCAAAGGTAGATAAGACAGGTTATATCGTTATCATTGTCATAATCATAGGTAGGTTAGTGGGCAATGCTTTATAACAAAACCATTTGCTGACGTCACTTTCTTCTCATCCTTGATCTACTTGCTAACATATTTACTTTCAAAACCTTTCTTCGGCGTTGTCACTTACATGTGACACGCTTTGGTGCATGACAATCGAGGTGACAATTTCAGTAGACAACTGATTTATCTATTCGCCATATTTGCATTTATTTACTGGCTCCCAGCTTGCACATTGTCTATATTGGAAAACAGGTAACCAGACCCCCCTGACCTTGAAAGGTCAGGGGGTCTGGTTACCTGTTTTCCAACACTGATAACCTACAGACTAGGAACCAGCAAATAAGGTGAATCCGGAAAAGGAAACATGTTTACTTACGAAGTCTATTATTTTTTGCGTTGTCACTTTTCACGGTTTGGTACGTAACGAGTGCAGGTATTGTAAATAGGAAGGAAGTGGCAATTTGCCCTACGAAGGGAACCCCGAGTGCCGTTTGATAATCTTTCACCGCCTCGTTAACAACGAATCGTTGAGTAGCTGAAACAAAGAATATCTAAGAGGTGAAGGCAATTTTGACGTATATTAAAGCATAAACAACACCTGATGATGAGCCAAGGTTCAATTTAACTTTTCTCGTGACCCGATAATGTTCATCAAATTTGTATGAATGTTAAATAATTTACATTCATAACTTATTTTCACATTATTTTCCATCCATTATGAGTATTTTCTTTTGTAGTTTAACGGCCCAGTCAACACTAGTTTTAGATCATTTTTTTAGCCGGTCAGTTTACCTATTCACACTTTTACTGAACAGGCTCATACGTAAGCGGTTAACCAGTACAGTGCACATTCTTTCGTCAGAAACTGACAACTGTGCTTCTTGAATCAGCGGAAGGGGGAGAATGACCGTAGAAAAGATTTCATGATCAGTCTCCACGAAAGAATGTTGCTGACCCCGGCAGGTATCGAAACCGCGTCCTCATCACGTGAACAAGTCCGTGAAATGAACAGCCCCGTAAACCCCACTTTATATATGAGAAAACTGGGGTTTACTGGGGAAAACATTAATTTTTCATATTTCTGCTCCAAGACATAGGTTGTGGGTAAACGTTAGAACCGCCTCAATGAGGCGGTTCAAACGAGCACCCACAACCTATGTTTGCAGCATTAATAAGAAAAACATGACAGATTTCCATCAGAAAAGTAGCCATTTTGACGATGTGAAAAAATGCACTATGTCGAACGGCGTTGTTATCGTAACGTCCTGATCACCAGTCAGACGCGCATTATCCATTTAGAGATTGATCGCAGGATCGATCCCGGGCTTCTCCAGAGTTTCGGGTGAGTCTTTAAACCGAGGCCCCGTCTCCGTATGACCTTCGCTGTTGGTGGGACGTAAAACTCAAACACTCACTCACTCACTCCATTATGAGATGAAAAAAAATGTGATTTTAGTGATCAAATTTAAACAAGAAAAAAAAACATCGCGGCTTGAAGAAATAGATGGGCTGCATGATGCTTCCACGCAGAGCTGAAACCGTCCGCACACTAGTACTGGTAAACCGCTTTGAGGATCTAAGCCTGTCCAGGAACCGCGGTGCGAGTTGGACCGTCCATGCTTATAAACCCTATTGGTTTCATTGGGCGACAGGGCTTGAGATGTCATTTCATCTCAATGTCGGGTAAAAGTCCCACAAAATTGGAAGCAACGCTTCCAAAATGACCTTTACAGTGTTGACGGGGACGTTAAACCTCAAATCAAACAAACATACACAAGAAAACATGTGCAATCAGTCAACGTGTTATCAGCGGAATACCTTCGTTGACATCATTACGTAGTCATAGTCCAATCATACTGGAGAGAGTTAGGCTTTGTTTTGACGTACCCTGCAGATCATGCGACGATGGGTGAGTCATTGCAGTGGTTATTTATCATATGACGTCTTTGATAAGCAGTGGACAACGTCGTGTAATAAAAATCGTATGACCACACATGTAATAACACTTTGGCGGGATTAAGTAACGTCATGACGACGCCCATGTCAACCATGCATTTTTGTGGAAAAAATTGTAAAATTAAAGGCGATAAAATCCAGTTTAAAGTGGTCAAATGATAAACGGAATCTTATACTCGTGAAATGACCGCTCGTGTAAGATCAGTTACTTGGGAAGATCTTGTTAATGAGTCAGAGAATACTAATATGGGGTTTTGTTTGTTTTGATGTCCTCGTCAACACTATATAGGTCATTTTGGAGACGTTGCTTCCAATTTTGTGGGACTTTTAACCGATATTAAGATGAAATGACATCTCAAGCCCTGTCACCCATTGAAACCAATAGGTTTTATAAGCATGTACGGACCGACTCGCACCGCTTTGCCTATAGGCAGCCTTAGATCCTCTAAGCGATTTACCAGTACTCGTGTGCGGTAGGCAGTATCAGCTCTGCGTTTAAGCATCATGCAGCCCATCTGTTTCTTCAAGCTACGATGGGCGGGGGCGTCTAATATTGGGTACATATGTTGTTAAAAAAAAATATTAAAGAATAATCCAAAAATTATAAGTTCAGACCAACAAATTTTTAACGTATGAGCAAATTTCTTTCTGCGGCGTTCTAGAATTTTCTCTGAATCAACGTATATGACATTGCAAAAACACGCCTATAGAAATACACTGTAAATTTTATCGCAGAAAAAGCGAAAATTGTATGATACATTGTGATCCTTTTCTTATTTCTGCCCAAAATATAGACTGTGCGTACACGTTAGAACCGCCTCGCTGAGGCGTTTCAAACGAGTACCCACAATCTATATTTTAGAGCAGAAAGAAGGAAAAAAAAAGCGTGACCCTGTACACCCCAGTTTTACTATCTAAAAGTGGGGGTCCAGGGGGTCAAAATTATATATGCGTGTTTTCGTGATGAAGAGAAAGATTTTTCTTTATTTCAGTTTGGGATTTTTTGCGAAAACTTCATTCTAAATTCTGTGTAGGATTACTAATTAATTATTATTCATTTTGGACTTAGTGTTCATGATGTTGGATCGAACAAGACAAATTTAAGGACATTTAAAAACAGAGTTAGATAGAATTTTGTTTATTCAAGTTAAAACACTTTAAATTAATCATCATGAAAAACATGCCTATATAAATGCAAAGTAAACTTTACCACCAAGAAAACTGAAATTTTAAGATGAGAAATTATGTTATTTTTCTTATTTCTGCTCTAAATATAGATTGTGGGTATTCGTTAAAACTGCCTTGATGAGGTGGTTCAAACGAGTACCCACAATCTGTATTTTAGAGCAGAAATAACAAAAATAAGGCTTACCCCTGTACACTCCAGTTTTACTACATAGAGGCGTTAATCAGAGGTCAGATTTATACAGGTGTGTTTTCGTGTTGAGGAGAAAGATTTTTTTTGTAGTTCAGTTTGGGAGTTTTGCGAAAACTTCATTCTAAATTCTGTGTAGGATTACTGTTTAATTATTATTCATTTTGGACTTGGCGTCCATACTGTGGGATCGAACAAGACAGAGCTAGATGGAATTTTGGTTATTTCAGTTAAAAGATTTTAAATGAATTGTGTTAAATATTTTTAAGACGTGTTTGCTGTTTTCCTTTCTGTTACACTTGACACGTAGCAGAAGTCATTTAAGAATGAAATGAATTCTTAACGTTCATTGAAGTACATGTATAAACATCGTCGATTCACGAGCAAAGTCTCTGAACCCCAACCACAAATTTAAAGGGGTTCATAATTATCGTTATAAATTACATTTACATTATTTTCCATCCATAATTTGACGATAAATTCTGGGTTGAAAACAAAAATTTAAACAAGAAAACAATAATTGCATGCAGTTGTCTTATTAACAGCAGACGAGCGCCGACGCTCCAACGTTTCTAAGCATAATAGTATTTTAAGTTGGGAAAAGTTATAAAATATTTCTAAAAGTCGTCTGCTGAAAAAAAAAATTAGGAAACCTTAAACGGGTTTTCGAGTAAGAATATGTAAAACTACATGTATAGACGGATCCAATGTTTTGACACGAGACTTTGTTTTCATGTAATTGCGCATGCGCAAAATTACTATTCCTTTTGATAACGATATTTCATGGTTGGCAAAAAGCCCCTGGTTCCGTATAAACACAGTGTGAATAGCTTTAATATTACGGGCATATTTTAGTTGACCGTCGAATTACACTTTAATTGAGTAGATAAAAATATTTTACAATTCATTCCTGCATCCTCCGCGTTTTTAGTCATTCGTTTTGCGCATTTTTATTACAAATAATTAAGACCGTCCCGCCCCGTTACCAGGTAATTATCATCTAAACAGCCTCAAATCTTCTAGAAACCAAATATTACTAGCTAAAACATGTCTATTATAAAAGTTTAAAGGTCGATTTTGTCGTTTCGATTCCAAACAAAATTCAGGTTACAGAAAATAACATCGCATTTACATGTACAATGGCGATAAATTTTTCCCACCACCGGTAAACCCGGCAAATAGTATTATTGAGTGATGACGGAGTGTTTGGATGTGTCTATACTCACCACCCGTTCCAATATAGTTTAAAGCAGCTAAGGATATTAAATATTGTATATTCGGAATTGAACTGGTTTGATTCCGTTTCTGAGGAGGATTAATAACAGGCTGTATATGCATCGGAACCGCAGCAGACGGGAAACCTGTAACAGAGACAACAACATTACACGTCACTTCCAATTTGGTCCGCCATATTGGCGGTGAATATAATACTATAATGTAAAATTTATTTAGCTACAAAATATAGCAAAGTGGAGTTGACAATGGTTTTCATTCTTGTATAGTGAAGTTTAGAACTGAAAGTAAGCAATAATTTATCAAATGTCTTCAAGTCAGCAAATGCTCTTGAAGTCAGCAAATGCTCTTCATTTTGTTTGTTTGATTTGATGTTAAAAGTCCCCGTCAACACTATATGGGTCATTTTGGAGACATTGCTTCCAATTTTTGTGCGATTTTTACCCGACGTTGAGATGAAATGACATCTAAAGCCCTGTTGTCAAATGAAACCAATAAGGTTAAAAAGCATGGACGGTCCGACTCGCACCGCTTTGCCTTGGCAGGCTTAGATCCTCTAAGCGGTTTGCCAGTACGCGTTTGCTCTGCGTGGAAGCATCATGTAGCCCATTTATTTCTTCAAGCCCCGATGGGCGGGGGCCTTAAATGCTCTTGAAGCAAATTGATTAACCCATTTTGTATCAGAAACCCGAAAACGGGTAATAGACAAACAGGGCAGGCCCAGATCAGACGCCGCGTTCTTCGGCGTCTGATCAGGGCCTAGACTGTTTGCAAAAAGTTCAGCCATTTTCCAAATAAATTTTGAAGAAAACACAACCTGACACCCCTAAATTTTGAAATACACTCCTGCTATATAGAAGGAGGAAGATTCCATTTGGTACCAATTGCCGCCTGTATAAACGGTTGGGATATCACTTCTGTGAAATAGGTTGGTACATGTACCTTTGTAATAACTTTGTTTCATTTTTTTTCAGCATTTCTCAGGAATCCATTTTGGTAATGAGGTGGCCACTGGCCAGCGTGACCTTAACGGCACCATGGAAATAATGTTGTCGCTCTGTTGTTGTTGTTGCTGCTGCTGTTTGGTCGTCAGTGATTTATTAAACATTTTGTTTCTATATCTATACTAAGCAAAAATAAAACGTATCCACTTTCCTTTGTCAAATATTTTCAGGGTCCTTCTGTTAAAACTGCTTTGGCAAAATGCAGCACTATATTTTCTTGTAAACAGGTGCTTGTTAATGTGAGCAATACTCATCGGCCATGTTCCTTCTTCTCGCGTGCAAAAACGTCACGTGAATTACTGAACAATTATTTTGCTGTGTAAGCAATTTCTAACGCCTTGTGTTTCAGGATGCCAAAAAAAAAAAGCTCTTTTTTTCGGCAGCATGCAGCGTTTAAATCATCTTGAACGACCATCACAAACAGGCCATATATATGTTCAACGTTGGCCAAACGTTAATCGCTGTTGGCCGAGCCCTTGGTTGCACAATGAGGATCATTCAGAAGTTGCCGAGCGTTTCCGGCAGATTGGCAATGTAAGCCATCGCTCTCACTCAATATTATCATTTTCATTATCATCAATATCAAAATTTTAGGGACCGTCCTCGCAGCGGCAGGCCTCATTTGACCACGGCACGTCAAAATTAACATCACAATAACAAGTCCGTGAAACGAAGACCCCTCTAAACCCTTCTTTATATAGAGAAAGATGGGGTTTACGGGTTATAAATTATCTGTCTTGTTTTAGCTCGAAAACATAGATTGTGTGTACTCGTTAGAACCGCCTCATTGAGGCGGTTCTAACGAGAACCCACAATCGATGTTGAAAGCAAAAATAAGAAAGATATTTCAATTTCTACCTAATATTTGTCATTTTCTGACACCATGTTGGACGCCATTATTTCACATGGACATGTTTTCCTATTGTAAATATATTATTCCTGAGAGGGACAAAGTGAAAAATGTCACGGATATAAATATCAACCGAGGCGCATCCGAAAATGCAATTTGGTACATTTTATACCTAGGAATGGCAACTTTAATGCAAGCATCCATATTTGACCATGAGCTACATTTCATGGTTCACTGACTTTGTGAACTACTGTGCCAAATTAGTGTTCATTCTAAATTTTAGGTTCATTTCTCAAAAACTATAAGAGTTTAATTAATGATTATTGACACTCACTTGCGTCTAGCAATGGCAACTATAATGCAAGCAACCATATTTGACTCTGGCCTACATTTCGGGGTACATATACCCAGTGAACTATTGCGTACATCCTAGAGTTCACCCTAATGTTAAAGTTCATTCTAGATACTTGGTACAGACTTGCATCTAGAAATAGCAACATCGTGCAAGCACCCATGTTTAACCTTAACCTAGATTTCATGGTTCACTGCCTTAGTGAACTATTGCGTTAACCCTAGCGTTCACCATAATGCTCAAGTTCATTTCTAAAGGACTATAACAGCTTCATAAATGTTTGCTGTGGGAATGGCAACTTTATGCAAGCATCCATGTTTAACCTTGACCTAGATTTCATGATTCAGTAACTTTGCGCCCCCACAGGCGCGAGACTGCCTTCGGCGGAAATATTGTATGGTTTTTCAAACAAGCTTCCAGTTCTCTATAACTATAGCCAACAATAACGATTCTTGCACACGAGATAAGAAAATCCGGGACGTAACCCTAGGATATATTATAAGAATCTTATATGGATGTGAGGGGTGGATAGCAAAATCCGTCCCGAGGGTCACTGTCCGGCATCACGTGGCTTGCCGAGTGATGCCGGACAGTGATCCCAAGGGACGGATTTATCTATCCACCCTCACACCCATAGAGTATTCTTTTTCCTGCATGCATATCGTCCATTTCTTAGCGTGGATTTTTAATGCTGCAGTCACTTCGGTTACCGACGGCCGCCATATTGTGATGACACTACAGGAATGTTTAATGACGTCACATAACGTCACATAACGTCACATAGCGTGCTGTGACGTCAACCTTAACGATGGCGCATATGAGGTCGTATTCAACCAGTGCATTTATCAAACACGCGAGAATATTCGATTTGGGCTAAGAACACCAGGGTAAGAACAAAATTTCTAAACATACCCAGGTTGTAGGATAAAAATCGAGCATATTAACGTGTTGGGTGCACACTGGTTGAATAGGACGTCATGTACGCTGTCGTTAAGTTTGACATCACTACATGTATAGGGACGTTAAAAACGCCGCAGTATTGCCATCAGAATATGGCGGACGTCGACAAACGAAGTGACTGTATTGTTAAACAAAAATCTTCTCTCGGAAATGGGAGTTATGCAAGAAAAAGACTCATACATTGATGTGATGTGTAGACAGAAAAAAAATCCCTCGGGATCACTGTCGGGCATCACTCGGCAAGTCTCGTAATGCCGGACAGTGACCCTCGGCACGGACCCTCGTTTTTTTTTATATACTGTAGTTTCATTGATCGATATCCAATCGAGCATCGATCACTTGCCCAAGCCGATGGCTCAACGCATAATTTTGGCTCTGCCCAATCTTTATTTATCCTGTTACGGCCCGTTACTCCTACTCTCAGTTATTTGCCTAGATATAGTGATAGATCACTCAAGGAGTCGAATCTTTGACTCGGCGGTTAGAACGCTGATTTTTCACCGGAGCGATCGAAGTTCGAGTCCCACCGGAGGAAAGGAATCCGAATGAGTAATGATACCTGATCCGAAGCCAAATCCTGAACCAAAGTTCGGCACCATAGCCGGCATACTCATCGTCACACTGATAAAGGTTGGACACAGGCTACGCTGCAAAAAAAAGTATGCAAGTTACATAAAACCATGTATATTGGGTCCGAGATAAAACGAGATAGGGAACTGATCCTTAATCAAAGCACTAGCAGCACTTGTGGGTCGATTGTCTCTGAGTGTAGGCTGGAAAAATGGTCCTGGTCGGGAACTTAGGCTGTTTCGTTTGACCCTTAAATTTCAGTACAGCAAACAAACAGTGTAGACCCTGATCAGACGCCGCGTTCTGCGGCGTCTGATCTGGGTCTATACTGTTTGCCAAACCCATGGCATGTTTCTAGTGAACGGGAACATAGCCAGCTTCGTGTAACCCTTAAATTTCCGTACTGCAAGCAAACAGTGCGGCGTCTGATCTGGGTCTATACTGTTTGCCAAACCCAACGCATGTTTCCAGTGAACGGGAACTTAGCCTGTTTCTTTTAACCTTTAAATTTCCGTACTGTAAGTCAAACAGTGTAGACCCTGATCAGACGCCGCGTTATGATCTGGGTCTATACTGTTTGTCAAACCCAGCGCATGTTTCCAGTCAACCATCTTACGCAACACTCTGACCTCACATTGATAAGAACAGTGAGGCAATCCTTTTCCTGCATTTCCTACAAATCAGTGATAGTCACGTAGACATCAGCATTGAAGAGTTCTGTGCTTAGTTACTTTGGGTCGACTGACAAACAATCTGCCGTCAAACGCGTACGACATACGAAGACTCATGAATGAAGTACTGGAAGTCCTACCTTGTCGTCTGAAAATAGTGCAGGAAAACCAAGTAAGGTTTATCGCCCCCGCCCATTGGTGCTTGAAGAAATAGAAGGGCTGCATGATGCTTCCACGCACAGCTGAAACCGACCGCACACAAGTAATGGTAAACCACTTAGAGGATCTAATCCTGCCAAGGCAAAGTGGTGCGAGTCAGACCGTTCATGCCTATACCCACTATTAGTTTCATTGGGTGACAGAGCTTGAGATGTCATTTCATCTCAATGTCGGGTAAAAGTCCCACAAAATTAGAAGCAAAGCCTCCAAAATTACCTAAACAGTGTTGACGGGGACGTTAAATCTAAAAAAAAAAAAAAACCAGTAAGGTTGTTTGCGAACAGCGAAGACTCAAACTGTGCATATACGCATATCTTCTGGTAGGTTTTGCCGGGCACGGCTCCAAATCACGTAGACAACATCATACATGTATTAACGAACATCAAATTATAAAAAATAAATAAAACACGTCAGCAAACAGAGTCCAGTTGTTCAAAGCCTCCTTAGCTTAACGAGCTCGTTAGTAGTCATATTGTTAACTGTTCCAGCAAGTTCAATATCTAAAATTTTGGTATTTCTTCTGAAATAAAATGTGAGCAGCTTTCGCATTTACAAAGTAATTTCAAAATCCATCTAGAAATAAGAAAGTTATTGACTGTGTTTAAGTTTCGGACCTTTTTTTACGGCGTAGCCGTTATGTTTTTGCTTTTGTCCTACATTTTTCGTTATTCCATTGGTCAATAAAACCACGTGTCCAAGGAGATGACCATTTCATTGGTCAATGATTTGCATAAATAAAAAAACACGACAGTTTACCGAAGTTTTAAACTAGGAAATGTTTCATTTTTTTATGTGAGACATAAATGAAAAATATATACAGTTTCGGCTTGCTCACCGTCTTGTCCTTTGATGACCATACGTCATATGTATAATTGTGTTTCTAGTGAATTCTGAAACTGCTGCGGTGAATAGCTATATTGACCTAATTTCACGTGGTTGGTCTATATAGCGAAAGGAACCATTTCAAGAAAGGAAGGTTCCTTTCGCGAAAGGAAGAATTTTCTGCGAATTGTGTGTGTGAATTCGGGTTTAACGTCGCTTTCAACAATTTTTCAGTCATATCACGACGGTGTCTGGTTGCGACAGGGAGCTCAATGCTCACGTTTATAGTGCCGCCTCACTGAAGTATCATGTCCCAGACACATTACATGATGCCACACCCAGTCACATTATCCTGACACTGGATCGACCAGTCCTAGCTCTACCCCGTAAATCTGAGTGCCAAGCGAGGAGCAGCTAGTACCATTTTTAACGACTTTGGTATGTCGCGGCCCGGGATCGAACCCGAGACCTCAGAATTTTCTGCGAAAGGAATTGTTTGTTTGATTTGAGGTTTAACGTTCCCATCAACACTGTGTAGGTAATTTTGGAGACGTTGCTTCCAAGTTTGTGGAACTTTTACCCGACATTGAGATAAAATGACACCTCAAGCCCTGTTGCCCAATGAAACCAATAAAGAGATATACAGCATGACAAAAAATGTAATAATCGCATTACAAATTGACAGATGTTTAATTTACAATATATGCCCAATAAAAGTTGCAGTGTATCATTTGTCTTCAGCATACTTTATGTCCTCCATTTTAACACAAAATGGACATTTTCGAATATCATTAATGTTATATCAATTCTGAAAAGGAATAAGTGTAATTTGAGTTTCAGTAAGGTGCACATAAGATCAAGTTTCCGTCCGTTTGTCTGCTCGTCCGTTTGTTCGTCCGTCTATGCGTTTACGTTTACCATGGCGACAACCCTAAATGTTAACCCTAGAATTTGTGTTCAAAAACAGTAAATGATAAAGTTTTCTTATTTGTTGTGCATATACTTGAGATCATAAATGAAATGAGGTCATGTTTTTAACCTTGACCTTTTATATTGACCTTAGCTCAAACAGGCGGGACACCGCCCTCTGCAAAGCTATTTTACCTCGCGTGACATCTGAATTGTTTGAATACAGTAAACCAGTTCATAGCTAGACAACTGTTGCTGTCACTATTGTAGCTCATATTTCTAAACAACCTTCCAATTAAATCTACGCCGCATATCTTTTTTAAAGATATTTCTTGTTACCTTTGACCGCTAAGTACGACCTTGACATTGGGAATACGGACTTGGGTTTTTGCACGTGACACATCGTCTCATGGTGGTTAACATTTCTACAAAGTAATTTCAAAATCCATCCAGAAATAACAAAGTTATTGACTGCGTTTAAGTTTCGGACGGACGGACGGACGGACGGACTGACTGAAAGGGGCAACGCTATATGCTCTTCCATCATTCTTCGAATGGCGGGTGCATAAAAAGTGGGGTATACAGGGGTTTATTTTAATTTCTTCTTATTTTTGCTCAAAAAATATAGATTATTGGTACTCGTTACCACCGCCTCAATGAGGCGGATCTTACGAGTACCAAGAATCTATGTCTGGACTGGAAATAAGAAACATATCACAAATTTTCATCTGAAAAAAGGCTAATTCTGTTGAAAAACAAATCACAATTTCTACCATTGAATGGCCAACTGACATTGCCATAACACACCCGTGTTACATAATGCATTTACACGCATTTCATTTTTCCTAAACGGCCATTGTTTTTTTTTTTTCCAAACATTCATGTAGGTTGTGCGTGCTCGTTAGGAGCGCCTCACCGGGGCGGTTCTAACGAGCACGCACAACCTATGGTTTGAGCACAATAAGAAAAATAATGTATACCACTGTAAACCCCAGTTTTGACTATATAAAGTGTAGGGTTACAAGAACACAGACTTGCTATATAGATGGAAAAAGTCACAGATTTCTTCCCATCATCTGAACAAGTCCGTGTAATGAACACCCTTCTAAACCCCACTTTATATAGAGAAAATGGGGTTTGGAGGAGAAAACATTTTTTTTTTTCATATTTCTGCTCCAAGACACAGGTTGTGGATTCTCGTTAGAACCGTCTCAGTGAGGCGGTTCAAACGAGCACCAAAAACCTATGTTTGGAACATATATAAAACAATAAAAAAAAATTTTCTCAGAAAAAATGACCGTTTTATAGGTATGAAAGAATACACTATTATCGTAATTCAGAGAGTGGCCAATTTAGACTTGAAAGAAAGAATGAACTCATATGGGTGCATTATCCTAGTGGCTGTATTAATTGTCAAGGGCAGTTTTCCTAAAAACCACCAAGTAACAATTGTTAGACGATTCTAACAAATATCCACAACATTTGTGTTTGAGAATATTTGTAAGCGTAGATTCTCCAAAGTGATTCAAACAAACAAACCACCATAACATTTGTTTACTGAGCGCCACAAATCCGTTTTCATTGCGAAAACACGCCAATACAAATACATTGTAAACTAAACCGCCGCTTTCGGTCCCCGCCCATCGGGACTTGAAGAAATAGATGGGCTGCATGATGCTTCCACGCAGAGCCGAGTCCGACAGCACACGAGTACTGGTAAAAAACCTATTGATTCCATTGGGCTACAGGGCTTAAGATGTCATTTCTTCTCGATGTCGGGTAAAAAAGTCCCACAAAATTGGAAGCAACGTCTCCAAAATGACCTTTACAGTGTTGACGGGGACGTTAAACCTCAAATCAATCAAACAAACTTAACCGCCGAAAAAAACGAAATTTTAGGGTGAAGAATTTTCATATTTTTCTTATTTCTGCTCAAAATATAGATAATGGGTACTCATTAGAACCGCCTTATCGAGGCGGTTCTAACGAGTTCCCCACAATCTATATTTTAGAACTGCCTCATCGAGGCGGTTCTAACGAGTACCCACAATCTATATTTTGTGCAGAAATAAGAATAATTAGGTTAACATGGGTAAACCTAAGTTGTACTATATAAAAATGGGGTTCAAGGGGTGACAATTCCGTGATGATTTTCAGCCAGTGCTTTGTTCCATTGACAATGTCGTTATAACGAGTTTTGTCGCTATAGAATGATCGGTATAAAGAGAGTTGACAGTATTATGGTACTTTATTTTTATTTCTGCTTCAAAAGAGGCGGTTCCAACTAGTACCGACAATCAAACATTACGAAAACACGCCTATAAAAACACAGAGTACATTTTATCGCCGAAAAAAATGACGATTTTACGATGAAAAATTGTGATATTTTTCTTATTTCTGCTCAAAATATAGATTGTGGGTACACGTTAGAACCGCCCCACCGAGGCGGTTCTAACGAGTACCCACACTGTATATGTTAGAGCAGAAGTAAGAATAATAAGGTTTACCCCTGTAAACCCCAGTTTTACTACTATACTAGTATAAAAGTGGGGTTCAAGGGGGGTCAAAACTGTATAGGCGCATTTTTGTGATATTAAGGAAAATAATATGTATTATTGTAAATCTCAGTTTTCCTTGCATAATGTTTAAAAGTGGTTCAAGGCCCCGCCCATCGGGGCTGGAAGAAATAGATGGGCTACATGATGCTTCCACGCAGAGCTGAAACCGATCGCACACGAGTACTGGTAAATCGCTCAGAGAATCTAAAATAGAAGTGGCGGCAATGATCAGGAATCGATTCAATTAACCGACAGCTCCCATTAGAGACACCAAAGGGAAAGAAACACAAACATGAAACAACAGACCCTAAGCCAGTCAAAGCGGTGCGAGTCGGACCGCCCATGCTTATAAACCCTGTTAGTTTCATTGGGCGACAGGGCTTGAGATGTCATTTCATTTCATGTGGGTAAAAGTCCCACAAAATGAAACAAACAAAGGTGGTTCAAGGTACTGACATGTTTATAGGATGATTTAATGTTTGAAAGTTTTTGTGTTTGTCTGAGTTGAGGTTTAACGTCCACATAAACACTATTTAGATCATTTTGGAGACGTTGCTTCAAATTTTGTTGGACTTTTACCCGACAATAAGATGAAATGACTTCTCAAGCTCTGCCGCCCAATGAAACCAAAAGGCGTATATGGATTGGACGGTCTGACTCACACCACTTGGCCTAGACAGGCTTAGTCCTTCTAAGCGGTTTACCAGTACTGAAGTGTGGTCAGTTTCAGCTCTGCGTTGAAGCACCTTGCAGTCCAGTCTATTTCTCCAAGCCCCGATGGGCGGGGGCGAAATGTCTGAAAGTAGGCACCAGATTTCGATAACCATTACACACCTGTGTGGTACATGTATAAAGGTTGCTTTTATTGGTCTAAGGCTTACATTTGTCATGTGGAAAGTTGTATTTTGTCTAATTTCTTTATCTTTAAATAAACTTAGACTGTGTGTGCTCATTAGAACCGCCTCAATGAGGCGGTTCTAACGAGTACTCACAGTCTGTTTTTAGTAAGAATATACCCCTGTAAACCCCAATTTATCGAATATAATTTTTACAAGCGTTTTGTTGCACTGATTTGTAAACGGGAGTAGGCATCATATTTTGATTACAATGCCATTGGAGGAAAAATATTTTCAGCAAAAATGTTAGATTTGGAAACACCTATTATTCACAAATTTTAATTCAATTAAAATTAAAAACTTACAGGAAGATCGATCGTTAGTCCACTTCATTGACACGTCCGAAGTGTGAAGAATGAATAAATCTGACATTAAACTTGATTGAAAGTGACCGAGCCTAGAGCAAAAAACAGAGTACGAGTGAAATTAATTGACATGTCTTTGCGTAACTTAACCCTCTACAGCCCTGTGATCGGCAGGGCGTTTTCGATCCCGGGCCGCGACATACCAAAGTCGTTAAAAATGGTACTAGCTGCTCCTCGCTTGGCACTCAGATTTACGGGGTAGAGCTAGGACTGGTCGACCCAGTGTCAGGATAATGTGACTGGGTGTGGTATCATGTAATGTGTCTGGGACATGGTACTTCAATGAGGCAGCACTATAAAAGTGAGCATTGAGCTCCCTGTCGCAACCAGACACCGTCGTGATATGACTGCAAAATTGTTGAAAGCGACATTAAACCCGAATTCACACACACACACACACACACTCACACACACACACACACATCGACAGGGCGTTTGTTTCCGATACGCTGCAACAGTTGTAGGCGATACATTTTAGCAGACGTAAATATAAACATGAGACTTGCGGAGCTGAAATATTTTAAGTTTTGTCTTTCCTTATCTATCCCCAATGTCACAGTGTATTAATTTGTTTGATTATAGGTTTAACGTCCCTGTCAACACTGTATATGTCATTTTGGAGACGTTGCGTCCAATTTTGTGGGACTTTTACCTGACATTGAGATGAAATGACATCTCAAGCCGCCCAATGAAACCAGAAGGCTTATATGCATCGGGTGATCTGACTCACACCGCTTTGCCTGGACAGGCTTAGTCCTTCTAAGCAGTTTACCAGTACTCGTATGTGGCCAGATTAAGCTCTCCGTGGAAGCATCATGCAGCCCATCTATTTCTTCAAGCCTCGATGTGCAGGGGGCCACAATCACGTCAGTCTAAACGGGCGTTGCTTCTGCTCTTTGTAGAGAAACAGCGTGTAAATGTTTTTCAGCTTTAAGTTCTATCCCCAATGTCACAGTGTATTAAAGAGCGGGAAGATTGTTTCTACAACAATTTTAGACTACTACATATACATGACATAGACTTATAATTTTAAAAATAAGGGATTTAAAAATTAGGAAAATAAAAACTCTCCAGTAATACTTTCGAAGTTTATACACAGTCCAGACTATTGACAGAGCATTTGTTTCTTTGTTCTGGAGTTTAACGGCCCAATCATCACTATTTAAGATCATTTTTGAGCCGGTCAGTTTACCTATCCACACTTTTCCTGGGAAGGCTTATACGTAAGCGGTTAACCAGTAAAGAGCACATTCTTGCGCCAGAAACTGACAACTGCCCTTCTTGAATCAACGGAAGGGAGAGAATGACTGTAGAAAAGATTTCATGATCAATCTCCACGGAAGAATGTTGGCGACCCCGACAGGTGTCGAACCCGCGTCCTCCTCGCGCATCCGACTGAGCTACCGAGGCCGGCCATTGAAGAGTATAATTAAGTTATTATTTCTACGTATTTGCCTGTACTTTGTTGGTAATTGTATGCAGTAACGTTTGTTTGAGGGGGTAACGTTTGTTTCCGATAGTATAATTATTGAAAACAAGGACAAACTCTAGTTAACAGCTTTAAAAACCTCTTAAAATGGTTAAATGAGTGAAATATGTTCAAAACGTAAAAAAAAGTTGCATTCCCCAACCTTTTCTTGAAAATTTGACCTTCAGCCTAAAAATGACCGGGGTGTTGGGGGTGACAATCAAACTTCAAACACGTTCGTGCACATCTGCAATCCTTTAGCAATTCGTGTACCAAGTTTGATCATTGTGGGTTAAGAAATAAAAAAGATGCGTTCTCACGGGGTTTCTTACAAAATAACGTTTGTTTGACCTCCTCCCATACCCACATGGGTTCAGAACAAAATTTCGGTACGTTCTTCCGCATCTGCAACCATTATCCTGCTGAATATTCAGTTTAGCCACACCCATTTCTGACTTTGAACCAATCAGATTAATTGATGTAACTTATTCTTACACATCAAAAAACTGTATGTCAAACAGCGTAGATCCTGATCAGATGGCTTCTGAAGAAGCCATCTGAACTGGATCTGCAATGTTTGCAAAGATAGAGAGGTTGTCGTGAACAGCAGGATAAGAGTTAAGCAATGTGAGCACCAAGTTATGTCACCATAAACCGAGCTATAAAAGGAGTTGCATTCACAAGTCTTTCTTTGATAATCTTGACCTTTGACCTCACCCTTGACCCTAGGAGGTCAGATCAACTTTTCGACGCCCCCATGCACATATGTAATTCGTAAGCAATGTGAGTACAAAGTTTGGTTACCATAAGCCAAGAATTGAAAAAGTACAAAAGTACACGTAGCTACATTCATACGGTTTGTGACAAACGGAAGGACAGAATGATGGGCATTAATCCATATGGATTGACGTACGTCCAGGACTGGCGGACGGATACCTGTGAAGAAACTAATATAATATGCACTTTTTTTTTTTTTTGGAAAAAAAGGTATAATTATATGGATACTGTAGAACAACCAAAGCACTGAGAGTACTTGTGGATCGATTGTCTCTAATTTTGTTTGTTGGGATTGGAGTTTTACGTCCCCGTCAACACTATTTATGTCAATTTGGAGACGTTGCTTCCGAGTTTGTGGGACCTTTAACCGACATTGAGATGAAATGACTTCTCAATCCCGGACGCCCAAACAAACAAAACGGGTCAATATGTAGGGACGGTCCAACTCGCATCACTTTGCCTGGGCAGGCTTAGACACTCTAAGCGGTTTACCAGTATTCATGTGCGGTACTCACGTGGAAGTATCATGCAGCCTAATCTATTTCTCCAAGCCCCGTTGGGCGGGGGCCTCGATTGTCTCTGAGTGTAGGTCGGAGAAATAGTCTTGCACTGTGATTTAAACTGTTTCATTTAACCCCAGACTTCCGGTTTTAAGCAAATAGTGTAGATTTTGATCAAACGTCAGGTTCTATGGCATGTGGTCAGGGTCTACACTGTTTGCCAAGCCCAGCCTATGATTCCAAGATAACCCTCCTACAGACCACTCTGACCTCAGTCACTGTGGCTATTTGTTATAACAAAAAATATTACGACAAGTCAGTGATAGTCACGTGGACTTTAAAACTGAAGAGTTTAGTAACTTTGGGTCGATTTATGACGTAACACACGCCATAAAGTGGGGTTTAACCACAATTGTATCGTTTTACATTATAAAAGTTAGTAAATAAATAAAGGCAAAAAGTTTCAGTTTTTCTTTTTATTTCCAGACCAAGTAAAAATGGTCTCTTTTAAAATTAGTATTATATATTATAACATATCGAAAGCATTTTATTCAAATGAAAGCTTGACTAAAATCGAAAGCTTTGAGGCAGGCAGTGTTCAGGGATACATCTAGCCCATCTATGCAAACCGAACACTAGCAAGAACCCGACTACTACATAACTGAAAACCTGACTAATTTGACATGATCAAACGGGACGTTTTATATGTTTCAGAGCATTCCACAGGCTTTTTCCTCACGTTAACACAGTTTCTGTTTATATCAAATGTCTATCATTAACTAAAATGTTAAAAGTATTTCAACATCTGCTGGACACCTGTACCCACACCTGCAGGTTACTATGTACCTAAAGACTGGCCAAATTACCCACATGATAGGCTTAAACGGAAGCATCACACTAGTCAAAATGTCAATGGTTTTGTGCAGGCTCCAATATAAATATCTCTACGTATAATGTGGCTTTTAAGTACACAGTGCAATTCTACAGATTATGGTTATAATATACGTTGAAAGGTAAAACGTTTCAAAATCTAACTGTAAAAGCTGATAATGTTTCCAAGCCCAATCCTCGTAATCCTAAAAACATTTATTACTCATATGAAGTTCTTACTACTTCAACATTATTTCAACTATTCATTAAACATACTTGTGTAATACAAAGTGCATCATTTTTCAATCTGCCAACACTATTTGGATCATTAAGATCACATGCGTATGTAACTATGTTACAAATTGACAAACAATCGGTCCAAACATAGCCGTGTTATTTGTTATACTATGAGGTCAGAGTGTTGCGTACATGTAAGAGAGTTGCCCCCGCCCATCGGGGCTTGAAGAAATAAATGAAATAAAAGCGATATCTTGTATCTTGTACACAAAGTAGTTCTAGCTAAAGAGATTGATTTCCCCGGCTAAGAGGAAATATTTCTTCTTAGCAAAAGGGAACATACCAAGTTTATGTATATAGGTATAATATATGTATACATACATAACAGAGAAATACTATGATTTCTACCAGACTTTAAATTGGAATTTTCCTTTTCGCTTCCTCTAATCTCTTGAACTATTTTATGTACAAGATACAAGATACCGTTTTTGCAATTAAAAATCGTTATATTCAAAAGCGGGAAAGTTGTTATTCATGACGTCATTTCAAGACGTCTTGGAAGATATCAACAGACGTTCAGATTGCATGACGTTTGAATCGAATGCAACACTGAAACAAAAGAAAACATGGATATGACCATTGAATAGGATGTAACTTTTGCTTTCTTTAAGTTCACATTTTAGTTATTTTATCCCTGAAACACTTTGTTTCTTCTATTTTCCTTCAAAACTGTAGAAAACGCTTTCAAAATGGCGCCCACCCAGTTTTTCTTCCACCCAGCTTTTGTAACACGACGCTGATTGAACCGTTAACATGAGCTATAACAGTCGACTGAACGGGAATTCAGATCCAAAATTCAAGACCCAAACTGTCCTGAAAGTCTATGGATGTGCATGTAACATACAGATTATTCATTTCTCCTATTTTAAATATGGGATTTATAAACGTCGAGAGGTAAAAAAAATCCGTTAAATTAACTCGTGCTTCGCACTCGTTTCTATATCGGATTGTTTTACCTTCCTCGGTTTTGTGATTTATAAACCTCGGAAGGTAAAAAAAACATCCGTTAAAGAAACTCGTGCTTCGCACTTGTTCTTTATCGTATTGTTTTACCTTCCTCGGTGTATAAATCCCATATTCAAACAGGAGAATCAATAATCTCAATATACGAGGGTAGGCTGAAAATTTCTGAGCCTGGCCAAGAAGCAGGCATCGAACAGCCATGAAATTTTGTATTCATTAAATCCAAACCTTTATTATTTGATTTGACTCAAATGAGTTCAAATTTACCTGCAATAACGTAGAAATTCTAGACTTTGAAAATTGATACTAGCACGTTTTTGAGAAAATGGACAACATCTGGCATCGTGGTGTCATCAAGTACCTCCATAAAAAGGGATTAGCTCCTAAGGACACTCATGCCGATATGGTTGCTACATTAGGGGATGGTGCTCCTTCGTATGCAACCGTGAAAAGGTGGGCAGCAAATTTTAAGATGGGCAAGGACAGCCTTGTAGATGATAACCGGTGTGGACGACCCACAACGGCAACAACTGAGGAAACCATCAGCCATGTGCACAGGGCCGTGATGGATGACAGGCGTTTAACGGTGAATCACTTAGCTAACACTGTTGGCATCTCCCGTGAACGAGTAGAGAACATTCTACCCAGTGAATTAGGAATGTCGAAGGTTTCCGCCAGATGGGTGCCACGGCTTTTGACGTCTGACCAAAAGTTGACCAGACTGAACCTGTCACAAGCCAACTTGGCTATTTTTGAAGCAGACCAAGATGGTTTTCTTGACCGGATGAGTGTTGGTTTTATCACTTTGAGCCAGAGACCAAAAGACAATCCATGAAATTGAAGCACCCTGGCTCACCCCCTCCAAAGAAGGCAAAGGTCGTCTCCTCTGCAGGGAAGGTGATGGCATCGGCGTTCTGGGATGCCAAGGGTATAATACTCATAGATTACCTTCAAAAGGGCAGAACAATTAATGAGGAGTATTATGCAGATCTGCTAAAACAATTGCGAAAAGCAATTACGGCTAAACGACCCGGAAAATTGACAAAAGGGGTCTTGTTCCATCAGGACAATGCGCCTGCTCATAAATCGGTTGTTGCAATGGCTGCTGTGCATGACTGTGGCTTCACACTTGTCCATCACCCTCCGTATTCACCTGATCTAGCTCCATCAGATTATTTCCTGTTTCCAAACATGAAAAAGCACTTGGCTGGGCAACATTATCGGTCAGACTAGGAGGTGATAGCTGCTGTGGAGGAGTTTTTCAGGGACCAAGATGAGACCTTCTATACCACTGGGATCCAAGGACTCCAGCATCGCTGGAGGAAGTGTGTGGACAGGAAGGGAGATTATGTTGAAAAATAAGGCACTTGCAGCATGGACAAACCATTGGATCTTGTTCAGGCTCAAACTTTTCAGCCTACCCTCGTAATTATGTATTTCACACAAGGCGAGTCTTCGGTGAGTTCCTTGGGTTTCATAAAATTTCTTACAGACAAGCCACAATAAATAAATGTTCGAGTCCCCAAAATCCGCTGTTTTGCCATCAGGTTAACAAATACGTGTAATGAAAGCCCCTCACCTCTAAACCCCGTTATATATACGGAAAAGTGCGATTTACGGGAGTATTCAATATTTTCCTTATTTTTTCACCAAAACATAGATCGTGAGTACTCGAAAGAACCGCCTCTTGAGGCGGTTCTAACGAGCACCCTCAATCTATATGTTTTTAAGTATAAATAAGAAAATCTCATCAGTTTTCAAGAAAAAAAAATGACCGTTTAGGAGGTGTTATGAAAGAATGCACTATGTCCCACAATTGTTTTTTCGTAATGCCAAAGGTTTTTTTATAATGTAAATTGGGGTTTTAGAGGGTGCCCGGTTATTTACCATAATACTGTAGACCAGTTTCTTCATGATCTCAAACTCCAACCCAGCAGGCACAAGTTGCTAAGGCAACGTCAAATCAACGTCGGTGCAACGTCACATGACGTTGCACCGACGTCGATGTGACGTTGCATAAACGTCATGACGTTGTACCGACGTCGATGTGACGTCACAAGTACGTCATGTGCCTGCTTGGAAGGGCCTGCATCAGAAAACACATCACAAAAGCACCCCTGTATAATTTTGACCCCATTGAACCCCACTTTTATATAGTAAAACTGGGGTTTACAGGGGTAAACCTTATTTATCTTATTATTGCTATAAAATATAGATTGTAGGTATTCGTTAGAACCGCCTCGATGAGGCGGATCTAACGATTACCCACAATTTATATTTTGAGTAGAAATAAGAAAAATATCACAATTTGTCATCTTAAAATTTTCATTTTTTCGGCGATAAAGGTTACAAAGTATTTGTATAGGCGTGTTTTCGTAATGGTATTTTTTTAACATTGCTGACGCTATTCGGGATCAACATGCTTACCATTTACAAAAATATGGCACATTTGCTTTACATCTCTTTACGGTTTTGATTGGATGATTGATTTGAGGTTTAACGTCCCCTTCAACACTATATAGGCCATTTTGGAGACGTTGCTTCCAATATTGTGGGACTTTTACCCGACATTGAGATGAAATGACATCTCAAGTCATGTCGCCAAATGAAAACAATAGGATTTATATGCATGGACGGTCCGACTCGCACCGTTTTGCCTGGGCAGGCTTAGATGCTCTAATCGGTATACCAGTACTCGTGTGTGGTCAGTTTCAGCTCTGCGTGGAAGCATCATGCAGCCAATCTATTTCTTCAAGCCCCGATGGGCGGGGCTGATTGGAATATAAATAAGAGTTATCAGACAACAATTAACCGTTTTGAAAATATGAATCGCAATGCTTACGTATCATTCTATTTGTCCGCTGGCAAATGCACAACCAGGAAGTCTAGAAAAGATCATGACCTTTGACATTCAGTAATAAAATGAGCCACCGCATGTCAAAACCTACACATAAGAAGATATGACATTGGTCTGCACGATCACACAGTAAGGCTTGATTTAGTTTCCTCAGCCACTTTCTGGGTCGATTGTTTATCAATCGGCCCAAGGTTACTAAGCGTAGAAAAGTCCCGTCACTGACAGGTAACTTAGTTCTAGAAAATGTCGGCGTTAATTTAATCGCAGTGAAGTCAGCGTGTTGCGTAATAGGTTTATCTATGGTCATAGGTTGGACAAGGCCAGAACGCAGCATCTGATCAGGGTCTAAACTGTTTGCTTTCAGTACAGCAAATTAAGGGTCGGACGATGCAAAACGCAGCGTCTGATCAGGGTCTACACCGTTTGCTTAAAACTGAATTTAAGGATTAAAGAAACAGTTTAAATCTCAGTCCAGGACTATTTTGCCAGTCTCAGAGACAATCGACCCACCAGTACCCCAAGTGCTTTGATTAGAATTTCGGTGGCTGTAGAGGGTTAGTGCAATACATAGAGGATCTTACATGAGTGTTCATGTATTATTGAATTTGTTAAACGAGTTGAGGAAAAGGGATAAAATGCTAGGCTTTGCCAAGCATTTTTTCCCTTTTCCACAACGAGTTTAATAAATTCAATAATACATGAGCACGAATGCAAGATTCTATTTAATTTAAGGATTAAAGAAACAGTTTAAATCTCAGTCCAGGACTATTTTGCCAGTCTCAGAGACAATCGACCCACCAGTACCCCAAGTGCTTTGATTAGAATTTCGGTGGCTGTAGATGGTTAGTGCAATACATAGAGGATCTTACATGAGTGTTCATGTATTATTGAATTTGTTAAACGAGTTGAGGAAAAGGGATAAAATGCTAGGCTTTGCCGAGCATTTTTCCCTTTTCCACAACGAGTTTAATAAATTCAATAAAACATGAGCACGAATACAAGATTCTATTTACCATATGACATTTAAAACGCATTTTATTCACGATTGTTTACAAAAATGTCAATTTTCCGCCGTTAGTAAACGCAACGTCGTTAAGACGTCGTACATGTAATGTTACGGGACGTATCTAGCTAATTTGCATATTTAATCCACTAGTGGATTATCGAAAATATTACATGGCGTTATTACACTGTCAGACGCGACGTCATATGATAAAATATAATACAACACAACGCAACACAATATTATACAGTGCAATACAATATCTTTATTGTTTAATCCCATCATTTGGTATATTCACAATATATTCTATAAAACAACAATATGACATGCAATAATTACATATAGGATCTTACACGAGTGGTCATTTCATATGGAATTTATGAAACGAGCCTTCGGCGAGTTTCATAAATTTCATGTGAAATGACCACGAGTGTAAGATTCTGTTTATCATATGACATCTTTAGATCGGATTTTATCGCCTTTAAATCTGACAAATTTTCCACACAAAAAGCATGGTTGACACGGACGTCCGTATGACGTTACATAATCCAGCCAAAGTGTTACTGTACGATTTTTATTACCACGACGTTATCCACTGGTTATCAAAAACGTCACGTGATATATTCACCGAATGAGCACACAGTGCCGAAACAGTGTTGAATCAACGCTTTTAAGAATCAACACTGATTTTTACTTCATGAAAACACGCCTATACAAATACATTGTAAATTTTACTGCGAAAAAAACGATAATTTTAAGATGAAAAATTGTGATATTTTTCGTATTTCTGCTCAAAATATAGATTATAGAACCGCCTCATCCCCAATTTTTCTATGTAAAAGTGGGGTTCAATGGGGTCAAAATAATATATGAGTGTTTTCGTGATGATCACGTCAACACGTCCAAGAATGAACACCCCTTTAAACCCCGTATAATGTAGGGCAAAAGGTATACGTTAGTTTTGTTGTCTCCGCCCCATGACATTAGCCGTGGGTCCGCCTCAATGACGCGGCTATAACGAATACCCATAGCATACGTTCCGAGCAAACCAAAGACAAATATCGTACGTTTTTATCCAAAAAAAAAAGAGAAGAAAAAAAAAAAAAACGGCGGGGTATTGCAATATGCGAAGACATCAGTCACCGCGGATGTGGATGCTGGTCTGAGTCTTCACTGATCGTAAAATTTTTATCTTATTTGTCGTGCAATGGTTCAATACCCGATTGGCCAAACGTGCGCTTATTTAATAGACAGTCATTATGAAATCACGCCTATACTAATACATTGTATATTTTACCGCCGAAAAAAAATGAAAATTTTCAGAAGCAAAATTGCGATATTTTTCTTATATCTGCTCAAAATATAGATTGTGGGTGCACGTTAGAACCACATCATCGAGGCGGTTCTAACGAGTACCCACAATAAAAATTTTATAGCAGAAATAAGAAAAATAAAGTTTACCCCTGAAAGACCCTAGTTTTACAATATAAAAGAGGGGTTGAAGGGGGGGGGGGGTCAAAATTATAAAGGCGTGTTTTCGTGATGAGTGGCAGCAAGGAGAGTTCTTGCTGCCACTACTATCTATTAAATAAGGGGAGGGGGTGAGGTGGATGCGGGTACTCTGAATTTTGTTATATAGGCTGGGACCCAACATCTGTTGTTTGACCAAAGAAAAAATACAGAGATTGACAATGTACCCCCCCAAAAAAGTATCGTGTGTATTATAAGTACCCCAAACAATATCTGCAAATTTCAGCACACCCTAAAAATACTGTATTCCCAAATTAGATTGGCGTGCTTCCTGTTACAAAAGTGTATCTTTACTTATTTCTCCCGTATAGTGATTGTATTGGTAACTGGAGTGTTTTAAGGGGAATGGGAACACCTTCAGGGGAGACAACTCCTGAAAAAGTATTTTTGTCTCCCATGTCAATAGAGGTCAACTCTTAAAGGAATGAATTTGCCCCTAAGGAGAAAATTCTTTCCTTTAAGAGTAGACCCGTTTTTCAACGGGACAGGGCTTATAGATGAGCGAACAGGAAGTCCCGAAATGTGTCTCACTTTGAAAAATGGCGAAAAATGTGCCAGTTGTTCCCATTCCCCTTTAACAGTTTCAAACAGAACAGCTCTGTGATTACTATAAAGCCACCATTATTCCTAATAAACGAAATATACAAAAAAAAAAACAGTGCTTCAGCTGAAGTGCACGACCCGCCGGATGCTTTTAGCTTTATGAGTGTTACCATATATGGGTATTGCGGCCATTTTGGTCATGTGACCTGGACCTAAAACGCTCCCCCAATAAATGCGCCTTATCGTAAGGAGCAAAAATATATCTTATATTTTAGTACTGTATTCTGAATTGTTTGCAGGATAAAATGCATTCTCACTTTTCCAATACAAAAGCATATGTGTCAAAGTTTGACCTAAGCACAAAGAAGGTCAAGGTCAAGGTTAGCAATTTATGATGGGCCTACGTCCCAGATGCTATTTATCAAGTTTCGAAGAAATCTGCCCAGTGGTTCTGGAGAAGACTATTTTTGAAGGGTTTTTACCATATATGGCTTGGCGGCCATTTTGGTCATGTGACCTGGACCCCATGAGCAAATTTTGGTTTCCCCCAATCCCATAGAGGTTCCATATGAAATTTGACTTCAATCGGCCCAACGGTTTCCGAGGAGAAGCAGTTCGAAAATTTTCACATTTTTCGCCTCGGCGAGGCTATACTAAATGGAATGTAATATTTCGCAAATTCATTGGTTAGATCTCATTGATATCTATCAGTATGCCAAAAATTGTCTAAATATTCCAAGCGGTTAAGTCACTATCACCAATTTTCACAAACGGGTTACGGACGGACAGACAGACTGACAGAATGACAGAATGACAGAATGACACGGTGATTTTAGGGCACTCTTAGAAAATCAACCGACTTCAGTCGGTCGCTTTTTCTGCGAGTCGTGCAATACCAAAGATTTTGGATAGTCCCAAAAAATAGTCAGTTTTAGAAGAGACCCCAAAAGAATATCTGCTAAATAGCCTGTACCCATTAAAATTCCGTTTTTTTTTTTTTTGTTTTTTTTTTTTGCCTCCCTAAAACCCCCTAAAAATAGTAAAATTTTAAATTTTAAACCAGAAAAAGTAGTCTCAGCCTACGAGGCAGGAAAAATTCAGAGTACCCCCACCCCCTGGGGTCTTTATCCTTATTGCAATTTCTTCTCCGCTGATTACTAACTTTATAGCTCTATAGATTAACATTATGTACAAAATAACAAGGAAATCCCTCTTTTAAGAAAAACATAAGTATATAGGGGCCTAGGCGTTTTAAAAGACATCATACCGAACTTTTTTCATCGCAGACGCCGAACGGACGGGTTTCGAATTGAAGCGATAATTGGGCTATTTTACTGTACGCTACAACAGCCATTCTCATGAAGTGGGCTTAGAGAGATATCATATATGAGCTTAAGGTTATTTGGCAACTTTTTAGCTTACAAATGAACTTTACTTACCATAAATATTCATCACATGAATGCTTGTATAAAAGTCATTAACTGAACCACTTTTATATAGTAAAACTGGGGTTTATAGGGGTTAACCTTTTTTTTCTAATTTCTGCTCTAAAATATAGATTGTGGGTACTCGTTACTCACAATCTATATTTTGAGCTGAAATAAGAAAAATATCACAATTTTTCATCTTAAAATTTTATTTTTTTGGTGGTTAAGTTTACAAAGTATTTGTATAGGCGTGTTTTCGTAATGAGCTCACTGGTTCAAGCACACATGCCACAAAGTGCACATCCTTCGGGACGGGACGTTAACTGGTGGCCCCCTGTTCAGGGCAAATCATCCCCTTTGCAGCTGCTCCCTATCATAATTACAAGATCACTGTAGAGGCTTTCATCCTGCAAATCTGAAGTGTATGTTTTACAATGTAAGTGTACACCTGCAAGTAATGGTCAAATGTGACCAATCCCAGTATCAGTCAGTAATGCTAAATTCCTTCCTGCTGATATGGTGCCTTGCTGCTGATTTCGTTCTTTCAAACGTAGTACTCAAAACCATCAATTTTTATCCTGCTGGAACCTATTAAGATAGCAGGATGGCAAGACAGCAGGATACATGTTAAGACAGCAGGATGGCAGGACAGCAGGATGATAAATTGATACGGGCCACGTTATTAATGTGCGGCTTCGTCTGTTGCGAGAAAAGTCTGAAAAACGGAATATAAAAAAAAGACCCCAAAAGAAATTTGGCATTCAACACAGATTCACCTGTAGTTTCACTTTGGCCTGTTCGCCCTATGTAACTACACGTTTTTGGCTGGTGTTCTGGTCGATATATTGTGAATAACGATAATGAAATCGAAAAGCTAATATGCAACTGCCGTCACATCTATTGCGAAAAAGAAAAATCTTGATATTTCTATACAGCGCTGCGATCTAAATTTGAAAGCCCTGAATTTTGTAGAATAATAGCGAATGATATTAAATTAATGTCAAGAAATCAGTCAACCACCGTTAGCTGGTGATACTAAAGGCATTTTGTATCATTTATACCGAACATATTTTCAGTCTCAGCTATGCCAAATAAAAAATTATGATTCGAATGCACAAAATCTGTCAAGTTGCAATTATTTACACTACCGTTCATAAACTTGGTAAGTTTTCGTCAAATCTGTTAAGTATCAAGCCAAATAATATTTGCACTGTATGAAGTTCTGTAGTGTTTTAATTATAACGCATGTGGCTTCGGAATTTACGACGGCCCCCGCCCATCGGGGCTTGAAGAAATATATGGGCTGCATGATGCTTCCACGCAGAGCTGAAATCGACCCGCACAAACCGCTTAGAGTATCAAAGTCTGCCCAGGCAAAGTGGTGCGAGTCCATGCTTATAAGTGGTCCATGCTTATAAACCCTAATGGTTTCATTGGGTGGCAGGGCTTGAGATGTCATTTCATCTCAATGTCGGGTAAAAGTCCCACAAAATCGGAAGCGACGTCTCCAAAATGACCTTTACAGTGTTGACGGGGACGTTAAACCTCAAATCAAACAAACAAAATACGCGCAAGTTACAGAGATGGGAAGACGCATTACGAAAACACACCTATTAAAACAACACTAAAAAGGTTAAAACATTCAGATAAAACATTCTGATAGTTTTGATTTACTCTGCTACTGAACTGACCTTGAAAAGTCAAATTAACCACATATATGCTCTGACGTCATCAATGAGAAAGTGTGTACTGAATAGGCAGATTAAGCATTGTTGATATTTAAAACAGAAGCTTAAAATGGAGCAAAATAAGCAAGATGGGACTTCAATTTAGATATTCAGTCTTATGTGTTTGAGTCCACTGCAACTTGTGATCAGGATTTTAGTGAGGGAAGATAGCTATGTTACAACGCATAATGTAGTAATGTAGTAATTACTACATTTTGATTTTTTTACTACATTATGCGTTGGCATAGTCGACGCGAAATGAAGTAAAAAAAATATTTCATTTCGCGTTGATATGCACCATATCGACGCATAATGAAGTAATGATGGTAGAACATAGCTGTCTTCGAAAAGACTTAGGAAGCAATACAGTTAAATTCCTACAATTTAGACCACATTTGAGACGGTTCAAAAGTGGTCTTTAACACCACAGTTGAACAGTCCAAAAGACGGTCTTCCACAAAAGCACACTGAAGGTCAAAATCACAAAGAAAATGTAGCTTTAACCTTCCAAATATGCTTTAAAAACAAAATTTGTATTAATTTTAGGTGGTCTTAATAGTGGAATTTCATTGTATTTGATTAAGCCAGTAGAATTAAAATCGTACGCCTTGCGCTATTTTGGTCTCATGCCTGATGTCTTTCCCTCATTTGTGTTTTAACCTCAAATCAAACAACTCAAACAAAAGACAGACAGGCAGACAGACAGACAGACAGACAGACAGACAGACAGAATGGACAAAAACTATATACCCCCTTGCATACTTCGTATGCCGGGGGTATAAATAGATGGGCTGCACGATGCTTCCACGCAGAGCTGATACCGCCCGTACATGAGTCCTCGTAATCTGCTTAGAAGGTCTAAGCCTGTCCAGGAAAACTGCTGCGAGTCGACCCATCCATGCATATAAACCCTATTGCTTTTAATTGGACGGCAGCGATTGAGATGTCATTTCATCTCAATATCGGGTAAAAGTCCCATAAAATTTGAAGCAATGTCTCCAAAATGACCTAAATGGTCTTGACGGGAACGTTAAACCTCAAATCAAACAAACAAACTGTTGACGCATAATGAAGTAAAATTAAGTATGCCACCCATCGCCGCAAAATGTAATAATTCTTTCATTTTGCTCAAACCTCTTAGTATCGACGCATAATGTAGTAAAAACGACATTTTATTTCATTTCGCGTCGACTATGCCAACGCATAATGTAGTAAAAATTTCATAATGTAGTAATTATTACATTACTACATTATGCGTTGTAACATAGCTATCTTACATGTCACTCACAACAGTTGCCGTCTGCTTGGTCATCTGCTGCTTTCTTTAAATGCCATTTGGACCAATCTCAGACTGCTCCTAAATCAGACTAATCCTCTAGGAGCAGTCTGATCTTGGTCCACACTGTTTGCCTATAAGCGAAAATATTATTAAAAAAAAAATGAAAGAAAAAAAACTTTATGAAGATGCAGCAGACAGTACAAACAGGGGCCATTTTACAATTCAGGTTTTCTTACGATTGATTAGTCCGGTTTCCCAAGCATGCGCACTCATGAGCACTCTTTAAAATGGGGGTAGCAGTCTTCATTTTTGATTGGGTGTTTATGGATTTGCACAACTTTGACCCTTGCCGTAGGCGTGATATAGGAAAATGGAACAGCAACCATAGTAGCTAAAGTTAGCTATAGGTTGGTATACCTAGCGAACGGTTGTATGTCAATTCAGTATTGGTAGAGAATCCTCTCATGTCGCAGCGCATGACTCAGTAGAACCTTTTTATTTGTGTTGATGTTTACGTCCCCGACAACATCATTCAGGTTATTTTTTAGATATTGTTTCCGAATTAATGGGACTTTTACCCAACACTGAGACGAAATGACATCTCAAGCCCTACCGCATATACAGCATACTTGCAACTGCTAAATATAAATGACCCGTTTACTTTTTGAAAAGACAAATACTAGTTTTGGGGTCGATTATTTATCAATCCACACAATATAAAAAAGTGCAAGTAGCTCTTCAGTGCTTAAGTCCACGTGATTATCACTGATTTGTCAGAAATTCAGGGAACTTGTATATAGAAAACAGCAGCGTTTATTTTTATCGAAGAGAAGTCAGCTTGTTGCGTAATATGCACACGGGGTATTCGACTACCTGGAACGCAGACGGATACCAAAAACGCCGACGGAAAAAAACAACAAACATTCGTGGTGAGTTGAACAAATCGCATTTTACGGGCATATATTAAATAGATGCCCACATATGTTGATAGCAATCTGTTTCGCAGTGTCTCGGAATACTTTCCACGAACTGTGGATGCAAATCCTTCTGTCAATGACGGATTATGACCTATTTTATTCGGCAAAATATAGATGCTTGATGTAAGTCAACTGTTTTTTTAGTTTTACAGCAATAATTCGTATATAATTTCCAATGTTTCCTGAATAGCATAAAATACTAATGTATTGAGTACCTGCAATGCGTTATTAGAATTAGCAAAAAGCAGGATTTTAGAATTATAGATGTGAATTTCTTGATGAGGGTGTTCGAATAAGGATACCAATGACGACCCGCACAGATACCACGCAATGCAGACGGCACAAAGTTATGGTTACCAGTTACGTGGAAACCACAAGCGTGGAAAAATAAAAAAAGGAGTAAAATACATTCTGTTTTCGTTTAATTGGAAAGTTAATCTAGACACTGAGTCTTACCACAGTGTACCTCGACGAAAGAGGGTATTCTCGATGTAGAAGGGAAGGCAATGACCAGGAATCGATACGATTGCCTTTCGCTTTTCGCCAAAAGACACCAACGTGACGGTTTGTCTTAATACCACATGTGGGCCATATTCGCGCATATGACTTTATATAGCGCACATGACCCGTCAATTCTTATTAGGTGTCATAAATCTGTGATTTCATAATGTTAGATACTTTTACGATCAAATGGGCACGATTTGTAAATTTCCTTAGGTATATTAATAGCGTAGTCCCACAAAACAACCACGGACATGAATTCAGTCCTTCTCGCTACCTTTAGTCCACGCAGAGTACTTTTAAATTCATTATTTTAACAGATAAATATGAATATACAGTAGAACTTCAATGGCTCGAACACTTTTGGGACCAAGAAAATTTTTTCGAGACCACGGTGGTTCGAGCCACAGGGGGTTGATCTTGGAGCTAGGGGAGGAGGCCGAATACGGACATATTTTCAGTTTTCTTCAAAATAAATGCATGTTGTGTATACTCATTAGAATCGCCTCATCGAGGCGATACTAGTGAGGACACAAAACATACATTTTCAAGATCAAATTAGACAATTATACAAACTAATAATTTATATCTGCAGTTATGGAATTTTCTTTCTAGGGACTCAAGAAAGAGTTCGACATGGCCGTAGTAAATGGGCCATCAGTGTTTGAGTCATCGAAGTTTCACTGTACATTAAATTTCAAAACAGAACGTTTTTTTTTTTTTTTTTGGTTTTTGTTTTACGGCCCTTTCAAGATTATTTCACTCATGTCGAGCCGATCGTTAATTAGAGGTGGGCGAAAACCGGAGAAAAACGACCTGACCTTCCGTTGCAGAACTTGGCGTCTCACATGTGACCCGAGCCAGGCTCGAACTCAAAACAGATCGTATTAGAACTGTACGAGTTTGTTTCATTATTTTGACAGATAAATATGATTTTACATTATTGCAATGCCCATAGGGGCTTGAAGAAATATATGGGCTGCATGATGCTTCCACGCAGAGCTGAATCCGGTCCGCACACGAGTACTGGTAAACTGCTTAGTGGATCTAAGCCTGCCCAGGCAAAGCGGTGCTAGTCGGTCCGTCCATGCTTATAAACCCTATTGGTTTCATTGGGCGACAGGGCTTGAGATGTCATTTCATCTCAATGTCGGGTAGAAGTCCCACAAAATTAGAAGCAACGTCTCCAAAATGACCTTTACAGTGTTGACGTGGACGTGAAACCTCAAATCAAACAAACATTATTGCAACGACGTTGATATGGCGTTGTTCCAGTGTGTGGTACGTGTTGGTAGGGTCGGGTCCTACGAAATTACGAATCGGTCTTATTAGATAAACAATGTGAAATTTATAGAAAAATTTCGGGAAAGAATGACGCACCTGAACGAATGGCATTATAATTAACCCATATATGCCCTCTTCTGGGATATTAGCAAACAGTGCCGATCCAGATCAGACACGGCGTCTGATCTGGATCTACATTGTTTGCTAAAAGAAAATTCATTTTTGTAAAAATTGCCACAAATAAAAACAAACCTGACACCCTAATAACAGGAAGTGACAACTCCAAACTTACTAGGTGGAAGACTCCATGTCACATATGGATTAAAACATACGAAGAATAGTTTGTTTCCCTCACCCCACCCCCTTTAGCAGAAAAGAATGAATGGCCAAACAGTTGTCCAAAATTAAATATTGCCAGGATATTTGTTTGTTTGAATTGAGGTTTAACGTTCCCGTCAACACTATTTAGGTCATTTTGGAGATGCTGCTTCCAATGTTTTGGTACTTTTACCCGACATTGAGATGGAATGGCAACTCAAGTCCTGTCGACCAATGAAACCAAAATGCTTGTATGCATTGGTAGCTTTGAATAACACCACTTTGCCTGGGCAGGCTTATTTTCATTGCTCTTAAAGGAACTCTTTTTTTATTTTTGTTTGCCTTCACTGCAGCTGGTGTTGTGCCGTGTGGCGGCCGTAAAACGTCTCCCCGTACATCAACCATAGTGCAGTTTATATTTTACTTTTGGTCCTTTGAGATCAGCGTGAATATTCTGAGAAATCGGAAATAGATTGTTGGTTTAGACTCATATTCTAGACGGGTTTTTAATTATTTGGACCCCATTTTGATTTATATCAGTCTTTGAATCGACTGGCTATTTGAAATTCGCAGGGTTGCGGTATGTTTCCTTTGGCTTTCTTTGCCTGATCATTACAGGGTCACTGGTGGGGCTTTGTTGGCCGAAACTACGTAGTATGACCCATCTTCTTTCTTATGAATGTTTTCATTGCTCTTAAAGGAACTCTTTTTTGATTTTTGTTAGTCCTTCTAAACGGTTTACCAGTTCTCATGTGTGTTGAGTTTTAGGTCTGCGTGGAAGCACCATGCAGCCCAATCCATTTATCCAAGCACTGACGGGCGGGGGAGATATTGCCATGATAGACATGCAAAGACATTCAACGAAAATCATAAACCAAAAAGAGAAGCACCGCCTTGGAGCGGTCAGTAAGTGTTTCTCGTGGTTAGCAATCGTAGTGACTGCATATTCAAAATCTACGTTTTAAGATTAAAGTAAAGCAAGACATACAATGCTGAGGTTGAACTCTAGGCGTGTACCGTGGATACTATAGCAGAACATAAAAGTGAAAATTAGGATTGGGCTCCAGTTTTGTCTGGTGTCCCACAAGGTGCCGTTTTTGGCCCATTTTTGTTCTTCGTGGATATTAATGACATTTTAAATGACACTGGCTCAGGCATTAGAAAAGATGACTGTGTTTACTACCGTGAAATGAGAAATGGAGATATCTCATTGAAACATCAGACTGATAAAGATAGATTAAGATGTAGGGCAATAAAACGGGCCATCAGACTTCAATGCGTTAAGTGCAGTATTGACAAATAACAAGGAGAAAAAAACCAATAAAACTTAGCCTTCTTGCATTTAAATGGGGAAAGATCCTCGAAAATATCGATTCAATAAATAAAATATATCTTATGCAAGGAGGAGAGACAGTAGGTTTATACTGTTGTATAAAGGTCTAAAGTGTGCTGCTAGGATTGCAACGAATGGTCTTATTCCCCAATTAGGCAACGTAAAAAGCTAATTGGCCTTCCAGTCTCTTGAAACTGACAAGTGTAAAGGATCCTTCTTCCCTCGAACCATAAAAAATGGAATACCTCCAAGATTGTTGGCCTTCCAGTCTCCTATAGCAGAATTGCAAAGATCCTTCTTCCCTCGAACCATAAAAGAAAGGAATACCCTCCCAGGTCTATATTTCCTCAGCAGAGGGTGCAGAGGAAGGTGTAACGTCTTTGGTAAGTGGCAGGGACTATTTTCCCACATCACATGTCACTATGCATGAATGTCATTTGAAGTGTTACCAGTAACAGTTCTGATTCTGATAACAAGTTAGCACTTTGTAATTCGAGGTGTTCCCTTTTATTTTAGAATCAATGTCGTGCATCAGAACAAGAATTTATTACTGGTGAAGCGTCGAATGACATTCATACATCAGGACCTGTGATATGGAAAGTTTGTCCCCAGCTCTCACCAAAGAGGTTAACAAAGCTACATTATCCCTAGCACCTTCAGCTGTGGGAATGATATAGCGGTCAGCCTGGCGTCCGTCCGTCTGTCCGTCCGTCCGTAGACACAACCTTGTGATGGCCATTGATGGTTCTTGGCACAATTGTTCACAAGGCTGAGTCGGCGTGTCATGCGCAAGAACCAGAACTCTGGATGCCATACTTTTTGAGTTATCTCCCTTTTTAATAAAATAGAATAATTACTTTGTGGTGGCCATAACTCCAATATCCTTTGAGATATATTGATGACACCTGGCACAGCTGTTCACAAGGCTGAGACAGCGTGTCATGCACAAGAACCACAACTCTGGTTGCCATGGTTTATGAGTTATCTCCCCTTCCAATAAAATAGAACGAATACCTTGTGATGGCAATAACTCCAATACCCTTTAAGATATATTAATGATACCTGGCACAATTGTTCACAAGGCCGAGACGGTGTGTCATGCATAAGAACAACAACTCTGGATGCCATGGTTTTTTAGTTATCTCCCCTTCCAATAATATTGAATCACAACCTTGTGATGGCCACATATTGATGGTACTTGGTACAGTTATAAATGAGTTTAAACAGGTGTGTCACGTGCCAGAACCACAACTCTGGGTGCCCTGGTTTTTTAATTATCTCCCCTGACAAGAAAACCTTGTGATGGCCATAACTCCAATACCCTTTGAGATATATTGATGGTACTTGGCACACTTGTATGCGAGGTTGAGACGGCACTTCATGCCTAAGAACCACAACACTGGGTGCTATGATATTTGAGTTATCCCCTCTTCCAATATAACAGTCTGATTACCTTGTGATCACCGTACCTCCAATACCATTTGACATATATTGGTGGTACTTGAAGCAGCTGTACATGAGGTTAAGCAAGTGTGTCATGCTCAAGAATTACAACTCTTGGTGCTCTGGCTTTTGAGTATTCTCCCCTGCCAATATAACATTGTGATGACCATAGCTCCAACCCCCTTTGAGATATATTCAAGGAACTTGGCGCAATTGTATACAAGGTACAGAAGGGGTGTAATGTGCAAGAAACACAACTGTTAGTGCTGTGGTATTTGAGTTACCTACCTTTCCAATATAACAGAATGACCAGCTTCTGATCATCATATCTCAAATACCCTTTGAGATATATTGATGGTACTTTGTACAGAAATACATGAGCTTAAGCAGGCATGTCATGCGCAAGAATCACAATTCTGAGTGCCCTGGTTTTTTAGTTATCTCACCTGACAGTATAATCTTGTGAATGCCATAACTGCAGTAACTTTTGTGATATATTGCTGGTTTAATTCTGGTGCACTCTCTATTGGTGAACAATCTTCTGAAGGCCATATTGGCTTTTGGTCGGGGGGATTTGCCATCTCTTCGATGGCTATTTTTTATTATTTTATTCAATAAAATGTGGAACTATTATAGTAACAAAATATTAGAACCAAGGAAAGGCTCTCTGACTGTTCCTCTTCATCAGATATCTTCTGAAGACACTTATGTAAGTATAGGAAACATGAACTATCCAAACATTTCCTGAAATGGAAGCCGTTGAAATTCATAATCCCTATACCAGACACATGCAGAGAGAGAGAGAGAGAGAGAGAGAGAGAGAGAGAGAGAGAGAGAGAGAGAGAGAGAGAGAGAGAGAGACAGAGAGTAACCATTTACTCGTCTTACGCTATTTTCACCATCGTTGTTTATATACGGCATGGGAAATATTCAACACTGTTCATAACCGTGCTTTTTGGACCTCAAAATTAAGGAGATATGGAAGTAGGCATTGATTTAGCCATTAATTGTAAATCCGTCATTGGTATCCATCGTCTGCGTTTCATGGTAACATCATAGAAATCCGTCTGTCGTAAATATTATCTTCTTTCAGCATGGTGCACTCAAGTCCATGCTTATTGCTGCCCGAGCAACGTATGGCACAAGTATATAGGAGTTTATTTTTGAACAAGAACTATTTCTCTTTCAAGCTACAATGACATCTTTGGATAAATCGGTTTCATTTCTGGTACTTACACTAATTCTTTTAGAAATTGTGCATGTTTTGCATTTTAGTTGTCTGTAAAGACGCTTTCATGTAATATATCGAAGCTAAAAGCACCATTACGAATCAGCTGTGACAGTTCCAGAAGAATACAGCAAAAAATCAAAACTGATTTTTTTAATAGGGTCGCAAAAAACATGATTTTATCGACTCACCCTCTTTCAAATCCAAGGAAAACAGTCGGCGTTTTTGGTATCCGTCTGCGTTCCAAGTAGTCGAATACCCCGTGTGATATGGTAATCCATAGAATCTGGACCGGAATCATGGGTTGGGCTTTTCAAACAGTGTATGTCCAGATCAAAGGCCGCAGAACGCGGCGTCTAATCAGGGTCTACACTGTTTGCTCACATTACATGAATTGAAGGGCCAAACGCGGCGTCTTATCAGGGTCTTCAGTTTTTTGCTTTAAATTGCAATTTAAGGATTAAATCAAACAGTTTAAATCCATTAGTACGCATTCAACCGACATACTTTCTTAATAAAGTAAATCTTTGGGCCGGAGCCGTCATAGGGTTTTGAAAGGGCCGTAAAGCAAAAAACAATTTTTTTACCATATCTTATATCGAAGAATGATTTCACGAAATGGGTTACTTAAATCATTGCAAGCAAGATTTTTTCTGAATTTATATTCTAAGTCACTTTGAAATTCAGATTCTGATAGGCTATGTTGCAGAAGACAGTCTGGTTAGCAAAAAATATGATGGAAGGACAGAGGTTGAAAATAGATCTGAGATAAAGAAATGTTTTTTTTTCTTCTTCTTTGATCCTACAAAATAGAAGTGGAGGCTAGAATTAGCTTGTGTGTTTACTGTTTAATTAGTAAATGCTTCTCTAATCGGAAACGAAGACTCGGATCAGACCGAGCAGGCGTAATTAATGAACCTTAGCTGAAGTTTTGTAGGAGTTGCAGGTAGTCGATTCAAGTATTTAAATAGAAGTCAGAGAATCACGAAAACATGCCTATATAATTCTGACCCCCTTAAATCCAACCTTTATATGGTAAAACTGAGGTTTACAGGGATATACATTGTTTTCCTTATTTCTTCTCAGAAACACAGATTGTGGATACGCGTTAAAACCGTCCAGTCCGGGCGGTTGTAACAAGTTCCCACATACTATGTCTTGAGCAGAACTACTAAAACTATCAGAATGTTTTATCTGAAAGTTTTCATCTTTTTAGTGGTATTTTAATAGGCGTGTTTTCGTAATGCGTCTTCCCATCTCTGTAAACTGCTCGTCGAACATTCCGAAGCCACGTGCGTTGTAATAAAACACGACAGAAATTCATACAGTGTAAATCTTATTTGGCTTAATACTTAACAGATTTGACGAAGACTTGCCGAGTTTATGAACGGTAGTGTAAATAATTATAACTTGACAGATTCTGTGCATTCGAATCAAAATATTGTATTTGCATAGCTGAGACTGAAAATGTTTTCGGTATAAATGATACCACCAACTTACGCCAGTTGACTGATTCCTCGACATTAATTTAATATCATTCGATATTATTCTACATGACTTTCAAATTTAATTGGCAGCCTCTGCGTTGTAATAGGTAACGCAGCTACGTGCGTTGTATAGAAATATCGAGATTTTTCTTTTTCGCAAAAGATGTGACGAAAGTTGCATATTAGCTTTTCGATTTCATTATCGTTATTCACAATTTATCGGTCAGAACACCAGCCAAAAACGTGTAGTTACATAGTGCGACCGGACCAAAGTGAAAATACAGGTGAATCTGTGTTCAATGCCAAATTTCATTTGGGGTCTATTTTTCTACATTCCGTTTTTCAAACTTTTTATTGCAAAAGACGAAGCCACACATAACTAAAGTGGTCCGTTAGGTAGACGTCAATATGGGGGCAATGCAATACAACAGTTAGATTAACGTATAAAAACAGTTTCTTACCTGCATTGACGAACTGTCACCCGCCATCTTTCATCGAAGCCTATGCGTCCAAAATACGAAGCCTGTGCGACGTATACGCAGCCAGTATGTATGTATTGATCAGTGTGAATATAGTGGTAAAAGTTTTGTTATTCGGAACATTCATTGCGATAACACACCCGTGCGTCAATGTGCATTTTCACATCTCCAAAACGATAAATGTTCTGAAAAAAATTTATGATATTATTCTTATTTGTACTCAAAACATAGGTTGTGGGTACTCGTTAGAACCGCCTCATTGAGGCGTTTCTAACGAGTACCAACAACCTATGTCTAGGAGCAGAAATAAGAAAAATTATGTGTACCCCCGTAAACCCCAGTTTTCTCTATATAAAGAGGGGTGTGAGGGTGTTTATTTCACGGACTTGTTTGCGTGATGTGGTGTATTAACAGCAGAATTTCACAGCTATACGCTTTAAAGAAGGAAAATGGCCAAACTTTGACGTCTACTCCGAGTTTACATAGTGTTTTGGTGCCTACCACGAAGCGGTAATAGTTTTGAAAATACGAACATTTTTTCTTCATGCTGTATTTCCAGTAGGATGAAAATTGAATTTTAACAGCCGTACGCTTTAAACAACCAAATGGACTAAATTTGATTTCCACTTTCTCACATAGTTCTTAGGTACCTTCAACATGGTGGTAAAAGTTTTGTGATTCGGAACAATTTTTTATCCTGGTGTATTTCCAGCAGGACGAAACTTGCGTTTACACAGCCGTACACTTTGAAGAAGGAAAGGGGCCAAATTTGATTTCTAGTTTCTTACATAGGTTTTAGGTGCCTACATGGTAATAAAAATGAAATTCCGACCAATTTCTCATCCTGCTGTCTTGCCATCCTGCTATCTTAACAGGTTCCTGCAGGATTTTATCAGTACGCTTGAAAGAATGAATTCGTCCACAGTACATTTGACTTCTGCACTTTAACATCCTTTTATTTTTTTTTATTTTTTTTGGGGGGGGGGGGGATTACCATCTCGGTAGCTCAGTCGGATGCGCGTCTGACTGGCGATTAGAAGGACGCGGGTTCGATACCTCAGGGGTCGGCAACATCCTTTCGTGGAGATTGATCATGGAATCTTTTCTACGGTCATTCTATCCATTGTACGCTGATTCAAGAAGGGCAGTTGTCAGTTTCTGGCGAAAGAATGTGCACTGTACTGGTTACCGTCTTACGTATAAGCCTGCACAGGAAAAGTCTAGGAAGGTAAACTGACAGGCTCAAAAATAACATAAATAGTGTTGACTGGGCCGATAAACACCAATACAAACATAAAACACACAGTAAAAATTAATCAATTAAACTTGGCAGAAATAATCTTTTCGTGGTCCTCTCTCAAAGAATTCAATTTCATGCAGAACTCTGGTTGCCATGGCAACAAAAAGGAAAAAAATCAGAAAAACACCTTTAAAAATCTTCTTGTCTGAAACCAGAAGGCCCAGGTCATTGATATTTGGTATGGAGCTTTATCTAGTGGACCTCTACCAGTGTTGTTCAAATAACGGCCGTGGGACAAAAATGCCCCCCGCGTCGGGGCCCATGGTTTTTCATAGGATTATATAGGGAAACACCTTTAAATATCGTCTTGTTTCAAACCAGAAGGCTCAGGTTTTTGGTATTTAGTTTGATGCTTTATCTAGCGGGGCTCTACCAAGATTATTCAAATTGTAGTCCTGGTGCCAAAAATGCCCCCGCGCCGGGGCCAACTGGTTTTAGGGAAAACCTGTCAAAATCTTCTTGTCTGAAACCAGAATGCCCAGGTCTTTGATATTTGGTATGAAGGCTATACCAAGATTGTTCAAATTATAGTCCTGGAGCCCAAAATGCCGCCGCGCCGGGTCCCTCTGGTTTTACATAGGTCTATATCGGAAAAAACTTTTAAAATCTTCTTGTCTGAAACCAGAAGGCCCAGGTATTTGCTATTTGGTTTGAAGCTGCAACCAAGATTGTTCAAATAATAGCCATGGGGCAAAAATACCCCAACACTAGGGCCCATATGTTTTACATAGGCTTATATAGTGAAAATCTTTAAAAGTCTTCTTGTCTGAAACCAAAAGGTCCAGGTCTTTGATAATTGGTATGAAGTTTCATGCAGTGGACCTCTACCAAGATTGTTCAACTTATAGCCCTGGGGCCAAAAATGGCACAGCCCCGGGTTTTACAAAGGCAAATGCAGGGAATACCTTTAAAAATATTCTTGTCTTAAACCAAAAGACCTAGATCTTTGATATTTGGTATGAAGCTTTATCTAATGGACTTCCACCAAGATTGTTCAAATCATAGCCCCGGGGCCAAAAATGGCTATGCGCCAGGGCCCACATGTTTTCATTGGCTTATATAGGGAAACCTTTAAAAATCTTCTTGTATGAAACAAGAATGTCTTTGATATTTGGTATGAATCTTCATGTAGTTGACCTCTGCCAATATTGTTCCACTTATAGCCCTGGGCGCAAAGATGGCACTGTTTGGCTTTTACATAGACTAATATAGAGAATACCTTAAAAAAGATTGTTCAAATTATAGCCTATTGGCCCAAAATGGCCCCGCCACGGGGCCCACGTTTTACATAGGATTATATAGGGAAAACCTTTAAGAATCTTATTATCTGAAACCAGAAGGCCCAGGCTTTTGATATTTTATATTAAGTTTCATTTAGTGGACATGTACCAAGATTGTTCAAATTATAAACCTGGGGCCAAAAAAAATACCCTGCCCTGGGACCCACATGTAAATCTCTTTGCTCAGGTGGGGGATATAGGGCCATCATGGTCCTCTTGTTGGGTCGATTGTTTATCATTCGACCCAACGGTATAAAGGACAAAACCTCTATTAGTGCTGGAGTCCACGTGCCTATCACTGATTTGTAGGAATCCGCGCAGATTATTTACAGAATTTTATCGCAGTGAGGTCAGCGTTGTTACGTAAAAAGGTTAACTGTAAAATCTGGGCTGGAATCATGGGTTGGGCTAGGCAAACATTGTAGACCTAGATCAGACGCCACAGAACGCAGCGTCTGATCAGGGCTTCACTGCTTGCTTAGAGTATAGGAATTTAAGAGTCAAGCGCCGAAAAACGCAGCGTCTGATCAGGGTCTACACGGTTTGTTTTCAGTAAAGGAGTTTAAGGGTTAAACGAAACAGTCCACGCTCAGGCCCATTTTTCCTAACTACACCCAGAGACAATCGACCCACGAGTACTCTCAGTGCTTTGATTTTTATAGAGAGGTCATATCATCAGTTGACGAATTAAGGCAGCTGAGAGAGAAGTTACGGGGAATCGGAGGGGAAAGCTTAAAACAGAAGCTCCAAGACAGAAACTGTCTATATGATGATGATGATGATGATTTCGTGGTTTAACGACACGTCAACCCTCTTTGTGGGTCATAAGCGTCAAGCGGTTAATGATCAAAAGGTATGTACAATTATGAGGATATTAAAAGAAAAAAGTTAGAATGATAATGAAAAAAATCTCATGAAAAATTCCGATTTCTTTTAAAAATAAGATAATATTATCAACAGGTACATCTTGAAACAATTGTTGCAAAGTGTCAGCTTTGAAGCATAAGTGACGGGACTGTGAAAAGTCCACACAGTCAAGATATGTTGGACAGTGAAAAGTGATGACTCGACAGCAAGAAACCACTGAAATCTGCAGCAAAAGAAAACCAACAGTTAGACTACGATGGGTCTAACCAGAGACAGAGCATCAGGCACCAATCAACAATACACAAAAATAGATTCTCTCTAATTCTCAGTAAGCCTTTAGGCTGGAACCGTCATAGAATCTGAGGCCTGACCCACGGTGTGCGATTAAAGAGGGAAGCAAAATTGTCACCCGTGATTTGGTTAACTACCGTACACGCAGTCTGTCGTATAACATTTATGTTATATATCGAAGAATGATTTTCTTTCTGACTGAAAACCAGTCAGAAATCATTGAAGCTTAAGCTCCACTTCTAGATATTTGGATGATTTATTAAACATTCATAGTACCTATTTCGATGGTTTGATCAGTCAAATTTAACCCCCCCCCCCCCCCACACACACACACACACACTTCAATTGAATAAAGCAAATATGTAATAAACGATGATTTTGATTTTGAGATAGTAAATTTTCCTTTTAGGATAGTGATTTTCCTCGTGCGCCATCCTATGGCGTTTACATTTCGCAATTAATTCGATTTGCTAGACTGTGTAGCAATGTTACTGACTTCAACACTCGTAATAAATTGCTAACGGCTTAACTCCTTAATCAGGGTTATCGGTACCATAAACTACGCAAAGCCTTTTCAAAATTTTATAGACGTCATTCTGATTTAATTTCAATATCCAATATTGGACTTAAATCTCTTCTGCAACAAGGTCTATCGGAATCCGAATTTTATGATGACTTAGTATATAAATTCAGAAAAATATATAACCGCAATGACTTCAGGACCCAATTTCGTAAGATCATTCTTCGATATAAAAAGATTGGGTACAACATAAATGTTATACGACAGACTGCATGCATGATAGTTAACCAAATCATGGTTGACAGCTTTGCTTTCCTCTTTAATTGCACGCCGGTGGGTCAGGCCTCAAATTCTATGACGGTTCCAACGTAAAGGCTTATGTTGGTTGGCACCTGATGCTCTGTCTCTGATCGGGCCCATCGCAGTCTAACTGTTGGTTTTCTTTTGCTCCAGCATTTCAGTGGTTTCTTGCTGTCGAGTCCTCACCGTTGTTTCATCTCTGTGGTTGTTTGATTTTTGTATTCACGGAGATGTTGCACTGATGAGTTAGGAGGCCTTCATGCAGACTGAACAAATTATTTTTCTTAATCGCGACGGAAGTAAGGGCGAGGATTGAGGCCACGTAAAATCGAGTTAACCCCCCTCCCCGCCTCCCAGTGGAATTCGTTTCCGCTGACCGTTCCAAGGCGGTTCTTCTGTCGCGGTTTATTTTTGTTATGGTTTGTCTTTGGGTGTTTGTGTCGCTTATATTATTTTATTTTGGATAGCCTATTGACCATTTTGTGGGAAAGTAACTGTCCTTTTGGCTTTCCGCTATTGATGTTTCCATTAGTGTCTGTTGTTTCATGTTTGTGTTTCTTTCCCTTTGTGTCTCTGATGGGAGCTGTGGGTTAATTGTATCGATTCCTGATCATTGCCTCCACTTCTACTTTAGATCCTCTAAGCGGTTTACCAGTACTCGTGTGCGGGTCGGTTTCAGTTCTGCGTGGAAACATCATGCACCCCATCCATTCTTCAAGCCCCGATGGGCGGGGCGGAAATAGGTATTGTCAATATTTAATAAATCATCCAAATACCTAAAAGTCGAGCTTAAGCCTTCAATGATTTCAGATAGTTTTCAGCGGAAAGGGACATCATGAAGTCTCTTTCATAACAAAACAGGAACAGATCAGCCACAAGGGCTGCGCAATTTGTACCCATCGGAATACCAACAACTTGTCTAAATAACTTAGTACCAAATCTTATGTAAATGTTGTTCAGTAGAAAGGTGAAAGCTTCACACACATAATCTTTATGTTCTTCAGAAGTGAAAAAAAGCATTTCTTACATTACATGCAAATATGTATAAAGATATTTTTAAGTGTAGAAACGGAATTTTTTGGCAGATGTTTAAGCATCTGATAATGAATTGCATCGGGGCCGGTTGCGGTATCATGTGACTTTTCAATGGCTTCAACTAGTTCGGATAAATTAAATTAAGGTCTGTTGTATTCTTCGAGGTTGAGAGATTTAAAGTTAAGGTTTCTTTTCTCTTGGTCCTTTGTGAAGTTTCTAAATGTGTCAGAATAATTTCGTGATGGTGAATCTTTCACGAATGTGCTACCAAGAGTATCTGAAATGTCTTTCTTAGTTGAAGCTTTTGTGTAAGAACCAGTATTCAAGTGTGTGTAACTTGGGGACTTTGTTTTTCCTGATTTGTTTCCGTACTATATCCCAAACCTTTTAATGGGTGTTTTATAGTTCAATTTTGAAACATATTCCCTCCAAGACTTTCGTTTTGATGCTCGGATTGTTCGTCGAGCTTTAGCTATAACAACGTTTACATTATTTAGTCTTTCTGCAGTCGGAGTTTTGCAGATCCTATTTAAATAAAAATCAAAAATAAGTTCCTTTAAGAGCAATGAAAACATTCATAAGGAAGAAGATGGGTCATACTACGTAGTTTCGGCTAATAAAGCCTCATCAGTTAAAGCCTGTTTGCGTTCTTTGCGTTCCCGTTGCCTTCATTTCTATTTTGATAGCTTCTTCACAGTCATTATTAAACCAAGGCTTGCTTTTCTTAGGGTTTGTGGAGGTCTTTGGAATGCATTGTTCTGATATTTTAATAAGCGAATCTGTGAAATCAGAAACAATGCCGGATGATTCATTAAAGTCGTAAATTGATAAATCTTCATCACATAGATAGTGGAATAATTCCCAGTCGGCTTTATTCATTTTCCATTTGTGATCACAGTCTGCGTCTGGTTCGTTTACACTCTCGTTTATAACAGGGAAGTGAACACTCCCACACTGGCCATCTTAGACAGGCCATTCATAGTCTAAGAAGATAGATGGATGACACAAAGAGCGATCTAAAGAAGACAAATGGCCTGTTGCAGGATGTAGGTAAGTATATGATCTGTCGTTCATCAAGCAAATGTCATTCTTTGCAATAAAATCTTCAATAAGTGTTTCTCTGTTATTATCTTTACATCCCCAAAGAATGCTGTGACCATTAAAATCACCAACTTAAAGATATGGTTATGCAGCTGGCTCAGCAACGACTCGAGTTGTTCCGGTTTTAAGGAAAATGAAGGGGGTATGTACACTGAACAAATTGTAGTTTCTTTATCCAGAGAAACCGAGACTGCGACAGCTTCTAGTTAAATTTGATCTCTCTTTGTGGTAATCAAGATTAAAAAAATGGACTACCACCAGATGGTCTGTTACCATCAGAATAGGTATAGTTATATGTATAGAAACCCCTTATATCGATGTTGTCATCAGTTTTTAAAAAGGTTTCTTGGGGTTTTAACTAGCTAGTCTGGCCCAGAAAACATGTGCACTCAATAATTTCCAGTTCTGTGATATATTCCTTGCTTCCAAAGGATAACCCTTTCTAGAACATATTTAACGTCACTACAGCCGGTGTCTGGGAATGTGTGGCGGCCGTAAAAAGTCTCCCTGCCCTACATCATAGTGAAGTTTATATTTTCTTGTCCTTTAAGGTCATTGATTCCATTGTAGAATTTTGAACAATTTGTGGGTCACTGATGAGGCCTAATTGGCCAAAACTAGCTAGTCTGGCCAAGAAAACATGTACAATCCACATTTTCCAGTTCTGTGATGTATTCCTTGCTTCCAAAGGATAACCCGTTCCAGAACATATTTAAAGAAAGAAGTAATAAGAGTTCATTAGACTTTAATTAAAGACCTCGAAAATTCCATTGTATTAATTTGTGTTTCGGATCCATTTTATGGAGAGACATTTACATGGCTAGACACTAATGCGTCGTTATCGTCGAAACTACCTACTTTGAAGAAGGTATTCTTGTAATTTTGCTACCCTTGCGACGACTGGTTGGAGCATCCTGAGCATCCGTAATTCTTCATCGTCCTCGTCTAGGGGTATTTGAGAGTAATGTACTCTGATCCGATCTTCCGATCCCTTACTGGTTAGGCCCCCGCTCATCGGGACTTGAAGAAATATATGGGCTGCATGATGCTTCCACGCAGAGCTGAATCCGACCCGCACACGAGTACTGACTGGTAAACCGCTTAGAGGATCTAAGCCTGCCCAGGCAAAGCGGTGCGCACGAGTCGGACCGTCCTAACTTATAAACCCTATTGGTTTCATTGGGCGACAGGGCTTGAGAAGTCATTTCATCTCAATGTCGGGTAAAAGTCCCACAGAATTGGAAGCAACGTCTCCAAAATGACATTTACAGTGTTGACGGGGACGTTAAACCTCAAATCAAACAAACAAATCCCTTACTGGTTCGATCTGAGTCCGATTTCTCTTACATGCGGCGTCGGCTTCGGTTCGTAGCGGTCGACCGATCTGGAGCAACCTGAACTGCGCGCCAGTAGACAAATTGGTTAAACTTTATGGTGCGTGAGCAGATTTACTCCATGCACCAGATTTGTTCAGTTCAGCAATGTACGATTCAGCAGTCTGCGGGACTTTAACACCAGCACCCTTTGTGATGCTGGCGAAACTGGTGGCTGATGTTGTGTATCGCTCTTCAACATTTTGTCTCGCTTCTGGAAATGTTAGCGACCTTTGGTATTTCACAGTAGTGTCTCTATATTTCGCATTTGTTGTTGCGACGTAACACACACACACACACACACACACACACACACACACACACACACACACACACACACACTAGGTCAATGCATCTGCCCCCACCTCAGAACATGCACTAGATGCAGCCGCTGAGTATTAGAAACGCGCTTATTCAATATATTGAAATTTTTACCAAGAAACAAATGGAAAATTTTCAGATAAAAGTCTGGTAATTTTTATATTTCTGCATAAAACATGTTTTTTGTACTGGCCGAGGCGGTTCTAACGAGTACAGAAATAAGACAAATAATGAATACATGTACCCCTGTAAAATAGAAGTGAAGGCAATGACCAGAAATCGATACAATTAACCCACAGCTCGCATAAGAGACACCAAAGGGAACCCCTGTAAACCCACGTTTGTGTTTAAGTTGGTCAAATTTAATATATAGTCATGATTTTTGTGATTGGTGCCTCATAATGGTACAACTCTGATTTACTGCCCTCTGATTTTTACTCCGGAGAAGTAATTCGGTCAGAACTGCCGAACAAGCATACAGATCGTAATGAAGATGGCACTGGGGCTGTTGAAGCATTTTGGACTGTCAACATTAAAGGTTCTTCCGGGATGGTATATTTAACCCCATGCTTACGTCTGCTTTGTTATCTGCTGGTTACTTTAAAACTCATTGTTGCAAGCAGGGTGGACCCAGATCCGGAAGCAGACGAACTTCTTAGATGCAGTTTTTTGACATCTTAAGGCTTTGATATTTTAATCTCAGGAACAAATTCATTAAATAGTAGGGTGATTAATATTTTGGCAATTAATGCATCTAAATTACACCCGATGCAACAAGCCATTTCTTCCCCTCAGTCAGATTCTTCCCCAACCAGTCAGTTTCTTTTTCACCTGGATGTTATAAAGCTGGCTCAACGAATTATATATGCCTCATACTTTGTTGCAAACATACCACTCTGGATAAGCTTGAAATATTAACAACAAACAAAAAATCTGAAATTTTATAACCTTTAAGGTGGGTAGTACTTGGCGGACCAAGTCTCACATACCCCAGGTCGCTAATGCACCAAGTGATTTATTTAATTCTTCTATTTCTGGTCAAATTGTTGTTTCCATCTTAAACCATATAAACAAAATAATTCACAATAATCGGAAATATCTGAGGAGAGGAAGAACTGGTTCGGCAAAGATCTTCCCCGGTTGTTGAAGAAATGGGCAGGCCCCGTTCTTCCTCACCCCTAATTTTGAAATTGTTGTAAATTTTAACACCAAAGTTTATTTTTTATATATCTATTCAAGCAATTTTGCTCAGCCTGTTAGAATCTAAAAATATTTATCATAGATACTGGTGGATCGATACACGCCATGATTTGGCATTCCCTGACTCCATGCGTTGTGTGGCATGGAGCAAATTTTGTTATTGGAGTTATAATAACGCAAAGCTGTGAGACGCCAAGTTCTGCAACGGAAGGTCAGGTGTTTTTTCTCCGGGTACCCCGGTTTTCGCCCACCTTTGATAAACGATCGGATCGATATGAGTGAAATAATTATGAAAGTGCCGTAAAACCAAAACAAAAAAAAAAAAAACCGCAAAACTATTTTAGAATATCTATGCTCATCTTTAAACAAATCGAGAGGCATATATAACTCGTTGACAATGGTTCTAAAACGGCAGATTGGGATGAAACTGACTAGGTGATGGGCCTGTCCAGTTCTTCCACGTGGAAGCAACCGGGCTTGGGGAAGAAACTGACCGTCACGGCGCTTTTGTTAAAAATGCTAGACGAAAGATTTCTTATATTACATCTTTGATGCTATTTTAAGCAATTTTTGTGGGAAATAAAAATGATATTTTCCTACAGGGAAAATATTCCTTTCATGCGGGGATATATTTCCTTTCGAACGTCATCATGCACTATGACGCGCCAAAATCGGGACAAATCAGTACGTCACGTCACAGCGCTAATTACGTCAGTTTTAGACGTTAGAAAGGCCAAAAACGCTCGATTTAATAAATGTATTATAAACATAAATACATCTTTAGTTTTTAATACAGGAAATATTTCCCTCGAAACTTGCAAATCTTATAAACTAACTCGTGAATTCGCACTTTTTTGTTTACTTGATTTGCAAGTCTCTCGGGAAAATATTTCCCGTATTTAAATGTAGTAATCTCTATTTATTTGCCCTCGTATAAGTCTAGAACATATGAAACAACTATTCAGGTTCAATAAATAATAAATATATTCTGACATACCAATATAATAAATAGATTTTTGCCCAAGGGCACAAAAAAGGTTCTTCCCAGCTAAACCGACTTTTAACCTTCACCCTCTCGGGGCTTATTTAGCAGACGACATATTGTTGATATACTTCTTATTTTTCCTAAAAAAACAGGACTTGACATCTCTGGCAAATTGTCTCCATCCATTGGAGACAATTTGCTTGAAATGTCAAATCCTATTTTCTGCGAAAAATAAGAAAATATTTCACATCGTCGTCTGCTGTAAACGACAAATACCCAGAATGCAGAGGGTAAAAACAACCAGAGATTGTTTCATGTGCTGATAAATGTATATATCCTCGAAAATATGTTTCGGCATAAATAAAGATACTTGCTTAGAACACAAAACAATTAAATTTGAAAAGAAGAAAGCTTCATAAAATTTTATGGTATCGCGGTAAATCTGATTCAGGAGAGAGGGGCGTCCAACTAATATTGGACCCCCACTCTAACTCAGAAGCACACGACACGTAATTTAGCTTGCTTTTATACATATTTGAATTGTAACAATAGAAAAAGAAATGAATATTAAAGAAAAATTTCTATCAATCTGCTACCGATAAATGAAATCGACTTTGAAACAAATACAAAGTTATTTCTGAATACTATTTTAAGTGGTCAGCATATCATTATAAAGAGGTGATTTGGGGTCGACTAAGTATCAGAATCTCTTCAATGCTGATGTCTACATGGCAATCACTGATTTGTAGAAAGCCCAGGTATTAAACGATGAAATGCGGTTTATTACGTTTTCATTAGTGATTTACTGAGCTTTCTCAGCGAATTATATTCTTTAATTCGAATGATTTGACGTCATAATTGCTAGGCGACGTTGCTGACGTCGTTTTTTGTAACAATAATTTCAATAGTTGACGTTTGGCGGAAAATCTGATAAAATCATGGAAATTAGACATAAATTTTCCCGTCCGTTTTAGATCCGCTACTCGAAGATAAAGTTTGATCTTCTTGAAAATACAGTTCTACTTTCTTGACATTGCTGCATTAGTATTTCAAGCAGAGAATGATTTTGATTGAAACAATACAACCACGCCTCCTGAAAATCATTACCTGACAGGAACTATTTTAGTAGGAAATCAGAACGACTGAATTTGAAAATTCAAAGTTAAACATAAATGAAATTGTTACAAACAATTAATTTTGTTCTTTTATTGATTATGAGAAATAATTCATGCGTGTTCTAAGGCTTTCGTGTAAAAAAAAAACTCGTTCACTATCGCCCACTCGTTTTCTACTCGGAAACCTTAGAACACTTATGAATTATTTATCCGTAATCTATCAGAAGACACAAATAAACTCTATATTCATATCACCATTTCACTGTTTGTCATTAGAAAATGATTAAGTGAATTTTTGCCATGTCTCTAAAACTGATCGTTTATTGATGAATATTTGTATACTTTTTGCTTATTGCTGTTCCAATCACATATTGTGGATGCTCGTTAGAACCGTCTCATCTTACGAGTACCTACAATCCATGATTGATTTAGACCAGAAATAATGAGACCATAATATTCCCTGTTAAAGCCCAGAAAGTTTATTCATATCATCCATCACGAAAACACACCTATATAATTTTGACCCCCTTGAACCCCACTTTTATATAGTAAAACTGGGGTTTACAGAGGTAAACCATATTTGTCTTATCTCTGCTTTATAATATAGATTGTGGGTACTCGTTAGAACCGCATCATTGAGCAGAAATATATTTTGAGCAGAACTATGAAAACATATTACACACTTTCATAGTAAAAGTAGCAATTTTAGAGAAATGAAAAAATGCACTATGTCACCCACGTATGGGTATGTTTTCGTAATGTCTTTCTGTACGAAGTTCAGTTTTCAGGGTGTTTGATACATGGACTTGTTAATTTGTTTTGTTTGTATTGGAGTCAACCTTATTTAAGTCATTTTTGAGCCGTCAGATTACCTATCCACACTTTTTCTGTGCAGGCTTATACGTAAGCGGTTAACCAGTACAGTGCACATTCTTTCGCCAGAAAAAAAAAATGACTTGTTAATGTGGTGTATAAACATTCAGACATCCTAAAATTGGTAAGCTTCGAAGTGGAGGAGTACATTTAAAGTACAAGTTGGTTAACGCGGCATGTCCATCTGTAGATGCTTTGCTAGCGAAACAGCGAAGATTACTGCTGGAATCTTCCCAAACAATGCATTAGCCAGGTACACCGTCGTAACACCTGTTTGTGCCAAAGTTATCTTCCCTGCAGCAGAAACAATACAAATGAGTTAGTACGAAACTCAGTAGCCAAGTGTTTAGGAACGCTGACTTTTAAAGAGCAAGTCTCTCACCGCTAGATCGGGTTACATATTAAACCCGATTCCTAAAACGAAAGGCCATGTTTGGTTTTTTGTTTGGGCTTCATGGCCAATTTAAGATTATTTGACTTTTTTCGTGCCGATTGTTAAAAAGTGGGTGAAAACCGGAGTGCACGGAGATAATCCACCTGACCCTCCACTGCAAAAATTTGTGTCTCACGTGTGACCAGAATGATGCTAGAACCTACAGCGGTGAGAGATCTAATGATTGAGAGAAGCACCCTTCTTGCACACCAGATACTGGGGAAATCCATAGTTTTAGCTTTGTATTCTTACCCAGGGACAGAGTTAAAATCGATTTTTTTAGTCAGTTTGATAAATGCACTGGTTGAATACGACGTCATATGCGCCGTCGTTATGGTTGACGTCACAGCACGTTACGTGACGTCACTAAACATCACTGTAGTTTCATCTCAATATGGCGGACGTGGGCAACCGCAGTGACTCCACGCCCTTAAACGGGATGTATTCAAGAAAAAGAATCCTACATGGGTGTGAGGGTGGATAGAAAAATCCGCCCCTCGTGATCACTGTCCGGCATCACTCGGCAAACCTATTGATGCCGGAGAGTGACCCTCGGGACACCCATGTAAGATTCTTATATTCTTACCTGGGGACGGGTCAAAAATCGAATATTCTCGCGTGTTTGAAATGCACTGGTCGAATACGACCCCATATGCGCCGTCGTTACGGTTGACGTCACTAAATTCACAGCTTTGCGGACGGCGGCAACCGAAGTGACTCCACGCCCAGAAATGAAAGGAATGCAAGAAAAAGAATCTAACATAGGTGTGAGGGTCGGATGGAAAATACGTCCCAGTCGGGATCACAGTCTGGCATCACTCGGCAAGCCTCGTGATGCCAGACTGTGACCCTCGGATCGGATTTTTCTATCCACCCCTCACACCCATGTAAGATTCTTATATTACCCAATAGGCCAAGGAGGCCCATGGAAGATGTTTGATTTCTCTTTGTAGTCCAGTTTTCGCCCGTTACTGGCGATCGGCTTGATATAAGATTAGTGAAAAAATCTTGAAAAGGCCGTACATTCCTAATAAAATAGAAGTTGATGTCGCATCTGCCCCAACCTGCCTCACCAAAATGTAATGTTTATTTCAGGTAGAAGAAATAAATATAGGAAACTAAGAGGTACCCACAGTCTATATATCAGAGGTCAGAAAATAATCAAGTTCCTAATGCGGAAAAAGTGACAAGCAATGATCTAACAATTATATCCAAAGTACATATATGACCTTATAGCATGCAGAACACACATGCAAATGTTGAAAATGTTGGGAACAAAACAGTAAGGAGATGCCCGTACAAGGTATCTATTCTAAAAGTAATTGGACCGGGAAAAACTAAGTTAAAAAGCCCTATTATTCACATCATCTTCCCTGAAACAGAAAATAACACTAATCCGCCAGCCCTATTATTCATGGTCATCTTCCCTGAAACAGAAATAACACAAATTCGCCAGCCCTATTATCCACAGTCATCTTCTCTGAAACAGAAATAACGCGAATTCGCAAGCCCTATTATCCACAGTCATCTTCCCTGAAACAGAAATAACACAAATTCGCCAGCCCTACTTTCCACAGTCATGTTCCCTGAAACAGAAATAACACAAATTCGCCAGCCCTATTTTCCACAGTCATCTTCCTTGAAACAGAAAGAACACAAATTTGCCAGCCCTATTGTCCAATCCATCTTCACTGAAACAGAAATAACACAATTCGCAATTCCTATTTTACACAGTCATCTTCCCTGAAATAGAAAAGACACAAATTCGCCAGCCCTATTAACCAGTTATCTTTCCTGAAACAAAGGTAACACTAATACGCCAGCTCTATTTTCCACAGTCATCTTCCCTGGAACAGAAATAACACAAATTCGCCAACCCTATTAGCCAGTCATCTTCCCTGAAACAGAAATAACACAGAATTGCCTGCCCTATTATCCACAGTCATCTTCCCTGAAACAGTAATAACACAAATTTGCCAGCCCCATATTATCCAAGGTTATCTTCCCTGAAACATACATTACACAACGTAAGCCTACAGCCCCCACCCATAGGGGCTTGGAGAAATATATGGGCTGCATGATGCTTCCACGCAGAGCTGAATCCGGCCCGCACACTAGTACTGGTAAACCGCTTAGAGGATCTAAGTAGAAGTAAAACAAAGATCAGGAATCGATACAATTAACTCCACCCATCAAAGACACCAAAGGGAAAGAAACACAAACATTACCAGACCATAATGGAAACCTAAACAAAGGAAGGCCATAAGGTTATTTTCCCCAAAAAAGGCCATATGGCCATCCAAAATAAAAAAAAAAGTGATACACACAGTAGGTAACAAACAACAACATAAATAAATCGCCACAGAAGAACCGCCTTGGAACGGTCAGTGGAAAGATTTCCACTGGGGGGGGGGCTTAAATCGATTTTACGTGGCCACAATCAAGGAACCGCGGTGTGAGGCGGACCGTCCATGCTAATAAACCCTTCTGGCGACAGGGCTTGAGATGTCATTTCATCTCAATGTCGGGTAAAAGTCCGACAAAATTGGAAGCAACGTCTCAAAAATGACCTTTACAGTGTTGACCGGGACGTTAAACCTCAAATCAAACAAACAAATTATCCACAGCCATCTTCCCTGAAACTAGAATAATACAAATTCAGCAACCCTATTATCCAGTCATCTTTCCAGGAACAGAAATAACACAGATTCGTCAGGCTATTATCCACAGTCATCTTCCATGAAACAGAAATAACGCAAAATCGCAAGCCCTATTATCCACACTCATATTCCCTGAAACAGAAATAACACTAATTCGCAAGCCCTATTAACCACAGTCATCATCCCTGAAACAGAAATAACACAATTTCGCAAGCCCTATTATCCACAGGCATTTTCCCTGAACCAGAAATAACAAAAATTCGCAAGCCCTATTAGCCACAGGCATCTTCCCTGAAACAGAACTAACACAAATTCGCCAGCCCTATTAACCAGTCCATCTTCTCTGAAACAGAAATAACACAAATTCGCCAGCCCTTTTAACCTGTCCATCTTCTCTGAAACAGAAATAACCAAAATACGCCATTCCTATTTCCACAGTAATCTTCCCTGAAATAGAAACAGGAGGGCCATAATAGTCCTATATCGCTCACCTGAGCTAAGAGATTTACATTTGGGTCCCGGCAGTGGGGGTGTGCAATTCTTGGACCCAAGTTAAAACAACTTGGTAGCAGTCCACTAAATGAAGCTTAATGTCAAATATCAAAGGCCTGGGCCTTCTGGTTTCAGCCAAGAAGATTTTCAAAAGTTTTCCTTATATAAGTCTATGAAAAACCAGTGGGCCACGGGGCAAGGCCATTTTGGCCCATAGGCCATAATTTGAACAATCATGGTACGGGTATACTAGATGAAGCTCCATACCAAATATCAAAGACCTGAGCCTTCTGGTTTCAGACAAGAAGATTTTTAAAGGTTTTCCATATCTATCTCTATGTAAAACCAGTGGGCCCCTGGGTGGGGCCATTTTTGGCCACATGGCTATAACTTGAACAATCTTGGTAGGGGTCCACTAGAAGTAGTTCATACTAAAAATCAAACATCTGAGCCTTCTGGTTTCAGGAAAGATCCTTAAAGGTTGTCCCTATATATGTCAATACAAATGCAATGGGCCACGCCCCCAAGGCCATTTTTGGCCCCAGGGTTAGAATTTGAACAATCATGTTAGAGGTTTATTAGATGAAGCTTCATACCAAATATCAAAGACCTTGGCCTTCTGGTTACAGAAAACATATTCTTATAGGTTTTCCCTATATACCTCTATGTAAACCTTGTGGGCCCTGCCCCGGGGGCATATTTGGCCCCAGGGTTATAATTTGAACAATCTTGGTTGAGGTTCACTAGACGAAGCTTCACACCAAATATCAAAAACCTGGGCCTTTTGGTTTCAGACAAGAAGATTTTTAAAGTTTTCCCTATATATGTCAATATAAATGCAATGGGCACCCCCGAGGCCATATTTGGCCCTAGGGTTATAATTTGAACAATCTTGGTTGAGGTTCACTAGACGAAGCTTCATACCAAATATCAAAGACCTGGGCCTTCTGGTTTCAGACAAGAAGATTTTTAAATTCTTTGTAAAACCAGTGGGCCCCTGGGTGGGGCCATTTTTGGCCACATGGCTATAATTTGAACAATCTTGGTAGGGGTCAAACGTCTGAACCTTCTGGTTTCAGGAAAGATCTTTAAATGTTTTCCCTATATATACTAGGAACAAAAAATAAAGGAACCCCCAAATTCAAATACAAAGAAGCGAAACTTCAGTCATAGGGAAGGTTTATATGCAAAGGGGATCAGTATCTGATCCCTGCACCAAGAGCATTGGTGCATGCACGACACCTTCTGGGCATGCTAGTGATTGTGCGACGGATTATCTCCCTTGGTATCCGTCGCCATTCTTCTTACAATGCTCGGTCAAGCTGTTGCAGATTGTTACAACGCTGTGGTCTGTTGCACACGCAGCGACCCAAGACATCCTAAATGTGCTCAATCGGCGACATATCGGGGAATTTGGCTGGCCACGGCAGTGTCCTTACACCTTGTTGTCTCAGAAATTCGACGGCAACATGGGCTCGATGTGGGCATGCGTTGTCGTATTGGAACTCGAAGTTCCCACCAATGCGCCGGGCGAATGGGACAACCTCTGGGCGTAAATTTGGTCTACGTAACCCTGGCCAGTCAAGTTACCTAGATCGATCATTGTAACTTGACTGGCCAGCGTTACGTAGATCAAATTCCAAGACAACAACGCACGCCCACATCGAGCCCGTGTTGCCGTCGAATTTCTGAGACAACAAGGTGTAAGGACACTGCCGTGGCCAGCAAAATCCACCGATATGTCGCCGATTTAGCACATTTGGGATGTATTGGGTCGCCGCGTGCGCAACAGACCGCAGCATTGTAACAATCTGCAACAGCTTGGCCGAGCATTGTAAGAAGAATGGCGACGGATACCAAGGGAGATAATCCGTCGCACAATCACTAGCATGCCCAGGTGTCGTGCATGCATCAATGCTCGTGGTGCATGGACCAGATACTGATCCCCTTTGCATATAATATGTTCTAGAAAAGGTTATCCTTCGGAAGCAAGGAATACACCACAGAACTGGAAAATATGGAGTGTACATGTTTTCTGGGCCAGACTAGCTAGTTTCGGCCAATTAGGCCTCATCAGTGACCCTCAAAATTTTTCACAATTCCACAATGGAATCAATGATCCCAAAGGACAAGAAAATAAAAACTACACTATGATGCAGCGCAGGGAGACTTTTTACGGCCGCCACACATTCCCAGACACCAGTTGTAGTGACATTAAATATGTTCTAGAAACCTTCCCTGTGACACTGAAGTTTGCCTTCTTTCTATTTGAATTTTGGGATTCCCTTATTTTTGTCCCTTGTATATATCAATATAAATGCAATGGGCCCCGCCTCTGAGGCCATATTAGGCCCCAGGGTTATAATTTGAACAATTTTGGTAGAGGTTCAATAGATGAAGCTTCATACCAAATATCAAAGACGTTGGCCTTCTGGTTACAAAAAAAAAGATTCTTAAAGGTGTTCCCTATCATAAGCCTATTTAAAACCAGTGGGTCCCGGGGCGGGGCCACTGTTGGCCCCAGAGCTATAAATTGAACAATCTTGGAAGAGTTTACTAGATGAACATACATAACACATATCAAAGACCTGGAACTTTCTGTTTCAGACAGATTCTAAAGGTTTCCTTTATTTTAGCCCATGTAAAACCAGAGGGCCCCTTGGCGGGGGCATTTTTGGCCCAATGGCTATTATTTGAACAATCTTGGTAGAGATCCAAAAGATGAAGCTTCAAACAAAATATCAAAAATCTAGGCCTTCTGGTTTCAGACAAGAAGATTTTTAAAGGTTTTGCCTATATTAGTCTATGTTAAACCAGTGGGCCCTGGCGCGGGGCCATGTTTTGCCCCAGGGCTATAATTTGAAGAGTTTTAAAGGTTTTCCGTATATACCTCTATATAAACCCAGTGGACACTGCCCCGGGGGAATATTTGGCCCCAGGGCTATAATTGGAACAATCTTGGTAGAGGTCCACTGGATTCACACCAAATATCAAAGACCTGGAAGACGAAGATTCACACCAAATATCAAAGACCTGGGCCTTTTGGTTTTAGACGAGAAGATTTTTAAAGGTTTTCCCTATATGCCTCTATGTAAACCCAATGGGCCCCGCCCGGGGCCATTTTTGGTCCCAGTGCTATAATTTGAATAATCTCGGTAGAGGTCCACTAGAAGATGTTTCAAACCAAATACCAAAGACCTAGGCTTTCTGGTTATATACAAGATCCCCTTTTGTTGCCATGGCAACCAGAGTTCTGCATGCAATTGAATTCTTTGACCAACTTTGAGAAAGGACTACCCAAGGATTTATCAAAATCTGTTTAGTGGTTTAGGAGGAGATGTTCTTTAAAGAAATTGTGAACGGACGGGCGGACAGATGGACGGACGACGACGACAACGGACGGTGACCGATCACAAGAGCTCACACTGAGCATTTCGCTCAGGTGAGCTAAAACACAAATTCACCAGCCCTATTATCCAGTCAGCTTCCCTGAAACAAAGGTAACACTAATTCGCCAGCTCTAATTTCCACAGCCATCTTTCCTGGAGCGTAATAACACGAACTCGCAAGCCCTGTTAGCCAGTCATCTTCCATGGAACAGAAATAACAAAAATTTACCAGCCCTTTTATCCACAACCATTTCCCTGGAACAGAAATAACACAAATTCGCCAACCCTGTTAGCCAGTCATCTTCCCTGAAACAGAAATAACACAAATTACCAGCCCTTTTTATTCACAACCATCTTCCCTGGAACAGAAATAACACAAATTTGCCAGCTGTCCGCTGTCATCGAATTCGCAAGCCCCTTATTATCCAAAGTTATCTTCCCTGAAACATAAATTACACAATTCTGTAAGCCCTAATATCCACGGCCATCTTCCCTGAAACAAGAATAATACAAATTCAGCAACCCTATTATCAAGACATCTTTCCAGGAACAGAAATAACACAAATTCGCCAGGCTATTATCCACAGGCATCTTCCCTGAAACAGAAATAACGCAAACTTGCAAGCCCTATTATCCAAAACCATATTCCCTGAAACAGAAATAACACTAATTCACAAGCCCTATTATCCACAGTCATCATCCCTGAAACAGAAATAACACTAATTCGCAAGCCCTATTATCCACAGGCATTTTCCCTGAAACAAAAATAACACAAATTCGCAAGCCCTATTATCCACAGGCATCTACCCTGAAACAGAAATAACACAAATTCGCAAGCCCTATTAACCAGTCCATCTTCTCTGAAACAGAAATAACACAAATTCGCCAGCCCTATTAACCAGTCCATCTTCTCTGAAACAGAAATAACACAAATTCGCTAGCCATATTAATCAGTCCATCGTCTCTGGAACAGAAATAACACAAATTCGCCATTCCTATTTTTCATAGTCATCTTCCCTGAAATAGAAACAAGCGGACCATAATGTTCCTATATCGTTCACCTGAGCTAAGAGATTTACATTGGGATCCCGGCAGTGGGGGAGTGCAATTCTTGGACCCATGTCTATAATCTGAACAAACTTGGTAGCAGTCCACTAAATGAGGCTTACATCATAGTGTAGATTATATTTTCTTGTCCTTTGGGATCATTGATTCCATTGTGGAATTTTAGAAATATCTGAGGGTCACTGGTGGGGCCTGGTTGGCCGGGGCTGGCTGGTCTGGCCCGGAGGGCGTGTGCGCTCCATATTTTTTCGGGTCTGTGGTGTAGTCCTTGCTTCCAAAGGATAACCCTTTTATAGAACATATTTAACTTCACTACAGCTGGTGTGTGGGAATGTGTGGCGGCGGTAAAACGTCTCCCTGCCCTACATCATAGTGTAGATTATATTTTCTTGTCCTTTGGGATCATTGATTCCATTGTGGAATTTTAGAAATATCTGAGGGTCACTGGTGGGGCCTGGTTGGCCGGGGCTGGCTGGTCTGGCCCGGAGGGCGTGTGCGCTCCATATTTTTTCGGGTCTGTGGTGTAGTCCTTGCTTCCAAAGGATAACCCTTTTATAGAACATATTTAATATCAAATATCAAAGGCCTGGGCCTTCTGGTTTCAGACAAGAAGATTTTTAAAAGTTTTCCTTGTATAAGTCTATGAAAACCAGTGGGCCAAGGGCAAGGCCATTTTTTTGGCCCCCAGGCTATAATTTGAACAATCATGGTACAGGTACACTAGATGAAGCTTCATACCAAATATCAAAGACATGGGCCTTCTGGTTTCAGACAAGAAGATTTTTAAAGGTTTATATATATATTTCTATGTAAAACTAGTGGGCCCCTGGGTGGGGCCATTTTTGGCCACATGGCTATAATTTGAACAATCTTGGTAGGGGTCCACTAGAAGTAGTTCATACGGAAAATCAAACGTCTGAGCTTTCTGGTTCCAGGACAGATCTTTAAAGGTTTTCCCTACCTATGTCAATATAAATGCAATGGGCCTCTCCCCGAAGCCATATTTGGCCCCAGGGTTATAATTTGAACAATCTTTGTAGAGGTTCACTAGATGAAGCCTCATACCAAATATCAAAGGTCTTGGCCTTCTGGTTACAGAAAAAAAAAAGATTCTTAAAGGTTTTCCCTATCATAAGCCTTTTGAAAACCAGTGGGTCCCGGGGCGGGGCCACCTTTGGCCCAACAGCTATAAATTGAACAATCTTTGAAGAAGTTTACTAGATGACCATACATAACAAATATCAAAGACCTGGGACTTTCTGTTTCAGACAAGAAGATTTTTTAAGGTTTCCTCTATATTAGCCGACGTAAAACCAGAGGGCCCCGGGGCGTAGCAAATTTTGGACCCCAGGGCTATTATTTGAACAATCTTGGTAGAGATCCACTAGATGAAGCTTCAAACCAAATGTCAAAGATCTGGGCCTCCTGGTTTCAGCCAAGAAGATTGTTAAAGGTTTTGCCTATATTAGCCTTTGTAAAACCAGTGGGTCCTGGCTCGGGGTCATTTTTGGCCCCAGGTCTATAATTTGAACAATCTTGGTATAGGTCCACTAGATGAAGCTCCATACCAAATATCAAAGACCTGGGCCTTTGGGTTTCAGACAAGAAGATTTTAAAGGTTTCCCTGTTTACCTCTATGTAAAGTAGAAGTAAAACAAAGATCAGGAATCGATACAATTAACTAACTCCACCTACCAAAGACACCAAAGGGAAAGAAACACAAACATTAAGCGACAAGACCATAATGGAAACCTTAACAGAGGAAGGCCATAAGGACCGTTTATTTCCCACAAAATGGCCATATGGCCATCCAAAATAAAAAAGACACAAGTGATACACACAGTAAGTAACAAACAATAACATAAATAAATCGCCACAGTGGGTCCCGCCCCGGGCCATTGTTTGGTCCCAGGGCTATAATTTAAAACAATCTTGGTAGATGTCTACTAGATTCCCTATATATCTCTTTGTAAACCCAGTGGGCCCTACCCCGTGGGCATGTTTGACCCCAGGGCTGTAATTTGAACAATCTTGGTAGAGGTCCACTAGACAAAGCTTCGCACCAAATATCAAAGACCTGGGCCTTTTGGTTTCAGACAAGAAGATTTTTAAAGGTGTTCCCTATATGCCTCTATGTAAACCCAGTGGGCCCCGCCCCGGGACCAGTTTTGGCCCCAGAGCTATAATTTGAACACTCTCGGTAGAGATCCACTAGAAGATGCTTCATACCAAATACCAAAGACCTGGGCTTTCTGGTTATATACAAGATCCGCTTTTGTTGCCATGGCAACCAGAGTTCTGCATGCAATTGAATTCTTCGACTAACTTTAAGAAAGGACTTCACAAGGATTATTTCTGCCAAGTTTTGTCAAAATCTGTTTAGTGGTTTAGGAGGATATGTTGTTTGAAGAAATTGTGTACGGACGGACGGACGGGCCAAGAGATGTTGTTGAAGAAATTGTGTACGGACGGACGGAAGGGACAGATGGACTGACGACGACGACGACCGCGACGACAACGGACGGTGACCGATCACAAGAGCTCACCCCTGAGCCAAAGGCTCAGGTGAGCTTAAAGTACAAATTCGCCAGCACTACTATCATGTCATATTCTCTGAAACAAAGATAACACTAATTCGCCAGCTCTATTTTCACAGTCATCTTCCCTGAAACAGAAATAACACAAATTCGCCAACCCTGTTAGCCAGTCATCTTCCCTGAAACAGAAATTACACAAATTTGTCAGCCCTATTATCCACAGTCATCTTCCCTGAAACAGAAATAACACAAATTCGCCAGCCCCATATTATCCAAAGTCATCTTTCCAGAAACATAAATTACACAAATTCGTAAGCCCTATTATCCACAGTCATCTTCCCTGAAACAAGAATAATACAAATTCAGCAATCCTATCATCCAGTCATCTTCCCAGACAGATTCGCCAGTCCTATTATTCTGAAACAGAAATAATACAAATTTACAAGCCCTATTATCCACAGCCATCTTCCCTGAAGCAGAAATAAACTTAAGTCGCAAGCCTTTTTTCCACAGTTATCTGCCCTGAAACAGAAATAACACTTATTCGGCAGCCTTTTTAACCACAGTCATATTCCCTGAAATAGAAATAGCATTAATTCACCAGCCTCCTAGTCTCAGACATCCTCCCTGAAACAGAAATAGTACAAATGTACCAGATTTACTAGCCATAATCATCTTGCCTGCAACAGAAATAACACGAATGCACAAGCTTTACATGCCAAAGTCATCCTCCCTGAAACAGAAATCATTTAAATGCACAAACTTATCTTTCCTGAAACATATATGTTAACCCTTTAGATGTCATTCACAACATCTGCCGTCTGCTTTGTTGCCAGATGGTTACTAAACAGTCATTGCTGCAAACGGTGTGGACCCAGATCAGACTGATCAAGGTCCACTTGTTTGCCTGTACGCAAACATATGTTTGAAAGGTGCAGCAGACGACATACAAGAAAACAGACAGCATTTAAGATACTTTTTTCTTTGCTAAGAAGGCAAATGTCGCTAGTGCAAAGTCAAATCAACGTCAGTGCAACGGCACGACGACGTTACATAAACGTCATGACGTTTTACCGATGTTGATGCGACGTCACGATTACGTCATATGCCTGCTGGGTGGCATCTCTTGCATACGAAAACATGAATATTAAAAACCAATATTCTAATGCACTTGCGTATGTAACGCGACGTCTGTCTGGATAACGTAAAAAAGAGGACCCTGGGCAACTATGCTCACCAGAGCTCAGGGAGACACTGTCCACTGGCAGCCATGTATTTTAATAAACCATGGAAGCCCAGGGCCCAAGGACACTGCAGATAAAATTTGGAATTTGGACCCAATAAACCTGGTGGCTTCAGAGGGCTGTTGTCGCTTGAACTTGTTGTTGCATAACAACAGATGACAATTGGCAATTTCCCATCTGTGGCAACCAATAGGCATAAAATCATATTACAGATAGAACATTGTTAAAGGTACATTTCTAGGTCAGTTTTGTCATAAGATCTGCAACGGCGTTAATGTATTTTTTTTTTTCAATTTTCCCCATTATAAGTCTATGGAAACTTGCCATAGCAACCAAACTAAGAGCCAAATGTCATAAAAAAATACACGAGATCTATAAAGGCAAATCTGGTAAATATTTCCATAACTTCTCGGCCTCATAGAGCATACGGTTTCTGAGATTTTTTTCTTCTTTTTTTTTTAAGTATTTTTTTTTTTTCAATTTTTGGTTTCCAATGGTAACCAATACAAATGAGCAGTAGACCAAAATCATATGACAGACAGAAGGTTGCTTAAAGAATATTTCTATAAAGTTTTGCAAAAAAAAATCTGCGAAGACTTTGGTAGTAAATGCAAGTTTTCAATTTTCCCCATTACAAGTCTTTGGAAACTGTATGTTGCTTTGTTTGTATTGGAGTTTAACGGCCCAGTTAACACTATTTTATGTCATTTTTGAGCGGGTCAGTTTACCTATCCACACTTTTCCTGGGCAGGCTTATACGTAAGTGGTTAACCAGTAGAGTGCGCATTATTTCGCCAGAAACTGACAACTGCCCTTCTTGAATCAGAATGACCGTTGAAAAGAGTTCATGATCAATCTCCACGAAAGAATATTGCCGACCCGCGTATCGAACCCGCGTCCGCCTGATCATCAGTCAGACGCGCATCCGACTGAGCTACCGAGGCCGGCTAACACTAACTTGCCATAGCTATCAAACAAAGAGCCGAATTTCATAAAAAAAGAACATGTTGCGGCAAATATGGTGAATATTTCCATTGAGTCTCAGCCTCATAGAGGGTATGGTTTCTGGGAATATGATTTTTTTCGTGTTTCTTTTTTATATATTCTGGGACATTTTGGTTTCGATGGCTACCAATAAAAGGGAGCTTTTAACATAAAATCATAGGGCATATAGCTGATTGCTTAAAGAATATTTCTATGAAAGTTTGTTTTTGTTTGTTTTTTTTTTTCAAAATATCAGCAAAGGCTTGTCAGTAAATGTATTTTTTTATTTTCCCCATTATAAGTCAATGGAAACTCTTAGTTGCCATAACAACCAAACTAAAGAGCGGAATTTCATAAAATAACACAAAACCTGTTAAAGGCATTTAATCTTAGACAGTAGGACACACCGTGTGTACATAATTGTTTTATTGCCCCCTGTGATATACTGTGTATAGCAGATCAAAGGCGGCCTTTAATTGGGTGATTAGCTCCTGTTGAATCCCCTGAATGGAGTAGGGTATATTTGCAACACACAACATGATGTCGCTCGTGGGAACAGTCGTTCGCCGGAACAAAGTGTCCGTGGTGGGGACACTGGAAATTAGCAGTTGTAGATACAGAAAACCGTAAAATTTGGGTTATTTTTACATATTAATTTAAATGTATCGTGTTCTATTCTCTTCATTTGGGTCAAGCGAATAACAGTCGTCGTTTATTAAAAGTTATTTATTTTTATGACTGTTATGAAATTTGATAACGCCTCGCATTTTTGTTGAATAGTTGGCGTGTCATACTAAGTTATTTATAAGACTTTCAAGGGGCGTAACAAATCAAAACAAACAAAAAAATCAACACTCTGCATATTTTGCAATAGTTTGGTTAATCACTTTAATTTTGATTAAAGGGTTTCAATTAAAAAATACATAAAAATATGCCTAACATAAAGTTTTATGAATCTATTCCAGTTTGTATTGGTGACAAAATATTTGCTGGTAATGAACCTTTTCATAGTTGAAATTATTTTGATACTAATAATAAGTTGCGGTCCTCCGCGAACAGCCCCGCTAGGAGGGAACTAAAACTGACAGCACTAGGATACCAAGGGGAGATAAACGCGATTTCTTTGCTCAATCTAATGTCACAGGAAATGAGGGACGCGGTTTTCAATTTCGGTGAGAAAACAAACTACCTGGACAAAATATAGGGGAAAGCTAAGGGCGCAGACTAAATTTATTGCACTGTTACGAGAGACACACCCCGTACGAGGTTACACACAAGCATGCCTGAAACCAAAACCGTTACAGACCCGATTTCAGAAACAATAAATGATTTAACCGCACCTTAGACGCTACCAACCAAAAAGGAGCGTAGTGATCAAAGGGCGGCCGTCTCACGGCAAAAAGGGGAACAAAGTCAACGGTAGGCACTGTGGTTTGCGGCCTCGGCTTTGCACAGGAGTGCCTAACGGTGACAGCGATCCCTGGATCACTGTGAGAAGACCATAACAGAACGGGGCATGGACCCACCACAAGGAAAATCCATAGCCCCGACCCACCCTCCAAAGGGGTGTGGCAAGCGAGAGGTTAAGACGAGGTGTAGCGTTGTGGTTGCGGCCCACTGGCTTTGCACTTATGAGCGCTGCACCAAAATCCTAGCTGATCGGGAGCCACACTGCCCGAAATAGGTTCACACGAGAACACGCCGGAACTGGGCATGGATCCATCACAAGGAAAATCCATCGCCCGGCCTCTCCGGAGGGGGGAAGGCAAACGGGAAATCAGGACGAGATGTAACGCTGGGGTTTGCGGTCTTAGGACTTTGGCACTGAGCAGCGTTGCGTCAAAATCCTGGCTGATCGAGAGCCACACAACCCAAAGGAGAACGGCACCCCAACACACTAGCAAACAAAAGGCTCTCCTTCAGGAATGCACATAGATTAGTGGGACAGAAATAAGAAACAATAGGCCTTATCACATCTCTTTGTTTTTCTTTTTTTTTTTTTTCGCTTTCGAATAAAGGATGTACATTATAAGGTTACCCAAACGGAATGATCTGGGGGCCACAAAAGGACCCTTTTATAAACACCTGACTAGCAGAAAAATCACAGGAAGGCTCTCTCTAAGCACACATGGTATTGCTTCTGTCCCTCTCTTGACAAATGAATACGGTCCCTATAATAGTGCCTGTGGAGGCGGCCATCGCTGTCCCAACTTTGCCTTCGGAAAATATGAAACGCTGTCCCACAAGTCAACATCATAGCTCGCGCCGCACATACCACCATGGCCGAAAAACCGAACCTCGCCTGGTACATCAAACAGCCCTCGGTACTGCCCTTGTCGTTTAACATAAGAATCACCAAAAAAAAAAAACAGCAAATCGCGCCATGACCGTAATTAAAACGGACGGTCAAGACGACCATATATTTATACAGATAAGGGAAATAAACTAACTAACTAGGGCATGACTTAGCGCGACCCTGAAGGAGGGCATCAACACACAAACACAAGCTAAAACAACATACATCCACCCACGCAATGCTCAATTAGGTAGATAAAGCGATAGTTGTAGAATAGTTGTAGAGTAGGAATCCCGTACAGAGGATAGTATAGGAAAAGAGAGATAAAAAATCTGGAGATAGAAGAAGAAGAAGAAGAGTTTAGTTCCCAAAAAGCGATTTCAAACATTGTTAACTGTAAATATGACACATAAAAACAAGATCGCATAGGAGTGCTCGACTGCGCACATGCGCAGGCGGACGCTTGTAAGCGACCTATGAATTTGTACTAACTGCATTGCTAACGAGATCGGCACACGATATCTCGGGCCCTCAAACGACTAGGTAGGAATACAATTCCTCCTATGGTGCCTTTCTTCAAGTAGGATGCGATAATGACATGTAAACATGGCGACTCAGAATGACCCACTTACGGTCCCACAGAATATGACATCCTACGTGGAGGAGGGCACCACATTTTCCTAACTTTAACAAAAAAATGCAGAAAAGGAGATTGACCTACTTCCACATCCTCCGCGATAGAGGTCACCCACAAACTAAAATAAACACGAACTTGGGCCCGAGACGGCGGAGGCCGTCACACTATACTATATGTTGTATGTACAGAATAAACAAAAATCACAAAATATAATCTACAAGCACAACCTTGCAGGTACAAAAACTGTCCTACCCAGCATAAGAGAGCGGGTGGGCTTGCCCCAAAACGGACAACACCATCTTTAAAGCACAAGAAAAACAAACACGACAGGTCCGTGGCGGGGCGAGCACATCCGCCCGCATATATACTCAATAAGCTGGGGGCACAGACCAAATAATGTAAAAATGTACATACGTTACAACAATATGCAAAAATCAAACAAAAAAAAAATAAAAAACAAAAATACCAATATCAAAATTGATACAAAAAGCGTAGACGACATCCATAGACATGGTGCTGGCGT